>OY282558.1:243977746-244702699 GCA_958295665.1 Tipula vernalis | reverse complement strand
AAATACACCACCATCCAGTGGTTCAAGTAATAATCCAAGCAACGAGGATTTCTTCTCCGGACTTTTCGACTAAATATCATAAAAATGAACAACAAATTGAGCATAAAGTGAATAAATTAAAATACTGTGCAAAAACACTTAAAAAACAAAAATTGTACAAATTAATAATAACCGCCATAAATAAATTAAATCAAATTTTAGTGCTCTCTTTCTAATTACAAAATATAAATAACTAATAAACAAAACAATTATTCTTCGCTTATTTTTCTGTTTATTTTATATAAATTATTATTATATAATTAGAAAAATAAATTATAAACAAAATTCAATTTAATTGAAAAAAAAAATATATAAATAAAGGATGGCACACAAAATCGTGGTTTTAAGAATATATAATTTTTTATCAACTTTTTATTTAATTCTAATTATGATTTAGCATTTGTCTAGTCAATTAATTTAAATAAAATTAAATGTGTATTAAGAATATTATGAAAATTGGCCAGTTTAATAGAAATTTTTCATAATTTTTTTTTTTTATTTAATAATAAAATAAATAAATAAATCCAAATTATTCCAATTCCTCGCAAAAAAACAAAAATTTAAAATAAATTAAAAAAATCCTATATACATAAAGTTCCAAATAAACAAAAATTATTATGACTTTTTTTATTAATTAATTAACTAAAAAAAAATAGTTTTTTTTAAATTAAATCACCAATAAATAATTAATAATAATGTGCCACCAATATATTAATTAATATACATATATATTTTTTGTAATATATTTATTTTGTACTATAAATTAAAAAACTAATGAAATAAATTAATTAAATTAACACACACACACAAATAAAAGAACATCAAAATTTTAAATATTTTAAATATACATACATACTAATTATTATATTAAATAAAATATATAATTCATTAAATTTAAATTAACAGTTCCTTTTTTATTTTTATCCTGGGGCTTTATTCTGTTTCTAGATCCGCCAAAATAACTCGATTCGTTTGTAATGCACTAATTCTGGGGCAAAATCATGAAATTCGTACGGTAAATTTTAGCGGTAGTAAACAGTTACATGAAAAATTTAGAATAAATTCAAAAAATACCCAAATTATTTTGTATGAAATCTGAAATAAGTGAAAGTTTATCGACCAAATTGTATGCGACAAATATTTCATAACGATCAGAAATATGCCATGAAACCTATATATATCTGCGATTTGATACAAAATAACATGGGTAACTTAGATCATTTTTGGAATTTATTCTAAATTTTTCATAGAATTGTTTACTATCGCTAAAATTTACCGTACAGATTTCATGATTTCGCCCCTGATATTCGCCAACTTGTAATTATTTTAACTACAAACACAAGCAGGACGAGAGTGATTCTGGCTGATTTGAGTAATAAAGTAATCCTCCTGAAAAAAATTAATTAAATATGTACTACTAAAAAAATTATATTTTTTTAATTAATTTTTTTCCCCATTATATATTTTAAATTTACCGATTAAATGTATTAAATTATATTTATATACATATATATATATCTATATATATGTATATATATATATATATATATATATATATATATATATATATATATATATATATATATATATATATATATATATATATATTTATATATATATATATATATATATATATATATATATATATATATATATATATATATATATATATATATATATATATATATATATATATATAAACAAAATATATGAACATAATTAAATATTAAGTTATACATATTAAATATAATTAATTAATATTATTTTATTTTATTAGTTTTATTGTATTTTATTTTATGTTTTCCTGTTTGGTTAAGAAACATACATTTTATTTTTGTTTTAAGAAAATAAAAAATTTGAAAAAAAAAAAAAAAAATATGTATAAAAATAAAAACACAAATAAATTATCTGTATGTATATAATAATATAAATAATATTATATATAATAGATTTATATTATACTATACATAATTTATAAAAAACATATATACATATATATAATTTATATATAAAGAAATATTAAATTTTTAAAAATAATTATAATAATAAAAATAAAAATTATTACATTAATTTCCTTGTTTCTTAGTCGAACCTTTTGCGTGCAACACAATGCAACATACAATTTTTAAGTGTGAATGAATGTTTTACAATTAGTCCTGGGTTTGAAAATGATTATATTTTTACTCTATTATTATTGCTTTTTTGCCATAAAGAGTTGGCGACATATTAATATTGCTTTTCTGCCAAACATGATTGGCGACATATCTTGCTTGGATTTACAAATCGTCAGCGAAATTCGCAGATGTATAAGTCCCTTTTCATATCAACCGAAAGAGAAGTGTGATTGCAATGGGAGCACCGCGAAATCACAACAATAAAAATCCCAAAAAATATCAAAAAACACAAAGTAAACAGCCAGAAGACCCCATTAGATTTTTGTTAAAACCGATCAACTACAATTTGATGTTCAAATGGATTCTACATAATTTCTTGTCATACTTGAGCGGAGAGGTCCAATTGAGCGGTTTTGGAGAGTTCTCTATTATATTATGTGAATAATTATTAAAAACACAAATCTTAACGTTTCTAATTTCAATTAATATTGGAATTTTAATAAATTGCAAAAGCGGGTTGGGACTGGGTATGGGTTGGTCCTAACATCTATAAAGAATTAAAATCCTTTTCCAAAAATTTGTTATAATTTAAAAACTTGATTTTTTGGGATTTTTTTTTTGAATTTTTCTGTTTGTCAAATAAATGGAGGGTAATCCATTGCAGTTTCTAAAATCTCATGAAAAATCAAGGGCAAAAAATTAGAAAGTAAATTAGTCAGAAAGTTTTCATTGCCTCCTAAAAATTGTTTCTTGGATTTACATATTCTGCGAGTTTCGCCGACGATATGTCAGTTCTGAAAATGTTTGGCCATTCTCTTTGAATGGGTCATTCCTCAATCTAAATTTTGGATTAGCGTAAGATCAACAATGGCTAGAAAAATCAACAAAGGAGTATTTGAATGAGCAGCTTTGGATAAAGTCAAGTTCGGTTTTCATGTTCAGTGAAAATAAAGGGGTTTGATTCAAACTACCAAATTACATTTCAGTACAATGCCATTAAGGAGTTTAACGACAAAAATTTAATCGACAAAATCTATAATGGCGAGGTTTCCGTCAATGTCAAAATAAAAAATTATTTGCGCTAAAATTACAAGCATAGAAATTTACTTAGATCATCATAAAGTATAGTACGCCTGTATTAATCATTTTACAAGTGAAACGATGACCAGTGAAATATTCCTACACCACACATTATTTTGTGGGATTTTATTTGTCAATATTAAGATTGATTTATTGACACCAGAAATAGTAACAAATCTCCTTTTAATTCTTCTTAAGTTTTAGAGATATTTTTTTCACTATATCCGTTTAGTCAAGTCCTAAACTTTAAAACTGAGTTCTGTTGGAATAAAATTTTAGTAAAAATATTCAAATGATAATTTTTTTTATTTAACTTAGGCCACTAGGTGGTCTGACGCTAATACAGATTTGGGTAAGTAATCTTTTAATTTAGCAAATGTAATCTTCCATTTTGCTAATAGTGAAATATATTTAACGATGACATGTAAGATCAAAATGTAACTACTGCAACTATGGAACTTCTTTACATTGAAATCTTAAAATGTCTAATGTATTCTATTCAACTAATAATAAGCTTTATTAGATAAAGTATGATTGCAATTTGAATTCAAATCTAATATATTATAAATAGATTTATTTTTTATAATTTCAATTACTTAGCTTCAATCACATACAAACAACAGCATTAGTAGAATATAATTTTAATTTCTTTATATCAATTGTAATTTGGATAAAAACAAAAATAATATTTTATTATAATTTGGTTTGAATGATGAATTTGAAAAATGAAAAGTAACTTTTACTCCCATTCCAATTAAAAATTTGTAAGATATTTCAATATAATTAAAATAACTATTATATTGTATCGCATTTTTCTCTAAATCGATACTCTTGCCATACATTTAGAATAAATCTAACCTATTAGCATATTTCACCGTTCACTCAAATTTTAGTTCCAATCAAATCTCAAATTTTAATTTTGTTTTATATTAGTACATATTCATAACTTAAATATTTCGGTAGGCTATTGGGTTACTTAATTTACATCAAGTATTAATTTAGAGAACTATATTTATTTTATTCAATTTACGTTTCAAACCAAAATGCAATCAAAATTATAGCAAAAAATCAAAATTGAGAAGAACCTGCTACTTATGTGTACAGACATTTTCTCGATCAGATTTCCCTTTAAAAATTAACCTTAACAAAACAAGAACACATGACGGTCCGACATTCTAAACCGATAATTCTATTTTTTCATAAAGTTGTTGTTAATAAATATAAAATTAACAATAATAAAAATTTAAAATAATAATAAAATTGATGAAAAATGGTTCGAATTTATGGAAGCCCTAATAAAAAAGAAAATTGTTAAAATTATAAAATTTTGATTAAAGAAAAGGAAATGTTGAAAAATGTATTTTCTATAATGACCATTTTGTAATTTTAACTTTATTTCAATATTATGATGACTTTCAAAAATTCGAATTAAATAATTTTGCCGTTGAGAGAATAAAAATTTTGTCAAAAATTGGAAACATCGTTTTAGAATATCGAACCGACATGTTTTCGCGTGGCATTCCATAAAGCCAGTTAAACCCAGAAATTTTTTTGGATTTAATTTACTAGCGTTAAATGGAATTTGGATATTTATAACGGAAATATTCAGATCAAATTCGACTTCGTTTAACACTAGATATACCGTACCAGTTATTTTCCCGTACCAGTCGTTTTACTATTTTTCATTAATAGTTTACTTTTTACTAAGGATTCTTTTACTTTGAAACGAAAGTAGGACTTGACATTTAGGTTATCATAGGATATATTCTTTATTTACTGCATTCCATTTAACGTGGCAAAGTACACACAAGTACTTCTGACTGCCCATAGCTACTCTTGCTAAATTTTATGAGTAGTTTGCTTTTTGAATTTATGCCGACTTCATTACCAGAATATTTAGTACAAATAATCTGTAAGAAATGCCAGATCAGTTTTCAAATTAATAATTAATTTTCCAACTTTCCATGTTGCACGTAAATTTTTTTAAATTAAATTTTATTTTCGCAAGTAATTTTCTGCGTTCCATTTACCATCTACCTCCAATACTTATTTGTACTTTGCCACGTCAAATGGAACGCAGCATTTATAGTTTAATAAAATGCAACTATACTGTATACAATTCAAAGAGATTAGTTATATGGATTTAGTTCTGGTATATCTAGTGTTAATAATTTTCTTATAAGCCCATATAATATGGCCAAATAGTTAATTATCCCAAATAAAAATTCATGGAAAATTAGATATTTTCGCTTAATTTTGATAATTTTGGTAACCTTGTTAAAAACTACAAAGGAACATTTTATTTTACTTTATATATTTTCAACTTTCGAAAGTTCAATAATTAAATTTTCTAAAAACTGCCGAACAATTTGCCCGATTTCAACGGCTATCTAATTTGGGTCTGATATTAATATAATCGAAAATACAAGTGTGATATAATCACAATCAAATTTAACGTGTTTAAAAAGCGAAATTAACGAGGTAAGCAAATAAATTAAATGTAATTTTCAATCCATTCAATCATACCGCAAACCATTTCTATATCTCATCACCAGCCCGTAGCGTTCCCATCACTTTGATAAATATTTAATGATAAAGTTAAATAAAAATATTATTAATAATTATTATAAATAAATAAAGTAAAGCAAAAAAATTTAATACATTAAAAATTAATAAATAAAAACATTTATTCTAAACAAATAATTCTAAAAAACAAAAAATTATTTTATACAAAATAAAAAACAAACTAAATTGTAAAATAATATAATAAAAAATTCAATCAATCTATAAAAAAAATTAAATGACAAAAATTCAATGATTAAGAATATTAGAGCAAAAACTAAGTAAACATTCTGAATTAATTAATTAAATATACACACTTACAAATATATTTTTTTTTGTAAATGTAAATTTAAAAATTAAATAAAAATAAATCAATTGAATTAAATATTAACAAATACAAAATAAAATAAAATATAAAATTAAATTCACATTTTAACGTTATTTAATTTAAAGAAATTAAAAATGTAGTAGGTCGCAAAATATAAATAAAAAACTTAGGACAGGCTAAAATAAATATACTTCTAGTTAATAAATTTCTAAATTTGTTAAAATTTATTAAATAAAAATTTTTATTTCAATTAATATAAAATATATTTTAAATCATTTTTTATTTGATATATTTTTTTATTGTTTATAATTCTTATATATCTTTTTTTGTAAAATATATACATATATATATTTAAAAAAATAATATTAATTTAAAAATGAACATATATAATATTAATAAACATAACATTAAAAAAAAAAGAAAAAATATTAAGTGAATAAACAAACAAACAACAAATTATTTTAAATTATTGTAAAATATTGAAAAAGAAAATTATGAAAATTATAAAAAAACTGAAAAATTGAATAAAAATACACAAAAAAAAGGAAAACAAATAAAAATAAAGAAAATATTTTAAAAAATACATTTTAATGTTTTCAATTTTTTTTGGACTTCGACCGGTACTGGCCTGCAAGCAAAAAAATGCTATGTTTTATAAAGGCATTACCACCTGCAAAACTCTGACCGAATTGACAAGATTTTTAAAAAAATCGTTGGAATTTATACAAGCCATCATAATTTAAAAAAAAAGGAAAAAATGTGTGTAGCGCTCTACGCGCGACAGAGGTGAACATTTTTAAGCAGTTAATTTGTAGTTACTATCGATCTTGGCAACACAGGATTATCACAAGTCACAACTCGATAGAAAATCTAGCTATAAACACGATAAACATGAAATGCAGAAAGAGTGGAAGCGAAAATTAAGAATTCAGGTTGAGCACGAAAGCGAAATTGTTATCGTGGATTGTGTCTTCAAGAAAAATTAATAACAGTAAATATGTTATTTACCTGAAATACCACAACGGCACAACCAGAGATCGATGCATATTTGCAGTTTCTGACAACATTTGAAACTATTACGGAGTATAATTTCTGAATCTCATTTTATAGCTAGCATAAACCAATTGCTTCATTTTTGAAATGCCAGAAAAAAAACTACAATACTGATTGTACTTAGTTTAAAAGTATTCAAAATTGCTGTACGCTTGTTTCATTTTTCAATTAGGATTACTATTTATTATACAATAGATTAACGATAAGTTATTTAAAATAATAACCGCCAATATACTCTTTAGATATTATATTTATACAAAAACCTTAAATTTGAGATAATTGTGTACATATTACGAGAGAAAGAGTGAGAAAGACATAGGGACAAGCAAATTACTTACATTCTTTTTTGTACATATGTAATTATGAATGAATGTATACTGGTATATTGCAACCAATACCATTATTATAAATCTAGGAGGCATTGCTTGGACTGTTCGTAGAATATTAGCTGTATTTCTATGAGAAAAATTTGCTTCGAAATCTTTTTCTCAAGAAAACAAGTCACAAATTATTTTTTCGAATTGAAATAAAAGTCGTATTTTATTTGACCAAGGAATTGGAATTGAAATTGGAATTCAATTTTGGTCAAATAAAATAGCCATGGAATTTAATGTTTGGAATTCGATTAGTTTTCAAATGTTGGTAGCATTTTGAAATTTATTTTCGCGAATAAAATATTGGTATGTGGGTTTGTTTACATTTAGCGTATGTAATAAATCTTTTTATACTTGTAATTGCCAAATAAATAGTCAAAGTAATAATAAATTTCACAAAGCCAACCTAAGGAACTAAAAAAACTGTGGACCAGCGCACCCATCGTAAAATAATTTAGCAGGAATTCGACGAATTCCTACTGAGGAATTCAATAGTGCAATAAATTCTTGTTATAAATTGTCAAATAAAATACGGTTAACAACAAAGAGAAAGAACAATTTGGCATCTGGTGTCAGGTGGTATAACTAAAATTAGGAATGAATTAAATAATTCAAATTTTTTGTTTGACTTATCTAATTTGTCTGTCGCAAGCAATTGTTGTTTCAAAATTCTCATGGAAATACGACTACTGTTCAATAACAATAGCAAATACAATTATTGCTATGTTAAATGTGTGTTGACTTGACTTCGTTACACGATTTGTTTTCGGAATATAAATGTTACACGACCGTCACAGAATTTCGTCTCAATAATCTCTTGCTTTTTTTTCGAATCGTACCCTGCCTAAAAAGTTTCAATACCAAAATTGTTAAAATTACAAAATTTTTATTAACGAAAAGGCATTTTTTTGCTTTGTCGAATTTCAGCATGTCGGCTAACAAAATATAAATTTTCATTTTCATTAATGAAAGTTATACAATTTTAACAAATTTTATTTAATATTATTTTGGGTTTTATAAATTCGGAAAAAGGGAAATGCCGGTTTAAAATATTCGGTCGTACATTTCTATGTGGCAAAGAAGTAAAGCATATACTTAGTGGCCTATTTCAATTCGTCTAAACTGCTTGATACATTTCCAGTTCTTGGAATGTCTACGTTTTGCATTTTTTTTACGCTCCAAAAACCTACTTTTACAAAATTCATCGACAATAATTTCAAATATTAATTCACAGAAATTTTGTTGACGGATGGTTTTATTTGTTGTTTTTGCGTTTCGATTACTTATAAAACATTTTTTTTTTGCTTTGAGTTCAACAAAACTGTTTAATTAAATTTGCCGAACATTTTCTAAAAATACGCGACATCATACAGTAAACGTACGATAAATTTCGTGTTGGATTTATACTTACTGTAATTTAATAAACGATAATTATCTTAGATCAACTAACGAAGTTAGTTCAAAGAACGGAATACATACTTACAATTATTGATTCATTTCGGTTAGTATATTACGATTCCATTTTTATGCTTCTTTGTCTAAGACGCCATCATCGTCTCTAAATAAAAAGGGAAGTTATTACTCGGAAAAATTGATTATAATCAAGAACTTGTGGACGGTTTTGAATGGGAGGGTGGTGCTTGTTACTAACCCACAAGTAATTGCGGAATATTAAATTGATATTTTGTAACTCTACCGCTGGAAATTACCAAACTCATCCGAGGTATTCATGATTTTCATTTTATTAGTTACAGGGTTTTCTTATAAAGTTTTCATTTTAATTTATTTGTTATGTAACTTTTTGTTTTTTTTTGATTTTGTTTCTTTTTTTTATTAATTATCAGATTGTGAGCAAATTATCACAAAAATTGGAAAGGTCTGAATCTTCTTCATGGCTGGATGAAATTCCACTATAATTTTGAGATTAGACAGTTAGTGAATCAATGAATCAGCCTTCATATTACTAAGGTACTCGTATATTAGTGGTTATAATCTTTTATAAAGTTGGAATGAAAATCAGTTGGAAATTACTATTTACCGCCCTATTTCAATTTTAAGAAACATCTCTATAATTTACGAAATGGTTGTTCTAACGCGGTCTTTTTAGAGAACAATAAAATAATTTCATTAACAATTACTATATTTTATTGCTCATGTATAACTCTAGATAAAGCCATAATGATATTATAAATAACGATAATTTTTTTTTTTAAAATGGAGAAAATATTGGTTCGTTTTTTCTCTATTTTCGAGAAATTTAACTAAAAGTATTCAGTATACTCGTATTTTAATGATACAATTTGTAGATTTTGGCAAATTCTTTCTTATGTACTACAACCATAAGGCAACCAGAGGTAGGCAATAAATTAAAATTGTAGTGTCCACTATTAACCTCAATTTAGGGATTAACACTAGAACTACCGACCGGTGAAAATGACTGATTTACATTTATTGAATTCATTTTTTTAATTACTATGTTAGAATTGGTTTGGAAATGTTTGATGATTTTTAATATAATTACTTTATTGTCATGTTAAAAGTCATAATAAATTTCTAAAATAATTCTTAAACTTTTCTTTCTTATCTACATAATAATAAAAAAAATTAATTCAATAAACCTAAATTTATCATTTTGACTGATCGGTAGTTTTAGTTTCAAAATTTAGATAATCGATTAACTGATACGTGAGCCGAAATTTATAGTTTTTAATTTATCGATAATTTAAGATGTTTTCCTCGATAAATTCGATAAAAACAAATTTTCAAAACTGTTCAAAATCCTATTCTTTATTAGGGCATTTTGCATTAAATAACTCATAGAACATTAGATCTGCTAATATTAACTGAACGACAAACTAAATAATAATTGAAATCTCTAACATCGCAATAATATTATATATTTTAAGCGCTGTAATAACTTAATCGAGATTACAGACAAACTCCATTAATTTTTAGGCGATTATAATTGAAACACAATTAAGTTACTCTTTGTCGTTCACACTACCAAAAAATCTATCTACATGCTGAACATAGCATTACGTATTTTGTTGTATAAAGTAGCTGTAGCTGATCGAGTTTAGCTAAACTTGTTTTGCAAGTGAGCCTCAGGTTGATTTTTATAAGCCTGACCGAGCAGGCAGATCTACGCTTATCTTTATACATAAAGCACCAAATTCCGAGGCGCCGAGAAAGCAAATTTACGAATGAAGAAGTTAAATGGTAATTTGGAATATGTTGAGGTACCAAATACAATTTTTTCGAGAGTATAATTGCAATTTTAGACACATTATTTCTAATTGATTGATTGATTGATTGATTGATTGATTGATTGCGATGTACGATCAAGCATTAAGCAAGTCTCCCGTATTATAAATGCGAATACCACACCACTATACCCATGTCACGACACCATTTTCTTCATGAAGCCAAACCCCGTAAAGAAGGTTTCACATCGATAACCACATAAGTCTATAATATAGTAAGATATCCGCCCCTGGCCAGGCCGCCGTCGTACACCTTTTTACATATAACAAGATCGAGGGATGGGAAAGGAATGTTAGCAACAAAGACTCAACCCGGTTCCAGACACCTAAGTAGTTGATAGTTAGTAAATTTGTTAGTAATATATTTTTTAGTAATTTAGCACAAGACAATACAATTTTAAAGTTCTTCTACTGCTCCAACCTGTAAGAGAAGACACAATGACAACACAAATTTACTGGTGCCGCAAACTATTTTTTCTGAAAAGCTGTAAACAACTATTATTATTCCCTCCACCATCTGTTCCATCGGCGGTTGTGAGGGGGGCGAGATTTCGTTCCATCATCATATCATGTTCCCATGCAGTCACCCAAATTTGTACTAACTGTAGGTAGTGTTGCTTGACGTTGTTGTTGAAATCGTTGCGTCTCTGCTGTCTCTTCTACTCGCCCCCCGACTCTGTTCAAACAAAATTTAATTTGGCCGTCACCTGTGGACTCAATTCCAAAAAATAAAAAATAACTACCAGCAGTAGTATCCTCTGAGCAGTGGATTAAATATACTCAGTTGAAGACAGATAAAAAAGTAAAAGAATAAAATGAGAAAGAAGAAAGGAAAAGACAAAAGCAAATTGTTATAAGAGAGCCAATAGTTGATGTTGAACTTAAAATTCAACAGTACGTAAGTAATTGCGAAATATGAGGGTGAGTTCTTCCCCGGAATCATTGAAGATAAAAAAAATGACGAATACTTCGTAAAAGTAATGTGCATGTCGGGCAATAACTGGAGATGGCCCGACAAAGATGATGTTTGCTGTTACAATAAGCCTGATGTTATCCAGCCCATACCGGAACCAGAACTGATTAACGCGAGAGGAGTTTATTCTGTCCCGCAAATTAAATCGATCCATGATAGCAACTAAATTAAAAAATATTTAGATTCAAGTAAAGTTTATTGTAAAAAATGTGAATTATCTAGGTTTTTTCAGTTTAGTTTTTTTTTTTTTTTTTTTTTTTTGTGAAATTAAGTGACGCTTATATTTCAGAGATTTTGTATTATCAAACACCAGTGAAGTCAATTTATATACAATATTACCTATATTTATTTAACTTTTTGAATTATGTAATTATTGATATTATTAGTATTTTGTATTATTTATTTTTTAAACATTGAATTGTTATTTCTTAAAATAAAAAGTTTTGCATCCCAAACATAATAATTTTTATGTTTCCAAGCGCGAACTTCTTTGAGATCCACATTATGGACGGCAAACGATCCGCTTTAGGGAATTGAATTTTTAAGGCGATCCACTTTAGGTACCCTAGTTATTATTTCACATTTTTGTTAAAAAATGAACCCTACAAGTGAAAATTGCTCTATTTTATAAAATAATTTATAAAAAATTTACTGAAACTCGAAAAAAATTATTTTTTTTTTATATTTAAGCACCACATTTAATATAGAAGCCGTCAAACCCTTAAGTTTTTATTAGCGATCCGCAATTGGGACATTTACTTAATCATTTAATAAAGCCTGAATTTATTTGAACACTAATTTTGTAGAAATTAAAACATATAGTATTATTCATATTATACTGTTGGCATCACTGAAATGCGTTTTATACTCTTTTCTTTATGTTTTATATTTGGGACAAATAAAACTCTCACTTGTTAATAGGATATAAAAGATATCAGACGCGTGTTTCATTTATTTGCTTTTTAACACATGTCGAACAATGAAGTGTGATTTTCAGTTGATAAATTAAAAGGAAATGAAAACTATCACACATGGGCATTTGCGGTCCAAAATCTATTGGAATTAAACAATTATGAAAAGTGTATAGAAACTGGAGACAAAGCCGAAACTAATGAGGAAGAAATACGTAAAGCCAAGGCCCGAATTGAATTAAGTATTGACAAATCGTTGTATGTACATACAGTTGGCGGTTCAACCGCGTATGATTTGTGGACAAAATTGAAGCAGTTGTTTGAAGATAAAGGTCTCGTTCGTCGAATTGGTTTATTGCGTCGAATTGGTCAGATATTCGAAACGTCGAATAAATTACAAGGTATCGGTTTCAATGTTGCCGATGATTGGCTCGCAAGTATATTACTGGCCGGTTTGCCTAATGAATTTCAACCAATGATTATTGGTTTGGAAAATAGTTGTGTGACCTTGACAACAGATTTAGTTCGTTGAAAACTGTTGGATACAGGTTTCAAGGATAGTGCACCGCCATCTGCATTCTTTGGTAATGGAAAACAAAAGAAAAAATGGTGATGTCGCCAACACACGACTTTCTTTTACGAACAGAGAATTTTGAGAAATTTTATTGTTTTTATAATTTTTAAATTTTTTTTTTTTTTAATTATTTTTTTTTTTTAATTTTTAAATTTTTAATTTTTTTTTTATTTATTTTTTTTTTTATTTTTATTTGTTTTTAATTTTTGGAAACATTTTATTTCAAGTAGTTTTTTGTAAACCTTATACTTTTTAAGATATTTGCAAAATAAATTTACTGGACCAAGGGAGTGGCCACTTCCGGTTAGCCGATTTGGAGTAATTTTCACTGGGACCTCCCAATTTATCAAAAAAGCTTAAATCTGAAGTTTCAGTTCGATTGGTTAAACCATCTGGGCTGTAGAGAGGACACAGACAGACTGACAGACTGACAGACTGACAGACTGACAGACTGACAGACTGACAGACTGACAGACTGACAGACTGACAGACTGACAGACTGACAGACTGACAGACTGACAGACTGACAGACTGACAGACTGACAGACTGACAGACTGACAGACTGACAGACTGACAGACTGACAGACTGACAGACTGACAGACTGACAGACTGACAGACTGACAGACTGACAGACTAACAGACTGACAGACAGACAGACAGACACCATTTCGAAACCCACTTTTTCGGACTCAGGGGACCTCAAAACAGATAAACTCTAAAAATCTCAAGGTCCAAAATTTTCATGATTACTATACTTTATTTTACTAGAGTAAAAGAAAGTAAAAAAGGTCATCAAAATAGTGTTAAGTGTTTTAATTGCGGTAAACGAGGACATATTGCAAAAAATTGTTATTGTAAGAAGGACAAAGAAAAAAAGAAGCCACCGAACAAAAGTTATGTAGCAAAAACAGCGTTTTTTGTGGCTGAACTGGATACAGCATATTTATGGAGAGGTCATCACGATAAATGGTACGTTGATAGCGGGGCATCGCAGAATATGACCCCTTATGAAAATTTATTCGTCAAATTAGATCGATAATCGGCGCTGGCAATATAGCTGTGCATATTAACGATACAAAGGTGGATTTCAATAATGTTTTGTGTGTACCTGGTTTATCAGCAAATTTATTATCAGTTGCACAAATAGTTAAAAATAGAAATGAGTTAATTTTCAACAAGGAAGGTTGCAAGATTTATAATCATCAGAAAGTGTGTATCATTGAAATGAAGTCGGAGAATGGCGTTTACCGAATTCCAGTGCAACAGGCAATATGCATGGCAGCAATGACAGACAACAAAAATGCTTTGATGTGGCATCGTAAGAACGAAATGAAATCGAAATAAAGAATTGTGTTGTTTGCAAAGAAGGAAAGCAGACAACCATTTACGAAGAGTGCAACGCGAGCAAAAAATATTTTGGATTTGATTCATTCAGATTTAAATGGTCCAATGGAAAATCGTTCAATTGGAGGTGCCCGTTATATTTTAACATTTATCGATGACCATTCGCGAAAAATGTTCGTGTTTTTTTTGTGTGATAAATCAGAAGTGTTCGATCGATTTGATGAGTTTAAATCGATGGTTGAAAAGCAGACAGGTCTTAAGTTGAAAGATATACGTACTGATAATGGCACCGAGTATGTAAATTCGAAATTTAGCGTTTATTTGAAGAAACATTGAATTCAACATCAAAAATCCATTGTGTATACACCGGAGCAGAATGGAATTGCTGAAAGAGCTAATCGTAAGCTAATTGAAAAAGCGAAATGTATGTTATTCGACGCCAACTTAGATGGGTCATTTTGGGCCGAAGCTGTCAATATGGCGGCTTACATTATCAATTGTTCTGCAAATGCATTGGATATAATAACACCGGAAGAAGCATGGTCAGGAAGCAAAGTGACTCTTAGTCATTTATAATTGTTTGGAAATCCAGTCATGGTACATGTGCCAAAACAGAAACGTCGTAAATAGGACAAAAAGTCTAAGAAAATGCTATTTGTTGGTTTCAGTGAGGGCATAAAAGGATATCGATGTATTGATCCAGAGACCAAAGAGTTCAAGTTGTGTCGTGATGTAATTTTCTTACAAGAAAATGGTATTGAGAAAAATATTAGTTGGTTAGTGATAAAATTGGTTCGGATGAAGTGAAGGAAAATGATGTCATTCTAGCTCCAGCAAATAGTCGTCATATGAAAACCAGTACACCTAAGAAAACGATTGATCAAGGTTCTCTAAATGTGTCAAAAATAGTTGAAAATGACATATTCTTGAACGATGATGGAAATATTCAAAATGAATATGAAGATGTGCACGACAGTACATTTATTCCAGACTAAGAGGTAGCACCAGCAATGGAACGGCGACATTTGTCGAGAACCCGAAAACCACGATCATTTGATGATTATGTTACATATCCGGCATATACAGCTCAAATTTAGACACATTATTTCTAATGAGAGTTTAAAATCCGAATTTAGCTCAAATTTCAACCATTACTAAAAATAAATATCTCAGAGTCAAATATTCTTTCTAAATTTTTTACAGTTATCATCATGCCGATTTTGGATAAATTAAAAAGAAAAAGTAAAATTAGACCAATAAAAAAACAATGAAATTTCTTTAAATGGATTATAGAAGTGACCTTATGATCGTATTCACAGAGTTATTAATATCATCAAATGTTCCTTATTCGTAATTGTAAAATTGAATATGTATACTTCTCACAAAAAATTAGGCTGTTCCCTTTATTATCAAGCAAAGTATGTTTGTGCAGAGCAGAGTATAACAAAAAATCAAATAAATAATGTATAGCAAATTTTCTAAAATTATCGTATAAAATTGGTCAAAAAATATATAATTCGGTAAAGCACAAAATAAATCGAAACTTGATGAATTAGGAACTTCAATCCGGAGCCTGTGAATGTTTTTGTGTGAATATCGTAGAAAACTAGTAATTAAAACTCAACAAGTAACGGCCACATCTGAAAATGATATAACATATACTCAATTAAAATAGAAATACAAATTTATTTGTTTATGAGTTATATAATTTAAGTCCTCTAAACTTAATTTTGTTTCTAGTGTTGATGATTTGTGATCGCTATAGACTTCAAATTTTACATATTCGGCCTTGTATTTCTTACTTGTGGAGTGGACATTTTTGAGATATTTACAAAATTAATTTTCTGGTCAGCTTCCTTGAGCTGGCCAATTTTCATTAAAATTCACTGAAACCTCACAATTTATGACAAAAAGATTATTTAAGAAGTTCCATTCCAATTGGTTCGTTAAATCTTAGCAGTAAAGAGGACACCGACAGACTGATCGACAGACCAACAGAAAGGCAGAACGACAAACATCACTTCGAAGAAAGAATAAATCCCAAAATCTTAAGGTCAAAAATTTTCATGATTACAATGTTTTATTTCACTAATGTAGAAGAACGTGAGACTTGTTACTTTTTACCCATAAGCCGGCCATATGTAAGCAAGTCGATACCTAGGGGCAGTTACAACTAGCTTAAAGAATAAATTTCTTTTGTATGAAACAAAGCATCGAACGTTGACTGTAATGTAATTTAAAAAATTTTGAATTTAATATTGCCGTGCTCTTTTTACAATTCATTATTTTTTACCCAAAATAACTGCAATTTATCAATTTTTCAATTACGAAAAAATCATTTTTCAATTATTTCGATATATGTAATATGTTAATTTTCATTATACATATTGTTACTATTAGTGTATAATGTTATGAAAATAAAAGGTGAAAAATTAAAAAAATTTTGATTTTTATTACGTATATTAAACATTTTTTTTATTGTATATAAATTAAATATTTGTGGTAATAACATAATAATATAAATACTGATTAAAATATTTGTGAGTGGATTGTTTTTGTTGTTTATACGTTTGTCTAAATAGTTTTGGCGAGGGAATTTTAATTAAATTTTTGAATTATTTTATGTCTTATTAAAAATAAAAAACAGCCCACCAATTTTTTTTTACCGTAACATAAATAAATAAATAAACTATTTTATAGCATGAAAATTAAAATTAGGAAAAATGATGTGGATAAAACTTGTTGTGATATTAATGGTAAGTGATAAGTGAAGATAATAAATCAAAAATCATTGGTTATGTATATGTATTTATAAGTTGAATGAGGGAAAATTCTATATTTCATGTCAAATAAAGAATTTTTGTTAAATGATACCTAGTGATCTGGATCAGATTAAACTTTACATTGAAAGCAACAACAAAAATTCAACTAATTTTTGGTTTTGAATCAACATTTTTATCTGAATGGTTTTTGCATTTGTTCCTCGTGTTTCATGAAATATGATTTGATCCGAATCAGACCAAACTAATCGAAAGTTATGTAAAATGCTTTTCGGCACAAAAATGATCTCATATAATTTTTTTCTTAAATAATGTTGTTTAAAAAAAGTTGATTTTTTTTTTATCTAAATCATTTTTTAGAAAAAATCCGTTTTTCCGCATTTTGTATTTTTTTTACTAATACCTACAAAATGTCACGGCACAGATCAAAGTGTATTACGTTGCAAAAAGATAAATAAATAGGCCATTTTTCTACTGTTCAATTGAGCGAGTGGTCTGGTTATGAAATCAATAAAAAACAATTAATTAAGACTTATTATTTTTAGCAATAGTTAGTGACATTTGTGTTCGTGTCTTTTTTGTCAAGAATATACTTGCTCCCCTAAAACAACATTCTAAGTATTTCTACTTACTTTCATCACTTTATAAACAGGGTACAATTTTATTCTTGAAAATAGTGAAGAGAGGGGGGAAGGGAGGGGGGGGGTGGTATGTTGTAACATCACTTTAGATTCTAATTCGATTGAGTTTATGTCTCTTGTTTCAAGAATTAAATTTATAATTTATTATTATTTCGCTTTTTAATTAGACTTTTTCTAGTGCAATCTCAGCATATTGTGCAATTTTCAAAAACATTTCTTGAAAGAAGTGATAAAACATTATCCAAATCGAATCGAAAGTGATGTAACAACATCCACGCATGAACACTATCGAACTTTGTAAAAAGTGGCGCCATCTCATCCCACCCCTGGTATATAGTATATGTGTTTTTCACCAATACAACAATAAACCTTTTCAAATTATTTATTATACACAACAAAAAAAAAAAAATAATTTTATTTTAAAACGATGACATTAAATTTTTTAAAACAGTTTATGTTTTTGATTTCTGCTAGTGTAGAATCTCTTGTTTATTGTGAAACCAAATATAATGCTAATAAATAAACGAATCACTTGCTGGAAATGGGTTTATCAAAATTGGTATTCCAAGCACGATTTATCTAAAAGGTTATCGAATCATAAAAATTATGAAAGAAAATCGAAATTCAATTGAATCAAGCAAGAGCCTACCTACTCTATATAATAATAATACTCTAATAACACTATATAATTGTAATACTCTAATCAGACGACATGAACACAATTAGTGACACTTCTGAAGAAGATAGCGCAGAATATCCAGACGACTGTAGGTGCGAGCATTCAATTTGGTGTTTTGATGGAAAATCGAACGGTAAACATCGAAACAACAACAAATACACGCTGAGATTATGTCCATCAAATACCATTAAACACCAGAAACACCGTCAAAATTAGACAGTTCCTAGTGAATGCAAGTGTTCCATTTAACAAATGCAGAATTAAAAACTAACATACTTCGGCTGGAGTAAGAATTCAATGCCATGAACCTGGTCATCATAAAATTATAATCGATTTTTGTTCAAAGGAAAAGCCTGCATGCTGCAATTGTAATGGTGAGCATGAAGCAACATCTATTGACTGTTCGTTACCAAAGTACTTATCGCCCCAAAGCTATAAACCTTCAAACCTTAATTAAATCGGTATTTTCTTTATACGATTAAAACCAATAAGTTTTTATTTTATTAAACACGAAAAAAACAATTTTACAATTTAAAATATTTAAAGAAGAAGTTCTCCTTTTCCTTTAATGTACGTTATATACAGTGCTGGGAAAAAAAATTGGGCAAACAAATTGCTAAAATTTCAAAACTTGTGAAAGCAATTGGCTTATTGTTTCATTTTAAATACATGTATAACCCAAGGTATACAGAAAAAATAGGTAGTGTATATTCCCGTGTCTCATTTTCGTCTTTCTTTGCTCATCACGTCACGTGTAGTCAAAAAGAAAATTTTTTAAATAAATGAAGAATAATCGTAATTTTTTTTAACAAACCGTATTTACAATTGATAATGATAGTTTGCCGAGACCCTTTTTATGCTTTATATTTTTTTTTATGGTCCAAATATTTGACAAATAATTCCTTCGAGTATATAATGTCTAATGTCGATTTCTTTTTGCCATTTCAAATTTACTGGAATTTTTTGATCCAAAAAGAACAAATTGACGTTTCAACCAAAATTGACGATTTTTATGTTTGTATTGGTGATAATAAACCAGTACTATTTGACGTATAGAAAATGTCATGGCAGACATCATTCTTGATTTGTTTTTCTATTAAATGTTTATTCATATTATGTTTATAATGATAAATTCACCTAAATAAAATTTCAATTTGTTTTATAGTCAATATGTTCACTACTGTTTTTATTATAATGAAAAATCGACGTTTCATCAAAGTTTCCTGAGAAATTGACGTTTCTACAAAAATTGACATTTCTCTTCCTTAATGGTATTAGTGCAAATTGAAGAAAAAATGTCCATTTCTCTGTTTTGATGTGCATCAAAAAAACGGCAAAAAAATGGTGATTTTTTGTGGCAAATAGTTTGCTTTTTGATGCGTTTTTGACATTTTTTTGATGTGTTTTTGATTTTTTTGGCAAAAAGAAAACCACATAAAATAAATGGATAGGTAGACAAAATTATGAGTATATGTTATGTATTAATTAAATTATTAAATGTTTTTGGTCATTTGAACACATGTATGTACCAATTATTAAATTTTTTTTTTTTTTTACGTTATGCAAATATTATGTCCATATTCAACGTTAAATATAAATGTAAAAATATATTAAATAAAAATTCAGATCACAAAAAATTGTTTTTTAGGTGTAACATGTTTTTTAAAAAATTCGGTTATTAAACGCCCAGTTAATAGAAAACATAAATTTGAAAAAAAGGAAATTAAATAAAACTATAAATTAAAATTAAATCTCTGGCTTATTTCGTTTAATGTCTTATGGTT
Source organism: Tipula vernalis (assembly GCA_958295665.1). Classification (NCBI taxonomy): domain Eukaryota; kingdom Metazoa; phylum Arthropoda; class Insecta; order Diptera; family Tipulidae; genus Tipula; species Tipula vernalis. Next base: position 244,682,198 of record OY282558.1, on the reverse strand, counting down.
TTCGCTACAACTAAATCAAAACACCCATTCACTGTTTAGTGTTCTATATGTGTTCTTATCAGAAGTACAATTGATAGGTTTGTTGCAATAGGAATTATTCAAATTTAGTATATTTAAAATCGAACACTCCTAAATTTTTTAATTAAATAATTAAAATTTAAACGTTCTCTGCATTTTACAAAAAATTCTACTCATAAATTCCGAAATTTGTTATGCAATGTGCTCAAACAGTCTGCTCTAGACACGAATATTAAAACATGCCTCTTTTCGCGATTTAATTCGAAAAGTATTGCAGTATATAACGAAAATAAAAATTGAAATGTTTAATTTTAATATAAAGTAGAAAAACAATTAATGGCAAGAATAAAAAAAAAAATCATTTATTTTCCATTTATTTAAAAAATTATTAAAAATATGACGAAACTCCATATAAATATCAGCATTTTTGACAACACGTGAGGTCAAATGGCGAAAAAAGAATAGCAACAACATGCGCAATATTATACTTTTATTTTCTGTATATCTCGTGTATAACCTAATTTTTACAAAAAAAAAAAAAAAAAAAAAAAAAATGTACCTGCAATTTAGGGGAGAAACCGGAAAAATGCCAAAATATTCAAAAATCAAAATACGTTTGTTAAACAACTGGAGTTAAAGTAATGGAATAAATTAAAAACTTAGTTTTTAATAATTTTTTTATTTTTTACTGAGTTTCTATATTTAATATTAATATTTTGTTGGACCGCCATTTGCTTTTATTACAGCGATACACCTCTGATTCATTGAATTTGATCAATTTTTCAAAGTCGTAAAAGGTATGGATTCCCAAATCGTCATCAACAAAGTTTTTAAAGCTTGATATGATTCAGGTCGTTTTCTTGCTACTTCTAGCTTCGTTCATTATAGCCCAAATATTTTCTATGGGATTTAGGCCTGGACTGTACGAGGGCCAGCTCAACACATCGATAGTTTTTTCTGCGAAGTACTTTTTTACCTTTAAATGAAGAGATTAGAAAAACAAACTAGTTTTTAACAAATTATTTATGTTAATCTGAAAGCCAATTTTTTTATCTACAATTCAAAATTAATAACTCACAACTTTGGCGGTATGGCACGGAGCGTTGTCCTGTGAAAAATCAATCTGCAAGTCTCGCTAAAAAGCTTTAACACAGAAGGCTCAAATTCGTTATGTAGGACCTGCAGATAAACCGCTGCTATAATTTTGAAATTAAGGAAGCACAATTGACCGGTTTAATTTCCAAAAAAGCATCCCCAGACCAAAACTCCTTCATTTTTCGGTGGAAGTCTTAAAAGACATTCGTTGCTAAGCCAGCTAAGATTCTCTCCTTACGAGAATTCTTCCATCTCCAACATGCAGCTTGAATTTTGATTCATCGGAGAAAATCACATTATTCCACATCTCTTGAGTCCAAGAAGCATGCTCCTGGGCCCATAGCAAACGTTTTTTTTTCACTAGTAATGTGAACTCAGACTTCTGGACTGGTTTAAGTGCTCTCAAACCAGCTTTAACAAGTCTTTTTCTCACTAAGCTGGCTGAAATTTGTTTTCCCGTTGCTCGCTCAAGATCCCCTCTTATGTCCGATGAAGTTTTAAAACGGTTCCGACGACATTGTAATATTAAAAAATGATCTTACACTGGCGTTGTCTTTCTGGGCCCTCCAGAGCCTTTAAAGGCGACAGTTCTTTTAGGAATGTTTAATATTTCTGCTATTTCACACGTGGTTAAATTTTCTCGCGCCAAAATCAATATATTACTTTTACACTGCTCACTAAATTTTCCCATTTTTTAAACTAAAATGGCACTTTATTCTTTATTTGACTAGGATCACAAATTAGTAACTTGCAGGGAATAAAACATCTGCACCCTAATTACGGTCAAGAACGGTAGGCGTAAAATAAACTAATTGCTTGATGTACATCAGAAACAAAATTTAGCAATTCCTCATAAAAACCAGAAGACCCATCCCTAAATTATTACAGACAATATATTTTATATGACACCCAGTAATAAAATGTATATCAATGTTTGTTACTTTTATGGCATATAAAATTTAATAATAAGTCACTTGAATAGAAGATGGTTTATCATTTTAAAATTAACCAATCTATTAAAACTTTAGAGAAATCATCATATAATTTAATATTTTTGTCTGATCCAGTTTACTATAGTTTCTTATGCATGCGAACTTAATTTAAACAAATTATTGTGACCGTTTAACAATATGATAAGATTTATAATACAGAAATTGGTACGTTCTTCTGTGACTGTGATACAACAATTTTTACGAATATCGTTCAAAAAAAAAAAAATTCCGGCTCAATATCGGCTTTGCTTCTATCAATATTGGCAGTGCCTTATTATTTTTATTGTGACTATTTAATAAATATATGGTAAATATTATCAATCTGAAATATGTACATATAATCTTAATTCTTTGTTCTATCAACTATGACATAACACGGCTTGTATTTTGTGTTAATATCAATCGATCACGAACATTGCTTTTGTACATTAAGGAAGTGATTTTTTAGTTAAAATTTTACAAAAGTATTTTTAAATTACAATTTTAAAAATAAAATTTAAATAAATCGTAATCTATACTTTAACATTTTAAAATAAGTTTTAGAAATATTCGGTGTTTCTATCTAGCTGTTTGGAAAATTGAATGTGTAAGTTTTTTTCTTTTGTGGTTATGTGTATATTTTGTGGTGGGTTACATTATGATTATTTGTTTGGTTTTTGAGTTTGTGGTGTGCTGTGTCAAAATAGTTTTTAAAATATAAGAACAATTTATTTTTTGAAATCAAACGGCTTTTATGTTTTTATATCATTTGGGTTGAAATAGATCAGTCATTTTTTAAAGGGAAATTTTATGAATTTAATTTTTTTTTCTCTCTGTGTAATAGGTATACCAAAGGCTGTTCCATATACCAAAGGCTGAAACGAAACATTGAATTCGGAATTGGTTTGAAAATCGTAGATGATTTTAATTTCCCAATTTTACTTTCAGCCAAATTATTGAAGTACGCTTTGTTGGACGAAAGATTCAGCAGCATTTCGTTAACCTTATGTTCGTTATGCCTTACAAATCTAGACTATTCTTCGACAAATTATAATTATTTACGGGTTTAATCAAATTTTAAATAAACTAAATTAATAAATGAAGTTCAATAATTAAAAATTAACAAAAAAGATGTTTTATTTAAGAGCAAAAACAAGAGTTTACGAAATTTTATTAAAATATTTTGCAACGGTTCTCTTATTTTTTATGTTTGGCTAGATTATAGACCTATTTATAAAATTTTTTTATTTAATAAATTTCTTTATTAAACACTTTCTCCTTTTTTCCATACAATTTTTTGCCAAATTTTCGGTTTTTTAAACCATTTTCAAGGCTATGAAAATTTAATTAAAAAATAATGCTATACACAATATTTTTCACAACAACCGACAAATTTATTTTGTTTGTCTAAGAGGACATAGGTATCTTGGAGCGTCGATAGTAGCGACACTTTAATGTTTTTATTTTTCGGAACTATTATTAATCACCAGAACGTGTCTATGATAAATGAAATTGTTAATGAACAACTTTGTAAATATAAAGACATTTTATATATTGCCTTATTTAATTATAACCTTTTTTTCGAATTATAGAAAATGTCAATTCCAAGCAATCATCAACTATAACGACCAACAAACAGAATAAAATATTCCTTATTACAATTATCTTCATACTATCAGCCACATGTTTGATAACATTTAGAGGTATCTACACGATAGTAAAACGTAAGGTTTTTATAAAAGATCAATTGATTTAATAGTCAAGTTAATTAAAGTTATATTTCAAATTTGCTTACAGGATCTGAGATAGAGTACGGTGCACAAAAAGAAGTTAAAATTGCTCGAGAACAATATAACCAAGATCAGGCAGAATTTGAATCAGAACCCACTTTTTTACAGCTTATTAAACGGTCCACGACACAAATTGAGGAACCACTAGAGTTTTGTGCTGATGCTAAATTTAACGATATCTTAAGCAAAATGGTAGACATTTTAAATGAAATTCAAAGCTTTCGTATTAAAAGAGAACTGAATAATGTGTTTGATGATCACGAAGCTTATAAAAAATTGTTACGTGAGAGAAGATCTTCAGAAATGCAATTGCAACGCAAAAAAGATCAATTCACTCGGTGTAAGGAAAACGGAAAAGATTTTAAAAAATGTCAACAGTACTACGATGAGTTTAAAAAAATCTCACTTGATATTGGTAAAAAGTTTGGGCAAATGATAAAATTATTGAGCGAAATTAGTGGTGGAAAGGTTCAGTACCCTGGCATGACATCTTCGGAGGAGGCTACTGAGGTTGTAATTCCGGAAACGGGAGAAAAGTTTACGATCTTTATTAAAAGTAATAAAAAGAAAAATAAGGATACCGGTGAAAAGTTGTCACATACATCAACATGTGCCGCGAATATTCCTTCACATACCGCAAAACCATCTGTTGGTTCAAAGACATCGGCTACAACATCAACCCCAACTGTATCGACTACGACATCTACACCAGCAACTGTTGAAACGACCCCTCATTTTACATTAACCCCTTTTTTTGGGACAACAACGGAAGTGTTTGTCAATACTACTACCCAGGAAACCTTACGTAGTACAACCCGAATTCCTTTGTCAACCGAATCCATAAACACAACCGAAGCACATTTTCAAAATACCTCTTTACTTGAAACTACAACCGAAATGAATGTCAATACCACTACCCCAGAAGCGTTAAATAGTACAAACGAAATTCCTTTAACACCTATATACATAAACACTACAGAACCACCAGCACTTCGATTAAACGAAGAACAATTGATATCTGATCTGCCAGGTCACTCCATCAAAAAAGGACAAGCTACTAAACAGGAAGAGTTCCTAGAAATCCCCAACCAAGATATTCCTCCAACCACTTACTACAATCCAGTTCATGAAGACTTGATTGATGGTTCAGATGCCAATAATCCGCGCCAAAATACAGAATCATCAAAATTATTCCTTCATGAAAGGTACAATACGTTCCGCCAGCGGATCAACGCACAAAATATTTTCAACCAAAATAATCTTAAAGACATGGATGTTGTAGGGGCTAGTGGTCCATTTTTGACACTTTGTGATCAGCTATTAAAACAAACTCAAGTTAAAGATAAAATAACGACATTTAATAATCATAATCAGCAACCGATTTTTGTCGGACCTCAGATGCAACTATTGCCACAACAATTTACGTCGCATGGATTAAATAATCAATTCATGACCAGCGACCCTATAAAAGGAACGGCACAAGTGATAGTTAACCCCGGATTTAGTTATATGCCATATCCAATGTGTTTTGTGGTAGCACCAATGGGTCATCCGGCACCAAATCAAAACCGTAACTATCAATTCATTCCGGCTCATAATAACATATCACCGATGCAGTATGGTGAGCAAATTACTGACACTTCTCATCCCCAAAATTCTGGAGGTCCTGTTAAATTTGATATTGACCCTAGATTTGGAGGTGAGAAATAAATTCAAATACCTTATAACAAAATCAATAATTGATTTACATTTTTTTAGGTTACTTTGTAGTGCCAACTCAGTTACAATCAATCACAACAAGTTCAGGATTTCAGGTGAACCAACCAGTCGGGCGAAGTTCTGAAAGTCCTGCGAGTCTAAAACAACAATTATTTTGCAGTTATTTACCACCGAATTCCAATATGGATATGGGACATCAAAATGTAAGATCTGCCGGTTCGAATGGCATACAATCTGATATAATTTACGCTTCGTATGGCAATCAACTGTATCTGACAAGTAATGGTACTATGAGTAACTTCCAAAACTACTGTACGGATAATGAGTTCCCGTGTGCGACTGCAAATATGTGTATCCCGAAAGAGAAATGGTGCGATTCAAATGTTGATTGTTCAGATGCGAGTGACGAAACATCATGCTCCTGTAAATCACGATTGACAGAAACAAAATTATGTGACGGATACCTTGATTGCCCAATGGGGGATGATGAGGTTGGCTGTTTTGGTTGCGATAAATTTTCGTATTCGTGTTATAAATCGAAAAGCGAGTATAAGGCAGCGAAAATGTCATCTATATCCATGTGCTACACAATACTGGAGAAATGTGACGGATATCAAAATTGTTTGAATGGTGAGGATGAGATGGGATGCACAATGATTTCAAAAAGTGTCGGGCATCATTTGTCGTATATGGTTTCATACACAGAAGGTTTCTTGCATCGTAACTATAAAGGTAAATGGTATCCGGTTTGTCGAAATCCAATGCATTGGGCTCGAGAAAGTTGCGCGAGTGAAATGAGTACCACGAATATTTCAGATCCAGTAATTTCTTATAAACTGATTCTGTTGCAAGGTCCTTTTATCGATTATAACGAAAATCATGCAAATTTAACCATTGAACCAAATTTTGTGGACAAGTGTGCAGATGAAAATGACGAAAATACACTTGTCTTTATAAAATGCCCGCCTTTAGAGTGCGGAATGAGCACAGCCCAACCTACTGAGAATTCTGTATACCATGATGAATCTCAGGACAGAATAGTTGGAGGCCATACATCTGATCCAACGGCTTGGCCATTTACAATAGCGATTTATCAGAATGGTAGTTTTCATTGTGGCGGTGCTATTTATTCTGAGTTTTGGATTCTATCGGCTGCCCATTGTTTCTCCAAAGCAAAGCATAGTTATTACGAAATTCGGGCCGGGATGAATCGGCGTCGTTCGTACTCGCCAATGGTGCAAATAAGCTTTGCTAAAGAAATTTATATTCACGACGGTTACGATAGAAATGCAATGTCGAATGATTTGGGGCTAATCAAATTGGCCGAGCCGCTGATTTTTAATAAATGGGTACAACCAATTTGTATGCCTGGACCAAATCGAATCACGGAAGAAGATGATTGGATTTGGGGACCTAAAGGGGGAACCTTTTGTACTACGGTTGGTTGGGGCTCAACTCGGGAGAAAGGTTTGGATTGTAAGCAAGATGAAATAATGCATAGACTGTGGTTTCGAAATTAACCGTTTAAATAAATTGTAATTTCAGCTGATCATTTACAAGACGTTAGCATACCTATAATATCACAGTGCAAACATAGAAAAGATCAGCAAAGTGAAGGAATTTGTGCAGGTAATTTAGAAGGTGGTCATGATGCGTGTCAAGGTGATTCCGGAGGGCCGCTCTTCTGTAAAAGTTTAAATGTTTCACTGCAACATTATCTGGTTGGTATTGTAAGCCATGGTGAAGGTTGTGGACGTGCTAATGAGCCGGGAGTTTATACACGTGTTGCTTTATTTCTTGATTGGATCAAAGAGTGTACTGAGAATATCAGGCGACCCACTTACCATCCTTTATATTATTGCCCCGGAAAGATATGCGTTTGGGGTGGTGGATACTGCATATCACCCAACTACGTATGTGACCGGATTGTTGATTGTTTAGGTGGAGAGGATGAGATTGATTGCCGGTATGAGGAAAATATGTTAGGAGCGTTGTCAAATGTCACCAGTATTGATGAAGAAGAAAATGGCGTTGCACTTGAAGAAAGCAATCACGATAGTTCATCGAAGTTCAAGTGTTCAAAGATTGCGCAAAATATAAACCTTGACCTAAGATGCAATTATGAGATAGACTGCGAGGATGGTACAGATGAGCAGAACTGCACATGCCGTGAATATCTTCTCCATATAAACCCGCATTTCATTTGTGATGGGGTGATAGAGTGCCGCGATGGCACCGATGAGAATGACTGCTGTAAGTAATTTTGAACCCAACGAATCAACTACTCAATTTATTGGGTATATGTAAAAGTAAGTTCCGTTTTTCTAATAGACGGTATAATGTTCTTATATGTATTGTGTGAATATGGTAATATATGTTTTTGAAAAGTCTCTTCATAACCTTGAAAACGTAGTATATGACATTTGATTAAAATATAAACAACAAAGTTTTTTATTCGATTTAAAATGGAGAGCTTTGTGCCAAATAATCGTCATTTGCGGGAAATTTTGTTGTATTTTTGTACTATAAAGAATAGCGATGCTAAAAGTTATCGTTTACTTGTAGAAGCTTACGGCGAATATGATTTTTCTGATAGTATGTGTAGAAGGTGGTTTAAGGCAATTTGAAAAAGGTTTGTTCGATGTTGAAGACGCACAAGATGAAAAATTGAAGGTGAAAAATTGCAAGCTTTTTTGCTGCATCGACTAGTGACTGGAGATAAAAAATTGATTTACTACGAGAATCCTAAACGTAAAAAAGCTTGGGTAAAGCCTGGTGAAGCTGGTTCATCAAAGCAAATAATACAACAAAACTGCCAGCAAACGACGATTATTTGCCTCAAAACTCTCCATTTTAAATCGAATAAAAAACTGTGTCGTTTATATTTTAATCAAATGCCATATACTACGTTTTGAAGGTTGTGATGAGACTATTCAAAAACATGTATTACCAGATTTACACAATAATTATAAGAACAATTACGCCATCTATTAGAAAAACGGAACTTACTTTTACATATGACCAATAACATTACTCAATATTGTACAGAATTATGATTTTAAACTATAAATATTTTTTACTAGACCACGGCTATATTTATTTAAATGTTTTCTAATATTATTTCACTACATACTTTGACAAGATGTTTAGTTGTAAGCGAGTAGTTTGGGTAGTTCTACACAGATTTAATTCCGTCAACAATTTTGTACGCAGCTTTATGGTTAATTTTATTCGAAATGCATTATGTACATACATGCAGACAAGGCGAACATTTTAGCTGCGTTTTTATTCGCTCCCAATAACAGCTGTCGAGAACCATCATATAAAAAGTGGTTCCTGAGAGCGCTCCGTATAAATAGGTAGAGCCAAATATTTTTGATGTGAAAACATTTTTAGCGGGGTTTAGTTAAAAATTTCGTGTAAAATTCGGTACGAGCGAAATTGCAAATTATATAAGAGAAAAACGAACACAAAATGCACCGAACTTACATATTATAATTCGAATTACATTTTCAGTGCAAGTGAAGATACAACTTTTATTTTACTATAGTCTACACTATGCAATTCCACTGATATTTTCTATCATGATATAAATTTTATCAATATGTGTGTATATTATCAAAACCAACACTAATGTACTACAAGCCTGATTCAGTGATGAGGCACACAGATACCCTTTTACATTTAATAGCTTATCGTTGAAAGTGTTAGTGCGAAAATAGAATAAAAATACTCTCATCTAACCAATAGCAATTAGTTTTTTTTCATTATTCTATACAAAATCTTCTATAATAAAAGTCATGAAACTCTCTTTTACAGACATATACATTTATTGATTCCACTAGATTTGGCTGTATTAGTTACACTAACAATTCAACGTAAATTTGAATTTCTTTTTCTTGTTTCTACACCAACACCTTTATACTTAGTTAACTAACACATACACCAATACACATAGAACCTGATTTTTTTTATTTCATATGTATGGAATTTTCATGACTTTTATTATAGAAGATTTTGTTCTATACCAAATTATCTTCTCCACAATTCGTTTGTTTTGTTTTATCTACACATCTTGTATGTTTTTTCTCCCTCATTTATATAGTGTGTCGATCACCAATACTATCGTGTATAAGCGCAAACTAAATTTATAAGATTGATGACAGTCGGGCTTGTAGTGCATTAGAGTTGGTTTTGATATGATACGCATTTTGACACTATTACCAAATTATCAGGAGGCTATTTCACGAAATTATATTAGTAAAATATTAGGAAATGTCATAAAAAAGTTGTTTTGTCTTGCCATTTGAAATTGCTCTCAAGCTGACAAAATGTCTTTTAATACGGAAAGTACAATGCGATTAATCCGAAATTAATGCGATTGTACCGAAAAAATAAAATATTACGGAAGATAACCCATAAAAATTACAGACGGGTCGACATAAAAAATTCTATTTTACAAAATATAGTAGACAAAATGGCCGTAAATGTTGTAGACGTTAGAAGAAAAATAAGGAATCTGCGAAATCAATATGTACAAAACAAAAAATTAAAGCAGAGTAAAAAAAATATGGAAGCGCTGTTGTTGACGATAGAAAATCTTGGTATTTGTACAAGGAAATGAAGTTTTTGGATGAGGTGGCAGTTCTCCATATTGTACAATTTTCTGAAAAAATTACTTTGACAAATTATTTTTAACCTAACCACAACTGGCAAGTGTTAAAAGACAACTAATTTTTTCATAGCATTGAAACAATTTTGTTTGACATTTGAAGATATTATTATGATAGTGAAATGCCCAGCTATGATATGTTTTGGACAGGTATTTTCATTGAAAAAAAAACATATACAAACATAAAATTGCTGATAGAAAATATCGGTGAATGTGCATAGTGTAATAAAACATTGACTCATAAAAAAATAAATGTTTTGAAATTGTTTATCGGTATACTATGTTCAGTATTACTCGTGCTGTTGCTGAGTTTGGTTATGTGGGGTTTATAGGAAAAAAAAACAATAAAAGTAGTAAACAGATTCGAATGACATTTTCAAAAGATGCGCGCAAGGAAGAAGCCGCAAGAAAACGTGCTACCGTCTTTCCAGCCGCTATGATTTTAAATTCAAAATACGCCTATATCTAATAGAAGCGCCCTATTTTATTTAGTTCAATCTGATCAAATCAGCGATGCCAATTTGCTTTGCTTATCGGGTTTGCCGTGACCATTCGCAAAAGCCTAAATATGAAATCTTCAACAAGATTGCCGTGTATGAGTAATGATGTATCTGTTGGTAAGGTTCGTCCTCCAAACCCAAAATAGAATAACTTATTGATTTTTTGAACTAAACATGTAAAATTTAAATACTGAGCGAACAGCAGCCGTCTATCTGAATTGGTTTCTCAGGTCAATAAAAGAGGCTTGAAATGATTCAATAGATACTTATACATAAAGGTTTTTACATAGTTCTTTTGTGAGTTGAGCGTGAACTCGCCCGTTGTTTTTTTTATCCAGTATTAAGTTTAAGTTCGGTATAGAAAAATGACGAGTCTGGTAGGTAAGCCTGGTTTCAAAAGACTCGCATCAAAAGCCTGGTTTTCAAATTCTTGGAGACATATTTTTTTAAAATTCTGGTGAAGTAGAATTTATTCTAGTGAAGGAAAATTTTAATTTTGTCAATCGGAAAAGACATGCTTTTGGAAACCAGGCTTTTTGAAAATCCAGGCTTTTTTATAACCAGGATTTTGTAAACCAGGATTTAGAGTGGAACCCAAAAATGACGGCTCTCGATAGCAGCTATCGGGAAAGAATAAAAACACAGCTATTATTACGTTTTGTTCGAAACACTGGTTTATGAATAAAACAAACCACTTCAATTTATCACAAACTAATTTATTTATTCAATACAAAAATTAACACAACGCAATTATTAACTATAATACACATAATCACTAATATAAGCGCTATTTTACTATTATAACTGTTACATCGCACTAAATCACTTTTAAATCGCTCGGTTTAATCTTCAATCTATCGCGTTCAACTTATTAATTATTCAATTCGATCTCATTTGCCTTTTATATACTCAAACCCAAGTTCTAGAACTATCATGATTTCTCCAGTAAGATTAGTCTAGAAGGTACAATGTATAACAGTTTTAGAAAGGAAAATTTCTATTTAGTATAATTTATTGTAATACTCTAATCCAGGTGGCACTAGTAGCGACTTTATGCTATAACTATGTTTCTGTCAAAACGAGTCTATTTACATGTGTTATACAAATTATTGTACGTATGTGTTGTGTCTCACTTTTGTTGATATGAGTTCGTAAATTATAGCTTCTCAAATTGTACGAAATGTTTTCACCGAAATTTTCTTGTTATTTAACAGCTAATTGCTCAGACGATGAATTCTTTTGTGCGCGAAGCAAAACCTGCATTAAGAAATATTTGCAGTGCGATCAAAATTATGATTGTCCTCTTAAAGAAGACGAAATGGATTGCCTTGTATTGACAAATGGTACCACAATCAAATTTGATATCGCTCTTCATCCAATTTCATCCCATTACGGGTTCGTAACTGTAAATACAAACGGAACATGGAATACTCTATGCTTGAGCAAAGACGATATTAAACGGGATTCGCTATTTGCTTCAACACAGGCAACAAAACTATGTCATCAGTTAGGCTACAGCGGCTACCAATTGTTTAATTTTACGAAAGTTGAAAGACTGCCATCTAACCGGTTATATCTCAACTCAACATTGGTAGATGAAAATAAATCAATTAAAATTGATAGTTCGACTAACCACCAATGTATGCCGCTTTATTTGGAATGCACACCGAATTTCTTGATGAATTTGACGAAAATTGAAGATTTTATTAAGGTTAATATGAGAAACTATCGAAATGATGATACTTTTGAAAATTATGAGATGAGATTGCAACCGGGCAAGTCTCCTAACGTTATTTTACAGGAACGCCAGAAGAAACGGTCAAATTTGAGTGAAATATTATATAATTTTCCTTGGAATTGTGAAATGTATGTGGATGGAAAATTCTTATGCAATGCTTTCTTGATTGGGAAAGAGTGGATTCTATCGGAAAATATTTGCATGGGCCTTATAAAGTGAGTATTACGTCTTATTTATAATAAAGCCACTTAAACATCATCATTTTCAGTTTAAAATTGGACTATGTTGAAGTATTGGTTGGTGGTAGTTTGGCCGGGGAATACCTAGAAGGACCACACGAGCAAATTCGCCGAGTCAACTACATGAAAAATGTTGAAGGATCCAATATTATCTTACTGCGTATGAACAAGCCGATAGAATACACGAGATACACAATGCCAATGCATATATCAAAAGTAACGCTAGAGGATATCGATTCAAACCATCCGGAAGAGTGTTTAGCTATCTCGTTCAACAGTCATGGCAAAATGAAAACAATGCCTATCGTCGAGGTAGCAAAGAAATGTTCACAAAATGTCATCTGTTTTGAAGGCAAAGCCGCCAATGAAACGTGTGATGAAGAGGAATCCCATTCGGCGATAGTTTTATGTAGGAACTCGGACAGATGGTACCTGAAATCCATATACTCGCATCGTCGCGGACTTTGTGCGTTCAAAAACACTGTCCGCCTTGTCCCCTTCATGAAATTCTACGACAAAGTGTTCGAAATTGCTAGTATGTGTCCCAAACTATAAAAACTATGGCGATTGTAATTTTCTGGTTGTTTTGTATAGATTCGACCGAATATATCCACACAAATGGACCCGTATGCAAAGGTCATCGATGCCCTTTAGGAAAATGTTTGAAAGCAGCATCAATATGTGACAAGAAAATTGACTGTCGTGATGGAAGTGATGAGAACCATAATCTGTGTAGCAAGGCCAAAGAAAACAAATGTAACCTCGATGAATTCCGATGTGGCAACGGAAAATGTGTAGCCAAACAACTATTTTGTAACCAACAAGATGATTGTGGCGATCAGACTGATGAACCAAAACAGTGTTCCTGCTTTTCATTTTTAAAGTACGTATCCTAAGTACGTATCCTACGAGTATATTTTAAATTAAACCACGTTCTTTTTACAGTGCAACTGACCCCAATAAAATTTGTGACGGTATTCGGAATTGCTACGACAAAAGTGACGAGCACAGGACTTGCAAGTGCCAGAAAAATAGTTATCGATGTGGAAGCACCAAAATATGCATCCCAATGGAGTACGTTTGCGATGGAGAATTTGATTGTCCGGAGCATGAAGACGAAAGGTACTGTACTGGTTTGCTCCAAAACGATAATGCAGATGATTTTCATGAGGTCATGCAACAAACGTATGGCGTATGGCACACGCAATGTTTTCTAAAATCAACGCAAATAAACATAACCCAAATTGAAAATATTTGCCATTCACTCGGTTACATTATTAAACCGGTGGTTGATGATTCGTTAGGATCGCCAAAACGTCCACAATACCGTGTCATAAACAAAAGCCTCTTGCAAAGCAAGCAAAACGAAACCATCGAGCGGAAATTCACCGACGCGACAAAAATGGTTATCGTAAACCGGCTTGCGGCGCTAAAAATAAGCAAAGATTTTATAATTTTTATGAAACCTAGTCGACCGTTCGCTAAACTCGTCAACTGGAATCATGAGGATCAAGAAAAATGTTACCGTATCGAAATTCGATGCCAATAAATTGTTTACATTTTAACGTACCTACCTAAATTCGATTGTTTTATTTTTGGGTGCTTGTGGATATGGATGTAGTGCATTGGTCGCCAGTTAGTGAGAATAAAACAGAGTTTTTCTTTTCATTAATAATTGATTAAAATTAAAAGAAACATTTTTCGAAGAAAATAATCTTAAAACGGAAATTCCATTTTCTTAGAGAGTCGCACTATGAAGAAACGAAAAGGTGAAGTTTATGGGTTGAAGTTATTATCATTGCGTGATTTTTTGGAACGAGTGGTGGTTTATAATTAAAAAAAAAAATTCACCAGTGATTTTCTTGATGTTTGCTTGTTGTTGAAGGTCATGGAGCGAGAGAAAGTAGAGGTAACATATTTTTCAGAAAGGAAAGCAAGGTTAAAGATGTTCTTTAATGTTGTCTGTTGTTCTTCAATGTTTATGTTTATTTTTAAATTTTGCCTAAAGTACTCTAATGTAAAAACAACGACATTACAAAAGAAAAATTAAAGAAGCATTGTATCCAATATTTTGTGTTTTTGGGGAATTTGTGATTTTAATGGTAATTGTATTACGTTAATGCTGGTTCGGTCTTTGTGTTTATCAACTCAATGCTAAACAAGCACGAATGATATTTCTTAGTTATAATAGGGTTATAATAGGTTCTAATAGATTCTAATGTCGCCTTGATCTTCTTTTGATATCGTTCTCAATTTCCGGCAAATGTTTGTTTTTCTCATTGTCGTTGTTTTTTTAATGTAGTCTATGTTTAAATCCTCAAGTAGTAATAACTTCATCGTCATTAAAATGAATGTTGGTGTTATTTTGTACACGTTTGTAGAAATTATGGACATTGCATTTGTTACTGTGGTTTAATGTTTGCATTGGTCGTTTTGGATTTTAATTTTGACAATTTTGTTTTTTTCCATTTTCCTTTTTTGCCATTGCGATCTCAAAATAGCAGATTATTACTCACCTTCATCGATTAAACAACATGCCCATGAGGGAGATTATATTTTCTCGCATTTTTCAACAAAATTGACATTTTTTTAAATATTCATATTTATTGCCGATGCACCTTCTACTTCTTTCGCTGGCGCTACATCTCATGAAGGGATTTGGCCACCTCAACGATGTTCCTCCAAATGGTCCCATCAATCGCAAGGGAAAGCCATAGACACGGTGACCGCGTGTGTTTAGTTGACTTTCGACGTCATCCATCCATTAGGTAGGCAGTCTCCTACGAGGCCCTACTTTCGTCTATGCTTCAAAGCCTGGTTAATGGTCCGATTTTGCGAACGCAGAACGTGCCCAAGACACCTTAGCCTTGATGAGTTTATGAATTCGGTGATATCAGATCGTGATTCATTCGCATTCTTTATGTGGCTCCCTATTTCATGTCACCGAGAATTATTCTAATAATTTTACGCTCAGTTACATCAGTTTTTTAGATATTTTTTGCTGTCAGTGTCCAAGAGTCGCAACCAAAAGTGAT
Source organism: Tipula vernalis (assembly GCA_958295665.1). Taxonomy (NCBI): domain Eukaryota; kingdom Metazoa; phylum Arthropoda; class Insecta; order Diptera; family Tipulidae; genus Tipula; species Tipula vernalis. The sequence continues at coordinate 244,666,421 of OY282558.1, read as the reverse complement.
AGCGGTTCTTATCAGCGCTCTGTAGATGTCCAGTTTTGTTTGTGCGATATATGAGGAAATTTGAATATTTTTAATGCTCGGCAACCTAATGCGACCTTCTGGTGTGAAGGGCAATTTGTTCGACTGTTAATTCCAACGGAACTAGGACCCCTTTCACTATAGGACCTTTTTCGCAGAATGAAAATATCGTCAGCTTATGCTAATAGTTGTTATCACCCAAGATTCTCTCGCTATAATTTGATAATTTTGCCGCGATTTTATTGGTCAAAATATTGTAGCCTGTGTTCAGCAAGGTTATACTACGGTAGGGTAGATAAGAACCGCCTTATCCTCTGTGATGACTTCTCTAGGCCAAATTATTGATATGAGCTCAAACAAGCGTATAACAGATAATCGCCGCCATATTTCACCATTTCATTTAAGATACCATCCTCACCGGGTGAGTGTCTTGTAATTTTTCATCTGTGGTATCATGTTCCGCACTTCATCATACAATGGAGGAGGTGTTGTTGTCGTTTCGACGTTGATATCTCGTTGAAGCAAGAGGGGTTGTTGTTTGGAAGGTAGACAAAACTGCATTAATAGTTAGAAAAAATCGTTAAAACTGAGCCGATACAACCCTTTGTTAATAGAACGAAAATCATACGTTAATATAGTGAAATAAATAAAAAAAATTATTTTAAACTTCACTACTTACGAGTACGTTGCAGTATTTGTGATTCGATTCATTTAAGATACGAAAAATGTTTTAATTTTAATGCAGCTAATAGCGTTTTTGGATGAATAGGTTCTTATTACTAACGTAAGAAATAGAAGATAAGATGAAATTTTTCATAATACTAATGTATGTACATATCTTACAACTACATAAATTATAGATACATTTATTTGTCATTTTGGCTCGTACTTGGAGAAAAGTATTGTTCTAATGTAGTTTGAACTGGAACTGACTTATTATGAAGGTACATTTCTTCATATCTTTGGAGATTAATAGAAATTTCTCTGCGAAATTTAGAAAATTCGGCATGATTGTCATCCACCTCAGCAAAAATTTCAATAGCAAATGAGTTTCAAACCTTTCGAATTTTTTTTTTTTTTAAATTGGCAGCTGTTCCTCTGCAACTACCTCTACGTTATCTTTCTCTTCACCTTCATTTACGACCATTTCAGTATCCGTTCCTAGCACAGTTTTATTCCGACACTCTGGCCATAACGCTTTCGTTAACGGCTTTACTTCATCCCAAGAAGAAGCTATATTTTCGACAGCATTCGCGACGTTGTAGCTTTTCCAAAACGCTTTCATTGTCACATTATCGTCTGAATCGGTTATATCAAGCAGGTGTTTGAATGTTCGCCTTAAATAGTAACTTTTGAATGTGGAAATAACCCCTTGATCCATGGGTGGCATTAAGGAGGTTGTATTCGGTGGCATAAATACGAATTTCACTTTGTCTGATAATACTTTGTCTGATAATATACTAAGGCTTTAAAATTTATGTTTTGCTTCGTGCAATACTTCTCTATCTCTGGAATACAACAGTTTTTAGCCCAATCGTCAAATAAAGTCGCGGTTTTTTTTTACCAAAAAACGCAAATGGAGTAAAAATAAAACGCAAACTGAGTTTTTTTTAAAAAATCAACGCAAATCGAATTAAAAAAAACGCAAAGTGAAAAATGTTGTCATCAAATATATATGAACGCAGACTGAAACATCGCAAAACGAAACAGCGCTAACTGAGGTATTGGTGTAATGGTAAATCACATTAACGAATAAATCATCCGTTTAAGTTACAAATTCAGTATTTGAATTAACATAATTATTCGTATGTAGGAAGATCGCAGTGCTTAGTGGTTATGAATAATTCACAAATATGATGATTATTTTTATAAATATGTGTATATTGAAAATAATTCATAAAATGCAGGAACGGGTTCATAATTGATAATAAAATTACATAATATTTATATATAGTGGTTCATAGTAAGAATGTAAATTTTTGGGTTGTTTGATGACTAAATTCGTAAAATCTATACAGCACAGTTGTAAAGAAATAAAAAAATTAAAATTTCGTTTTGTAATTCCTTTACTTTTTTTTGTTCTTAAAATGCTATCAATTTAATCTCATAAAAATAAACTTTAATTTTAAAATAAATATAATTAATAATTAAAAAATATTATAGGATTAATAAACGACAAGGTACACTCGAATTTGTTGATTTCTTTCATTTTCCTTTTGAAATTCGATAGGAATTTGCTATTCTGTAAAATCAATAAATTAAATTACAATCACAAATATCTTGATTTGCAGGATCGGCAAAATTTAGAATAGTAGAGATTTTCTTACAAGCGCACTATAATAAAACAGAGGTATTACTAACACAATAATAAATCACATAAATTATAAATTTACACATTATTTCTACAATGAATTTTAGGGTTTTTCACACAAAAGTGTTTTCATTTTAATTTCACGGAATAAGAATTAATCAATGATTAATTCTTAAATAAACGAGAACTCTAAAACGTATAGGCTTAAAACGAACTCTAAAACGTATAGGCTTTTATTTTTGGTTTTATTTACTTGGGAAATTGGAAATTATTAACATGGAGGTATACCACATAACACAAATTTCTGTAGGCACTTCTGCCTAACTTTAACATTATTGGTTTACGGCCATGAAAAATTCTATTTGGAGATCGAGATGACAAAAGAAAAATTATAATTCAATATTTACATTTGTAATTAAAATATTCAAGTAATATAGAGCCCCTTACTTATGAACTATTCATAAACATATTTTTTTTTTAATAAAATCATGCAAGGTACACTAATAAGCAAACAACATGTGAATGTATTACACGTATAGTACGAGTACAATGAACTAAACTATTTTTTTAGTTTATGAACTATTATTCGTACTATTAACTATGGGTTCTAACCAAAATAAAGATTGCAAATATTTGCAATCGATTTGATTTTCTTAAATCAACACATTAAAAAAAATTATATATCGGTATACACAATATACAAATTTACAATGCGATTTACAATCAAAAGTAGTCAAGCATACATCTTTTTACATTGTAAATGAAAAATTTTCCTGTAAAAAAAATAATTTCCCTTTGCAAATATTTGCAATTGAGTTTTGGTAGGAACCAAGAGTAACGCGAGTAAATTTTGTTTTTTTAAGTAAATATAGTGATTTTTACATTAATAGTACGAAATACGGTTAATGAACGCCATTCGTAAATAAAATGCACTATATTTTTTTCAGTGTAGTACTTGTGTATTTAGAAGTGAGGAAGAATACTTCCGCCAAGCTTCTAGAACTGTTTTAGTGTCCATTTTTAATTCACCGGATTGGTTGCGAAGACCACTCTTACGTGGACGAAAGTCCGTAGCTATTTCTCTTATTTTGCGGAGATCTTGTCCTTCTCCCGAATAGCCCCAACACAACCATCTTTAGGCCTAAATGAATTTTGGCAGGTGGTGGATTTTTAGGCGTTGGTTACCGCCGTTTTGATAATGTCCCACTGTTATTGAACAGAGTCAGGAAGTGGTTTATTTTCCAACATTCCTGATACAGTATTTCGCGAAGGTGGTCCGGGTAACTTGGTTGTTCAATATGCTACGGTGTTCCAACAAGTGATGCACAGGAAACAATGACTGTATGTTCGATATGGATGGAATTTTTATTCAGCAACTACCACACCCAGAGAAATGCGTTTGGATAAATTATACTTAACACAGGAATATAATGGCTAAGTTACAGTTAGGTATACAATATTCTTTATATGCACAGTTCATGTTTAATTCAAGTAAGTACACATCATTCAATAAAAAACATTCCTTATAATCCATGAACAATGATTATCATGAATAATTTAAAAAAACTAAACTAAAACTAACTACTCTAACTAAATACAGTAATTTCCGAAAGATAAAAAATGCATATTATATCACACCTAATGCTTAACTAAGTATGGTATAAAACTAATTAGCTTAAATTATACCTAAAATTCATAAATACTTTATGCATTTTCTTTTTGTCTCCCTATATAGACGTATCCTCACTCTCAATATATAGTATGTATATGTAGCTTATATTTCATGTGCACTTAGAAGTGATATTAAAAAAATATAAATTCAAATTTTATGTTAAATCAGTGAATATTCATATACCTACATAATATATAATTTTTTTAAATAATATTTTGTGCATATAATAAATGTGACAATTTAAACGGGCATACAAGAAAAAAATTTTGGCGACAAACATTAACATCAAAAATAATAAATTGGCATCACAAATAATATTTTGGAACAACATATGAAAAATCAAACAAATATTTTTGAGGGACATAATTAAATACTGTGACGACAAACATTGGCATCAAAATTAATAAATTGGCAACAAATATTATATTTTGGAATAAAACAATGAAAATACAAACAAATAATTTTCAGCGTCAAAAAAATAGTTTAGCGACAAAGAGTAGCATCAAAAAGTAGAAATAAGCAGCAAATATAATATGTGGGTAAATTATTAAGGTTATACAAAAAACTATATTTCAGCATCAAACCAAAAATTTTGCCGACAATAAATAAACACAAAATTTAATTTTCTGTATTTTTTTTACTATTGGCTTTTAGGCTCTTTCCGAAAGTTATACTTAATTCATACTTATTGACTTATTTGCCGCCAACTTAAATAAGTATGTAAAATCATTCGAATTTATTTCACATACTTATTTTTTATTTTGACAACAACGCATTTAATTAAAATTATTTTTAATTAAATTTTTTATAAAACTTAATTAATAGTTTTCAGTTTAGATTATTTTTTTTTTTTGTAAGAACATACTTATTTTAAGTTACCTCGCCAACATACTTATTTAAATAAATATGTCTAAATAAATGAGTATAACTTTCGGAAACGGCCTTAAAGCTGTCGGAAATTCCCAACAAACAATCCACACGGAAACCGGAAAGTTTTCAATTTCAAAATCGCATGATGTACCCCCTAAACAGGTAAGCGGCGCTAACTATTATATTCACAAGTTTTTATTGTGCTGTCCGAATATGTTTAATAAGTTTTTGGCGTATTTCTCCACCTCATATATTTATTTATGGGCGCATGCCAAAAGACTTCGGGTTATTCGACACGCGTTCTACACTAAAAAGATATATTTTTTCCATCTCGCTCGTGTTATATTATAAAAAAAAAATTAGTAACTTTTTAGAATATACACGTACAATATAAATTTATCTTTTTAGGCTGCTTTCCAAACGATACTTATTTATTTACTTATTTGTGGAACCTAACTTATTCAACGTAATTTCTAGGTTCCACAAAAATTTAAGTAAATTGGAAACAGCCTTAGTGTAGAATGTGTATCGAAAAACCTGAAGTCTTTTGGAATGCGCCTACCTTCACATGCACCATAATCCATTACCAATGTGAATTTCATAATTAGCTTTCATATGTATAGTATGTCTTTTCACACGTATAAAAGATTGTTAATTTGACTGAAGCACAACTAGTTTCATTTCGAATGTTACAAATTGGTTGTCAAAAATGTATTTGTTAAAAATCAATTACACATTTTTAATACATATATGAATTTAATTAAACAAAGATAAATAATTTTCGATAAACGTATCAAATTCAACTAAAAAAATATTAATTAAGATATTAATCAAAATTCCAAAAACATCTATTCAGTTTTGAGATTAATATCTGTCATTTTTTCACATGGTAATTCAGTACCGCAGTGGATTACATAATACCGAATTATAAAGAGTATTTGATAATCCACTTCGGCATTAGATTTGCACATTTCACACAACCATTTGTCGGATTAGGTAACCCAGTTCGGAATTGGATTATGATGAAAAATAAATCGATTGGAATCACTTTATTTACTTATTTAAAATAGCGACAAATAAGTCAATTAGTATCAAATAAATCACGTTTGGAAAAGAGCCTCAATGTTATATCTTAGGCGTTTTCGGAAATACATCCTGAATAATTTCATGCCAATTTTCGATCATTAAACTTATCTGTCTATTTAGGAACTAATGAGATACCTTGAAGCTAAAGCGTAAAACACACCGAACAGCAAATTTAAATATATGTTGATTTGCTTATGTATTCATAGATAGTCGTATGTTAAGCAAAAGTATAAGCAATTTTTATAAAAACATTTAAATTTTTGGTAATTTTAAAAGATAAATGTTGATTAAAAGAAAATCTATTACAAGTGGAATGTGTGGAACATGTCGCGCTGCACTTGTTGTGTTTCAGCCTTAATTTAGATGTTGTTGTGTTAATTTTTTTTTTTTGAATAAATGGTTGTAAATACAAATAAAAAAAGAATTCATAATTACGATAAATATGAATGTATTTTATAAAAATTATTTTGTATTTCTTTAAATTATCTCTCAAAATGCATTTTCGAATTTTGTTGTCATATTAAAATGTATTCTTAACTTTTTGTATGTGATGGATAAAGGCTGAAACACACCAAGAGCTTTTCTTTTAATCAACATTTATCTATTAAAATTATCAAAAATTTAAATGTTTTTATAAAAATTGCTTATACTTTTACTTAACATACGACTATCTATTCAATACATAAGCAAATCAACATATATTTAAATTTGCTGCTCGCTGCCGCTGCTCGGTGTGTTTCATGCTTAATGCTCCAAACACATAGACGCCGTTCGAAGCGCCGCTGAAATTAAAATATACGTATTTTCATATTAGCGAACACATACCGTGCGTTTTTTATTATATCGGAGAGATATCGCAGAGACTCGATAAGATACTTATTTGAATATGTCAGGTTCCACAAATAAGTATTCGTTTCGAAAACAACCTTAGGCCCTTTCCGAAAGTTATACTTATTTGTGGAACCTAACTTATTCAATGTAATTTCCTATGTAATAAGTTAGGTTTCACAAATAAGTTTAACTTATTATTGGGCCTAAGGCCATTTTCCAATTATTTACTTAATTGGTGGAACCTAACTTAATACATAAGAAATAACATTGAATAAGTTAGATTCCATCAATCGGTTGTTGATGAAAATCGCAAATAAACAACAAAGAACAAACATAATTTTATATTGTAAACGAGCCGCTTCGTTCAAAGGATAATAAACTGAACTGAACTAAACTGAAGAATCAAATGTCGCCTTAAGAACGAGTTACAATGGATCCGCCCCATTCCGTTCCGCTTCTCCGTCAAAATTAGTTTCAGACATTTTCTGAATTCTGAAAACATTTAAAAAAAAAAAAAAAATTATGTGCCCATAAATTTGCCCTATATTAATTTGTTAGCAATAAATTAATTTTTCCTACAATCGCCGTGAAAAGCAGGCTTTTTTTCTCTGTTTTCAAAGCCCAAGTGTCTGTTTTTTTGACAGTTAATAAACAAATTACTTTGTCACACGTTTCTCTTAGAAACGTGTGACAAAACTTGAAACCGCACGCATGTTTAAAGAAAGACTAATGTTTGTATAAAACATCAAACCAAATTTTTGTTTTTCTTTATGAAAAATAAAGAAAATCTTTGACTACGCGATTGAACAAAATGTCGGTCCTAAAATAAAATCGTATTGTCAATATAGTAAATTTTACTACAAAATTATCTTTTTATTATATTTTTTAAAATTATTGTAGGAAAAATAAAGTGTGAAACATGTCCGCAAAGTTGTTTGTCACGCTCGAAAGGTTGCTGGCCTCCGTCCCGTCGGCCAGCAATTTCCTTTCTCGCGTGACAAACTGGCACTTTGCGCTCTTGATACACAAATAACTATTGATGATAATTTTTGTCCCCACTTTATTTTATTTGGTTCCTTAAAGAATATTTTTTGTATAGACATTTGTAATCAGCCAAATATTTCATTTGATACCTATTTATTATTTTTGTTTTTAATGGTTGACTCTTAAAAGGTTTAATGCCCAAAAATAATTATTTGTGTTCCCTTCAAATAATGCCAAAAAATAAGAAATGTTGCCAAATTATTATATTTTGTTCCAAAAAATGAATTTTATGATGTGAAGAAATTTTTTTTTTGTTGCTCATAAATTAAAGGTTTATTCAATGCCCAAAAATAATTATTTGGGTTCCCTTCAAATAATGCCAAAAAATAAGAAATGTTGCCAAATTATTATATTTTGTTCCAAAAAATTAATTTTATGATATCAAGAAATTTTTTTTTTGTTGCTTATAAATTTATGCCGCTTATTAATTTTTTGTATCTCAAATATTAATTATTTGTGTGCCGATTTATTGCCAGCCATAATAAATTGATTTATGTTGAAACTATAATAATTTGTTGGTGGCAAAAAGTGCTGTTACAGCGTCGCGTCCGATATGCTAACTCAACATCCATTAGATAAAGATATTGAAATTATAAAAAAGAAAATCATGAAATCTACTAGATAACATTATTTGTACTATAGCAATTTAAAGCGTGGAAGCTTATGTCAGAAATAATGTGCTTGAACTAATCCCGGCAGTTCGTTATAACGGAACATTAGTTAAACGTGGCTTTCATATTTATGAATCTTCAATATTGTATTTAATTCAGGATATGATACCGCATCAAAATAATATTATGCTGATTCTGTTACAAATTGAAATTCTGGGGTATGACTATAATTTGAAAATTTATAAAACAAGCAAACCGAAAATTTTTGAAAAATATTAGTAAACTTCAAACTAAGAAACCCTTTGAATTACATAGCCAAATCGATGGAACGTATTTTTTTACCTAGAATCTTTTAAATCAATACAATATCAATTGTTTATTTCTATGTGTATTTCTTAACTTATCGTCGTCTTCTCTATATGTATTTCTTAACTTATCGTCGTCGAGAAATGCAGAATGTGTGTCCATTTTTTTCAATTTTGTTTTTTTCGCATCAAACGAAAGAGGGGAACGTTTTGCATCGATTGCCATTTATAAAATATTAAAAAAAAGTTTTTTTTAGGTGAAAAATTTAGAAAATAATTTAATGTTTGCATGTAGACGATAAGGAGAGTGAAATAGTTTTCATTGTCTCCTCAAAAAAATTAGTTTTTGGACTTACACATTCTGCATTTCTCGACCACGGTATGTATATTTACTAAGATAGTATCTAATTAAAAAGAATTTAATTTATAAAAAAATGTTTTTATTTTATTTAAATATTAATCTATTAATAAAATTAAAGAATTATTAAAAACATGTTTGATTTATTCTTAAAATTTATTGGTTTGTGACTTTTAATGTAAGACATTATATACCTGTCTCACCAATGATTGAGAATAGATTTATCATATTATATCCCTCATTGAGCATAATTGGTAAAATTCGATTGCATAATTCTTGCCAAACCCCTGTATAATTCATAATTATATAAATTTAAATTATACCTTACTAAGAATGAGTTAACAAGAATTTAGGAATAAATATGACTTAGCCCATCTGAATTTTTCCTTTCCGTACTCATTCATTCAAATTAAATGATAAATTATACTTAATATTGTGAGATTGATGCATATGTTACGGCTAATATCGATAGAGCGGCGAATCTGTACGTTCGCCGGTAAATGTACATATTCGCCTGCTACTTTGGGTAATGTGTGTTCAACCTACATTTACCAACTAAAGTTTGATAATGTACAAATTTGCCAGTTAACGTTAGTAAATGTGGATAAATTTAATGTAGAATATTTATGCTAGTTTAATGTAGAATATTTATGCTAGTGTACTTTCTGTAATTAAGAAAGAATTAAGATGGAACCTCGCTATTTCTTGACCGATTATGATGAAATTTGACATGGACGATGGAAATGGGATTCTAAAATGATTTTTGCATAAAGATCTGGAAAGTGGCCAATTAAGGTGGAACTTCGCTGTTACTCCGATTATGATGAAATTTGACTTGGGCGGTGGAGATAGGATTCTAAATTTATTTTTGGATAAAATTCTGGAACGTGGCCAGTTAAGGTGGAACTTCTCTGTTTCTTGACAGATTATGATGAATTTTGATATGGCCAGTGGAAATGGTATTCTAAAATGATTTTTTGACAAGGTTCTGGAATCTAGCCAATTAAGGTGGAACTTCGCTGTTTCTTAACCGTTTATGATGAAATTTGACATGAGCGATGGAACTGGGATTCTAAAATGGTTTTTGGATAAAAATTCTGGAATGTGGCTAATTAAGGTAGATATATATATATATATATATATATATATATATATATATATATATATAGGTATATATATATATATATATATATATATATATATATATATATATATATATATATATTTTTTCAGATGGTACTAGGCGCGTAAGTAGTATCTTTTAATACAGTTATAATTTTTAAAAAAAATTGATTTGGCATACATATTGTGTGATTAGCATTCTTCATATTTCAGTTTGAAATCAGAAGTTACCTTATAAATATTGAAATCATTAATTTAGGCGATTTCATTGTACATTTTTATGTGTTGGCTCATCTTGCCACATGAACAAAACAGACACGAAAGATGTTTATCATAAACAAAAATAAATTTGTTTACAAGTTGGCCGTGTTGCCTTGGGCAAATTTGATAAAATATTTCAAGATATTTTTTATTGCGTTTTGCTAAAAAAAGCACTTGTTTATCACCAAAAAATAACCTAGAAGTTTTTTGGTTTTACCTGTCAATCGTGTTATATTTTTTAATGAAAAGAAACTTTACAATTAATTTTAAATAATTTCAATTTCCATAATATAATACTGAAAATATTTAATAGTTTAAAATACTACAAAAAATTATATTGTAATTAATTATGTTTAAAAAAAAATTAGGATAAATTAAATTGTTTGACGTTTTATTTCCACTTTTGTTTTTATTGGTTCATTTTGGTCGTTTCCTCGGGTTTGACATAAAATTTAACGAAATGAAGTTAGGGTCTTAAGTAGGTAATTGACGTGCAGTATCATGATCTTTTTTGTCACGTTTGGCCGAGGAATACTAGGACTAGCTACACGCAACACAAAAAAATGTATAGGCGAAAAAAAGAGAAACGTATAAAACAAAATTGTCGGTCATGCAATAATTTTTTGGCGGTATAAAATCGACGATATAATTTAGAGTGACAACGAAAAACCAATTTTTTTAGATTTTATTTCATAGCAAAATTATATGGATAAATTTTGACAGCAAATAAAAACACAACCAACAAATATGAACTTAAGCGTTATTCTTAATTCGTACATTTTCACATTTCAAAATTATCTAGAAAAATATATTACTGTCACTCATATCAGAATTATTTTGTTCGATTATTTACCGTCACAGAATAAAAAAGTAGAAAATATCTTTACCATAAAATCGCCGTACTATGAGTGTGTGCGAGAAATTTGTTATCATCGTACACAAAGTTTATGTAGATGTGTTAGAGGATTGGGATAAAAGTTCTGAATATTTGATACTTTTTGTAAATAATTATGGCATCACACTAACAAAGCCACAATTTTTTTGTAAAGCCACAATTTTTTTGCTGACGATATATTTTTATCTCAATATGGGAGCTTTCAACAGCGAAATCCACCTTAGTTGGTAATATTCCAGTACTTTATACTTTAATCCCATTTCCCTCGCTCTTGTTAAGTTTCATCATAATCGTTCAATAAACAGCGATGTTCTATCTTAATTGACCATATTTTCATTCATTTCCACCGCCCATATCAAATTTCATCATAATCAGTCAAGAAACAGAGAAGTTTCACCTTAATTGGCCACATTCCAAAACTTTATTCAAAAATCATTTTAGAATCCCATATGGCCATATTCCAGAACTTTATCCAAACATCATTTTAGAATCCCATTTTATTCGCTCATGTCAAATTTCATCATAATCGTTCAAGAAACAGCGAAGTTCCATCTTAATTGGCCATATTCCAGAGCCTTGTCAAAAAATATTTTTAGAAACCCATTTGCACCACCTATGTTAAATTTCATCATAATTGGTAAAGAAAAAGCGAAGTTCCACCTGAATTGGCCACATTTCAGAACTTCATCAAAAAACCATTTTAAAATCCCATTTCCATCGCTCATATCAAAATTCATTATAATCGGTCATGAAACAACGAAGTTCCACCTTAGTTGGCCGCATTTCAGAACTTAATCCCAAAATCATTTTAAAATCCCATTCATCAGAATCGGTCAATAAATAGCGAAGTTCCTTTTTAGTTGCCCATATTCCAGAACTTTATCCAAAAATCATTTTAGAATCCCATTTCCTGCGCTCATGTCAAATTTCATCATAGCGGTCAAGAAACAGCGAAGATCAATCTTAATTGGCCATATTCCAGAGCTTTCCCAAATAACTATTTGGAGTTGTCAAAACGTTGTGCCATCTAAAATTCACAGCAATTTAGTTATAATAACTTCTTTAAAAATAACCAAAAACGTCAGTTTGTTGGTTTCTTGACGTAATAGCAGCAAAAATGGTAATCGTAGTTTGTTTGCCGAGTTATAACAACGTCAAACAGCAAACTCGTAATAAATGGTAAATTACTTTTGAGACCGCAGTTTGATTTATTTAAAATTATAGATTCCCAAATAGCAAAAAAATTATATTTGCAGTTTCGTAGTGCTTCACGCCAAATAGTTACATAAGAAAAATTAATGTTTTTGCAGCAAACACGTAATTAAGGGAATCGGTTTCAAAATAGCAAAACAGTCAGAAATAACTAAAGAGCTATTATTTTGGAAATTATTGTAACAATAACAATTTGTTGCTAAATGATTTGTAAAAAACATATTTCTATAATTCCATCTACAATTTAAATGATGTCATTTTAATTATGTTTTCTATACTTCAATAATAAATGTCATAAATATTTTATGAAATATTGACAATGAAAACATGACTTTGCTTGTGATTTTTAATCGTAAAAATACATACAAATTTCATCGACCAGTTTGAAAAAGTAGGTCAGAAAAGGAAAACGCGACTTATGGTGGAGATGTACTCGACGTTACTCAGACGTTTCAAAATGTCAAAAACGTGCTTACAAGTATACTCAAGATAAACTGGCTATTGAATTCGCGTTTTTGACATTTCTTTGACATTTTTGACACAATTAAATCAAAAGTGATTGCATCATTGTTTCTTAATTATCATAGAAATAATTATAAAATAAACCAAAAAATGAACGAAGATTGAGTAAAAAATTAAAACTGATGAAGAACGGGATATTGGTTTCACTTTTAGCGCAACAAATAAAAATAAAAAATAAACGAAACGTCAAAATTAAAACAAAAATAAAATACAAATGGGATATTATTTCTTAAAATTTCTGTAAGATGTCACTTTATCACTAAACAACAACAAAAAGTCAAAGTTGAATCAACTTTTTTTGTTACTTCTAAGTCGCGTCGAGTATAATCGCTTTAATGCAAATTCATATACTTCAACTTTTTTTTTTACTTAGTCACGTCGGTCGCGTCGAATATATCACAAAGGTTAATATCAAATATTTTTTTGACTTACTAGCACTTGCGTTAAATCAAGCGAGATACGTTTTCTTGTTTTGAGCAATGCAAATTATTTTACTATTGTCTCGCTATGTCAGCTAACATCGCTCACACGACGTATCGATGTTTTCTACATTTTACATTATTAGCTCTTTGCAATCGAAGTACTCCTCCCAAGTAGTGGCAACATTTGGCGTTCTACTCGAAGGGTGCCTCTCAAGCACAGCAATAATATACTGCACTATAGATCAGAATATTATGAATGTTCTATCTTTCTATTCTCTGATTTCTACGAAAAGAAAAATAAGACACTAATAATATCTCTTGTACACTTAGAGATTTTGTCGCTACAATTAAATGTTGATTGCCAAATTTTGTTCACATAAATACTAAACCTAAATATTTGAATTACGAAAATAATAACCGTTAAAGCACATACACTTATAATATTATAAACAACTTATAAAAACGTAAATCTGTGCAAAGAGTATAAGAGCAAATAATAATTTTCTATTTATTATTCATGTTTTCTGTGCTTCGTCTAAAAGCGGAAACACCTGCTAGAGGGTTAAAAAATTGTTTTAGTTATAAATTTTGTGTTAAGCAGTTTAGCTGTTTGTTAAACAATTTTGCTTTGAGTTAAGCAGTTTTCCTTTTATATCGACGTTTAGTTTACTCATATAAATTTCGCTATGTGTTAAGCAGTTTTGTTGTTGGATAAGTAATTTTACTTTGAGTTAAGCAGTTTTTCCTTTTCCGAACAATTGGCATATCAAGTTGGATTTCTGTAATTTTTTATTCAACATTATTTTCAGATTAACGCGGTAATTACTGAAATCGTACATTTTATCTTTAATAATGGTAAGTGTTTGCTATGAAATAATTTTTTCTGGTGATTTTAAGTTAAGTATTATTTAATAGGTTTGTTATAATTATTAGGTTTTCTGTGTTTTCGCAACTGTTAATAAGAAATAATTGTTTGTGTGTCCGGCGTGCTGGTTGGAAGATAATGGTATCGTTCATTATCCACCGAATACCAAGCAGTTCTGCAAATATCAAGGGTTACAGAGCAAAAAGCCGATAATTCATGGTGCTCAGAATCGACACGCTTGCTCGTCAAATATTTGGAGTATCAGCTGGCAGTACAGGGTATGCAAAGGCTAGAAGTAAATGCATTACGTAGTAATGCAAGTAAAGCAAATTATTTTGTTAATTTTTTAATGAATTTCAAAATATTCCTTCGGTGCAAGATGTAATCGATAGTCGCAAGAAAACAATGGAAAACCACCAAATCATACTGTTAAGTTTAACCCATCCGCATCAACTGGTACTAGTCAATTGCAAGATGCCCAATCAAACAGAGCATTTGGCAAGACTTATTTGCAAAATATCACATCACTAGTTACAATTATTATAAATAATTAATAAATAAATATATAAAATTATACAATAATAAATAAATGAAATTATAAATAATTATATAAATGTTTGTCGCCAATATATTCGACTTATTCGATTTTATGTAATAATGCGCAAAACTAGACCGCACAGCATATTGGATTTGCGTATCCGTAAATAATCATAGACGAAAAAATCCTTTTCCACCTCCAAAATCACTTATAATTTATTTTAGACTTGTTTTCTAACTATTTTGTTATTTTAACAGTAATTTTGATTAAATGCAAATATATTTGGAAATTACACAAAAAAATAAATAAAGTATTGTAGTTGTCATACTTGTTTAGTTGACTACCACAGCAAAATTGCTTTTCTCCCGACTATTTGGCTTTATGGCGTATAACAAAATCCCTGCTAGAATGTCTTATATACCTACTTAAGCTAATTAGCTTTTTTTCCACAGCCAAAATGTTTTAAAAACTTATTGAATATCTATTTAACATTTATAACTAATTTGTGTAATTTTTTTGATTTCACGACGTTGTAACAGCTTTGTTTTTGCTGTATAGGACAACTTACCTATCAAATTGTTACTTAGGTTGTCAAGAAAACATTTGAGATACCAATTTCTATCGCCCATGTAAACTTTCATCATAATCGGTCAAGAATCAGCCAAGTTCCATATAATTTGGCTAACCCCATTTCCACCGCCCACGTCAAATTTCATAATAATCGGTCTAGAAACAGCGAAATTCCATCATAATTGGGCAAATTCCAGAACTTTATCCAAAAATCATTTTAGAATCCTATTTCCATCGCCCATGTCAAATTTTATCATAATCGGTTAAGAAACTGCGAAGTTCTACCTTAATTGGTCACATTCCAGAACTTTATCCAAAAATCATTTTACAATCTTATTTCCATCGCTCGTGTAGGTAAAGTTTCATTATAATAGTTCAAGAAACAGCAAAGTTCCACTTCAATTAGCCACATTCCAGAACTTTACCTAAAAACCAGTTTAGAATCCCATTTTCAACCCTCATATCAAATTTCATCATAATTGGTCAACAAACTACCAAGATCCATCTTAATTGGCCATATTCCAGAACTTTATCCAAAAATCGTTTTAGAATCTCATTTCGATAGCTCTTTCAATAAACAGCGATGTTCCATCTTAATTGGAAATATTTTCATTCATTTCCACCACCCATGTCAAATTTCATCATAATCGGTCAAGAAACAGAGAAGTTTCGCCTTAATTGGCCACATTCCATAACTTTATTCAAAAATCATTTCAGAATCCCATTTGCATCGCTCATGTCAAATTTCATCATAATCGGTCAAGAATCAGCGAAGTTCCATCTTAATTAGCCATATTCCAAAACTTTATCCAAAAATCCTTTTAGAATCCCATTTCCATAGCCCATGTCAAATTTCATCATAATCGGCCAAGAAACAGCGAAGTTCCATCTTAATTGGCCATATTCCAGAGCCTTTAAAAATATTTTTTTAGAACCCCATTTGTACCGCCCATGTTAAATTTCATCTTAATAGGACCAGAAACAGCGAAGTTCCACCTTAATTGGCCACATTCCCGAACTTTACCAAAAAATTATTTTAAAATCCCATTTCCATCGCTCATAGCAAATTTTATTATAATCGGTCAAGAAACAACGAGGTTCCACCTTAATCGCTCATGTCAAATTTCACCATAATCTGACAACAAACAGCTAAGTTCCATCTTTCTGGCCATATTCCAGAACTTTGTCAAAAAATCATTTTAGAATCCCATTTGCACCGCCCATGTCAAATTTCATCATAATCAGGCAAGAAACAGCTAAGTTCCATCTTTCTGGCCACATTCCCGAACTTTACCAAAAAATCATTTTAGAATCCCATTTCAATCGCTCATGTCAAATTTCATTATAATCGGTCAAGAAACAACGAAGTTCCACCTTAATTTTCCACATTCCCGAACTTTATCAAAAAATTATCTTAGAATCCTATTTCCACTGCCCAAATCAATTTTCATCATAATCGGTCAAGAAATAGCGAAGTTCCATCTTAATTGCCCATATTCCAGAACTTTAACCAAAAATCATTTCAGAATCCCATTTCCATCGCTCGTGTCAAATTTCATCATAATCGGTCAAGAAACAGCGAAGTTCTACCTTAATTGGCCATATACCAGAACTTTAACAAAACATCATTTTAAAATCCCGTTTCCACCGCCCATATCAAATTTCATTTTAATCGGTCAAGAAACAGCGAATTTCTACCTTAATTGGCCACATTCTAGAACTTTACCCAAAAATCATTTTAGAAATTCATTTCCATCGCTCGTGTCAAGTTCCATCATAATCGGTCAACAAACTACAAAAATCTATCTTAATTGGCCATATTCCAGAACTAGGGATGGCAAACCGGTTTTCGATTTACCGGTTAACCGGGTAATTTTGGCAAAATTTGACTATTTGAATAACCGGCTAATCAACTCGAATAGGATTATTTTTAAATTTCATTATGTTATAGTTTCATAAATAATAAAATTTAAAAAAGAAATTATTTTCCTGTCAAGTCATCTCTATATGTAATATAATTTGGTAATGAAGCCGATAATCACGTCTAAATAAGTGGTGACTTAGGGTTCAATCAATACACTATATCTGATCATGATTTTCTACTCATTTCCTATAAAGTTAAATCCAAACGGGTGAAAATTCGGAACAAGCTTATTTGTTCGCAATTGCACAAAAAGCTGACCTAGAACTTCATAATTTATTTTCTGATTTCGAATGTCGCTCCGGTTCATCAACGCAAGTGGCGCTTTTTAAATTGCCTGGCCTCGAAATCATCTGCGAAACATCAACTGGTACAATCGCCCATTTATCGTAGAATCACTACGTCGAACTATCTTTGATACTTTACATAACATTTCGCATCCTGGTGTCCGTGCCACTCGTAAGTTGATTACTGCTCGATATTTTTGGCCTAGTATGAACAAATACGTAACCCATTGGGCTCAGTCCTGTTTATCCTGCCAACGTGCCAAAGTTTAACGGCATACTAAATCATCCTATGGACAATTCCAAATACAATGAGGTCGTTTTGAACATATCCATATAGATATAGTAGGACCACTTCCTCCATCTAATGGATATACTTACCTGCGCACCTTTGTCGATCGATTCACTCGCTGGCCCGAAGCCTACTGCATGACTAATATGTCAGCTGCAACAATTGCCTTGTACTTCGTCAACAATTACGTTTCACGATTCGGCGTGCCTCTTAATATCACTACTGATCAAGGAACGTAATTTAAGTCCAAGCTTTTTAGCGAGGTAAAAAAACTCCTCGGCTCACATCGGATTCGTACAACGGCTTATCATCCTCAAGCTTAGGGCAAGGTCGAACGCTTTCACCGGCAACTCAAAGCTGCGTTAATGGCCAGAGGAAACACGATCAATTGGAGTTCGGAAATACCCATCGTATTACTGGGAATCCGAGCAACAGTAAAAAAAGATCTGAGGTGTTCACCAGCTGAAATGGTTTATGGACAAACCATCAAGCTACTAGGCGAGCTCTTCGTCGAAAATCCTCTTTTGCCTTTACCAACCAGCGACACAGTTATCGATCAACTCCGTAACACAATGCAAAACCTTATCCAAAATCAACGCGGCAAGCCAAACAAGATGACTTTTTGTTCCCAAGTCCCTTGCCAACTGTGATTTTGTGTTCGTAAGAACGGACAAGGTTCGCACAGGCTTATCTCCTCCTTATGAAGGGCCGTTTAGAGTTATTCGACGCCTTCGGAAACAATTCACCGTATCAATTAATGGAAAAAACCAAACCATTTCAATTGATCGGCTCAAACCGGCTTACGCCATATTGTGTTCTACTGATGTAAAATCAGTTCATCACGCACTTAAACATGTTCGCTTTCAGCCATAAATATTTTCCATATGGGGGAGGACTCACTTGCGGGCGAGTCCTGTAGCGGCTCACGAATTGCAATCATATAAATTAATTATTTGTTTATATAAATTGCAATGCATTCACCACCACGTACAGATTTGGTTTTCGCATAAGATATTTCTTTGCGTAACGTAATTTCATTTGCCATCTAACGAGATGACATGTACACAAAATATAATCGAACACTAAATTATATTTTGTGATATTTGCCCCATCTCGTTAACATTGTTTTCTAAAATAAACTTGAGTGATATTATCTGTGATTCCATCTCGTTTTGCATAGAACAACGAAAATTGGCATGCGATTCTTCTCGTATGCCAACAAACAAAAAAAAATTAAAACAAAAAAAAATTAAAATAAAAAAAAAATAATTTGTTGCTTGAACTCAGCTTCACGTTTGGTAAAAAAATAAGGCAATTCGTGTACTTTTTCAATACATGGCGGACATGAATAAAAAAAACAAAATTTGCTTTGGTAAAAATTTAGACGCGGATTAATTAATAAAAATAATAATTTTGTATATCGGTGGGGAAAAATAATAATTAACTCATAATATTGTAATCGCGATATAATTGTAAAAAAACTGATACGGGTGAAATAATTACGTTAAAATAAAAATTGTGAAAACAAAATAGTGTCTACATTTCGTTTCATTATTAACTACATTATTAACGCTTGAACACCTAGCGTATCAGGTATGTATAATATTGCGCATGCTGTTGCTATCCTTTTTTCGCAATTTGACGTCACGTGTTGTCAAAAATTCTGATATTTATATGGAGTTTCGTGATAATTTTATTAATTTTTTAAATAAATGGAAAATAAATGATTTTTTTTTTGCCATTAATTGTTTCTCGACTTTATGTTGAAATTAAACATTTCAATTTTTATTTTAGTTATATACTGCAATACTTTTGGAATTAAATCGCGAAAAGAGGCATGTTTTAATATTCGTGTCTGTTTGGGCACATTGCATAACAAATTTCGGAATTTATGAGTAGAATTTTTTTGTTAAATGCAGAGAACGTTAAAATTTTAATTATTTAATTCAAAAATTTGGGAGTATTCGATTTTAAATATACTAAATTTGAATAATTCCTATTGGAATAAAACTATCAATTGTACTTCTGATAAGAACACATATAGAACACAAAACAGTGAATGGGTGTTTTGATTTAGTTGTAGCGAAAACCATAAGACAATAAATGAAATAAGCCAGAGATTTAATTTTAATTTATAGTTTTATTTAATTTCCTTTTTTTGAAATTTATATTTTATATTAACTGGGCGTTTAATAACCGAATTTTTTAAAAAACATTTTACACCTAAAAAAAAATGTGAACTGAAAACAATAATTTGTGAACTGAATTTTTATTTAATATATTTTTACATTTATATTTAACGTTGAATATGGACATAATATTTGAATAGGTACGTGGATACCAATAATTTGAAGCCAAACGAAAATAGATGGCACAAATTTGAGTACATAACGTAAAAATATAAAAATTTGAATAATTGGTACGTACATATGTTCAAATGGCCAGAAACATTTAATAATTTAATTGTTTTATGTTATGCACTCATAATTTTTTGTACCCTTTTTTCCATTTATTTTAGACATTATATACTGGAAGGAATTATTTGTCAAATATTTGGACCATAAAAAAATATAAAGCATAAAAAGGGTAAACTATCATTATCAATTGTAAATACGGTTTGTTAAAAAAAATTACGATTATTCTTGATTTATTTAAAAAATTAATCAAAAAACCGCCAAACTTCATATAAAAATATGTTTTTTTGACTACACGTGACGTGATGCGCAAAGAACTACGAAAACGAGACACGGGAATATACTACATCTTTTTTCTGTATACCTTGGGCAAAAACAGTGCAAAGAGTTAAGAGTCGAAGAAATGCAACAGCGTAAGCACGACTCATGTGGAATGGCTGAAACGTTTTAACGTTTTATTGATGTGTTAGTGTAAAAGAATTCAACATTAGATAGAGAAAATAGATATAGTATTAAGTTCAAATTTAATCAAGAATATGAATAATCACATCTGTGAAATTATTTTAATTCTTCAGTTTTGCTATTTAAATTTACATCGCTGTCACTTTATTATCAATTAAAATTTTAAAAAAATATCAAATTGTTGTTGGGGGGTAAGGGGCGCCGGTTTAGATGGTCTTATTATACTAGCCCAAATGCCAACCTCACCTGCACGTGGTACTTCCTGCTAATTAACTAACGAGGCTCTGGCGACCGAGATACGGCGGAATAACCGACTATCGAGAACATAGCAAATGATGTTCTCTTCAATGACCCACTACCAACTTGTACTGGTTAGGTTGGTAGTTGATACATAACCAGTTTTAAAGCAATGAGTACAACGCAAAAAGGAAACAATACCCCATGTGGTAAACCAACTACCCAGTTGGCTAATCCACCCTCTTACGAGGCTGGCTCAATGGATTCTGGGGTGAGCCAATCATTGCTAAACCCATTCGAAAGAAGTTCAATGTTGTTAAGATCACCAAACCATCATACTAACTCTGAAAATCAGCAGAAAGACGAAAACGCTGAACTCTGTCGAAAACTCAGTGAAGTAGATGTACTTTTAACCCAACTAAGGAGCGAAATTGAAAAACTAAAAAAAGAAAATGAAGAATTAAAGAAGCCCAAACCAATGGAGATTTCTGAAAACCCGCTAACTTGTTATAATGAAACAAGTACTCACACCAGTTATAACAATGAGTTCCATACTGATGAAGAGGATCTCATGAGAGAAACAGATTGGGTACTGAAAAGGAAGAAAAGACCTACCAAAAAACGAAAAGCAGAATTCTCGCCTGAAGTTGGAGATCATTCGCAAGCTAATGTATTAGTAACTGGTGATACTAATACCAAACGAGTTCACCAGCAACAGCAACAAAATCGGCAACAAAAGGTTGTGCCGAAAGAAAAGGCGCCTCCGCCAATTAATGTAATCGGCATAACAGAATTTGCTAGCATACAATCTTTAATGAAATCAGTGACAGCTAAGGAATATAGAGTAGTGTCACTAAACAATAACGTGTGGAAAATCAATACACCGGATTCCGATACATATGGAGCTCTAGCAACAAAGCTCAATGAGGAAGGTAAAGAATGGTTCACATACGAAGATAAAAACGAACGCGCAATTAAGGTTATGGCCAGAGGCCTTCATCCAACGTGTACGAAGGAGGACATAATTGAGGACCTAAAGGCAAGAGATCTGCAAATAGAAGATGCAGTAAACATCCTAAAACGAGAGAGAGGTGAGAACAATCAAGTCAAAAAAAGGGGTCTTCCACTCTTCATGCTTACGTTTAACAAAAAGGAGAAAGTTGAAAACATCTTCAACATCAAAGCAATTCTCAATATGAGGGTTAAAATAGAACCGCTTAAGAAAAACACGAGGCTAATACCTCAATGCAAAAAATGCCAAGGTTTCAATCACACGCAAAAATATTGCAGACGGGAGCCAAGATGCGTAAAATGTGCTGGAAAACACAACGCGAAAGAGTGTACAGAAAGTAGAAACACCCCTGCAAAATGTATAAACTGTAAAGGGCATCATCCTGCAAATTATAGAGGCTGTGAAGTAGCCAAAGAACTTCAAAGCCTAAGAAACAAAACGCATCAGTTTCCTCAAAACCTAGGGTTACCAGAGAAGAGAAACCAACTAAAACCCAAGCGGAGCCAAAACCACCAGGTATTGGTACAGAGCGGAAAAGTTATTCACAAATTGTACAGCAATCATCTAATGTTACGAATGATAACCCCCTTGAAAGGATTTGTCGAAACATAGAAGCCATAAATATAAGGCTAGCAAAGCAAGAACGTGGTATAGGAGCTTTATATAAGCATCTAGATATGCATCAAACCTTGAACGAGGCAACAGCCCTCATATACTAAAATGAGCAGATCATTAAGAATCGTCACCTGGAACGCGAACGGACTAGCGCAACATGTTCCAGAGCTAGAAATTTTTCTAAATTTAGAAAAAATTGATATCTGACTTATATCAGAGAGCCATTTGACAAAAACATCATTTATTAAAATACGTGATTATGAATGTTACCATGCTGTTCACCCAGAAGGAAAACCCAGAGGAGGATCAACAGTATTAGTGAAAAAGAATCTCAAACACTATGAAGAACCTAGTATAGAAGAGGAAAATATGCAAGTTAAAACCATAAAAGTTGAAACTAACAATAATAATAAATACAGTATTTCTTCTATCTACTGCCCTCCACGCTATAATCTAAACAAAGAAGATTATAATAGACTCTTTAGATCACTAGGATCCAATTTTATTATTGGTGGTGACTTTAATGCAAAAAACACCTATTGGGGATCAAGACTTACAACCCATAAAGGAAAAGAGCTATTCGAAGCCGGACGAATAAATAACTGCGAGTTCCACTCTGGAGGTAAACCAACATACTGGCCTGCTGATATAAATAAAATACCAGATCTCATTGATTTTTATGTAACGAAAGGGATCTTCGAGGATTACATGTGCATCGAAAACAGGGAAGGGATATATTCCGATCATACACCTGTTATCATGACACTCAGCACAATGTTAATTAATAAGGATAACCTGCCTAAATTAACAAATAATAGAACTAATTGGGACCTATTCCAAGATCTAATTGAAATGCAAATAAATCTACGAGTGCCGATTAAAACACCGGTATAGTTGGAAGACGAACTAGAGGTATTTAACAGTACTATTCAACAACCCAAGTAGCACCAAATAACTTTATAGTTTTATAACCCATTTACGACGTCGGTACAACGTCACAAATTTCTATAAATTCACTTGTTTGACATCGAATTAACAATTTTTATCTTTTCGTCGGCACGACCACAATGCAACGTTACGACTATATGTTAGCAGTCGCCAGAGCGCTATTTTAATCTACTTGACAACTTTTTTTTGACTATTTTCAACTATTGACCGACTAATATGTATTTGATAACCGTGTACCGATTATTTAGTTATGTTGTCGTAATATGTGGTATTTAATGACTACCTAGCAACTTTTTTGTCGTATAAAAACCAATACCCAACCTAAATATTTTGTTGTTACCTGCACGACCACAAGATAACATTTTTTACATATGCAAACAATTTAGTGAAATAATTGACAAAGAAGATATTTTGTGACCGACATTATTACATCATCGGCAAACAACCTTGTGTCATGTCAATGTCAATTTTTAAATAAATAATTTAATATAAAAAAGTTTTTCTGACTTCAACTTCTTTTATCTTCCAAAATAGGTCAATCATCATTTTTGTTATATTAAGGATTTAATTAATGAATAATTATCAACAGTTCTATTTAATTAAAATTGAATTGTATTAATATTTTACGTTTTTGAAGTTTTAATCATATAGTTTATAATTCGCGAACCAAATACATTTGTTTCCATACAGTCTCCTTTGTCTTTTTCAGGGAATTTTAAATTAACTATCTCATTCGTTAAGTTTTTCTTTTTTGTCGTTAAGGAATTTTTGGTGAATGCACAACGCTTTTCGATATTACTTATTTGGTGTGCAAATATCTTTACAGTTGAATTCTTGAAAATTTGGTAATAAAATTGAATAAATCGTCGGGAGAATGACTAGACCGTCGTGACAGTAACTTTTTTGGAAATAAAATAACAAATTTGTAATTTTTGAGTCGAATTTGTTATAAATTGGTTATTAATCTAACTTTTTAGTGGTTTAAATATATTTTAATACATAATATGAAGTTCGCCATTTTTAATTACACATGCATATAAAAATTTGTATTTTTTGAAAATAAAATTCAGATTTTCATACTCCTCATGACTAAATATTATTGTAATATCATTATTTTAATAGTGGGGATTATTTCAATACGGTTTAAACTGATTTTAGAAAATTTTAGTCAACCTAAAATAAAACTATTTTTGAAATAACAGAAATATATTTTTAAAAAAGACGAATTTATAAGGCGCATGAGTTTTTAGTTCACTGATAGGTGCACATTTACGATAAAACTTGCTTTGTTTATAAAAATATGTCGTATCTTGCCAGATTTTTGGGTTACCATTATTACAAGGAATGTGAATATTATATTTACAATTATTATGAAGTAAATTTTCATAAAGTCGTAAATAATGAAATAGATGATAAAGGAAACAGACAAATAATTATTATATTTACAAGATAAAAAAAGACAACATGATTATTTATATATTTTATAAAAAATAGTTGTCCTGTCTGCTAAAATATAACCACAATGTGAGACAAAATCATTTTTTTACAAACAAAATAGTAGTCAATATATCTATTTCGTGACTTGTATTCTATGGTCAATTGATAAGTCGGACAATAGCTATTACGACGTTGTTACAACCCAAAATTTATTCCCCAATAACGTCGTATCTCAGTTTTCATACCATTGTCACAACGTTGGCTAGCCGACCAGTAGTCATTTAGCCAACCACAGTACAACGTTATCCCAACCCACTCGTGCTACTTGGGAAGCAGCATGGGAAAGTTCTCCTGCTAGTCACACCGAATCCCGTAGGAATCAAAATTATCCTATTGAGGTCAGGGAGTTAGTTAGAGAGAAACGGAAGGCAAGAAAAACCTGGCAAAGGACACGCGCCCCGGAAAACAAAAAAATCCTCAATTTTCTATGCAATAAACTAAAACAACTTATAAAAGAAATTAAGAATGAAACTATTAACAAGTACTTAAATGGTCTCACCGAACATAAAGATACTGATTACTCTCTTTGGAAAGCAACAAAGGGATTAAAAAGAACCAAAACGCATGTGCCGCCTATTAAAAATGGGGAAGGAACCTGGGCCAAAAGCGACAAGCAAAAAGCTATTTTATTTGCAGCTCATTTGGAAGACACCTTTCAACCGTTGCCTAGGCAAACAGCAGATGAAAACATAATAACAGTTAGCAAAATTGATGAATATAATATTCGATGTGTAACATTACAGGAATTAAAAAATGAGATCAAGTGTAATTTGAACGCAAAAAAAAGCTCCAGGATATGATTTAATTACTGGACAAGTCGTAAAAGCCATTCCCGAGAAGGGACTACGAAAATTGGTTCAAATTATCAATGCTGTCTTCAGACTAAAATATGTCCCACGGCAATGGAAGGTTGCTGAAGTAATTATGATCCCCAAACCAGGCAAACCAGCGAACGAAAAAAAGTCGTACAGACCAATTTCACTACTTCCTGTAATTTCAAAATTATTTGAAAAATTACTGCTCAAGAGACTCAAGCCAATAATAGAGGAGAGAAATTTGATTCCACCACACCAATTTGGATTTAGAGAAAATCACTCTACGATAGAACAAGTTCACAGAATAACGGATATAATCGAAGACTCACTTGAGAATAAGAAGATATGCTCCAGCATCTTTTTAGATGTAGCACAAGCTTTCGACAAAGTTTGGCACCACGGACTTGAATTTAAATTGCATCGAGATCTACCAAAGCAATTCTATCAAATTCTTAAATCTTATATCGCAGACCGACATTTCCGTGTAAAATATAACCGAGAGTACTCTGAACTAGAGAGAATATCAGCAGGCATACCACAGGGTAGCGTACTGGGTCCTATATTGTACATCATGTACACCAGAGATATGCCAAATACAGAAGGTGCCACCATAGCAACATTTGCAGACGATACAGCTATTCTGGCGACTGGAAAGTGTATATCAGAAGCAACGACCAAACTTCAAAAAGCAACCGACACAGTGAGTAGCTGGACAAAGAAATGGCGCATTAGCCTAAATGAAGCAAAATCGGTTCACGTAAACTTCACAAACCA
Organism: Tipula vernalis; assembly: GCA_958295665.1. Lineage (NCBI taxonomy): Eukaryota > Metazoa > Arthropoda > Insecta > Diptera > Tipulidae > Tipula > Tipula vernalis. Next base: position 244,639,637 of record OY282558.1, on the reverse strand, counting down.
GAAAGTTAACTGGATTCCAGTGAAACTTAATTCAAGGCCGGTTCCAAATGCAAATACAGCCAAATAGCTCGGCATGACTATCGATTGCAAGCTTAGATGGAAAGAGCATGTTAAAAAGAAAAAAGAAGAATTGAACATTAAATATAGGAAAATGTATTGGCTAATAGGTAGAAACTCTGAGCTTACAATACATAACAAATTGCTCTTATGTCAGCAAATACTTAAATTAGTATGGACCTACGGTATTCAACTTTGGGGTTGTACCCAGAAGACAAATGTACAAATGATTCAATGTTTTCAAAACAAAGTGCTGCGTGGCATTGTAAACGCACCATGGTACATTAGAAATGATAACCTCCATAGGGATTTAAACATGGAATATGTAAGTGAAGAAATACAAAATCATGCGAAGAAACACATTCAGCGGATATCTCGGCACCAAAATGCAGACATACGAAGTTTGTTGGATACCACCAATGCAGTAAGAAGACTTCAAAGGCAGAAACCTTTGGAATTGGGCAGTTGTATTTAATTCGGATAGAGAAAAATAATTACTATGTAAATTCAAACGGGCGTAACCATTGGGCTACTGCCCGTCAAATGTGAATCTTCATTTAAGAAAGATAAATTACTAAATGATTTGTAAATCAGTTGTAATATTAAATAAAGGAAAAAAAAAATTGTTTTGGAGGGTTTGTGTTAAATCACGAACTAAACAAAACTATGAAGTGCATTGAGGAAGGGTGTAAAAACCATCAAAGTGTTACAAAATACTGTCAATATTTCACTCTATCTTATTTCAATATCAGAAAGTACACACATATCATAACCTAAATATTCCTTTTGTTTGTACAATTGCATTGTCGAAAACACAAGAACCAACTTTAAATATATCTAGGAACCAAAATTGTCGCTGGCTCTGATACTACACTGTGTTTCATAAATATAGCACCACGATAAAAACTGCAAGTTTGTACCTAAATTATTAAAAAGTATTCATTTATTATTATAAAAATATTTCTTAAAATTATTTCTTAATTAATGGTATTTTTTTCTAAATTAATTAAAATTTAAGTGTCACAAAATTATAGCACCATCTTCAAAAATAATTAGTTTACATTAAATTCGGTATTAAATTGCACATCAGTAGTGAGGGCCATTGCCCACTTTTTAAATTAATTCAAAAATTCTGGTTTTCATTCCATTTATCAGTTTTTTCAGTAAGTTTTGGTCAATTTTATTCCACTCTTCAATGATAACCTTCTTTAGGTCCGAAATTGAATCATATTGGCAATTATTTGCATAAACTGGCCGAACTAGAATCCCCCAAACGTTTTCTATTGGGTTCATGTTAGGACTGCAAGTTGGCCAATCCAAAACCTCAACACATTCAGACTCCAACCAAAATTTCGTCTCTCGACGACATGAACGCTAGCGTTATCCTGTTGAAATACATACTGTGTTTCGAAATTCTTAAGTAAAAACGGTATTAGACTAGAATGGAGAACAGTAATGTATTCTTTACTGTTCATTTTTGTTGACGGGAACTGGAGTTCTAGACATCCGTTTGAAGAAATGACTCCCCAAACCATTAAACTTCCGCCACCAAAATTGCGTTTGGAAAAGTATTGCTCCTCCTTCCGTAAATCTCGCCAATAACCATTAAAACCGTCAGGGCCGTCCAAATTCCATTTCTTTTCGTCAGAAAATATAACCTGATAATTTTACAAAATTTTACAATGAAAGGATATGTAACAGAATTATCTACTTACCCTTTCCCAGTTCCTGTCCATATTTAGTCTGGCAAATTCCAGTCTAGCCGATTTGTGGCGTGGCAGCAATCGTGGGGCCGGCCTTAATTTTGAACGGACAATGCTACGAGCACGATTTAGTATTCTCCAAATGGTTTGCCTTGAGACATGTGGTTCAATATTTGCGGACAACTTTTAGAAGTGTTGGACACTTCATTAGTAATTCGTCGCTCTGCTCTCTCAGAAAGCTTTCTTGGCCTACCAGTTGATTTTTTTAATCCATAATTATCAGGATTATTCAAATAATTCGATACGACCTTACAACTTCGGTGTATTTCATGCCCAATTCACCTCAAGCTTTTCCCTTGACTATGGTGAGCTAAAATTTGACCTTTTTCGAGGTCGGTTAATTTTTTACCACGGCCCATTGTTATAAATAATTAATTTTAAACACGAGTTATAGATTGCAATCACAAATGGCAAGAGCAAAATAAAACAAACGCAACTAAAATGTAGTAAACAGTGATTGGTGCTATAATTGTTACAGTAAAATAACATTTGGTGAAAGTTTTTTTAACGTATTGAGAAAAATTCTCACAAAACATCCTATTTTGTAGTTTACATATTAATATGTATTCGTCTAATAACGGTAGTTATTGTTTTCTGTTGTTCTTTTTAACAAAAAATGAGAAATAATGATGGTACTATCATTATGAAACACAGTGTATTAGCATGTTCTATCAGGTTTTAATTTTTGACATTTTTGTTCAACATTTATATTTTAAATTTTATTTTATTTTACTAATTTGGGGTTACCTTCCATCCGTAGTCTTATTTTCCTATTCCTTCATTTTATAAGGTTTGCTACTTCATGGTTCTTTTAAATTCCAAAATTCCTAAATTTCCATAGAGACTCTTACCTAGCTCAAATGTATTATGTAATGTGATCTTGTTCTAGAGTCATTTTTCGAATCGTCTGATTTCTCCATGACACAAATTATCAGTAACAAGTCGATTCATCGGCCCATTTCCAATTTCGGTAAAAACGGCCTACTTCGTAATCGTGATTAGTATCTGTAGCTCGATTATTTGTCTGCATATTTTAGATACGTGTGATATACAGCAGTTTCCGTAAGTACTGTTGAAAGAATGGCGACTCAATTCTTTTCATTAAAAGTTGATTCAACTATACTTAAACCATCTTATTACCATATCTTATGGAAACTGAGAATCATAATTAGTTCAACTTGGATGTTAAACATTGATTGAATAGATGGACTATGGCAAATAATTAATTTGAAGAAATGAGAAGAAAATTGGTATTCACAGCTTATGAATATGAATGGGGCGAATACCACAGCATGAATTACTATCTGCTACTGTGCATATCAATAATCCAACTTACTATTCCGGTTTCTCTCTTTCCTTAGTACATGTATGTATATGCATTTGAATGTATTTGTTGGTTATGTTAAAAATTTTCATTTTATACATGACAAAAACAACAATAACATTTTGAATCTTTGTTTCTTCTCTTTCGTTTTATTTTGCGCGTATTTGTTTTATTTTTTATCACCAGAAAATAACAAAACCCGTGCGTTGTGAATACAAAATATGTACGTACATACTGAAGTAAATGTGTTTGAAAATTAGCTAGAGCTACGGGGAGGTGTGTGATTATCGCGAAACCTACATATATCTTTATATATCTCGTACGTATCTAGATATAATGTAAAAATGAGAATGTATATTATAAAATATTTTAATCGGGCCGCTGTCTGTGTAGGCAATTAGGCATGCTTAATAATCTAAGACGAACACAAACATGAATCAATGGTTTCGAATCTCTGCAGTGAGATGCCATATCGTGCACATAACAAACAAATCCTGCGACACTCATCATTTTTGCGTGTGGCATGGGGTGTGGTAGAGTCGCACAATATTCAACATTACATATATTCACTTTACAATAATCTGATATGGGTAATTTAATTTTTTATGCAGAAGGAAATTATGTTTTCCATTTTTCTTCAGGTTTCAGATGAAATGAAAAACTGAAAAATAAAAACACAATTAATAATGATTGATTACAGATGATGATGATGATGAGCGCATTGAAGAGAGACGGCAAAATTAACCAACACAAAATTCCTTTTATTTCATTTTGTAATGATTTGAGAATATAGAGTGTAAGAACACAGTGTGATTATGTAAAGTATATACATAGTATACATATACGATATGAATTATTTGTGGTGCGGAATATTTACACGTAAATTGGCAAACAGATAATGAATGATCTACGTGATCACATACACGAACATTTACAGACTATTGAGGAGATGGATTATTACTATATATTTGGAGATGGGTCTCATTTATTGTTTTATTATTGTGTTTGTTTTGCATTTGGCGTACGTAAATAATATTCCAGGTATTACGTCAATAAGAGGAAATTTATATATGTGGGATATTGACTGCTTTTCAATTTGGAGCTTTTGTTATGTCCTCAACTTAGGAGTAGTAACCGTTTTAAAATATTGGTCCTAAGTCAACAATTTTTTCAATGGTATCTGTTTTAAATGTGAAAAATAATTTAGTGTCTTGTAGAAAAATAACAAGAACATTTTTGTAATTTTTATTTTGTAAAGCAACTATGGAACAATGTTTGTTTGTTATTCGTCATATTCGAGATATACACTACCTCAAAAAAAAAAACATACACCTTTTTTTTTTTCATTAAATTCAAGTATTTTCTTTACACAACATCTTTATTATTTGATTTTTTTCCATTTATTAACTAATAACATTCCATTTTGAAAAAATCAAAAAAAGTATAAAATTAAATTCATTTAAACAACAAAAATATAACAAAACGTAGTCAAAGAAAAAAACATACAACAAAAAAAAAAAAACATACAGTTCATAGTATTATTAATAATAAATATAATTAATAATTTGTGTGCCATACTTTTTGAGCTAAGACCTGTTTTAGGCGATTCTGCATTGAATGCAGAAGTTTTCTTGTTTCTTCCGACGTAATTTGGTGCCACTCTTCGATTAATTTAGATTTTAAATCGGCTGTTGTTCTAATGTCATGTTGTCGCACCCGTTTTTCTAAATTATCCCAAAGATGTTCAATGGGGTTGAGATCTGTCGATTGTGGAGGGTGCGGTAAAATGGATTTGACATTGTAGATCAACCAGTTTTTCACCAAGTGGGATGCATGTTTGGGATCGTTGTATTGAACCAAGCTAAAATTTCCAGATATTCCAATTTTTGTCGCACTGCTTTTTAAATGATTCTGTAGAATTTGTAAATATTGTTCTTTATTCATGGTAGTCTCTACAAACACCAGATCTCCGACCCCCCCTGCACCCATGGCACCCCATACCATGACATTTCCTCCACCGTGTTTGATGGTAGGGATTATATTCTTACTATTAAGTGCAGTACCTTTTTGACGCCATACAGTTCTATGTCCATCTGATCCAAAAATGTTGAATTTGGATTCATCAACGAATACAACGGAGTTCCAAAATCCTTCTGGTTGATTTACATATCGTAAAGCATAATCTAGTCTCTTGGCAATATTTTTTTTTGGTAAATAAGGCTTCTTACGTGCGACACAACCTTTGTATCTCTTACTGTGCAAAAAATTTCGTATTGTTTGTGGACTAACCTTTATATTCAATTCTTTTTCTAACTGTACTGTTATTTTTGGAGCTCATATTTTTGGGTCATTTTTCACTAATTTTTCTATTTTCCTCTCTGTATGCACAGACAACACTTTTTTTTGACCCTACCTGATCACCATCAAACGATTTGTTTTTTTTATAATTTTTTACTACGCTTTGAATTGTTGAGCGGGATCTGCCAACGGATATAGCTATTTTTGCATAGCTTTTGCCCTCTTCTTTAAATTTTATAATTATTTTTTTTATATCAACTGGCACTTTGCCTTGTGAAACTTTGATCTTTTGCTTAGATGCATCCATAATTCATCAAATTTTGATTATATAACCACTATTCTTTTATAACAACCTTAACTTTACTAAATACAAATATTTTAAAAGTAATTGAATTATGACCTGAATGTTGAATAGATAAACAGTAAATTATCATGGAATTCACTGTTTTAGCAGGTTAGTTTTAATTTTACAGCTGTATTTTCCATTGTAGGTATGTTTTTTTTTTTGACTACGTTTTGATATATTTTTGTTGTTTAAATGAATTTATTTTTATATTTTTTTTTGATTTTTTCAAATGTGATATTATTAGTTATTAAATGGAAAAAAATCAAATACTAAAGATGTTGTGTAAAGAAAATACTTGAATTTAAAAAAAAAAGTTACGTTGTATGTTATTTTTTTTGATGTAGTGTATATAGTATTTCAAAGGTTTATTTCAAAATGTTTGATGACAATAAGTGTGTTGCTTTTGTCAAAGCAATTATTTAAACAAAATAAAATTGCTTGCAAAACAAACTATAAATGATAAAATACATATCGTCCCATGCAAATGAGAGTATGATAAGTTAAAAATGTCATTTTTCAGGAAAGGAGTTTGAATTTTTTTACTATTAAATCCATTGTGACTGTTTTGCTACAAAGTTAATTTCAACGGTTTCAATAAAAAAATGTGAGGTGTTACAGTTCTTTAAGCTTTTAATATCCCCATTAAAATTAATTAATTATTTATAATGAAAACTAAGTTTAAAAATGTTGTAATAGTCTTGTGCGGTTTTTTTTTACAATGTACTATGATAAACTATACATGTATTATAATCAACTGGAAATAAAATATATTTCTGGGTACTAAACGACGAAATCATAATTTGATTAGGAGAGATATTAATATTCGTTATATTAAAATAGTTTATAATTGTTTTTGTTGAAATATTTCAAGTTTTATTCCATATAATATAAAATTGCTGAAAAATTTAATGTAAGTATAAAGAATATTCCATTTATTAAAATAATATCACAAAAATAAGAAATTCACGAAATCACGAATAATATCACGAAAAAAATTTGGTTTCTTTTATTCATCATCCGAAGCTTCCAAATTATCGGATGAATGAGGCAGATTTCTGTAAAAATTGTGGTATGCAGAATTAATACTTTTTTTATTACAGAGATCTACCAAATCTTTGTATTTGGCCTCCGTTATCGGATGGAGCGAATTGTACGCCTGTTTTAATTCAAAACAAAGATTCGTTGATTTGGTCGAATTTCGTCCTCTAGATTTAATGTCTTTAACTAAAGCAATGATTCTATAGGGCTCTTCAAATGCATATTTGTATTTTAGATGTTGTGGATTATTTCGATCAATAAAAAGCTGTTTCATTTTGCTGGTACAAAATTTTTCCCCATTAATATTTTTGGTAAAATTAAAGTGGTTTGAAGGAGTTTTGAAGCCAATAAAATCTCCAAAGTTCATTTCAATAACTTTATAAGCTGGTGGTTTCACTTTTGCACATCTTATTAGCTGGTACCACTGCTCCGGCACAAAAATTTCTTGATTTTTCGCCACACGTTCAATACAAGAGTGAACGCTGTCGCCCTCATTTTGGGTGTGGCCCATCTCCAAATATGTATGCGAGATGTTGATATTATAATTTTTAGAAGCCCAAGCGTAAAATGTGTACAATATTTTATTTCTGTTCTGGCCAGGGCAATTGTCTGACCAAAATCTAAAATCTTTACAAGTTGGATGCAATTCGATAAATTGCTTAAGGCAACTGGCTACTTCTGTTCCCCCACGTTTACCAAGTGTCTCGTGCCAAACAAAGCAGAATCCAGTATTGCTATTCATAGAATATACAGCAAAGTTATACACAAAGTATTTTCGCTTATAGTAAAAAACTGACGCCCGAGATTGTGGTACAGTTAAAATTTTTTGAAAATCAAACACTGCACTGACGATTTTACCTTCACTTTGTTGAGCTTCCAGTTTTTCGATTTCTTTTATTTTTCTTGATTCGATTTTATTCGACAAGTGCCTGTCTTGAATTAATTTGTTGTGTTCTTTTTCTTCGGGCGACAAATTGTCAAATCCAATGCATTGGTCGCATTGATCTTTCTTTGGTACAAAAAACCCTAAATTAAAATTTTGGTTAAAAGTGTCGCGGTATTGACGTTCAGTCACGCTATGTTCAATCGAGCTTGCATCCATAAATTCAACGAATAGCCGGTACATTTTTGCAACAGTTAAATTTCCTTCTAAATATTTTTTTATTGCTTTTTTGTTGGCAATAATGTGCATCAACGCATGGAAATGAATTTATATGCTCACAAATTGTATTGAACATAGTAAGCTTCCGTATGTCTTCCGATCGCTCGTGTTTGCCCCTGCGATCAATATCTAAAACGCCACTTCCAGATTGTTTTTTCTCATATGCCGTTGTGATCCACTGGCTATTAATATCCAACGTATTGAGAAACATTAGTTTACATACCTAAAATAACAAAAGTTTATACATGTACACATGAAACAAATTTCAAACAATTGTTACCTTCTGTCGAATTAAAGAACTATTCCCGCTCGAAGCTAACAAAAAATATTCACGGTTGCCGCCCCTTTGCCTATTTGCAGCACATTTGGCTCGAATTTTTACTTTTTGTTCGGTGTACTGAATTATAAAGTTCCATTGGCGATAGCATTCACCTAGGCTCCAAAACTGATTAAAAAGAAATTCTCTGTCTGTATTTGTAATTTTGTCGGAGCATTTATTTTGGCAGGAAGTGCAAGGCGGCCGCATCTGCCGTCCTTTTATTGGTTGGCCTCTCTCATTCACGTGTGTCAATCCCTTATTATAGGCCGTTTTAGAAATTCTGGAAATCCAATTAAGCTGATCCCTTTTACGTTTTCTTACGTTTGGTTTATTGGACTTTGGCGTGGAGTTTACATTCTCAACAACGTTAATACCTTGAGCTTCCGTTCCTGAATTAGGGGGAGTAACAGCAGTAACAACGCTCAAAGCATTCCCACCTACATAGATAATTGAAACCCGTTGAATATACATATTAAAATGTATTATTTAATTTTCCAACCTGATAAAACTGAGGTTATTTCATCCTCCGACGAACTTGACTCACTATTACTTGGTTTATATTCGTTTCCACTGTCAGGGAAATCTATATGAATAAATTAGTATAATGTTACGGTTATTATTTTACAGTAACAGTTTAAATGTTAGAACTAATAAACAAATAAACTAGAATCATTTTTATCAATTGGTTCTTCCAATTGTCTGAAGTTTTCGTTCACTTTCCTGTGACACACTAAATTAAAATTCCAAAAACAGTTATCCCCAAATATATAATTTTACGAATGAGCCAAAATACTTAGCAAGTCAGCTTGCGGTTGAGAACGGTTCTCAGTAATTATTTCATCACTTATTACACTTTCATTAGCTAAATAAAAATAGTATTTACCCTTAAGAATTACCTCTTAAATAGTGCACTTATCATAGTCTTACCGATTTTTTCGTCAATTTGATTCAATGCCAATTTTAATATTTTTTTACCTCTTAGCAACATTTTTTTGCATAAAATTGATATCCAAGTCCGTTCTGATTAAAACTCAAATAAAAACTAACAAAACAAAATAAAAAACAATATGTTTAAATATTACGCAAAACATCCTTCGATATTAATCCAATTAAAATTATTATAAAGTGATTTATGATTGGTAAAGTTCTGAGAGTTGCCCAATTGAACTATTATAAAGGTCACTTATTATTGAGAAAGGAAAAAAAATAACGTTCTAAAGTAGTTTATGAATTAAACAAATAAAAAAACACAACTGAAAGTATGATAAATGATTTTGTAAAGGAATAAATAAAAATAGTTACGTGCAAGAATATTTGAAAATACTTTGCTATATTCTACTTTGGAGAAATGTATAGCAGAAAAGAATGTGAGAGTATATTTTGTTGTTTTTAACCATCAGGGAGGATTTCGAGTTTTACGAAAAACTGCCATAATATAAAATCATATTCAGAGAATTCAATTATACGATTATTTGAGAGTATGATATAGTCACTTAACATACTCTCATTTGCATGGGACGATATAAATTTGTAAAGTTGGTTTGTTTTAAGCTTAAAAAAACATTTATTGTGCGATGGTAACCCGAAGACTTTTTTACAAATAAAAAATCAAAACTAGGCCATTTTTAGTCTTTGGTTTGTTTACAATACAACAACGTGTTTTGGTTATACAAACTTATTGCCAAAATAGTCGTTCTGTAAAAATCACATTTCATAAATTACGTGATGATTTTGGTCGACTTGGACGTGCTACAGAGAGAACGTTTTTTGTCGTAGAGCTTATGAACAACACCGTCCGGTTCGTACTCGTGAAACAGTAACAGCTGCAACTGAAAATGTTCGTGAGGAGCCAAGCACCACTTTGAGGGGTCATTCACAACAATTAAACATGTCTTAATCACTTTACATCGAATTTTACACGTTTATTTATACATGCATCCTTATAAAATTCAATTAATACAATAACTGAAGCCAACTGACTAGAAATAGACTTCGTCGTTTTGTTGAATGTATGTTCGAACAAACTGAGCGCTTTTAATTAGAAATCATCTTTTCAGATGAAGCTCGATTTCATCTCAATGGATACGTTAATAAACAAAACAGTCGCATTTGGGGACTGAAAATCTTCGTATTATTGATGAACAACCAATTCATCCAAAAGATGTTACTGTTTGGTGTGGATTGTGGGCTGGTGGCATCAATGGACCTTATTTTTTTAAAAATTAACGTGAAGATGTAGGAACAGTGAATATTGAACGCTATCGTCGCTTGTTAACTGGAACTGTTAACTTGTGGCCAAAAGTGAATGAAATTGATTCAAATTATCTTTGATTTCAACAAGACGGTGTCATAAGTCACACGAATCGTGAAACACTTGACTTATTGGCAACCAAGTTCGAGAAACGAAAGCTTTATAGGTTTGCAAAGAAGCAATAAAATAAATAAACTAAAATAAGTTTATTGAACACCTATAGTTCACAATATTTTCTCGGTAAATACATTGTACACGAGTTGTTCTATAAATACCACAAAGGGTTAGTTATTGGTGAAAAGATTAAATTCGTTAATCGAGAGGAAAATTGGATCCCAAATCATAAGTTCGGGTTTCTTAACCAAAACACTCAACAATTCATCAAATACACAGAATAAACAATATAATCGAGAAAGAACTAGATGAGAAGAAAGCTTGTTCAACGACATTTTTAAACGAAGCTTTTCACCGAGTCGTGGAGGACTTAACAACAAGTTAAGAAATCTTCTACCAATACAATTCGCTAAAATACTGGAATCTTGCTTGATTCTGGATTAAGTTAGATGAAACCTTTCCTGAATTGAAAGAAATCACTGCAGGAGTACCACAGAGCAGTGTATTAGAAACAGTTTTATAGCAACTGTCCCCTTATGATCACCCTCTACAAGTCTATGGCGACTTTTGCGGATGATATAGTCTACACAGAAATTGCAATTACCGATATTAGTCAAATACATAAATGAGCAAAAAAATTGCGAATAAAACTATATGAAACTAAATCAGTTCACATCAACTTTAAAAATAAATGAATCGAACATATTTCAGTCACCATAAATCGCGAAACAATACCGTATGCGAACAGCGCTGAGTATCTCAGCATGATCCTGGAAGGAATTCTTCTCTATCAATAAACAATAAGTTTCTAATTTATAAGCAAATATAAAACTGATTTCAACTTATGGAATTCAGCTTCGGCGTTGTACCGAACAGAGCGACATAAATATCATCAAGAAATTTAAGAAAAGAGTATTAATGAACATTGTTGATACACCTCGGTATGCTAGGAACCTTAATAGGAACCTTAAAGTAAACCTCGTTTTAAATGAAATTCAGGAAAATGCACAGAGACATAAAGTAAGGCTCTAGCAGCATGTGAACATTGAGGCAACTGAGCTCTTAAACATCACGGATTTTATGCAGACTTAAACGTACCAAACGTTCTAAAACAGCATTGTGCTGACCAAAAATTCACTACAAAGATGGGGTTTACTTCAATTTACTAAACACTATGGAACGGTAATGGGAAAGAACCAGAGATTAATAAAAGTTAGTAAATTAAAAAAAAAGGCTAAAATAAAGGTAATAAAGGCATTTGAATTACATTTTTATTAGAAAACATTTAATACTAAGCGTTTATAATAATTAAAAATTGTATCTATGAAGCGATAAACAAAACTTATGAATAATGTTGTGACCTTGAAATTATTTCCCTTAACACAAGAAAATGTTATACAAAGGTAAATAAAATATTCTTTGTTGTTACTTTTGTTGCACACTTTTCGTTCCTATTCCCTTTACTATTCCAGTTGCAATCGTTAGATGCTTATTTTTTGATAGTCACGATCTAAAGAATTTACTCGGTTTATTGTAGGTATTTCCCATTGTTATTAGAATTTTTAATGTTAAGGTGCTTACGTGGTACATTTCTGTTGAAAAAATGTACACGATGAAGTAAGCTACGTGAATTCATATATTAATTAAGGCAACGAATTTTTTACTATAATTGTAATCCTGTGGTACTATTCTGGTTTTCCCGGAAAATTGCGATTTGAGAATTGATTTTTTGTGACTTTTTAGTGTATTTTCGTTTTCTTTTTCCAAAACATACTAAATTTTGGGAAAAACTAGTTCCATTTCATTGCAATTTTGTTGTTTATTTTTCTCTAAAAAATTGATTGGGAATTATTTTTGCCCAAAATATTAACAAAATAACAATCGCTCAGTATGCTTTGGAAAAAAGAAAACCAAAATACACTAAAAAGTCACAAAAAATCAATTCCCAATTCGCAATTCTCCGGGAAAACCGGAATAGTGACACTGGTGGTCAAATTTTTGTACTGTGAATCATTTTGTTTACCAATAATTGAACTCATTTAGCTAACTTTGTGGTTTATATATTTTTTACCAGAAATGTACCATATAAGCATCTGTAGAAAACATCGGAAATATTTTATTGTTGGAAGCTGGTTTTAATTTAAACTACTTCCACCCTCAAAAGGTGAAGCAAATGATTCCCAGTATTTGGTTGCTTTCCACGCAAATGTTGGTGATTTCCGCCGGAACCTAATCATGGTTGGTGATGACACATTCAGTTAAATTGACAGTGAATAAGGTAATAAAATGATGAAGGCCACCAGTTTCCCTTTTAGAAACGGTAAGCTTGTCATTAGGTAGACTAGGTGCTTTAAGATAAAGTTCATTTTTAGGTGTAGCTCTTTCAAGTAAGATTTTGTGAGCAAATATTACGCTCTTTTTAAGCCATTTTAGTAATTAGGAAACTGCACCAATACCCAACCAGTTTTAAGGTCAGTGGTCTTAACTTTATTCTTTAACATTCTAGTGTCATTTTTAAAATTGTTTAAATTGTCTTTTTGTCAAATCGAGATCGCAGATCAATGTTGCCAACCAATGTCCTTATCTCAGATCAGATCGAACATTCCTTGATGGTTAAATAAAAAACTAAGGTCAACAGAGAATAAATCTTAATCGATTAGTTTTCGAATCGTTACGGTTTATATGGCGCTCTTTAAAGATTAACATTAAAAAAGGTGACCTTTGATCAGAGGTGAGAACGTTTTATACTGTCTATTATACAAGATAAAATCATCATAAATAAAATATTAATTGTTAAGATTAATGAAATTGAATATGAAAAATTTTTCAGATGTGCGACTTGAGCGGATCAAAACCAGACAAGTTCGCAGTTTACAACTTGGCTTATTACCACAATACTTGCCAATTACAGTGAAACCAGCGATAGAATGATTACCCGTTGTTACTCCTGTAGCAAAAAGTTACGGATTTCTGGCCTACAATACTCTTACTTTGCGGGGGTTGATGTATAGAGCTTTGCCAAGATGTTGGTCTAGTTTGGATTCCGACAATATATCCTCAGCATCAAATTTCCGATTAGATCATTTCACAAAATTAGTATTTTTTCATAACCTTCGCGATAATTCGTGCCTTAATATTTCAAAGTTATTAAAATTGTATTACACAAATATAAATTTACTGATGAACCATCAATGGTTTTAATGAAAGCACCTAATATAATAATAGACACAGCTTAAAAGCTATTTTAGTTGAAATTGCGTATTCCGAAAATTTTAATTCCATGTCAATTTGTCAGCAAATGCCAAAAGAATGAAGTAAATTATGATCATCATCTCCAACAACACATGTGATAAATATAATAACGCCCATAATTACATTAATTTGTACTATAAAATTTAATAGCATGTCAATTAATTTTCAAAAGTAACACAATTTATTTAAAAGCCCATAACCAACAGCAACAACAAAAATTTCAAAATAATTTCTAAATCAGCGCCGTAGACAATATGCTGATTTTTACTTTTACTCTTGTTATCATCAGACTTAAACACTATCATTACACTTAATAATTATGTCTTTGCTTAAAGAAATGATCGACTCAATGATGATTAAACTATATACATAGATGTACTGTAATTACACAACAACAGAACCCGAAAATAAATCTTTTAGTCATGTTAAAGTAATCGGTTATGGTTTGGTAATTTTCTAAAATCCGAACATACATAAATCATGAAACCATAAATTGTCTTTCCATTTTCCCTGTCTGTCTGTGTGTGCGCCTCTCTTTGTTTTCTTTATCATATCCAAAAAATAAAATAAAAAAAACTGAAAAAATCAACAGGTATGATTTGGGTAATAAAAGCCATAACACATCTTAACGATGTGTTTCAGTTTAAATTAAAATTTCATTCCGTTCACAACCAGCATCTGTAATCTTAAATCCCCATTATAGTAATACGAAAAATGATAGTCCGTGTAGTAAAAATCTCATTATTCTTTATTGGATTATTGTTACCATTATTGGCACAATTTGGTGAATGTGGTTTTAGTGGTTCAAGATTTATTAACTTCCAGAAGGATAATAGTTCAGTAATTGTGAATATGAAGCTTGATTTACCATTCTTTAAGATCCCGGTGCAACGGTCAATCAACGGGGTTTATAATATGATGAATATGTCCTCGTTGACCGAAGTAAATTTAGGGGCAGTTGCAACGGCCGGGCTTATTGCATTGAGTGCTGTTTTCGTGAATCAAGTAGCCGCCGCCCAAGACGCCCAATTTATGAATTACAGATCATTACCGTCAATCGATTTTTGGAATTACCAGAAAAATTTGTGTAGATTGGTGCAACAATCGATAATAAATTTAAAACAGAATAAATTTAATAAAATCGATGTGATTTTAGATGATCTTACCAGTTCCGAATGGTCAATGGATTTGATCAGTGATATCACGATTCGTAGTGCGATTGAGGCCGCCAGGAATTTGGAAAATTGTAATAATATTTAAAATCAAATAAAAATTCGTTGTTTTATTTGTCGGAGTGGTGCGCTGAAATACCTTTAAAGTTTAATAATTTGTTTATTATTTACGACATAAAATAAATTAGTAATAAAAAGTTTCGAAAAATACGAATTTTTTTTCAGTTTTATTGTTCATCTTCAAAATGTTATTTATTATTAAGTGGGCAGCAGCAGGAGCAGTACCGATAAGAGACTTTCCCTCTATTATTTTCCAATATTTTATTATCATAACGAAGCAGTGTAATACAATTTAGGAAAATTAAATAAAAATTACAATTACCAAATAAAAATACCTTATCAAAAGCTTATGGTGGTATTATTGTATAGAAAAACTTGAAAAATGAAATCAAATGGTGTAATTTAATAATAAAAAAAAAAATGGGAAAATCATGCAAAAAGCTCATTTTCTGCTTGAGATAAATTAAATTAAAAACAAAAAAATATTTGTATTATTTGTTCGAGAGGTGAGGTTACGTGTTTTATCTTTTATCCAAATGGAATAATCTATGGCATTCTAGTTCTTTCTGTTCTTTCTGTTGAATTCAAAGAAACCTTTTTTTTTTAATTAAACTGGAAAAAAGAAAAATGAAAACTATTTTAAGATTCAAAACTGAAGATTCTTAGCCGGTGTCACGGAAAACTTGCGTTGCCCGAGATTTTTAAAATTTTTGGAATCAAAACTTCACCAAACAACAATTGGTATTCCAAATAACTGAACCATTCATTTTAAATTGAGAAAGCGAATACTGTTTTCATATGATAATACATCGAAAGGCTTATGCTCATATATAGTACATTTCGACAGACTCTTGATGATGAATAATTCTTGGTATTGGGCTTCAACCCTTGCGAATCGTGGCGATATTTCCGTTTAGACGAAAAAAAATGATTAAAACAGAGTGTGCCCTGTTGATGTGCTAGCAAATTCATTCCTCTGAATATACAGCCAGCGATGATAAAGAGAGCCGCTACATTGCCACGTAGTGATGGTAATCATGTATGTTAACCTTGACGTCTGATGTCTCTAGTGGTCTTGAATGACAGGCTCGATTACATGTTCGCAAATTACCTTGCAAGTTGTTCTTGAGCTAGTTACAAAGGTCCATGCGTTGTATCTGTGCAAAGAAATCCAAATAGTAGTGATTACCCTCGGAAGTATCTGGCAACTTGTTGGTATTTCGCCAGCCTGCTTGAGTAACTGCATTACACATCTGCTTTTATTAGAACTGTAGTCAAACAGCGGCTGACATATGTTGCAGAGATATTTCCCATTTAGATCAGTGCAAGCGTTTGATGAGCAGAGAGTGACATGTATTTATCCTGATGGCTTGTTACCATCAAATAACTTGAGAACAGCTGAATATACCTATACTTCACTTGACGTAGCGTGGGCACCGTTATTATGTTATATAAGGTGTATCAAATTCTCTGTACCAATGGAATTTTAACCTCGCCTTTTTTTCCCACTTTTTTTATATTATTACTATTCATTGTAATATGTGATTAGAACGATTGATAGCAATTTATTATTCCGCTGCTCACAGTACACTTCCACAACTAGAAAATTTGACGATTCATTCCACAAAATTGTATTTTATTTTCCCATTTCAAAAAACCGGAATGCTTAGCTAGTTCTCATTTAGAACAAAATCCCGTTCCACAAAAAATTTCCACGCAACCGGAATCTACCTACTGATATTAGGAAATGGCTGACTGCTGAATTAGTTTCTTTATAGTGTTGGTACCAAATATAAAATATATTTTTTTTAAATTCTTCAAAAATGTTTTAAAAAGTAATAGACATATTTATTACAAATTTCACCCTTAGGGTAATGAAGAGCGCGATCGCTTAACCGAAAAATACCAGAAGCGCTATCGCACTGCTTCCTCTGAAATTTGTTTTTTTTTTGCGCCATAATAAAAATTATTTCACACACACAGTCGAATAGTTCTATTTAGTAAAGTGTAGTGCCAACAACTACTGAGTATACCAAAAAGAATACTTCAAAACTGACTTGGCTACATTTTCCAGAAAAAAATGCTGATGAATAACAGAAATGTATGGTATACAAAGGGTTAAACCAGTTACGCCAAATAAAGGTAAAATTATGACCAGTATCGAATTCAATACTATCGAAGTACAAAAATCCAATATTATCTCAAGGTGCATGTACATAATATCAAATCCACCCACAATCGTTAAATATTATATTACGTCAATCGTACAAAGCAAAATAATAACCAACATGGCTTAAGAGAGAAGAATACAACAATTTTCTGTTTGGTATCAACCGACTGGATTCTGCTACGAATGGTGATGCAGTGGGTTGGTCGGGTCGTGGACTCGTGGTGCGGTGCTCGATTATCAAAAGCATATTACAAGACAAAAAATAAAAATCGAAAATAGAAACTTTAAAAAGAAAATTAAATTAAAAAACTTCAAAAAAATGTATTTCTCTAGGGGGTAGAAAGTTATTTCGTCAAAGGTGGAGGGTAATCTCTATTAAATTTTTTATTTTTGTACATTTAAAGATTTTTGGGAGTTGGTAGATTTTTATACATTTTCTATTTTTAGGTCATTTGTTACCGTTCCAAAGAATTAAAAAAATAATGTAAATATTGTACATCTGTATAATGTTTGTAATGTATTTGTAAAATATGGAGACCGACGATTTAACTAAATTCTTAACTACGAGTATGTGGAAATAGTTTTATTTAAATTCCAATTTGGGTAATTAATTTTTAATGGTATGTGGTAGAAATAAACCATTTTGGTCGTATAACTCATAAATTCATCAACATTTATTTAACCAACCGTACAAATATAACACCCAAAAAGAAATGGTGATGTACTGATGTATAATATTGATGCAAAAAAATATTAAATTCCTAATTAAATTTTAATATCATTCTGTCGTATATAACTTGCAGATGGCGATATTTTTATTGCAACGAATTTTGTTTTTATTAAAAAATTATTTATTGAAGGTTTATGTTGATACTAATTTGCTAAAAACAAAAATAACTGTAGGCTAAATTTAACGCGAAATTTGGGTGGTAAAACCTAATTATCATCAACCACATATTATTATTGGAGGGCAGCCATGCGGGCGATCAGCCACTTCGCACTGCGACCTAAAAGATCTATTGTGCTGGACCCTGCTTAATTATCCGTCCAGTCAATATTCAGGTTAAAAAAATCCACATATTAGAATTATGGAAACGTCTGTCAAACATCGTGGCATAAAAAACTTTTAATTTAAATTCATAATTGTAAATGCAAAATCACCTTCGAGGAAAAGAAATATTATTCTGCCTCTTTGGATATCGCACAAGCTTTTGATAAAGTTTGGCACGATGGACTAATTTACAGAATTAAAGAGCTTCTACCGAAGAATTTTCACTTAGATTTGGGAAACTATTTTCTTCAAAGGCAATACATGGTCAAACAAAACAGCGCAACTACTTGCTTAAATGATATTAATGCAGGTGTCCCGCAAGGCAGCGTTCTAGGACCAATATTATACTTGTTCTTCACAGCTGATATACCTGTAAGTTACAGATAATACATCGGCGGGGATGAACCATACATTGATTAAAGAGTTTATTTGAACATAAACTCATATTTATGTAAATTGTATTATTTACTGTAGGCGTTGAAGACGACTGTGCCGTCCTTCGACGTCTAGCGATGAACACCACATCAAGGAAGTCAAGGATTTGGTGATTAAAAATCGTCGATTGACAAT
The DNA here is from genome assembly GCA_958295665.1 of Tipula vernalis. NCBI lineage: Eukaryota > Metazoa > Arthropoda > Insecta > Diptera > Tipulidae > Tipula > Tipula vernalis. The sequence continues at coordinate 244,620,690 of OY282558.1, read as the reverse complement.
TAGAGATCTTGTTGACATCACGAAAATTTTGGGCAGAAAACTCTTGGCTTTTGCATCACGATAATGCGTCGTCTCACACTTCATTGGTTGTACGTGACTATTTGGCCAAAACTTCGACCCATATTGCCTCGCAACTACCCTTCGCCGAGAAACCGCTACGGGGCATCGTTTTGACACTTTAACGTTCAATAGATTTTAACATCTGTTTCGAAGACTGGAAAAAATGTTGACATAAGTGTATTCTCTCCGAAGAAGATTACTTTGAAGAGGATGAAATATATTTTAAAGAATAATAAGCCGTTTGTGTTTTATTTAAACATCTTACTACCTTTGTGCGTCAAAATGTTACTAGTGTTCTTTGGTACAAATTGGAATTAAATATTGAATAAAAAATGTGTTACCTATTTTACCCGTGTTACCGGTAATATTAAACCAAATTTAAAAATATTGGAAATTTTACAACAGTACCTGTAACCAACAAAGTAATAATATCAACATTTGCCGATAACACGGCCATCCTGGTGTCTCACACTAATCCTGAAATTGCCTCAAATGAATTATAGAATCATTTAAACAAAGTTGCGAGCTGCACAGAAAAAAATACTGCGGTGTGAATTGCATTTTAACCTAAAGCATACTTTTTATTTTTGTCCAAAAGTGTTAAATTAACTCCGCCGTTACGAGTACAAATTTTGAAATAACCAAGAGGATCGAACAATTTATTTTTTACACTGTTAGGTGTAAAAATAATATTTCTGAAAATAATTACCAAAATATTTGGGGGATTTTTTAAAAGGTAATCCCACAACTTATTTGCGGTTGTTCGGAGTTGAAAATTAACACCGTTTGGAGTTTTCTATGCCGAAGTAATGATTCGATGAGGATTCGGTTAAGTTTAGCTCTTCAAACATTAAAAAATCGTTAGTTCATCTGAAAAATTCACGCCGGTTGGTTACATTACAATAAAAATAAAATAGTGTTTAATTAAAAATCGGTGAAAAATTTAAAGTTTGTTTGAGTTGATTAAATTTGTGTTAACAATAAATTTTGAGTTTGAGATATTTATAAAAAATAGTTATACTTATTATTATACTTATAATAAATTGTGTAAAATCAAAACATCCAAAAATAATGGAGGGATAGAAATTGTTTCAAGTAATTTTCAACGGGCATCAAAAATTTATTGTTGTCTCATCTACATTACTTAGTAATATTTTGGTAGAAGGTAAGAACATTTTAAGTTTTAAATATAATATTTTAATTGCAGTTGTGTCTTTATTATTAAAAAATATGTTTTAATTACAAAAACGGAAAAAATAAAAATAAAAAATAAATGCAACTATACTCGTATATCTATCTGACTCGAATGTCATAATCATCTCGACTATGTTACATAGGTCCCACCGATCGGATATTTATAATTTGAATCCAATCGGATATTATAATAAAAATGACATAAAATACATCTGGATAAAAACTTTTACACCGCGTAAAAACCAAACAGGAACATTCATATTTAGGAAAACACCGAAAGGTGTATTTTATTAAATCCAAAAGAAGTTCTTTTATTCAGTTGGACAAATACCCTAGATTTTGGGATACTGCAGGACTGGTATTTCATTATTATTTGTTTTTAAAGTTTCGAGTCATAAATTAAAATATAAATATAAAATTAGCATTTATTTTCATTATTTATGGATTGATCAAGATTTTAATTTAAAAATTAAAACAGACAGCAGAATCAGTCAGAGTTTATCGAAAACAATAAGAGGTCCTTTGTTTATTTTTTTATTTGATTTTAAAGTTTCGCAAAGCTAACTAGACCAAAATCAAAAATTATTTATGAACGTCTATCTCTTTTAAACACTTTACAAAGTGTAAAGATTTCCCTTTCCTTTTAAAATTGTACTGATTTTTATTGATCAAAATAAAGAGGTGGGTACAAACATTTTTGTATTTTTGATTTGCTTCATTGATTCCACACAAAATTGTTTTTCTATCTTTTCTAAATCTTAATTTAAATATTTGTTCACAAACTTAGGATTAAAACGCAATAGAAGATATTGTTCTGTTTATATATATTCTGTGGTAATAATGCTTTGATTTGGTGTATGAAGAGGTTGAAAAATGACATATTAAAATTTTTTTTGAATGTGTTGTGCTAGAGGTTTGTTAAATGCCAGTTTTGCCGATAGCAATACAGCATTCCAATTTAGAGATTCAGCCAACCCATGCTCATATTGAAGGAAGCGATATGAACGATGAAAAGTCGGCCGTAAATTTGAAAATTCCTATACACATCATAAAAATTCTAAAATTAGGTAATAAGTTTTGTTTACCTTTTAAAAAAAGAAATTGATCCTTACCACAAAATTATGGCCGATGTGGCGAGTGTATTTCAGGATTAGATGGGATGGCGCATAACCCTATTAGAAATAGGCTAGTAAATATGTTGACGGATTTCAAAACAAACAATTATTTGGGTAAAAAAATTGTGAGTATTGAAGAAATCCAACAGATTCGAGTGTTGAAAGCTGACAAGGGTAACATAACGTTACATATGCCAAAAATTGAATGTTTAGAAAAACTGGAGTTACTCTTGTCGGACAACAACTCACTTACATTGAAATTCGGAAAGTTGGTATTTCTTCAATGCAATCTAAATTAAATGTAAACATTGGCTCTTGGGAACGTTTACGAAAAATTGAGAAAAATTTGGCAAAATTTCTTAAAAATTATCATGGTACGACCCAACGAATGTACGGTCTGCCAAAAGTGCACAAAATTGGTTTTCCAATTGTTGACTCACGTTGACTCATCCTTGGTAATAATTTTAGTTAAAAAATTGTGGAATAGAATAATAGTATTTATCCACTTTTGATATATAATAGCCCGATAACTATGCTGATTTCAAATAAAGAAAATGTAAAATAACCCATTGTTATTGTATAACCCACGCTGCTAGGGGTAACGTGAGTTATATTTTGTATAACTAAATGTTGAGTGGTCATTGGATAATTATTCATAGCCACATTGACTGAAAAACTATATTCCAAAGAGTGGTTAAATTAAAGTACACCATGACAATTTAAAGAACGGTCACTATGATAAAATGTATTTCAAAATTCAATGCTCCAGTGTGAAAATACAAAATGGAGCTATTTCTTAATAATTTACGAAATTTATTTTAACAAAAGAGAATAAAACGTTGTATGCCACTCGAGAGCAAAGAGATATTATCCACTCGGGATAGTGTCCCTCAAACTTATCCCTCATGGATAATATCTCGTTATGGATAATATCTCGTTTTGCTCACTAGTACCATAAATAACTATTAGTAATAAAAATCTGGAGTCAAAAAATTTTGTAGAAGCGTTGAAATTTGTGTTAGACAATACTGAATTTAGTTTCGGGGAAAGATGTTTTAGATAAGTATTTGGGCCACCGATGGGTTCGCCAGTGAGTCTAACTGTGGCAAACCTATTAACGGAACATGTTGAGTTTACACTTTAAAGTGCTAATAACATCGTCCATCAAAACTATTTCTAAATTCGGAACTTGATAATTTTTTGGACTCATTTAATAGCTTTACCTTTTTAAAAAAATTTGTAAAATATTGTTACTGTAAGGAAAATTTTTTCAATTAAAGTTATTTAAAAATAACTTAAGTTGTTTTATTATAAATTTATAAGTGACAAAATATACAGAAGCAAAATGGATATCTGTACACCATTATAACTAAAACAGTTTTCTTGTCAGCTGGAAAAATTTTGAGAGTATCGGATGAGGTTTCTCGTGCCGAAAATTTCAAAATATTGAGTGATGTTCTAATTCAAAATGGTTATACGAGAAGTGTAGTTACTAGAGGTATTAGAAAGGCTATCGACACACATAGCAATTCGAAAATTCAAATTTAATCGTTGAAAATAATCGTAAACTTTTCATTTCGGCCCCGTATGTTAAAATTTTGTTCGAGGAAATTAAAATCCTTTTATAAAATTATGATATACAACTTGTTGGTAGAGCATTTCAAAGTTTGGACATGGTTTTATTCACAAAATTAAAAGACAAAATTCCTATAGAGGTACAATCTAATTTAATATATATGTACCATAAATTAAAATGTTCTTGTGGACATGAGTATGTGGGTCAAACTAAACCAAATTTAAAAAAATGGATTCGTCAACATATTTTTGATTCTGAGTATGAGTTGATATGAGTTGTCTGATATAACACAGCATTCACAATGAAAAAACTTTTTACTTTTTACTTACAGGTTTGTATAAATTTCTAACATAACGAGCAAAAATTTTTGTTCATTAAGTTGGAAATTCATACAAACCTGTAAGTCAAAAGTAACATATGTTTTCATTGTGAATGCTCTGTAACTTAAATTATTTTTCCGTTAAACTGAGTATTTTATAAATTTTAATTTGAACTCTATTTTTACGTTCTGAAAACATTCGTTATAAATATTTTTTTCAAATTGTAATAAAATTAGCAGCCCCTTGGGAATGACGGAATGTACCGTCGAAAGGTAGGGTTTTTTATTAAATAAATAGTCAAAAATAAAAATTAAACTAAAAAACCAAAAAAAAAAATTTTATTGTTTAAAAATAACATGTACATATCTAGGTAGCCTTTTAAATATAAATTCTTTCTGTGACGTTTTACTGACGTTTTATGACATTTTGTTGATTGAAATTCCAACGACATTTTATCGATATTTTATTTGTGAATTACTTTAATAAAATCCCCCTTAAAGGTATTATTTCTGAGTAATAAATTCTCTTGGTATTAAACGTTATACATAAATCTTAGAAGCAAATTACTATGAAACGCTCTTATAATAATATCTTGCTATTAGGGCGGAGGAGGTGCGGGGAGCGGCGGTAGGAGATATATACAATGAAATGCGACATGACAAAGAGGTGAGATATCGGTTTAATTCTGATTTTGTATTGTTTGTATTTTATTTTTTTGTACTCTCGAATGGTTCACAGCAATCCTCCGTCCAAACTAAAGCACTGAGTAAACAATTATTAAATTTTTATATGATTTTTAATATGTTCCGAGGATTGTAGTAAGAGAATTCAATCCAGTTTCGAACTGATGAGCTAATGATTATGGAAAAATCAATCTTCTCGTCAGGCCGCGGCAACTGGACTGATTATACCACAGTTTACATTCTATTTATACAGAATGTATGGTGCATTTAAGTACTAGCGAATCATACTAATACAGATGAAATATCTTACAATTTTCCTCTTCACGATATTCACAACATAGCTCTATTTCTGTGTAAGCAAATTTTTACTTTTGTCAATATTTTGTTGAATGTTAATTTATTCATGTAATATCTAATACGTTACCGGTGATTAGACCTTTTTAAATGTGTTTTTATTAACACTAGAAGTATATTAGTATTTACGAACGATAATTCAACGATACCGACTAATAGACAGAATTCTATTTATTTAATTTTTAAATTTTTATTTGATTTTTAATATGTTCCGAGGATTGTAGTAAGAGAATTCAATCCAGTTTTGAACTGATGAGCTTATGATTATGAAAAAATCAATCTTCTCATCAGGCCGCGGCGACTGGACTGATTATACCACAATTTACATTCTATATATACAGAATGTATTGTGCATTTAAGTACTAGCGAATCATACTAATAATAATGTTAATTAATTCATGTAAATAATTCATTTTAATCAATTAATTCATTGAAACAATTAACTCTGAACGGAGTAATTCAAATTCTTAAGAAACAGTATACTAAAGAGGTTTAACTGGAGCTTATATATATATATATATATATATATATATATATATATATATATATATATATATATATATATATATATACAGAATTGGCCAAAAATATAAAGCACCCCTATCTATTAACATTATAAATTAATATTATGTCTTTCTAAACAATGGGTGTTAACGAACGAGTCATCCCACCGAATGCGACCCTTAATTATTGAAAATCACCAATTTTTGTTTTGTTTTAGGTTCTTAACAAGAAGTTGTAGCGTCGTAAAATTTTTTTATTTTAGTTTTGTATTTGATCGTGTGCAGTCTTCACATAAAGTGTTTTAAATCAAAAAAAGTTTTCGTAAGTTTTTTGAGAAAAAAAGTGTGTTTGTGATAATTATGCCTAAAGCGTGCCAACTCAGTGAAGGAATAAGGGCACAAATTGTGTTGTTGGATTCCCAGGGTGTAAGCCAAATTAAAATATCCCAAAAATTAAAATGCTCTCGTGGATCAGTTCAATCTACATTGAAAAGGGTTAAAGAGACCGGGGACTATGCCTATAAACTACGCTCAGGCAGAAATCGTATCACTTCGGTAAGAGACGATCGACAAATTGTGCGAAAATCTCTCAAAAACCGAAGAAAAACATCTGCTGAGATAGCTGCAGAGCATTTAACAGAACAAGAAGTTCACATTTCGGCACGGACAGTTAGAAGAAGGCTCCTGCAAGCTGGATTGAAAGGTTGTAAAGCAAGAAAAAAACCTTTGCTCTCACTTACCAACATAAAAAGTCGCTTGAGATGGGCTCGAGAACACAAACATTGGAATGACGTGGATTGGGCGAGAGTTGTTTGGTCAGATGAATCTACTTTTGAGGTAAATATAAAAAATAAATATTAAAAAATAATTAGTCAAAAAAAAAAAATAAAAAATTGTGCTATGTATTTTAAAAGAATTAATAGAGAAATTTATGTTAAATTTGATGGAATTCTTATAGATTTTTGGAACTCCTGGCGCAACCATCGTAAAAAGAAGAGTCGGGGAAGCATACAATCCTGATTGTATAGTGCCTACCGTAAAGCATGGAGGGGGTAAACTGATGGTGTGGGGTTGTATGGCATCATCAGGGGTGAGAAAACTGTTGTTTTGTGAGGATCCGATGAACAGTACCAACTATGTTACCGTCCTCGAGGCTGCATTGAATGCCTCAATTCGGCAAATCTTTGGGGAAACGGATAGTTCTTCGATAATTTATCAACAGGATAATGCCCCCTGCCATACTTCCCGCGTTACGATGAGTTGGTTTCGAAAAAAACAAATTCGAGTCATGGACGGCCCGCCCAGTCACCAGACCTAAATCCCCTTGAAAATTTGTGGTCAATTTAAAAAAAAAATCAAGGATCGCAGTATGACTTCAAAGGAAGACCTCAAACGTGCGCTGACAGAGGAATGGAAAAATATATCGAGAAATACCTGCGAAAAATTAGTACGGTCGATGAATAAAAGAGTCCTGGCTGTCATCAAAGCCAAAGGAGAACCTACAAAATACTAAAATTAATAAAATATAAAAAGTATTTCCTAAAAATATTGAGTTTTAATTTTTGTCTTCATTCGTTTTGTAGATACTGCAATTTGGGAGGGGTGCTTTATAATTTTGGCCAGGCTGTAGATCGAAGATAAAAACGGCGAATGCCTCACTTCTAAATAATCCATCATTAATTGTGAGTGTGTCATTTGATAGAGGTCTATCATTGTCTTGACCTACTGCGATAATTTTTACGCTGTATTGACCTACTGTGATTTTGGGGAAGGGGTTTCTAAATTTAAAAAACCCGTAAAATTTTTTAGGACTGCCTCTGCTCAAAATAATGGACATTTTTTGTAAAATGTAAATGGTTGATTTGGTGATGCATAACGAACGGTTTGTGGGAAAAGTGTCAGGAGGTCGAGGAGTCTGACAGACTATTTTTTTTTTTTTTGATTTAATATAAATAGAAATTATTTTTAATTTAGTCATGACGCGAAACTATTGGTAATTTAGTTGAAATTACTAACACCATCTGCTTATGTAAGTATCTCAAATTTGTACGTTTTATCCGTTAACAAAAAAAATAAAAAAAATCTTTATGATGCGATAACGTTTGTTTCAGTTCAGCTTGAAAAGCAGCATCTCGCTATTATAATGTCGCGGGATCGAGGTACTATTCTTTCATTCAGTAAATTAATAAATTCATTATTAACATACTAACACGTGAGTAATTACATTTACTTTATATCTGCCATAAAAACCCGACCAATTTACAATTTCGATGGATTATGATAGTTTTCACATTTGAAGAATTGTGAAGTAAAGTGATTGAACCGAAAGCAGCAATAAACTTTATATAACGGGAGAATCAAATTACATCAAACCTTTTCCAAACGATGTTGAATTGTTGGTCGTTGTTCGTTGTTCAAAAGTTCTATTGTAGTTTCATATTTCGAGGTTTGGACTGAAAATCCTTTTGGAAAACAAACAATTGGTCAGCTACAAAACGCGAATCATTTTTAATTTAATTTTTTTTTTTTTTTTTAATTTATCAAAGATGATGTTAATCTAACAAATATTGTGCTTAAGTTGTAAGGCTAACCGTTTGCTTGATTAGCGAAATTATCTAATTAAGTTACCGCTGATGGGGTATAATTAGATGGAGAATTAGAAACTACACTTTTGGTGATTAAGTTTATTCTGAATATTTTTAATAAATTTCGTGCATGTATATTCTTACATACTAAAATATTTTGCAAAGTTGACAAATAGTATGTATGCATACTTCCGTTATTAATATTTCGCTCTATGCAACCTATGCCATTTTTCTGGAAACATTTTATTATTTTTATTACTTAAAATTAAAATGATGACTTGACAAACAAGCCGTGTTCACAGGTGAAGTGAACATACTGTCGGGCTACATTAAGCGTTTTATCTGGTTGTTTGTAGTGCGGATACTATGTATGTGTCGCTCATTAGTCTTTAGACGTCCGCTACGTATTTTTACAGAATATGGTGCTGCTACAAGTTGTTGGTATTAATTTTGAGGGAGTGGTTCTAGAGGTTGAACCGGATGTTGATGTGCTAGCAAATTTATTCTTCTTAATATACAGCCAGCGATGATAAAGAGAGCCGCTACATTGCCACGTAGTGATAGTAATCATGGATGTTAACCTTGACGTCTGATGTCTCTAGTGACCTCTAGTGGTCTTGAATGACGGGCTCAATTACCTCGATTTCGAAGTTGACTTTTGGTTTATGATGTCAGTAACATTTACCATCTCGCTCAAGTGGAATGATGGCAAAAAGGAAAATTTGTACTTGCTGCTGAATGTTATGTGTCCTGACACTGTAAATATAGCACCTTTGAAGATGCAGTTTGCATGCAGCTCCAGAATCCCCTCACCATGAATAGATGTGGTTTTGGTTTTAACTGTGCCATCGATTTCATGTTCGCAAATTACCTTTGCAAGTTGTTCTTGAGCTAGTTACAAAGATCCATGCGTTGTATCTATGTAAAGAGATCCAAATAGTAGTGATTATCCTCTGAAGTATCTAGCAACTTGTTGGTATTTCGCCATCCTGCTTGAGTAACATCTGCTTTTATTAGAACTGTAGTCAAACAGCGGCTGACATATGTTGCAGAGATATTCACCATTTAGATGAGTGCAAGCGTTTCATGAGCAGAGAGTGGCATTTATTTATCCTGATGGCTTGTTACCATCAAATAACTAGAGGACGGCTGAATATACATACATATACTTCCCTTGACGTAGCGTGGGCACCGTTATTATGTTATATAAGGAGTTCTCTGTACCAACGGAATTTTAACCGCCAAGATTATGATTTCCTGAATTTTTATGGTTTTGACGGTGGTGATTTTATATATATGAGCTAGATCTATCTCTATTACGAAATGGTATGTCTTGGTTTGGTTTGAGATTATTGACTATCTTTCTGGTTTGCTCCTGAAGTTGGTGTGGTGTCAAGATGAGCGGACTAAGTTTTCCTTGGTGTACTTCCATTATGGTATCGATTACTGCTGATTGGAATGTGCGGAGTTTCATCATTTCTAATATTGTGTGAAGTGCAATGTCAGTAAATTCTTCGTGAAATATGAGGTCTGTCATTATTTGTTTAAGCGCTTCGAATCTCTGATTTGTTTCTTCGTGGTCGTGCTTGATGATGTTCACTGTCGATTCTATTGTAGATATCTCTTGCTGCAAGAGTTTCTAGTGATGTTGTTAGTTTAGATTAAGATTTGCTATACTTTCCTTATGAAAGTTTCCGGCACGTTGATCAAGTACGGCAAATAGGTTTGGCTATGGTACCAATGAAGTCAAGCGGTGATCTTTTTTGACGAGCTCTTTCATTTCTTCCTAACATATTCAGTATTTCGTTTTGCTCTTCTAAGTTGATGTAGAGGTTCCGCATTTGGAATGAAATTAATTCACAGTGTATCGTCTGTATATGTGTTTACTCGTTATATTTTTGCATAATTCATTTAGCTGCCTGGTGAATTTTTCCCTATGATTGTTCTCTGCCCAATACGCTGTTAGATTGAAGTATGTTATTAGTTTCCATTCTCCATTGATCAAACTGCCTTGGCCAATTTTTTCAAAGTAGATACCTGGATGAGACGAGAACTTAGATATGTTGTTCACCATTCCTAATATATAGAATATCGACAGCGCTTGTCTCTGTGGTGTTTTTTTTTACTTCCTTCTGGTTTGAAACACCTGTGACCATGCCGTGTTGATCTGTCGCTTGTGGCTCGTCTACTGGTAGAACGGATACTTTGGTAATTGCTCTTTTATAGAGAGCGTTTCCCGGGCCACATATTGGAACTACGCGAACCAATCCGTCTGGTCCCGGGTGTGTTTTAACAATTCTACCTCTTACCCATTAAAAGGACAAGATTGCCCACTTGTATTTGTGGTATTGTTTTGTAGTATCAGACGTCTTGGCAAGCGATCTATGTTTGAATCTGCTAGATTTTCTTCTAGCACTGCAGTTAATGATGAGCCGATTACAAAGTGGTCACGGTCAGTTATTAGCACTTCAAGGTCTGCTATATATCATTGGACATTGGACATATTAACCTTGAATTTAGAATAGGATGATGCAGGTGGTTGAAAATGTCAAGTTATTCCCTCTGTTGCTAATTGTCGAGGGGTAATATCGCTGAAGTTAGCTGTTTTTTTGTATCCGTTTTAGGTGATTATTAGCTCCAAAAAAATTCGCACCGTTGTCACCCATATATTGATGAGGCTGTATTTTATTAGAAATTTTTAAATCTGCAATAGTCGCGGGAAAAGTTATTTATTAATGTTTTATCTATCTTATCTGATAAAAGTTTTGTGTTAAAATGAAAAACATAAAATTTTGTATTGTAAAACAATAAGTATGTAATAAATTTTGTAAAACTGGTAATCAACATTTAGGCTGATACAGCAAATTATTTCATTCGATATTGCATGATATTGCCTATGAGGAGGGTGGAGTGCATGTGGTTCAACACTTTGACCACACAAGGAAATGGCTGTTATACTTAAGTTTTCTTTGTTTTGTTCCGCTTCTTTAGGACTAATTATAAACTTTTAATCCGGGATAAAGTGTTTATTTATTATTAGTGTTATATCGTTCCATGTCTAATGATTACAAGATCGTCAGTGTGTGTTTATTACAGCAGCACATCTAGATCTCAATAATACACAATCCGGATAACTCAGACAATGTGTCAAATGAAGGAATAATAGAATCAAATAAAATATAGATAATCAGCAATTGCCCGGGACATCACAGGGAAATCCCAAAGTTATTGACGGATGATAGGGTGGATTTGATTGTGGACAGACTTATTAGAAAATTGAGCCTTACCGATACGTCGCCAGTTAATATTCCTCATAAACCCACGAATATTTTTATACCTCAGAATCAGTACATACCGAATAACAATCTACCTGCAGATTCTAATCCACATCTACCTCCACCATTCCTGCTGTTCCTGTAGCCATGGGAAACTTCCACAGTAAATGTCGCTTGATCCAACCCAAATTTAAGATTTCCGAAACAACATCTGGACATTTATATTTGGAAGGGGACCATGGGGATGGAAAAAACGAGTTAGCGGTGGAGAGGTTCTTGTATCGAGTGCAAAGAATGGCTGAGGAAAACGGATTGAGTAAAGATAGACTAGAGGCGAATTTTAGTGTATTGTTGAAAGACAGAGCGCTAAATTGGTACTGAAAATTCGACGGCAGAACATAGAAACTTACGGCATTGTGGATTGGAAGATACTGAGCCAAGCAATGGTACAACGATTTAAAGCTAGGAGAACTGATGAAAATGTCAAACAAACACTAGAGCGTCGCAAACGACGTATTAATGAATCATTTCTTGACTTCTACGATGCAGTTAGTAGTATAACATTATCCTTGATGCTACCTTTGACAGAAATCTTTGCAGGCAAAGTTTGCGGGACACCAGTTTTCAAATATTACGGAAATGGTAAACAAGTGTGTAACCGTGGAAGAGACATGGAGCAGAATTGGATGGAGCCCAGAAATCTACCACCAAGCTAGATCTCGCCAAGTAAACGAAATGAAGGTGATTGGGAATAATGAGTGCAGCGGCACTTTTGTATATAATATTTCTGAGCAGCCATAATTCTCTGACTCTGTATGTGCAGTCACCTGTTCCTCGAATCCTAGATATGCAAATACACAACAAACATCAACGATGGAAAAATATTCATCGCCCAATATTTGCTGGAATTGTCTGACGACAGGACACTTCTATAAGGACTGTGTAGTCCTGATAAAACAACGTTTTTGTTTCGGATGTGGAGCCCCAAACATCATAAAGTCTCAGTGTTTGCGATACAAAAATTTCAAAAGGGAAACTTAGGGATGGAATTCAGCAATACTGGGATGCTGAATTCCCCGATAACAACAAACCAGCCACCCAGTCGTTCAGACGAGAAAGTCGCCACCAACACGGATCCGGAGTTATACCGTATGATATTAAAGAGACAATCCACCACGAAGAGAGACATATAAACCAACAATTCCGCATCTTACCGAAACAGCGATGATCCAAAATGCACGACTAAACCGGTCCATGAAATATTTCAAATTACGATGATCCATGGAAAAAATGTTAAGCGAATCCATACTTTCCACTTTAAGGGATACTAGGCGGTACGCGAATATACTCATAAATGGTGGTTTGGCGTCTGTTGGAGGGAGGGGACCAAAGATGAGTAGATTAATCTACCAGCTCCGTAACCTTCCAGTAGGGTGGGCATCACGTGAGCTGTTCTGGTCTTGTCATTAGGCAGCTGCGTGATGGGTACAATTGTGTAAGGGGTAACCTGTTCACAATTCGCAAGTGTACGTACTGCCTCCTCGCGGCAACTACTGGTAACTAAGGCCATTTGGCAGATTTTTGGCCATTTGGCACAGGCTAAAGAACGACGCTAAAGGAGAAAGCCTTGACAAAAAACCCTAATCTAAGGTGGAACAGCATATGCCGAAGGATGAATGGCTGATAGGTTAATCAGTTCAAAATATGCGGACTCTGGGTACCAGGCACCCTCCAGTTTTATTAAGCCTTCCTGTAGTAAAGCTGGGTGACCTACAGGCGATTTGCAATTCCCAGCAACTCGTAAGAGTAAAAGCAAACGGAATACGGGGCAGGAGTAGGAATATACGGGAGTGGAACAACTCCCTCGAGGTCCTTGGTCCCCAATCCTACCGTCTTTCTAGCGGAACTACATGCTGTAGTAAACATCTAGGAGGGAGAGCAATAAGCCCAGATAGTATGTACCACGTACCGGGAGGCAGTATTTTCAGGCTCATTAAGAACCTGAATATTGACTGGACGGATAATTAAGCAGGGTCCAGCACAATAGATCTTTTAGGTCGCAGTGCGAAGTGGCTGATCGCCCGCATGGCCTTCCAATAATAATAATAATAATACTCATAAATGGTGTGTCATACCGTGGACTCCTCGATAGTGGAGCGAACGTGACGGTGATAGGGAGAAACGCAGATCAATTTCTCAAATCCACCAGGGTAGGAATTATTGGCCTTCCGTCAACGCTTCAAACGGCCAGCGGACAAAAACAACGCGTGATAGGTCACTTTTTCGCTAAAGTCTCGTACGGAGGTAAAACAAAAACACTATGGATTCATATAGCTCCCGGACTGAGTCAGCCGCTATATCTAGGTATAGACTTTTGGGAGATGTTTGGTTTGGTTCCTACGATGATCAGTGAACTAGAGAACTTTCGACAGCAACCAACTGCTGATGCTCTAAAACATGAATTAAATCGCCGGCAAGTACGATCCTTGAAAACATAATCAATCAATTTCCATCTAGAGAGAAATTGGGATTGGGAAGAACACATTTAGTTAACACATAAAATTGACGTCGGTCAAGCTGAGCCCATCAAAGAGATGTACTATTCGGTGTCACCGGCTAAACAGAACGATATATACCGCGAGTTGAACCGAATGATTGCTCTCAGAGCCATTAAAGAGAGTCAAAGCTCCTGGTCATCCCCAGTTAATCTCGTAAATAAGACGAACGGGAAGGTTCGGCTCTGCCTCGATGCACGTAAAGTAAACGCGGTGACGGTGACGGATGCTTATCCCTTGCCTCTGATCGACGGACTTTTAAGCCGATTGGATCAGACCCGATATATTAGTACCATCGACTTGAAAGATGTTTTTCCTTGCTCATGAGTCAAGGGATAAGACAGCCTTTACCGTCCCGGGACGTCCACTCTACCAGTTTGTCGTCGTGTCGTTTGGGTTTTGCAACGCAGTCCAGACGATGTGTCGACTTATGGACAAAGTTATCCCTCACCGGTTGCATGACTGGCTGTTTGTGTACCTTGATGACTTACTAATCGTCACAGCGACGTTTGAAGATCACATTCTTTTATTGACTGATGTAGCGAGATCATTACGAGACGCAAATCTCACTATAAATGTAGAAAAAAGTAAGTGCATGCTCAGGGAGACAAGATACCTTGGTTACGTAGTCGGTGATGGATGCCTCAGAGTGGATCCGTCCAAAGTCCAGGCAGTGGCCGAATATCCTGTCCCTCCCACGACGGAACAGATAAGGCGATTTCTGGGGTTGGCGGTTTATCGCACCAATAGAGGACACCAACACCAATGGAATCAACAAGCACAAGACGCGTTCGATATGCTAAAGCAGGCATTGATATCAACACCAGTGCTAGTCAATCCTTATTTCAAAAAACACTTTTATTTGCAATGTGATGCGAGTACTACAGGAATTGGAAATGTACTTTTTGAAAAGGAAGGCGATAAAGAATACCCAATCACATACATGTCGTCGAAATTGAATAAAGCGCAACGAAATTATACCATAACAGAGTTGGAATGTTTGCCTGCAGTGATGAGTGTCAAGAAATGTTGACCATATATCGACGGATACGCATTCACAATTATAACTGATCACGCCAGTCTAAAATGGTTGGACCAAAAGGATTTATCTGGAAGACTAGCAAGGTGGGCATTGAAGCTGCAATCACATAAGTTCACTATAGAATACCGAAAGGCTACCCAGAACGTCGTCTCAGATAGTTTATCAAGAGTAAATATAGAAGAAAGTGAAGTGTCAACAGAAGCGCCTTTACACTTAAAAATAGTTTGACCAGCTTCTCAAGAATCAGCATACCAAGAGCAAATAAAAACTATAATAAACAATCCAGATTCAGGTTCAAACTTTAAAGTGAAAGATTCAAAACTTTAGTTTAAGCCAACAATCATAGATGACCTCGAAACAGATATGGTATTCCACATTGAAAGCTGGAGGTACCAGCTGATCTCTCGGAAGATCTCATCAAACAGGCCCACAATCCACCCTGGGCATCACACCAGGGCATTGCTAAGACCTTGGATATTGACAATTCTACTGAACCTCAATGACCACACAAGTTAAGAATTAATTTGTAACCTATTGAGACTAGATTTGGTTTGACCTAAATCAAGTCGTTACAAAAATTATCTTAAAGGGGAAAGGCTACCACGACTTAATCCCGGTGCTCGAGTCGGGACAAGGAACTTGGTCGTGGGGGTTGGTAGCTCCCCTTAAGATCTTGTTAAAGTTATGTTAGAGAAATATGTGTTTGATAACAACCAAAGAAAAAGGAAAAATAGGTAAATGAATAAAAGAAAAGAAAAAAAACGGACCAACCACATGGTTAAAATGTGGTATACCATTCGGAAATTTTTTTTTTTGGGGGAGAAAACAAGGTGATTTACAGACTCATCCGTAAATCATACAAAACACTAAAAACAACAAAGTTGGCCATAGGCCGCTAACCAAATGTTAGTAAGAATTAGGTTGTTGGATGTTGTGAAGAGAGGGAGAACAATGCAAAGCATTTGCCGTCTCCCGTCCCATACGGGACAGTTCACAGACAACCAACAACCGGTGCCCGTTTTTTAGTAATCATATATTTTTTCGTTATTTATACATACTTACCACAAAAGAAAGCCCCAAAAAAAAAATAATTCGAAATTCCCGGTTAAAAGAAAAATACCAAAAAAAAATTAGTTTAAGACTTAGATTTATATTTCTACTTATTTTATTTTTTACGTGAAAGAAAACTTCAATCCTACAGTCAAAAACGCCAAGAATCTCAATCATCCTCAATAAAATATTCGCGAGGTTTTTATACAATTTTTCCGCTGATTAACCAAAAAAGAAAAATTATTTTCCACATTGACCACTCAACAGAAAAAAGCATTCTTACCCCCTGCAATACTCCATTGGTTATTAGCGATTATGCAAAAATTGTAAATATTTGGCACGTTTTCCTTCAATGTGTAAACACATTGAATTGCCCAAATTACCCACAAAAAAAAAAAAAAAATTTAAATTTAATTTAGTTGCAAATAGCCACAGGTGAATAAACGCTAAAGAAACCAAAAAAGAAAAGTATTGTACACACACTTGACATAAATCGCGTGTGCAACAACAAAAAGAGAAAAGTGTATTTACGTTTATTTACTGTAACTTGAGCACACACTTTTTGGTGTGCGGAAATAAATTTATAAAGTAAACGTAAATGAAAATATGATTCGTATGGATACGCGCCACTATAATAAATAGAATTTTACGTTAATTTGTTGTACAACCAAATTTGATACAACTTCACTAACGTAATTAGAATGGTAACTACAGCCGGACATTGTCATGGGGATTTGTATTTGTTTTTTTGAAGAAAATATTTTCAAAGGTGGGATGCAGTTTCATTGATTGATTGCGATGTACGATCAAGCATTAAGCAAGTCTCCCGTATTATAAATGCGAATATCATACCACTATACCCATGTTACAACACGACACACCATTTCTTTATGAAGCCCAAAACTCCGTAAAGAAAGGCGCCACATCGATTACCACATAAGTCTAATAGTGTGATATTTGCCCCTGGCCAGGCCGCCGTCGTACACCTTTTTACATATAACAAGATCGAGGAATAGGAAAGGAATGTTAGCAACAAAAACTCAACTCGGGTTCCAGACACCTAAGTAGTTGATAGTTAGTAAATTTGTTAGTAATATATTTTTTTTAGTAATTTATTTAGCACAAGACACAATTTTAAAGTTCATCTACTGCTCCAAGCTGTAAGAACACACAATGACAACACAAATTTTTCTGGTGCCGAAAACTCTTTTTTCTGAAAAGCTGTAAACAACTACTATTATTCCCTCCACCATTTTTTCCATCGGTGGTTGTGAGGGGGGGGGGCGAGATTTCGTTCCATCAACATGTTCCCACGCGATCACCCAAATTTGTACTAACTGTAGGTAGTGTTGCTTGACCTTGTTGTTGAAATCGTTGCGTCTCTGCTGTCCCTGCTACTCGCCCCCTATATCTTCAAAGGTGGGATGCAGTTTGCTTATTTTATTTTTTTTTTCTCGGGAATTAGATATATTTTGTAACGGGGATAACAAGCGCCGTTACAAATTATATTAAAGATATGCAAGAGGAATAAACCTGTGAATTTTGCAACTCGTCCAGATATGGGGAAACCAGTTGAAGCCGTCAGACCATTCAAACGGCTGTTTATAGATTTTTTGGGTCCATACCCCCGTATGACGAACGGTTTCACGCATATCTTAATAATTTAGATCACTACACAAAATTTTCAATCCTAGAACCTTTGCGCTCAGCGTCAGCCGCCAAAGTGTGTCAATACTTATAAGCAAACGTTTTCCAATTATATGGGGTACCAATTGTGGACACGACTGGTTAACTGAGGTTCACAAAGATTTGCCTTTTGGTATATGATTTTGCCATATCATGCTACCTTGGTTAGTAGAAATTATAACGATTTTGCTATATCGATATAATGGAGGATAGATAGGTTTATTGGAATAAGGTTTAAAACTGAATATTCGGGATAATAATATTCAATAGTAATACTCACCTATTATTTATTAGTTCGATGATCAGCTGCATCTGCTTCCTCTGTGTTTGATTGAAAGATTTTGCGTTTTCCTTTTATATTTGTAGAATTTTATTTATACTGTCTTTATTTGATTATATGTACTTGAGATTAGATTTTATATCAACCCGCAGAATTAACGCATTCGGTTACAATTTATAAAATCGACTCATACTTTATTTACAAAAATCAATAGTTTATGTACCGATTTTTACTTACTGATTTACAACAACAATACTAAACTTTTGATGACATATATATTTTTGATTTGGGGCATAATTATTTTTTATTTCGCAATACGTGCATGTGTGATATACTTAATTAAAATTGTTCGTGTAATCGTTTTCCATATTTTGTAATATTGAACATAAGAAATGTTTTCTTTGCATTTTAATATTTTATGTACTTGTATTATTTTATTTTTACACATTTATTTTGCTCCTTAATTACTACGTAATTTTGTAGTATGAAATATTTGTCATGTTTTGGTTTTGTTATACATATATGTTTGCTTCCGCATTTTTAGTATTGTTTTTTCGTAAATCAGATCGATGTCAATTACGTATTGTTTTTTACAATGTATTTTGAAATTAATTATGTTTTGATTTAAAGCGTTTTTATGATTTTAATTTTCTTAATCTATTTATCTTAATTAGTTTCACAACACCATCAGTATATAAATTTTGGTCCTAAATTTCCTCACTGCCTCAAGAGAATTTTGTATACGTACAAGGAGTATAAGGTACATTTTGCTATTGTGTTCTGTCATTTTCGTTGTTTGTATCAGTGTATCGTTTTGTGACGGTAAGTATCAAAAATAAGCCAATCGGTTGAAATCGGCAATAATTTTTGATGCTTATGCTCGCGTGTGAGAATACTATATTTCACTTGCTATGAAGCAGGAGAATTAACAATACTGTGTTTTCGTTGTAAGTATTTTTTGAATATTCCACTTTTAGTAAAGTTCTATTATTGTATAATAAAAAAATGTATTTCTTTAGTTTTAAATTAACATGTTTGTTTATTCATTTTTTAGGTTTCGTATTGCAAAAGCAGATTAATCTTTTATTAAAAACTTAATTAAATTAATCAAATATTGTGTAAGTACAGTGTACATTATGTAAAGGTTACTAAAAATACTTACACTCAAATACATTCAAAATACATAATGTAAACTGTACTTTCACAATATTTGATTGATTTAATTTATTTTAATATTTAAGCCATCAAAAAATTCTGTTGAAAATTTGATAAATTTAAACAAATCGAGAATAATCGCAAATTTTTTTAACACACTGTATTTGAAATTGATAATGATGTTTTACGAAATCTTTTTTGCCCTTTATATTTTTTTTAATATTTACCATGTTTCCATGTACCGAGTTTAAAATGTATATTTAATTATATATTACGAGTATATACTTTTATAAATAGATAATTACTTAATTTCAAGATTATTAATTTTTTTTTCTAGGTCTGTAGAAAATTGCCGATTAGTTTAAATTTAATAGTATGGTTAAATTAATATATTTTTAATTTTTTATTTTTAAATCTAGTTGCAGTAGGTAAACAATAAATTAACTATTTACAGGAGAATGGTAATTAATGGAACAAGTGCTGTGAATTTAAACTATAACTTAATAATTTAAAATTTTTAAACATTCTTTTAGAATTTTAGCTTAGAAGTGGGAGAGTTTACATAGGCAATTTTATAAAATGTTAATTTTTGTAATACTTGTATGTAATATATTGTGTTTTGCCCATTAATATATATTAATTAATTTAGTTTAAAAATATTTAAAGGTTTCTCTTCCTTAATTTGCTAATAAATAATTAAATTTTCAGAATATAACATAGTTCCAGAATCAATCTTTAATATGAAGATTAAATTAATCCTGAATTTCAAAATTAGATTTTACTTTGATATTATGGTGATTTATTAATTAAAATTAGTTTTCAGAGTTGCCTGAGAAATTATATATACATATTGATTTTATTTGGTGATTCTTGATATACTTATAGTAAGTACCTAACATAATTATTGATGATTTTAGGCTGTTGTGGTGCTGTAACATTCTCATTTTTAAATTATTTATTATAAGTTTTACAAAATAATTGAATTTTTAATTATTTATTCTCTTTTTCTTGATCGGTAGGAAATTTATGATTAGTTTTAAGTAAAATTTTATGTTTAAAATGGTTTTTAACGTTTATTTTAATGCATGTTGCAGTATGTAATAATTAATTAAATATATATAGAAGGAACATGAAAATGAAATAAGCGCTGTTTTTGTAATCTTAGCTTAGTAATTTTAAATTTTCTTAAATATTTTATTAGGTAAATTAATGAAAGGCGGACAGGGGGACATTACAACATTAATAATTTTAACGTAATGATTTAGATTTAGGAAGTCCTGAGTATCCGGCCCTGGATTCTAGAGAAATGATCAACTAATAATGTAGTTAGATTGTGCTGTCTTGTGCTAACCTATTTGTTATATATAATACTAATAATTTACTAACTATCGATCGCTTGATGTCTGTAACCTGGTCGAGTCTGTCCCTACTAATATTCCTATCCTTCGGTTTTGTTATATGTAAAAAAGGTGTACGATGGCTGCCTGGCCAGGGGCGGATATTACACTATTAGACTTATGTGGTTATCGATGTGGCGCCTTTCTTTACTGGGTGGATATTGTTATGTTTGGCTTCGTGAAAAGCTGAATATGATGGTACATATTTCCTTGGTGAGGGAGAGTTATGGTGTCATGTTGTAATATGGGTATAGTGGTGTGGTATTCGCATTTATAATACGGGAGACTTGCTTAATGCTTGATCGTACATTCAAATCAATCAATCAATCAACTAGGAAATACATTTTTTATCCGGGGTGAGTGCGAACATTCAAAGAGGACAGACGTGTTTTGTATTTCCTCTTCAAAATTTAATTTAATTTTATTTTTATTATTTATCATAATGTTGTTAGTTTGAAATGTTATATATATACGTTATATACATATGTATAAACATTTTAATTTTAATTCTAATGCAATTCAATTTTAGTCAAATAATAATTAAAGTGTAAGTGAAATAATAATTATATTGTAATTTTGGAAAATGCAATCCACCGGGATGCATTTATCAGGCAATGTTTTATATTTATAGATAAAGAAATCAAAATTCATGATTTCTTGATTACATGTACATGAAATTTAATTACTAAAATCTAATAATTGTATAGTATTAAAATTGATTTTAACTTAATTTGTTAATACGCAGTTAATTTCATATCGTATTTTATTTTTACGCTTACTTGAATGTGTTCTTGTGTTTTATTTTATGTACAACTGACACAAATATATTCTTGAAGCTTAATACATAACAAAATCATCAAAAATGTTTATACATGACGTCTTGTTCGCTCTTTACACAGATCCTATCAAGAAAATGTACTTTATATTATTGGTTTTTGTCATATAATATTTAAACAACAACAAAAACAGAGAGACATTTTGGTCGGTTTTGGTATAATCGTCTCAAATATTTTCCTGTATCTTGATACATAGAACAGAAGTGTTTGTATATTCGCTATAAGGATATTATTTGTATGTTATATAATGAAAATATTATACGTCTCCTGCTACGCACATGGCAGATTGTATGAAAATATTTGCCTTCTCTATGTGTGTTGGTGGTTTAGTATATACGATTCTGTTGTTTTTATTTTGGTGTTGTTTTCTCTCTTTGTGTTTTTTTGTATTCATGAGACAACTATAGTGTTCTTGATAAAACATGAACTACACAAACACAAACGAAAATTTTAATGTATTCGACTCAAATAGGATTATTATACTTCGTATAATCGAGTAAGTTTGAGTCGAATCGGAAATTGCTAATTGTTTACTTAGGTATGATTAATATTTTTATGGGGTATTATAAAATGCATTAAATTGTATTAATTAAATTAAATTAATTTAATTGATATTAAAAGATTATAAATTAACTAAATTATATGAATAAAATACTAATATGGAAATATTAATTTTGAGTTGAATTGAGATTTGGTTTGCAACACATAATGACGTATTTATTTATGTATACCAAATTTTGATTCAATGAATGTGAACAACGTGGAATTATGTAAATGAAAATCAAGATGCTAAATGTATTGAACTTAATTAATTAACTTAATGGATTTAGTGAAGTTTAGGTTGCAGTTTTCATTTACAAACGTCAATATTACTTATATAGTATACCGATACAATTTTTAAGAATATAATTTTTCAATTTCGTTTCATTGATTTATTATTTTAGTGGTGATGGTAAATGGTGTGACGGAGATCTCTTCAATAGGTAAATGATGCTAATTGGATTTTTATTTAGGTTTATATGTTTTATAAGTTTTAAATATAATTTTGAAATATTGATGATCGCTATCCGTGAAATAACGAATAGCCAATTAATTTGATGTACATTTTCAGAGATATTAATGACCATGATGTTGAATTTAATTAGTTACATATACTCTTAGTAATTTTAACTGTTGAGCGGTACTTTTCTGAGTTTTGAAGGTTTTATTATAAGGGTTTAGTTTAAGGGTTGTGTTTGTGAGTACAAATGGCAATACAGTGAGTGGCTTTGCTGTTTGGTTTTTCTATTGTCTTTGGGTTTCGGGGGCTTTTTGCTATTGGAATGAAGAAGGTATTGGTTTTTCTTTTTCAAGAATGGAAGTTTTATTGATCTTCAGTGGAGTTCGAGTGTTTTCATATTGAATAACATTACGAAGACAATGTTATTAATGTGTGCCGTTCAAAATATGCAGCTATTTCATCGTTACTTTAATATTCGGTCAAAATCAAAAAATCAATTTTAACAGTAAAATATGTTAAATTAATATTTTGTGGGATATCCGTTCTGCTTCGAAACGTGATGTAAGCGATTTGGCATATTCTCAACAATTTTTTTTGCAATAACCTCTGCCAATTTCAGTCCATTCCCGTTTCAGCCTAATTTTCAAATCGGTTACTGAAATAATCGAAGTCTTTCGAATTCGCCGGTCTAGAGTATCCCATATATTTTCTTTGGGGTTCAAGTTAGGTGATTGGGGAGGAGTTTCCCTCATTTTCAGGCAATTATATAATAGCAATTTTCGAACCAAATAGGACTTATGTTTAGGATCATTTTCCTGGTAAAATTTAAAAGTGGGGAGTATTCCCAGATTTTCGCCTTATTTTAGATTTTGTTTTAGAATATCTAAATACATTTTTTCTCAAAAACTAACACCCCAACCCCATTTGTTGATATACATACTCACGCCATTATACGTCCACCACCATGCTTTACAGTTGGCGTAATATTTGATGGTTTGAGCTCCTCATTACATCTACGCCACACCCACAGTCGTTCCAGAAACTGGAATCTTTTCCAATATATTCCTTGGCAAACTGGATACGTTTTTTCTCTGTTTCGCTCATTTATTAATGTTTTTTTCTGGCCACGCGTTCATTAAAACCTTGCCGTTCTAATGCTCTGCTGATAGTTTATAAATGTACTGCTTTTCCCAGGGGGAGCGATACGAAATTCCGCATTACAAAATCTCGCATTTTTAAAAACTCGCATTTCCAAAATCTTGCATTTACAAAATCTAGCATTTCTAAAATCTTACATATTATTTTTTAAAAATCTTGCATTACAGTCTTGTTAATGGTTTTAAAAATAATCTATTTAATTTTTTCATACAATAATTTAACGCTGCAAAAAATCTGTTTTTTTAATTTTACGCCTTTTCATAATAATTCTTTTTATATTTTTATTTTTTTTATAAGTTTTTTGTTTTTTGGTATATTTTCACCACATTGCACTTTCTCGACCTGCGCTTTTGCTAAAATGCTTTCCTTTCCCAAATCTTCCAATATTTTGTATATACCGGCGTAACGTTTTCCGACTATTATCTTGAGACGGCAGTGCCAAGCTTCTACGCTATTTGGTGTTCGCGGGAAGGTCAGGTTTACAGGTTTATATCTGGGCCGTTGACTGCCTTCTCCAATATAATTTTTTTTAAACCAAGCTCCAATGTTTTTTACGTCCTTGTCATTAAATTTCCTAGACAATCTCTGGTAATAATTATCGACTTCGTTTGGTGGAACAAAGGCTATACTTTTAATCATCCTGATTTAGATTGAAAAATTTTCGTCATTTCCATATTTTGCCACTAGTCGTTCTTTTTGGATTTTGCGCCACATTATTTGGCCAAAGTGAAAGAGGCATCCTTTAAACGATGCGTTTGGGAAAAAAAATTTGGCCTACGATACAATTGTCTTTTCCAAATTGCAAATAATTCGTTCCGGATTGACACTGATTTCATATTCTAAGCATATTTTTCTTAAGTTAAAAAATAACTGATCGTAGACTTTTTTAGATTTTTTACTCATTAAACAAAAAATCAACGGAATTATTTTTCCCTCAATACATCCATGTATTGAAAAAAGTTGTCGCATTATAGATGGAACTACATCGAAAGTTCCATCCATAATCCAACAACTTCTTCATTTAATATAAATAATTCTCCTTCAATGTAACGAAGATTTTCCAGAATTATTATATTTATAAGAGTTTCAGGGTCTTTAGGTTTATTAGCACGAACTCATTGAATTTTAATTTTTTGTGCCATTTTTGTAGGAAGATACACACGTGAGTGGCGCGGTGTATTTATGATTGATTCTCTCAATATATGAGATGGTATTGTTTCCGTATTTCTAGCACATCTGCGTTTGCTTGTGCGACTATCTTCTCGTGTGCTATGGGGTCATGGGAATGGTTCGAGGTACATTTTACTATTACGTGTTCTTCTCCTTCGACACGAGTTACTACGCGCCCTTTACATAACTGACTTTTTTGGTTGCTGCAAACCCAATTGTACGTTTTTTCGGCTTAGACGGTAGCAATAACCGTCGACAACTAACTTTTTTCCTCTTTCGTTAGACGTGGTAATGGAAATATTCATAATAACCTACATAAAATATGTATTTTATATAATATTACTTGTAATATATTTAATTAAATTTCAATTTATTATTTAATTTTTTATTCATTAATTAATTTGTATTTTAAATTTCATTTATAATAATCACCTTATAGCTTTTAGTATAATAAATTTATATTCAGTTATTCTGGAATTAGTTCAAACTAAATATGTGTTAATAATTTTCTTTTCGTTTTTTAATTATGTATGTTGACATACATACGTGTACATATTCATTTATTTGTTATTTATCAGCCTGCTGCTTAATTATCATACATTTTCCTTATAGTTAACCTTGCTTTGCAATTTCTCATACGTTTAATCTCGCATAACAATTTCCCGTACATTTATGTAATCGTGCGCGTTCGGTACTGAAAAGGAGATGGCGCGCTGTTTGGTAAGGAAAATATAAATTCGAAAATAAATTGTATTTTCCGTTGAAAATATATTTGTTTGATATAATTTGTAGCTACTTATCTCGTGTGGAAAATATATTTAGGTAATAATTTTTTATTTGTAATAGTGAAATAAATGAACGAAATACATAGTGAATGAGTGAACCGCTACAGCCTCTAGCATCCTCAAAGAAATAAGGCCCAATCATGCCGCCGGCCCAAATTGCACACCAGACAGGTACTCTACAAGGGTGTAGTGGTCTTTGCTGAATCAATAGAGGGTTTTCAGTGCCCCAATAACAGCTATTCTGTTTATTAACAAAGCCAGAGGATACTTCGGAAGTGTCGTGTGGTAGATTTTAACATGAGTAATCCTGTTGCATGTCAAAATGAACAAATGAATTGACATTATTTTAAATATTTCCACTAAATTACACAAAAATACATATGTAGTTTTTATATTCATATTTTTTTTATATTATTGTTAAGATCCCTTTTTATTTATTTATTTTTTTAAAACGGAAACGCAGAGTCCTATAATCACTCACACAATTTTATTAATTAAATATTAATAATTAGTTTAATTTAATTTAATTATTATTCACACGCACTGCACTTTTGTTTCAATGAATTTACAATATAAATTAAAATTTAATTTATGCACGAACAAAAATACGTCTTTCTCGTTAGAACGTTCATGATCGCAAAAATGTTTATAATCAATGAAACTATAAACTATCAAAGCTTGCGTTCTAAAATGATACGATAATTTAACTGACCTCCCACGTAAAATTTAAAATCATAATCCTCAACGTTAGAGAGGGCGTTAAACTTTTAACAAAGGAAACGTTACAACACGCGGAATTTTTATTTTTTTATATGTGTTTTATCTGTTACAAAGTCAACTGTTTCAATGCCCTAAACTGACCTACGGACTCCTGACCACTACTTAGCGGTAAGACAAAATCCGAATCGGTTTTGCTACGTTTTCTACCTTTAATCGTGATGAGGAGGGCCTTTGTTGACATGTTAATTAGCATTTAAATGGTTTTTGTATGCAGTTATTGAAGGTTGTGTAATTTTTCACTATAACAGTAAACTAGTGACAATTATATATTTTATTTTATTTCTAATTATAATTTTTAGTTTGTTTTTACAGATTTTACAAAACAAATTGAACTCCTGCTGGTACATTTAGAAATAAAGCAGTAGATTCAATAGACACCATAACCATGTGATTACTGCCCACTAAGCTTTCAATTTTTTTTAATTTTTTACTTTAAACGGTAGCACTTTCCAATTGATTGCTAAATTAACTAGAGCAGAAGCGGCCAGCAAACAGCACTATCGAAAAGTTTAGTTGTTATTTCACAGACTTTGGAAAGGAGATTTCAGTATTCGAATATTCTACTTTTAAAATATAATTTAAATGTCTGTAAATTGCAAGCCAAGAAAAAACCTTTTGGTCAAGACGGTTCCATAATCGAATGATTCGTAAAAAAACGAATTTAGACTGAAAAACAAATTAGTCATGCAGTAGAAGACTATAATGGATGGTACTTACTGTTAGCTGTTTGCCGTTTTTTATTTTAATTTTGTGATCCTAATTTTGATTTTAAATCACTAATTGTGTAATTAATAATTACATCATTATAAATATTCACAATTATTAAAAAAAACAAATTAAAAAACTAGATTAGTCCAACTGGTCCAACAATAACAAGAAAAAGCAAATCACAACATGGGTTATATGAAAACTGAAATTGATTGAACTTGTTAGTCAAACCTATCGAATAATACAAAATTCGAGATACATATTTGTATATGTCGGATGCTGTTTAAATTCGTTGATGAATCAAATTACCAAATTTTACTTTCTTTTACCTGAGCAAAATTAAGTATAGTAATCATCAAAATTTTGGAGCTTGAGTTTTTTGGAGATTTATCTGTTTTGAGGTCCCCTGAGTCCGAAAAAGTGGGTTTCGAAATGGTGTCTGCCTGTCTGTCAGTCCGTCAGTATGTGTCCTCTCTATAGCCCAGATGGTTTAACCAATCGAACAGAAACAGAAATCGAACAAGATTTAAGCTTTTTTTTGATAAATTGGGAGGTCCAGTGAATTTTACTCCAAATCAGCCAACCGGAAATGGCCACTCCCTTGATCCAGAAAATTTATTTTCTAAATATCTTAAAAAGTATAAGGTTTACAAAAAACTACTTAATACGAAAAGTTTCCAAAAACTAAAAAAACTAACAAATTAAATCAAATTATATAAAAATTTAAAAATTATAAAAAAAAATAGAAAACTGAGGTGTGGCCGACACACTTTCTTCTACGAACAGGGAATTTTGAGAAACTTTCTACAAATTTATTATTTGTGTTTTTTATTTTATTTTTTATTTTTAAATTTTCTGTCAGTTTGTCTGTGTTCTCTATACAGCCCAGATGTTTTAGCCGATCGAACTGAAACTTCATATTTAAGGTATTTCATTAATTGGGAGGTCCCAGTGAATTTTAGTGAGAATCTGCCAACCGGAAGTGACCACTCTCTTGGGCGACAAAATTTACTTTGCAAATACATATCTCAAAAAGTATGTATGTTTATGTAAGTTTACAGAAAAACTATTATATACAAAATGATTAAAAAAAAAAATTTAAATGTAAAATATA
This sequence comes from Tipula vernalis, assembly GCA_958295665.1. Taxonomy (NCBI): domain Eukaryota; kingdom Metazoa; phylum Arthropoda; class Insecta; order Diptera; family Tipulidae; genus Tipula; species Tipula vernalis. The sequence continues at coordinate 244,592,309 of OY282558.1, read as the reverse complement.
AATAAAAAAATAAAACAAAATAATAAAATTGTCATGTTAATTTTCGACCTTGGGATTTTTTGAGTCCTTGATTCCCAAAAATTGGGTTTTGAAGTGGTGTCTCTAGGTCTAAATGTCTGTCAGTTTGTAGCCCAGATGGTTTACACAATCAAACTGCAACTTCACGTTTAAATTTTTTTCATAAATTTTGAGGTCCCAGCTCCCAGCTTCTATGAACCAGAAAATTTATTTTGTAAATCAAAGTCCTTGTAAATATTTCAAAAATATACAATTTACAGGAAACATGAAAAAAATAAAAAAAATCTTAAATTTTCATAAAAATTTGCATAATAAAAATTTGCATTTTAAGTTGTCTTTTTGGCTCCAGCAATTATTTGATATAATAAATTACGTCTTTGATTACTATCAAAGATTTTTCTTGCTTCAACCTGCTATCAACGTCAAGATGACCCCACGAAATGCTCAAATGTGGAAGACACAAATCCCAGAATTGTGGAAGACGGATTTTGTCTCTGCACCTCACAAAAGAGGGAGATCAGTTAAACTGCAACAACTGCAGTGGTGTAGCTTTGCTGAAAACAGGCTCCAAGGTTTAGGCCAACGTACTAGCGGCAAAGTTATCAACATATGTATAGCGAGATCTTATTGGTTCCAGAAAACACTTCTGATTACCAATGTGGTTTCGTCCAAATAGATTAATCAACGAGACTTTCTTTTACTACCAGCAATAGGCTTACAACGGTATTAAGAGGAGCACATTACACGTTAGAAAATTCGGTACCTATCCTCCACATCCAAAAAGTTGTTGTAACTGAGCGTCAGATTATTCGAATAATATTCGGTCCCACCACAGTGGGAGCCACATACTTCTTGAGAAGTGTAGGACCTCTTGAGAGACTACGTATTCAATGGTTGGATGACGTTGAAAGGGACACGATCGAACTGTTTGGATGAGCATCGTTGAGGCAATCAAATACCTTCATAGAATGTAGTGCCAACGGAAGGAAGAAAGAAAAAGTGAATGTTTGAGAGTATAATTTAGACCTTTGTTAAGGATTAGTAATCCTTCGATACTAAAATGAGTGACGGTTCATTCTTCACAAAATTTGGAATAATATCTCTAACGTGTGGTTTATTATCTTTAATTTCACTAATATCCTTCAGGTGTTTCAATTTCTTTGAATGCCTATGCTTAATGCTATTCTGTACATTATCACTATTTTGTTTCACTATTCTTTCTTAACTGAGCCAACACTCAGTCCTTTTAACAATGTTAAACTTCGTGTTATTTGAGTGATACAGTTTTAGCATTTTAAGATGCAAATAATACACAAATAATACGCAAATGATCCTATAACCAAGCCTAATACCGCTAATTTTTTAATTTGCCTTTTAGTTCACTTTTCATTCATATATTATTACCTTAATCCACTGCTCTTTTCGCCGATGAACTCATATTATTCATTTTTAAATTTGTAAACTTGGGAAGCCTTTTATGTTTTATACTTTCTTTTAAGAATTCAGTATGAAGTTTAAGTTTAATTGTTTTAAGTTTCAGTTGCAACCGTTTAACTCCTATTTTGGGTGATGGTCCAAAGCATTGAAATTATCAATGGGCCCTCACTGTTTAACCCATCACAACTTATTCACTGTTATTCACAACAATAACATCTATTTCATGGCCTATGGGCTGTATATTTCCTTTATTAAAGAAAGTTGTGATAGCCTTTGCCAGACGTTATAATATGCACCGTTGTTAAATCTTCATTCTATCCGATTGAATTTTACTCTATTCTTCAAGCTTAAAATAGAGATGATTTTGAAACAGTTGCGAATTTAAAAAAAGTTCCATTTGATTTTATATTTTTAGTATAAATTAAATTATAGTAAAATTTAAAATATTAATAACGTTTCCTTTACACGAGTATACATCGCTATAGAAATAAAAAAAAATTGTGTAACTGTTTTATTTACGATAACACCCAATAAATCCATAATTAATTAAGTATAAGAAATAAAAATCGAAATTTCGAAATTTGTTTTTGCTCACTCTCTTATTTTTTCGCTGCCGCAATCTTCATATTTAATTAAAATTCATACGCCATCCCTAATTATTATAATAAAGATAATTAAATTCTAAAAATACTCAACTTTAATAAACTGATCTACACATATGTGGATACGAACAGGGTCGACTCTACCCAATATTTTTAGTCAGTTCACGAAACATCCGATTTTAATTACAACAACTTTGAGATGTAAAACGTTATATTGTAGTCTCAAACACCTATCGCGATGTTTCTTCTGTTTAAATATAACTTAAACATCAAGGAACAACAAATTCGCTTTTAAATCCGTATAATTGAGTTTATATTTCATGACGCATCTCTATACCATACCCATGTATAAATATTCCTAATTCCTATAATAAATTTTTTCAATATTGTCTACCATTTCATGTATTTTATTGTTGTTGTCACCGGAAAAGAAACTTCTGCCAACAAACAATAATAAAATTTGAGAGAAGAAAGCAAATTTATAAAAAATAATTGACTAACAATAACTTGCAATAAACAAAGATAAAGGACGAGAGACTATCGTTAGTATTATGTGTAAGACGATCATATCCCCAATACACCAACCACCCCCAAATATTATTCATCACTCAAATAATTGAATTAGAAGAACAACAATTTTTATTGTCGTCTTCTGTGTTTTCTATGCCTTCACCATCCACTGCCAATTCATACGAAATATACTAGTATATCGATTTTCGTTAAATTGAATTTATTAGAAATTTTCCTTAGAAATTAGAAATTTTTTTTCTTTAGAAATTTTCCTTATTTACTCGTATTTTGTGATTTTGCCACACCACTTTCGCGAGTACGAAAATTAAATTTTCGATAAAATTGGAAAATGCAAAAAAACAAAATACACACATATTCCGTACCCCATTTCATATATTTGTTTGATAACTCTTCATATATAGTAATTCAAAATTGTATGCAGCCAAAAAAGAGAAAAAGGGTTAAAATTTCGGGATCTATTTAAAATTGAGTTAATTTGCACATATATTGCCGTATTATTTTTTACTCATCAGCTGAGGTTATTTACCATAGTTATTATAAGAACCGTGTGACTTGAAATTTGCTTTTGTAAATTGAAAACAGATAAAAATAGAAAAAGGTTTTTCAAGATCCAAAATGAAAGTTTTTTAGTTCTCAATTCTTTGAAGATGACAAAACTTTTCGAAAACAACAATTTTCCAATTAATAATATAGTTAGGCTGACTATTACAGATTGATCGAATCGAATTATAGAAACGAACATTTCATAGGGGTATGAACCTAACAGTATGTACAAATATAATCGTTTTTTTTGGCCCGCTAAGTTACGCACGTAAGATTTCCTAATCACTACAATTTTGATTGAAAAATGATCATTTTTCAAAAGGATTTCGACTTAAATTATCATTTTTCAATAAAATTATATTATTTTTCATTATATTATTTTTGATTAATTTAAACCAAAAATAAGAAGTTATTTATTCTTAACTGGGAAATCAGTTTCTAGGGAAACCAAGTCATATGGTAATGAAAAGCATAAAGCCCTCGGACTGTTTTGGGAGCCTAAAGCGGGTTGACTTGAGGTTAATACAAACGTACCATTTCCAAGTGACAAGTTGACGAAGCGAATTATTCTCAGGATAGTTCATTTAGTATACAAAATATTCAATTTCACTAAACTAAAACGGATTGTTAGAACTGTAGTCGTGTTTTCCATGAGAACTGTACTAGAACTCGATAAACTTTAAATTCATTTTATTCTTTGTAAACCAAAAAAAAAATAAATTCATATAGCAGGAATATGCAGTGTATTTGACATAAATAGACATTTCAAGTTTAAAAATTTTCCCCTTGAGTTATTTCATCAATATTTTCTTATTTCGTGCTGACGTCATTACACGCAACTACACTCGATAAATCCATGGGTTTATTGCTGTAACAACTTAAAATGTGTATTTATGTTAAAGGTACTACACATTACCACTTTAAGAATTAATTTTTTTTTCTGTTTAGATAGAATATAAGGAATTTAAACATTATCGAGTTCTAGTGCAGTTCTCATGGAAAACACGACATGTAATAAATTTTATAAAAAGGTGTAGAAAAATGAAGGTGAACAAATATGATCTAAATGAGACTGAGAAACTTATTTTGAAGCATACACAACGAAATTGCTACAACACGGAAATAACTCAGCTAATCAAAAACAATCCAATAGATAAAAAAAGCAAGTTATTGTCATTAAATTCATTTCTGGATCCAGAGGGATTCTACGAGTAGCGGGCAAGCTGCAACAATCATTTTTAAGCTTCTAAAAGAAACATCCAGCTATACTTCCTGCCCACCACTAATTGAGTAAAAGCTTAATCAATCATGCACATTTGACAATGATGCATGAAGGAATCTAGCTCACCCTCTCTTACATCCGGAAAGAGTATTGGATTATAAGAGGCAGAACCACAACTAAATCAGTAATTTCAAAAGGTAGAACATCTCTGAGGCTCTCATATCAGTGACCGCAGCACGTTCGCCGGCCAGGTGAAGTCGGTTGGGCTAAGTAATTGTCACTAGCCACAGAGATCTAGATGTGCTGCTGTAATAAACACTCACTGACGATCTTGTAATCAATAGACATGGAACGATATAACACTAATAATAATTAAGAAAACTTAAGTATCACAGCTATTTCCTTGTGTATTCAAGGTGTTGGACCACATGCACTCCACCCTCCCCATAGGCAATATCATTGATTGATACTGCGACTTATTTTATATAAATTAAAATTTATTTCAATACTATCTAAATATTAGACTTTAGTAATTAAAAATTGAAATTTGATTTTATGTACAATCCACAAAATACCAAATCATGCACTTTTAATTTTTCTATCTACAAAAATAAAAACATTGCCTGACAAATGCATCCCGATGGATTGCATCTTCCAAAATTATACTTTAATTATTTTCACTACACTTTGATTATTATTACACTAAAATTTAATTTAATTTAAAATTTAAAATTAATCTGAATATCTGTATAAAGTATATACATATTACTATATAAATAAAACACAAAAATAAAATAAAACAAAATAAAATTAAATTAAATTAAATTTTTGAAGAGGATAGAAAAAACACGACTATCCTCTTCGACGAACTCTCGCCCCCTTTCACTATCTCCATAGGCAATATCATGCATACAAATTTGATTTGCCCCATGATAATGTATTAGTCCACACTATTCATATTTATCTAGACATACTGATTTCCGTTACGACTGCAACATATTTAGGATAGAAAAGAAAGAAAGGAACACATGAACGAATATGATCAAACAAAACAAAATAAAATATAAGAATTCGAATGAAAGAATAAAATATAAGAAATTTTATGGTCACTACTTAATTATTGATAAATAATGGTTGATACAATTGGGTTACAATTATTGTATGAAGTTTAACTTAACACCAAAAAAAAAGATAATTATTATAAAATCAGGTAAGAAGGCTTACTCTAATGTGTGGATCCGCGGTCCGTATTCATAATTTAAGTTATGCGCGAGAAGTTTGATCTAAAAATGTTCTACCTGACGTCACTCTAGGTTAGAACACTTTTAGTAAAAACTATGGATATTTGATATATATCTAAAAATGTGAAAAATCGCTTATAAAACCAATTCCATAGGAATTGAGAAGTTCAGGAATACTAAACCAAGTTATCGCTCTTCTACGAACCTGGAACTACATTTTTCTGTTAGGCCATTTTATTTTACATATTCTGGGCCAAGTACAGTTTCCTATCTTGGATATTTGATATCTAAAACTGTGAAAAATCGCTGATAAAACCAATACCATAGGAATTGCGAAGTTCAGGAATACTAAACCAAGTTATCGCTCTTGTACGCAACTGGAACTATATTTTTCTGTTAGGCCAGCTAGTTTTACATATTCTGGCCCAATTACAGCTTCCTATCTGAGATATTTGATATATAAAAATGAGGAAAATCGTTTATAAAACCAATACCTTAGACCTGGAGGCGAAGCACTTTTGGTAGAAGCAAAGGTCGCGGCGATGTCTCCGCTCGGAACGAGTTAGCCTCTCCCGGTTGTCTGTAGCAATACGAAGAACAATTGCGGCATCGAATCCTACGGGGTTAATTTGTTAAGCCGGTAGGAGCCAGCAATGGCTTGCAAATCTCATTTATTATTATTATTAATACAACAAAAAAACAAAAAATTATTTTTTCTTAGAAATTATTATTCGTTAAAGACGGATGCACGAGTCCGTCTCGTGCGCGCCGGATTTTGCGACGCGCTTTTTAACCAATCAAATCACCCTAATCTAAAAAAAAATTCACCTCTTGAGTTGAAAAATGTTTAATTTTTAGCAAATACGACGCAAGCGACCAATATAAAAACAAAAAAAAACTAAATATTGAGTAACATTTTTGAGCTTCATTCTTTTTTTTGTCTACTTTTGGCATAATTTTTTTTTCATCGTAGTCATCGATCAAAATATTTTCATAATTGTAAATGTCATCCAGTTTTGTTATTTGTTGTGAAAATAAAATTTTTGATTTGATATAAATATAAATAAAAGTAAGTAATATGTATATAAATAATAATATATTTTATAAAAATAATTCCGATATCTCGTAAAAAAATATTATACTAAAAAAAAACAAATTTAGGTTATGTTTGTAATATGTCGAATACATTATAGAAATGTAAAATTAAACTAATTATTATGTGTATTGTTTCAGTGACTCGTGAATGTCGTGATATTGATATCAAATTAATTGAGTAGGTGCGAAGTAAAGAGCTGCTTTATAATTTGAGGCACCCAAACTATAAAAATAACCCCTTAAGAAGGATTGTTTGGGGCGAAATAGGTGAAGCTCTCGGGATATCTCCTGAAGAGTGCATGAAGCGAAAATTTAAATAAACTCAACAGAAACGTTTACACCGTTACATGTAAAGTACGGAATTTAATTTTGCGTTCATTCCATATTATATTTGATTTATTTTTACAGTGCAAACTAATGTTATAAGTTTATTTTAGGCCAACAGAAACAAGTTTTCAAATGAACCCACCATCCACAATAAATGTTGAAGTACAAATTTTTTTTTATCAAACTGCCGAAAATTTACTAAATAATGATGTGGAATGTGACAATTTTTTGTCTGCTGCAGTGTCCGGTACCAGACCCAGACCCCAATAATAATGTGGAATTGGACAATTTTATGGTACCACAACCGATACCACAAACGGTGGTACCACCGATACTACAAACCGAAAAACTGCTAGAAGAAAATCAAAACAGTAACACGCAATCTCCAGGACCATCTGGGTTAGCATGCCGAAAGAAAAGGAAAAGGCAGGACGACGTCGTAGTAGATGCCTTGCTAGAAGACGCACTACAAAATATAAAGGAAAACAGACAAGCTTTGACGTCCAATTTGAAAGAAGCAACTATATTTACAACATTTGCGAAGTCAACCACACGTGATTTTAAAAATTGGCCGAGGTTATGCCAAACAAAATTCTTACATCAAGTGAGCATTTTGTATCACAAATGGCAGAATATAAGTAAAAAAAAAAACAAAATGTGATTATGTTATGTGAGTTAATTTTATTTTTGTTAAGTTTTAAGGTTTTCTGAAATACTTGTGATATTTAAATATTTAATTTTAAAGTTTTCTATTTTTTTCTATTTTTTTTTTAATGAATTATTAACTTTTTAATTTAAATGAATTATTTTAAATGAATTATGAATTAATATAATGTGATTATGAATTAATATATAATGTGATTTTTTAAATTAAGATGTAATTTTATATTTTGTGATATTTTTAATAAAATAAATGAATAAAATTATTAATTTTTGAATTGAGTTAAACTGCCAAGGCAAAATATCAACATCGTTGAAATATGTTTTGAATTTATCCCTAATTTCGATTGCATTTCGGCTGGGGTTGTTTGAGCTGACTCGTTGAATTTGTCGTATTCCACTGTTATCTTCATTTTGGCTTCCTAGGCGATTTGTTCCAACAGCGTGGCTATCAACTAAATTAGTTCTGCCATATTCTCGTAAGTTATTTTCTCGAAGCCAATTATGCAGAACAACGGTTGCTTTTACTATTGCCACTACCGTCAATTTGCTAGCAATAATTGGTTTGCGATATATCCTCCACTTGCTTGCTAGGATACCAAAGGCAATTTCGATAACCCTTCGAGCTCTTAATAGCCTGTAGTTGTATACATTTTTAGAAACAGGCAATACTGATGTATTTCGACCTGGATAAGGCCGCATGAGGTTCGGAAGGAGCGGAAATGCTTCATCCCCTACAAAAACGAACGGATATTCGTTGCCGTCACGTAAAGTTTCTGGTGGTGGGAGACTTAATTCATCACCCCCCCCTCGTCGCCTACATGACCCGGTGCTCTAATGTCTACCATTATAAATTTATAATTGGCATCGCATATGGCAAAAAGAACAATGCTGTGGCTGTGCTTATAATTAAAATTATTTGATCCGGAGTTTCCAAATGCCTGAAAACATCAATTAAATATTATTATAATATAAGATACACATATAAATGGTTATATATTTAAAAAGGTAAACTTACTTGAATAATCACATGCTTGCCGTCCATTGCTCCTACACAATGTGGGAAATTCCATTGCTGCTCAAAATCTCTTGCAATTTCTTTCCACATTGTGTTACTAGGAGTAGGGAAAACTAAATCCTTTAAAACTTCCCACAATTTTAGGCTAGTTTCCCTAATAATTTGTGATGTAGTGCTTTGTCCTATACGGTACCCATATCTCCCAATAGACACCATGCTATCACCACTAGCTAGATAACTAAATCAAATTATGAGAAATTAGTTAATTTTATTAATATTAACATAAATGTATAATGCTACTTACCGAAGTGTCAAAGACAAGCGTTGACTTGCACTGATGGATCTTTCTCCAACATCAAGCCGTTGTATTGACGGGCCAACCAATGCTAATAATTCATCGAATGCTGTGGGTGACATTCGATGAAAATTAACGAACGTTTCGTTATTATCTAGCCTCATTTCGGCAAAAAAATTATTGTGATAACCTTGACGCAGTCTACCTCTGTTCACTGGATTAACACCAAAACGACGAGCACTATGACGGCGTTTTTTAATTAAATACGCCAATAAAAGGGAACTAGCGATATTTATATCGCGATTTAAAATTTCACGAGCGGTTTGTCTTGAAAAAGACATTTTTATCAAAATATAAAACAACAATTTAGAAATTAAACAACAATTAAACAAAACGCGAGCAAGTAAAGGAATGAACAAATGAATAATATACGAGTCAGAAAATTAAATTGAAAATAAAAAAATTATTGGAATTTAAACAAAATTTAACTAAAAATCAAAACTAAAAAAAATATACGTAAGATATTGTTACACGATATATTAAAAATCACGAGAAAATTATTTAAAAATTATTCCAGAACACAAGTCACAACGCCAAGCACAAATTTAAAATAAAAAAAATGTAGTTGAAAATGACAATCAAAATAGACCAATCTTTGAGCAAAATTGATTATGCTGCTATCTTCATATTGAACCAAAAAAAATGCGACGCGCACGAGACGGACTCGTGCCCTTAAAACAGTTTTTACAGTTTCGAGATACGGAAAAATATAGAAAAAGGAACTTTGGTTGGTGTGTTTTTATAAAAAATTGAGTTATTTAGAAGTAAGTTCATATGTGTTCATAAGTAAGTTCATATGTGTTAGTGACACATTTTTAGTTCAACATGAAGCATAATTTAAAGCGTAAAAAGTGTTCAAAATTCGAAGGAAATAAGACCGATACCAAAATAAATCCGAATTTACTTAAAAATGTGTTGATGTCTTTGTTTGATGGAAATTTACAAAACTGTAAACTTCCTCGTTCTCGCAACAAATCTGTGATTATGATGGAAATTTGTGAAAAATTAAAAGTCTCGAATAATTCTGCTAATAGGATGCAAATTTACATTGTATGGCTTCGAAATATAAAAAGTAAGGTTGGTGAATTACAGGATGTATTTGATGTTCGTCACGAAAAAGCTTCTAGTGTGCCCTTATCTAGTAGTGCTCTGCATAATGAAGGCATATCTGAGTTCCAACGAGCAGTAAATGACCGCCCTATTTACACAACTTAGAGGTGAATGGCGAAACGAATTCCAAAATACCATGAAAATAATGTCAGTGTGGATAAGTCATTATTATGTAACCCCCAGTCACTAGTAAAGCCAAATGTTTTAAGGAAAGCTCCTTCCGAAAGATTGTTAGAGCAAGACCTAATTAAAGCTTTCTCACGATTTGGGAACCAGCTTCCCATACATATTTTCAATTGCGGAACCATTGTCAATAACTTTAACGAGAACTGACAAACTACAAATTTTAAATACCGCACTTCCAGTATTCATCGATGCCACTGGCGGATTAATTCGGAATCCAAACTGCTGCCCTCATCACAATTTTTCGAGAATTTATTATTACGCTTGCTTAATCAATATCCATAATGTCACAATTCCGATAAGTGAATTAATTACAAGTCAACACGATACGGCAGAAATTACAAAATTCATCATTGATTTGAAAAAATCGATTGAACGGGCAAACCCCAAAATCATGTTATCAAAGTTTTTTGTTTGCGATTGGTCTTGGGTCTTCATTAACAGTGTAATTTTAGTGATGAACGGAATGAAAATTATTCCTTATTTGAATCAAACTTATGAATTTCCGGGTGGAGACAACACAAATATTGACCTGATTTGCATTTTTATTTGTTGCTCTCATTTTTCGGCTATTTTAATATGACAAATTCATTCATTTGCAACAACCTGTAATAGAGATCTAAGAGAAGTGATCATAGTTATGCTTTTCTTAATATTTGACAGTGACAATTTGCAAAAAATTGATGAACTTTTTAAAATTTTTTGTACCATTTGTTGCTCTCCATTCAAGCATAATTTGTTTTTGGCCGCGTATGAGAAATTTATGTCGTATGTTGAACGTCAAGCTTGTGGTTTAAACGTAGAAATGCACAATGTACAAAATGAACCGGACAACAAAGAGCAAGCAGAGGAAAAACTCTTCAAGTAAAAACTATACGGCTTCTCCATACTATACCAGGTACCATTAAATATATTTGGAGGTTTTGGAAGAATTAGCGGACCACGACATCGAAATCAAATTGGAAATGCAAGTCAATATTTTTCAAAAGACTTTTTTGTCTTTTGTATTAATAAGTATTTTACTTATTTACCATTATGGGCATCCATAATTCTGAAAAGGATGGGTGTTCAGTCCAGGCCGGAGACGAACAAGAACCTAACAATGTTGATTTAGAAGAAATGTGGGGGAAGCGAGCTCCAAAAAAATCAAAGTACTCCGGTAGGCATGCTCTACAAAATATTATAAAACCAAAATAACTTGATATTTTTGAACGGAAAAGTTTGAGTTTTTACGATACAATGACAAAGCAAGGCGACTGCTTTGACATATTTGATTTTAATTTTGGGCGCCCTGTGCGAATGGCAAATATTTATTATTCGTCTTTAAACAATAAACAATATTTTACTGCAAATGCCCTGTTTGTAGCACGTAATGTGTTATTATCCCAGATGGATGATTATTGCCTTGACCAATACCAGGTAATGGCTGCATTAAACGATGAACTAGATTATTCATTTTATCGAAACCCAGAACTAACTGAATTATGCAGGGGGAAAAGAACAATATATATTCCAATTCACCAAAATGGAAACCAATGGGTTGTAATTATTCTCAATACTATTAAAAGCACGATACAAACATATGATCCGTTAAATTCTGGGTTTTTTAATCATCAGTTGATTAAGAAAGCAGCACAATTCTGCTATGCTTTGGAAGAGTTTTGGAACATTAGTAAAACCAGTTTTAAAAGTAAGGTCAACTATAGCCTTCCACTTCAAAATATAGTTATATTTGTGGGCCTTTAGTGGCTTATGCCGTAGATATTGCTACAAATAGTAAAAACATACCAATGATTAAATCAGCAAAAAGCGCGGAATATTTAAAAGCATTATCTAAATATAAACTATATTTAAAAAAACTAAAACATAATGCAAAAATCATATTCGACAAAAAAAAATTGCATTATGAGTTTAAAAGATGCTGAGCATAACTCGTGAAAATGTGACAGCTGCAATAGGAAAATACACAGTTCGTGCAATCAATTACGAGAAATTTTTAAAGAAAATAAATGTAAATACTGTTCTTAACAAATTTCTTTATTAATAATCCATGAATTTCCAAACCCTTACTAAATACTTATTTTATTCATTTTACAATAAAGAATGATTTCATATTTAAAAAACAAAAATCCTAAAACTAAATGGCCTAACATAAAAACATAGTTCCAGGTGCGTACAAGAGCGATAACTTGGTTTAGTATTCCTGAACTTCTCAGTTCCTATGGTATTGGTTTTATAAGCGATTTTTCACATTTTTAGATATCAAATATCCAAGATAGGAAGCTGTAATTGGGCCAGAATGTGTAAAACTAAATGGCCTAACAGAAAAATATAGTTCCAGGTGCGAACAAGAGCGATAACTTGGTTTAGTATTCCTGAACTTCTCAATTCTTATGGAATTGGTTTTATCAGCGATTTTTCACATTTTTAGATATCAAATATCCAAGATATAAGGCTGTAATTGGGCCAGAATATGTAAAACTAAATGGCCTAACAGAAAAATATAGTTCCAGGTGCGTACAAGAGCGATAACTTGGTTTAGTATTCCTGAACTTCTCAATTCCTATGGTATTGGTTTTATCAGCGATTTCTCACATTTTTATATATCAAATATCCAAGATAGGAAGCTGTAATTGGGCCAGAATGTGTAAAACTAAATGGCCTAACAGAAAAATATAGTATATGTAGATGCATTCGAAAGCTATAAATTTTGTTTAAGTTGTTGAACTTCTCTAGTTATTAACAGTTCACATACCTTATAAGTAGAATTTACATCTTTATATATTTTGCCGTATTGTTCTTAATGCAATATTCGTTTATTTCGAGTAAAATTTATCTTGAGATATGAATAAGTTAATAATTTAGTTTCTTAGATTTATTTATTTAAAGTTTCTTTTGTTTTTTATGTTATTTTAATGAATTATTCAACTGTTAAATATCAATATTAAACGTTTGCGCCTGAATGTTGATGAAGTTTAATTTTCTTTTATATATTTACTATATATACAAAAAGTTAGGAAACATTTTTAAGTTTAGCTTTAAATATCTAGATAATACAGTTAAATTGACACAACAGTTATTACTTAATAATATAACTTATATTATTCAAGTTTATAAAGAAGAATGAATAATAAATATCGACATATATAATAATTTAATATAATATAATACATAATTTAATTAAGCAATTAAATAAGCATTAATAAATAATTAGTAAATAAAAAAAATAAGGTAATATAAAAAAAACTTATCGGTTTGGTGATAGTGACGATAGCGTTGATGCATGTACAGCGTTTCTTAAAGCCCCAACGATTTCATGCAGGTGACGATTCCAGGTTTTATGATCGTGTGTAATGTAAGACCTGGGTGGTCATTTTGTGGTGCTATATCACATTTGGTCATAAAACTGTGGTGAACTGACATTTGTCGTAGCTTACTGCGGTCCCATTGTAACGAGACCGACACGGATGGTGGGTATCGGTCTGGTAACAGAAAATTGTGTTACTCACTCAAAGGCTTTGGACGGTCATCTTGAGGCCGGCTAAGCTCAGTGGATTGGGGTGGGGTTTCCCAAAGCTTGCGTGAGTCTTGTTAGACCGCTGGAAAAAGGACGAGGGAATTAAGAGAGGAAAAAAACCGAGATAGGGAACGGAAACAAGGCATGAACCAACTCACCGTAGAATGCTGAGAATGCATTAACCACTTCATCCCATAAAAATCTTTTAAATTCTCTTCCTGAAAAGCAACAATGAAGCGAACTATACGAAAAAAAAAATAATTGTAAAACCGAGAGAAAACCGAAAAAAAATATTAATGAAACTATAAATAGTGTATGATAATTATTACATTAGTTAATTGAATAATGTTTACTAAAGCAAGATAATAATAAAACAAATAAAATAATAAAAGAAAAGAGAAAATGTAGAAATTACAATATAAGAACAAAAATATAATTTTAAATTGAAATTCAAAATAAGAAACTTAAATTAATTACTAATTACTACCTAACCCCCCCTAAAGACGTCATAATACTTAAATTAAACAATATATAGTATATAATATAATAATAGTGTATAAAAAAAAACCTGATTATATTATGTTGGTATGGCCATACTTCTTGCATATTACGCACCCCATTTTGAGACACAAAGGGTTTTTTTATTATATTTTTTTTATTTTTTTTAAAGAGTTTTTAAACACGACAAATAGTTTGACCGTTTCAAATTTTCTTGTGATGAAAACGGTTCACTTTATCACTTATCACATTTATTATTTGTAGTTTTTTTTTCTACACTAATTAATTTTCGATACATATTTAATTTTCTGTTAACCTTTTAAAAACATTCAGCATTTCATAATTTTTCACAGTACATACACATTTAAATCATATATTTTTGGCCAAAGCCTATATACGATGTAACCACGCCTGACTCGTATAATGATTTTACGGACCAGTTATCACTCATTTACAGTTCTATATACAGTTCTATATATTTACACTCATTTACAGTTCTATTATATTTAGTATATACATATATATATATATTTATATATTTATCATGATTGTCTCGTCGATTTTATATTTCATGATTTAGGCACATTATATATATATATATATATATATATATATATATATATATATATATATATATATATATATATATATATATATATATATACTTATAAGAGTTTTATTGGTTCTTTTTAGGTGACCAGATACCCCTGCTTAAACAATTCACTAGCACAGTTTTCTTTTGTAATTTTTCATAGTATTGAGGTATTATTATTTTAAGTTTTAAGATTTTTACAATGGATTGATTTTCTTATTTTAACTAATTAATTTTAACTATTTATATTATATAAACTTATTAGATTTTGAAAACATTACTTAATAACCACTAGATATAATTAGATACACTTTCCAAATTTCAATCAATTTTTTTTTTGCCACAAGCTAGACTAGTGATTTCTAGACGAAAAAAAAATAGTATCCACATATCAAAAAAAATTATCATTTTATTAGAGTTAATCACAAAAAAATAACACTTCAGATAACTCTTTTAACACTTCAGATAACTCTTTCTCTCTCGTCCGTTGATAAATTTCACAACGTCTCCATCATACAAAATTGCACAATTTTTCAATAAATGGCTAACAGACAACATAAAACTCAACAACAATTCATCTATAAAGAACAATATTGAATTAGTGGACAAAATAAGTTCAATTCATATACCCAGCGGCGCCAAACTTGCGTCTTTCGATGTCACCAATATGTACACCAATATACCAGTTGCCAAAACTATCCAGATTATAGAGGGCCTATTAATACAAAACCGCATAAATAATAATAAAGTGACACAAGCTGTGAACCTCCTAAAAACGATCATGCAACAAAATTATTTCCAACACAACGATAAATTTTACATACAAAACGATGGCCTACCAATGGGCAGCCCACTATCAGGCACCTTCGCCAACATATATTTGAACCACATCGAGGAAACATACATAAATAGCAACAAAAACAAATATAGAAAAAACATAATTTATTGGCATCGTTATGTCGATGACATTTTAATATTATTTCACGGCACCAAAAGACAACTTGATAATATGCACACATACATCAATAACATACACACAAATATTAAATACACTTTAGAAATTGAAAATGAGAAATCCATCAACTTCCTTGATTTAACAATCAAAAACAAAAACAATAGACACAATTTTTCAATTTACCGCAAACCAACTCAAACGGATCATACTATTCACAGAACGTCGAATCAGCCAGCACAACATAAGATGGCAGCATACAATCATATGCTAGTAAGGCTCAACAACATTCCCATGAGCGATGAAGATTATGTTGAAGAATTATACACCATCATGCATATTGCAAAACAGAACGGATACACAACCAATATGATACACCGCATCAATTCTAAAATAAAATATAAAATTCAACAAAAACATTTAACATCAATATACACAAGCGATGATAAAAACAACAAATACATCGCTATAGACTACACAAACACACAAACCATATTTTAAAAAAGACATTTAGAAAATACAATTATAACATAGCACACAAAACATCACAAAAACTTGGAAACAAATTATCAACACAACAAAACCGTATTGACGACAGCGGTATTTACAAATTAATTTGTAACGATTGTCCTAAGTTCTATATCGGCCAAACGGGAAGAACATTTACACAAAGATTCAATGAACACACAATAGAAGCAAAACATACAAACACACACACAACCTTCAAATCAAATTACGCTCAACACTTAGTTACCCAACAACACACATTCACAGACATAAACAGAAATTTAAAAATATTACATACATTAAAGAAAAGCAATCTAATGGACCGTTTGGAAGAGTTGGAGATCTACAAGAATCGTCACAACACATACATTCTCAACGATAAAATAAATACAAAAACAAATAAAATCTATGACATGATAATTCAGTAGTTAAAAAATTGGACTGACGATGGATGTAATCCGAAACCGGTCTCCTAAATTTCATTAAAAAAAATAATAAATAAATAAATTATTACGAAAAGAAAGAAAAACAGTTTTAATTTATTTTATTTTTTAAAATAAAAATAAAAATCGAATAAACTAAATGTTGTAGTGTAACTAGGTTTATTTTCTTGTTAGATTGTTGGAGAGAATGTGCTAATTTTTCATAATCCGGATCACGAAAAGCCGGCAAAGACGTGTCGACATGAAATGGAGATTTTAGTGAAGGAAGCTGAACATCGAGAGAATCAATTTCAATCCGAGATAATGCGTCAGGGACTGCATTTTGGGTTCCTTTTCTGAATTCGATCTCAAAATCAAACCCTTGAAGCTTTAAGCTCCACCGTGCCAGTCGACCAGTGACATCCTTAAGGGACATAAGCCATTTCAGGCTTGCGTGGTCGGTTATAACTGTGAACGGTAGACCCTCCACATACAATCGAAACTTCTTAATCGCTTCTACAGCGGCTAAACACTCTTGCTCCGTTACAGAATAGTTACGTTGAGCACCATTCAATTTTTTGGACATAAAGGCTATAGGCCTATCGTTTCCCTCCTCATCCCTTTGGAATAACACTGCCCCAATACCCGTGGAACTGGCATCACACTGGATGTAGAAGCGAGAGCTAAAGTTTGGAGTGACAAGAACTGGTGCTGAAGCGAGTGCCTGCTTCAATGTGTCAAACGCCAATTCAACTTCTTCAGACCACACA
Source organism: Tipula vernalis (assembly GCA_958295665.1). NCBI lineage: Eukaryota > Metazoa > Arthropoda > Insecta > Diptera > Tipulidae > Tipula > Tipula vernalis. The sequence continues at coordinate 244,574,709 of OY282558.1, read as the reverse complement.
AACTTCCGGTTCTTTTTGAGAAGAGCAGAAAGAGGAGCAGATATAGTGGAGTACCCGTATATAAATCGGCGATACCATCCCGTGACACCAAGAAACCGTCTCATTTGTCGAATGTTCTTCGGTCTAGGGAATTGGAGAATGACCTCGACCTTGGCTGGATTAGGTTCCAATCCTCGCTCACCAACTACATAACCCAAGTATTCGATCTCTTTCAGCAGAAATTTGCTTTTCTGAACATTTATCATTAGTCCAGCTTTTGTCAACCTCTCGGCAACATCCTGGAGCAACGACAAATGCTCACCAAAATCAGCGGTAGTGACAAGTAGATCATCCAAATAAACGAATACTCGGTCATGTAGTTGATGAGGAATCACAGTGGACATTAATCTACACAAGGTCTGAGGCGCATTACAAAGACCGAAGGGCATGACCTTAAACTGATATAACGGTCGTCCCGGGATGGTAAACGCTGTCTTTTCCTTCGAGGCTGGATCCAAAGGTATTTGCCAGAAGGCATCCTTTAAATCAAGACTCGAAATAAACCGGGTACGATCCAACCAGCTTAGCAGACCGTCAATCAGCGGCAAGGGGAATGCATCCTTCTTGGTTAAGCTGTTCAGCCGTCGAGCGTCAAGGCAAAGTCGAACACCACCGTCCTTCCTCGCCACAGTCGCCATTGGGGAGCTCCACGCGCTATGGCTTTCCTCTATGACATCCAAATCTATCATTCGGTCTATTTCTTTATAGATTTGTTGTTGTTTGGCAGGGGATACAGCATAGTGTCGCTGCTTAACTGGTTGAGCATCCCCAACGTCGATCCCATGATTCAACAGGTTAGTTCGATCCAACCCAAGACGCTCAGAACTAGGGAACAGTTCCATCACGGATTGTAATCGTTGACGCTGAATATCCGAGAGTTTATGCTGGTTATTGTCGGGAGACGTAGGGTTTGGAGTAGGTGAATCAGGTAAAGACGACGCAAGCGATGAAATTATGGCAGGTTCGATTCCAAATTTTCGCCAAAAATCGCAGCCTAAGTAAAGCGTTTGCTGTAAATCCGGAACAATGAATAGCTTCATATCAAGAATTTTATGGTTATATGAGATTTGAGTATTTACAAACCCAAGAATCTTAAGGGGAGAACCATTGGCAATTTGGACAAATGTAGGTACCGGATGAAGAGGCAAGTTGTGATCCTTAACGAAGCGGAGAGCATGGCGGCCTAAAGCAGAGATGTTAGCACCGCTATCAAGCAAACCCTGAACTTCCGTACCATTAATGGAAACTGTTGCGTAGGGACGATTGTCTTCAAGAAACTCAATGGAACTGCAAAACTTAGTTTGAGATATATTTCGATACATTTGCTGTCGCGATTTAAAATAAGTTTTGGAACGCCGAATCCGGTATGTTTTTATTTCGGAAGACGAGTACTTGAAGATATTAAATTTGGATTTGGGGATCTCTGAAGAATTTGTATTGGAGAACGACTCGATCCGCCGGTTGACGTCTCCTTGATTGGGTTTAAAGGTGGAATTTTTCGGTTACAAAAAATGCAATGCGGCTTCAATACGTTTGGGGTACCACAACCATAACAAAATATGTGATTACGCACTAGATCACAATCCATATAAGGGTGTCCCACTCGTCGACAGTTCCAGCAAATAGTAGAAACTGGAGGTTGTTGTATCGGACCTTGAGACAGCTTTGATGGGTTGGTTGAAGTTGTATGAAAAGCTTCCAAATTAACCGGATTAACACTTGAAATTTCCGGTTCAGGTGCAGATGTATGGGGTTGAGCAACAAATGCCATGCGTGGATCACAATTTGGAGTTTGTGTCGATGTCTGCGCATAAACGCTAATGTCTTCCTGATCACGAACTACCATTTCATTCACCCGACCAACCTGAGAAGTCCTTTGCACAATTTGTTCGGGTATCAGCCCGACATTTCGCCAGATGTTTTCCGTAGCTACACAGATGCTGACTAAGTCTGCAACTGATGCTATTTGTCTACCTGCCAAGTGGACCTGTAATCCAGATCGCATATTTTTCTTGAGAATCTCCAGAATTTGGAGATCTGAAAATAGAACTTTTAAAGGTATAGATAAATTTATTATGTCATAATAAAATTCAGTGAACGGTTCCCTTGGACGTTGCTTTCGAGCATCAATAAGCCGTACAATATCGACATTAGTGCGTCGATATTGGAAGCGATATGTGAAAGCCACTTTAAATTGGCTCCAATCACAATCCGGATATTTCTCAAGAATAAGCCAATAATGTTCGCCAGCCGAACCTTTCAAAAGAGATGGCAGGCATATCGTTGATCAATTGGGTTAATGGTATATTATTGGTCTTAGCCATATGCTCAGCACGATAGAGAAATCTTTCTACCGCTAGTCCGGATGCAGATCCGTCGAATGAGATACCCCATTTATGTACTGGAGTTTTAAATGATGAATATTTTGGAGGCTTCCGAGGAGGCAGTGAGTAATCGTCCTGTGGCCTCACATCGTTTGTCGTGGTTGGTATAGTACGAAGGTTTAAATGAGTTTGTTTACCAGGACTTTGGTGCAACGGAACATCAACAGGTGGTTGACTATTTCGAGTAAAAGTACCCAAATTTGGGAGACCTGTAGAAGGGTAAGTTACGGGTGGCGCTAAAGGCGGTTGAGAGGGAAAAACGTATGATTGTTGAGGCAATGCATACGGGTTTAACGGTAAATACGGGTGGCTGTAAGAAAAAGGAAATAACGACGGTTGGTTTTGAAAATTGTGAAAAGTATAGGGATATTTGGATGAGATGGTGATGAATGCGGTAAAACCGGTGGCTTTATCACGGGTGGTAGTACCTGCTGCCTAACATCATCTATGCTAATACATTTTCCCACATCCTTACTAGACTGGCTTATAGAATTTCTATCTGGAGTCGGAAAATTGGGGTTAGTCTGATTATTAAGCTGAGTAGCATTATTTCCTAACGAAAAATCAGTATTTTCAGACTCAAATCTTGATTCCTCGAGCTGCGCTGGTTGTGGTGCCGCTACCATTAATTCCAACAAGTCTTCTTGGTCTATTTGAGTGGCACTAAGGTCAAGCAAAGCCTCCTGTAAGGTCTGTTCATTGGACGTTAATCGTCGACAAACCTCTAATAAGGCATCGCAACTTTGTACTAGTTTGCTGGCTGGAATTTTGATTGCTTCAAGGATTAAAATTCGTTCACCTCGTGCTTTTAAATGGCATAACTTAGAAAGTAAAGCAGAGTAGTCATCCGGGTTAATATTTGGATTTTGGATACAATTCAATAGTTTAATTTGTAGATGCTGCAGCTTAAAAGCACAGGTAGTTACTTCATTGTGGAGATGGACCAAAGCTTGTTTATGAGGCTGATTTGGTTTATCCGTTAGTAAAGCTTCTTCTTTTGCTAAAGCTTCCGCTAAATTTTTCTTTTGTGACTCTTAGTCACCTTCAAGATGACGGATTTCAAATTCGATTAATAATTCATCTTTAGATAAATCCTGAGTATTCATCCTAAAAGTAGCCATGATAAATTATTGACTTTGTATAAACAAAATAAATGATTTATGAAATTTCGTCACTTATATTTTGAACGTTTGAAGAAAGGAAAAAAAAATTCACTTTGGTTAACTAAATTATTATTATTATTATTTTGTTTTTAAATCAAATTAATAATATTGTAACGACACTTATTATTGACCTAAAGGTTTATAAACAATTTACAAATTCGCAACCACAAAACAAAAATAAAAATCTGCTAATTCAATTAATCTAAAAATTAATTCAACTAATTAATTAAACCTGTATCACTAAAAATTAAAAAAAAAATGAATGTACAACAATTATTAAATATATATGATAGATATAAAAGATGAATTTGGTAAGGCTTCGTCCACAGCAATTCCGGAAAGTTGTTCTTAATATGAATTGGTCCCTGCCTTGGGGAAAGAAAGGAAAGTAACTAAAGTTAAATCTGAAGAACTAACAAGTGATTCAACATCACAAATTAATATAATAGAAGCACCTGCGACAGAATATTTGGAAAATGGGATTAACCAAGAGTAGCTTTCTGGAGCCAACAAATGAGTCTACGAGACGAAATTATTTCGACCAGATGCACTTGATGACAGCAAGACACTCTTTTATAAAAATTGGAATGCAATGACTATGATAATCACTAAAACCATAAACGCAAACACTAAAATCAACATTCAAAAGAATGGAAGCAGTGCGAATGTGTTTCTATTGAATTATCACAGTTTAAGAGGAAGAACCCCGAATAAAAACTAACAACTGAATCAACAAAACTAAATCCTGGATGCAGATGCGTGATCGAGATGAATTGAGGTAAATTATAAAAAAACTGGGATATAGAATGTGAATTTAATGCAATAAAAAAAAATTGAACAACTAAGTTAGAATTTGAGACGAAGGAAAAAAAAAATCACTGTAATTAATCTGAAACTTAGCTCCGATGAAACCACAAGGCAAACACTAAAATCGACACAAGTTCAAGTGGAAGTAATGCGATTGTGATTCCATCAAATAACTATAGTTCAGCGGGAGAAAAAAAATTAATTGAAACTACTTTGAAATTTACTTAAACGGATTGAGCGCCACTGTCTCAACAGTGGTACACAATTTATTAAAAGGAAAAGGATAGAGAAAGGAAAGCCAATGTATAATTTTGGCGCCACTGTAACGAGACCGACACGGATGGTGGGTATCGGTCTGTTAACAGAAAATTGTGTTACTCACTCAGAGGCTTTGGACGGTCATCTTGAGGCCGGCTAAGCTCAGTGGATTGGGGTGGGGTTTCCCAAAGCTTGAGTGAGTCTTGTTAGACCGCTGGAAAAAGGACGAGGGAATTAAGAGAGGAAACAAAAAAACAGAGATAGGGAACGGAAACAAGGCATGGACCAACTTACACACGCACTAACCACTTCATCCCATAAAAATCTTTTAAATTCTCATCCTGAAAAGCAACAATGAAGCGAACTATACGAAAAAAAAATAATTGTAAAACCGAGAGAAAACCGAAAAAAAATATTAATGAAACTATAAATAGTGTATGATAATTATTACATTAGTTAATTGAATAATGTTTATTAAAGCAAGATAATAATAAAACAAATAAAATAATAAAAGAAAAGAGAAAATGTAGAAATTACAATATAAGAACAAAAATATAATTTTAAATTGAAATTCAAAATAAGAAACTTAAATTAATTACTAATTACTACCTAACCACGGTTTTTTTATTATATTTTTTTTTTTTTTAAAGAGTTTTTAAACACGACAAATAGTTTGACCGTTTCAAATTTTCTTGTGATGAAAACGGTTCACTTTATCACTTATCACATTTATTATTTGCAGTTTAGTTTTAGTTTTTTTTTCAACACTAATTAATTTTCGATACGTATTTAATTTTCTGTTAAACTTTTAAAAACGTTCAGCATTTCATAATTTTTCACAGTACATACACATTTAAATCATATATTTTTGATCAAAGCCTATATACAATGTAACCACGCCTGACTCGTATAATGATTTTACGGACCTGTTATCACTCATTTACAGTTGTATATATTTATATATTTATCATGATTGTCTCGTCGATTTTATATTTCATGATTTAGGCACATTATATAAATATACCTATAAGAGTTTTATTGGTTCTTTTTAGGTGACCAGATACCCCTGCTTAAACAATTCACTAGCACAGTTTTCTTTTGTAATTTTTCATAGTATTGAGGTATTATTATTTTAAGTTTTAAGATTTTTACAATGGATTGATTTTCTTATTTTAACTAATTAATTTTAACTATTTATATTATATAAACTTATTAGATTTTTAAAACATTACTTAATAACCACTAGATATATTTAGATACACTTTCCAAATTTCAATCAATTTTTTTTTTGCCACAAGCTAGACTAGTGATTTCTAGACGAAAAAAAAATAGTATCCACATATCAAAAAAAATTATCATTTTATTAGAGTTAATCACAAAAAAATAACACTTATAACTAACTCAGGATTTTTTATGTTTTTTTTTTTCGATATTTAGAAAAAAATGTTGTACCTCGACAAAATTTGGCAAAAGACTCCCGATCTTTCCAAAAAAACTGATATTTATTAACAAAAAAAAACTAAAAAAAAATCATCACGGTTTCCTGATGACCCCACCCAATAATGAAAAAAAAAAAATTTCTGAAAACGGGTCAATTCAACAGAATCAAACACAAAATTTTTCCCGCGTTTTATTTTTTTCTTGTTTGTTCCGTTTTGTGGCATACATAATAAATAATAGCCCTAATTATGTCAGGGATATCAAAACCCACCCAACTTTGAAACGACGAGCAATTGCCAGCCGTTACACCATCTTGGATGAACAACGTCACGTCGTATAATGATTTGAATGAAAATGACCCCAATATCTTCCGTGTTACTTCTACAAGTGGAAAAAATGGTTTATTTTGTTGTTAAAATTTTTTTTATATGGAGTTTGGTTCAAAACACCTCTAATCAAAATTTCAAAAAATGAATGAAATTTACGTTGATGCTAATGATAAATAAATGATATTTATTAAATGATTTTAATATGTTTCGAGGATTGTAAGAGAATCCAATCCAGTTTCGAACTGATGAGCTTATGATTATGAAAAAATCAATCTTCTCATCAGGCCGCGGCGACTGGACTGATTATACCACAATTTACATTCTATATATACAGAATGTGCTGGTATTTTAAGTACTAGCGAATCGTACTAATACAGATGAAATCTCTTACAATTTTCCTAGCGAATCGTACTAATACAGATGAAATCTCTTACAATCAACAATTGAGGTTAAGTGTCAAATCATCACTTTGATTCATTGCTTTCCCCTTAAAATTCATTTTGCATTATTGTCATTTTGTGGTAATATATCACATTTGGCGATACTGTGCGAAAAATAAATTGTCGTAGCTAACTACGGTGTTGTCATGGATGAATATCCTCATGTCGCATAATGATTTAAATTTAAAAGACTACAACTTCTTCCGTCTTACTTTTACAAGTGGAAAAAAAATTTCTTGTCTACATTTGTTTTATATGGAGTTTAGTTAAAAAAAGCTCTAATAAAAATATCAAAAAATGAATGAAATTTATATTGACGCGAAATATAAATGAATGATTTTTATTAACAAAATGATTGAACTTTAATTTAGTTGTTTTTTAACAAACTCCAAATAGTTTGATGGAAAACAACTAAATTGGGGTTTTAAAAAATGAATGCAAATTATCATGAAACCAAGTGTAAAATAAAATTGTTGATTGACAAAGGACTGATTAATATATTTTTAACATTTTATTTAAATAATAAACACCTTTGCATTAAAGTATTACTTTATCACCACACAAATATCACTTCGTATAAAATTTTCATATATGTAATTTCATTTGAGGTTATGTGGAAACGTCAACTTATCACTTTGATTCATCATTTTCCCCTTAAAATTCATTTTGCAGGGATGTGTTTGTAGACTTTCTCCATTTTTTTATATCACACCAAAAAAGTCTCCACTAGAGATATAAAGGTGTGATATAGCACCACAAAATGACTACCCTGGACATAAATGTTGGTCGTCTCATGAGTCGGTGAGGCGAGAATTACCGGATCGGAATGGTATTAGTTATTGTGAGGGTGTTCGAATGCTCTTTTATTATTCATGCTCTTCACGCTCTTTTTAGTTTTTCGTATAGTTATTTTGTGTTCTTTGTTGAGATTAGGGTTTAGTGTAGGAATGAAATTTTTAAAGGTACACGAAGATGACGATGTTTGAAAAAAAAAAAAATCAATTGGCTAAAATGCAAAATTGTGTATTAAAATTTTATTAATTCCAATTAAAATTGTGTATAACCTGCAATTCGATATATTTAATTTCAAATTATTTATATTTTTAAACAAAAATTTTCTTTTAAATTGATAATAAAGACGATGTAAAATCTGTGGTCACAAGGCATAACCGCTTAAGCCGACTTAAGACAAAAATAATTTTCAGTGTGTAACGTTTTCTAGCTCTTTTCTAATTTCACTAAATGATTGACTTAAGTGGTAAAGCCTTGTGGCCAAATGCTGTGATCGCAAGCCATAGTAGCTTTAGTCGGCATAAACGAAAATGAATTTAATATTCATCTTTTTCTACGTCTCTAGAAAAATTTTACGCCTTGTGAGAAAGCGGTTACGCCTTGTGACCACAGAAATAATGTATTTGAAAATCCCATATGATTTTGTTTACGTTCCATATGGCATTGGAAAAAAGTATAAAATGCATGTAGTAGCTAGCAAGATAAACAGAAAATAAAGGAATAAGGAAATAGATTTTTAATAATAGGTACATATGTATGTTCAAAATATTATATTTTTTTGGTAAACAAGAGCAATTAACAAAAACATTTAAAAATTCAAATGTTTTACGTTATGTACCTACAATTTTTCTGCCTTTTTTTATCTTGGATATTATTATCATGTTTCCATGATAGAGTTAACCTAGGTTCAACTCGGTTTATGTGCATGGAAAAGCGTATTAGGGTAGAGTTTCGTTAAATCCAAATAAACTCGACGAATCTTGTTTGTTTGAGTTAGATTCTATCTGTCAAACATTTTTTAAAATTATAAATGGCGCATCGCATATTACTAAATATATATCCCCAAAATAATTAAAAAAATACACAAAAATGTCGTTACCAACATTATGACGATATATCAAAGCGAAATAAAAGTTTGGTATTTGTTCAATATGCAATTTTATTTTTTTATTCTATCGAAATATTTTTCTTCAACTCTAAATCCTAACTCTGTTCATGGAAATGGTACGGGTTAGTACCGCCATATTTTCAACTCAACGAAACCTAAATCTGTTTAAACTTATATCAACTACACCATCAGACAAAAATACCCGAACAAACTATGACACTTTGATATAATTAAATTAAATTAAATTGACAAAAGTGTTGAAACATTTTCATCAATACCTCAAATACTTTGCAATGCAATGTAGTTTACAATATCATATAAAAGGGAATTTCCCTTATCCTAGATAACGTACGATGCTATTCATTTAATTAGTATAATATTTCAATCTATATACATAAATATTTAAGGAAACAGCAACATTAGTATAAATTACAATTTAATATCAATAAAGTGATTGATTTTAGCAGAAGATATTTTTGATATTTTAGAATAAAAATTTTAACTATGTGTTCAAAAATTTAATTTAGGGGTTGAAAAATGAGCCTCTCCAAAGAAATAGATGAAAGCGTTAAGAAATTGATAATAAAAGCATTGCAACGACAAGAAACTTATCAAAATAAATCCCTACAATATGTAATATCAAACGGTAGCATCAGTTTCATAAAAAGAAATTTATTTGAAACCGGATCAACAAAAATAAGCAACGTTGTAGACGCCCACGACTTTATCTAAACCGACTGAGCGGTAATTTGCACGAGCAGCAAAATCAGCTACCCCAAAATCAGCTCCAGTGATTAGTCCCGGACGTCGTCCAAATATTTATGTCTGATAGTGTACCTATTCAAATGATTTCCTTCACCTTACTCATTTTCGCAACTCAAAAATAAAACTTATAAAATATTAGACTACCTAAATAAAAATCCCATTAGCATCATTCACCTATTGAAGAGATCCCCGCCACCAAAATTCTGCACCTAATCAATAATTCAGAAATTTGATCGCTTAATCTTAATTAATAAATAAATACAAACATATCCAAAATTTTAACTCAGTTCACGGACCTCATTCCCTGCCAAATCAAGCATGCAAAGTAAATAAAACAATAAATAAATGCAATGAAAATGAACCCTTACTTTCTTAAAAATGTATCGATGTGTCATATAAGTAATTATGACGATTGTGTATACATCCCACCATCTAAATTTTAATAAATCCATTAAGACAACCATTAAACTCAAAAACATTTAGCCTTCCAAAATGATTTAACATAATTCCATTTTTTCACATAAATGAACTCATCATTTTCTGTTAAAAATCAAATCTTAGCTTAATTTAAACCAACATTTCTAAATTCGCATTTTATTTATCTATTTATTTATTTATTTAGACAATTTATAATTTATAATATTAATAAAATTAATTAGAAAGCAATTTGATTCAGTATGTAACACCATGTAAAAAAAATTTATTAATCCTACCTAAATAAACCATTCTAAATGAATTGTATAAGACAGCTCCCAATTCCATTTCGACTCAAACCAATTCGATTATATAAAGTATAAAAATCCTATTTGAGTCGAATATACAAAATCTTATTGTGTTCAAATAATGCATGATATCAATAATATCATAGTTGTTTCGTGAATACACAAAAACACAAAGAGATTAACAACACCTGCATTCAAGTTACAAAATCTTATATACTAAAACCAAAAACATACTAAAACCACCAACACACATTGACGGTAAATATTTTCTACCATCTTTCATGTGCGTATCAGTAGACCTTATAGTACATATAAACACACCTAAACTATGTATCAATATAATACAGTAAAATATTGTGACAACTGTATCAACAGCAACGCAAAAAATGCTCTTTTTGTTGTTGTTTGTGCATTGGAATATATAAACAAACAAAATATATTACATTTCCTTAAAAGAATCCATGTAAAGAGCGAACAAGCTGCTGTACAACCATATTGTTGATCCTGCCATATATAAATCAAGTTGTATGCATGTTTTAATTAGTGCCCATTTTATACAATAGTACAATACTTGTGATAGCTGTATCAAAACCAACGTAAAGATTCTCTTTCTCGTTGTTCTTTGTACTTAATAATACAAAAACCAACAAAACCACCCACACTTCCTTCAAAGAAACCGTGCAAAGAGAAAACGACACAGCTACACAGTACACAAACATATTTATGGCCCTTTTATATACCAAATTATAAGTATGTATTAGGGTCGATTGTAAAATGTACACAAAATCATACATATTAATACAAATAAGTGTGCATAAAAATAAAATCTAATACCAAATTTATTGCGACTTATTTTATATAAATTAAAATTTATTTCAATACTATCTAAATATTAGACTTTAGTAATTAAAAATTGAAATTTGATTTTATGTACAATCTATAAAATATAAAATCATGCACTTTTAATTTTTCTATCTATCTATCTACAAAAATAAAAAAACATTGCCTGACAAATGCATCCCGGTGGATTGCATTTTCCAAAATTACACTTTAGTTTAATTATTTTCACTACACTTGGATTATTATTACACTCAAATTAATTTAATTAGAATTTAATTTAAAATTTAAAATTAATCTGTATATACTTATGTACATATATAAAGTATATACCATACATAAAAAACAAAAATAAAAAGAAAAGAAAATAAAATTAAATTTTTGAAGAGGATAGAAAAACACGTCTAGACGAACTGTCGCCCTCCGGATAAAAGATGTATTTCCTAGTTGATGAAAAATTACGTAATAATCAATTTGCTTCTTTTGGTAATAATTTTCCCATACATAAGAAAGATCGTTTTTACGAAATAATTAGTTGTTACGAAATAATTAGTCGTTACGAAATAATTAGTCACCTCGGCCAGCGCAGATCTCTGATTAAAACTTGCTATGATTTAATTAGAAACGGGAAATTTGTTTAATAGCTACCTACATTTACCTGAAACAAATATGGGCATAATCACACATGCAAACATTATCGGAATGTCAACGGAATATCAACATCTGTCACATTTGCTGAAATAAAATAAATTTATGTAATCTATTTGTAAACACATAGGAAAATTTATTATTATATACTTACCTCTAAAATTAATCGTAAATCCAATATCCATATTAAGTGAAATTATCTAGTAGTATGTAGATTAATCTAAAAGAAAAAAGAAAGCTCATTAAAAATTTATTTATCATATTATAAAATGAAATTACTTAACCAAAAATCTTGAAAATCCTTGTATACACACACACCGCTCACCATAAAACATCTGTCAAATTTCAAAAAGTAGCTGAGTTTATGTTCAATTTATGATGCAGTTCGAAAATTATGAATAAGATGCTAAAAATATTCGAACATAATTTTCGCGACGGTACGCTTTTCTGCTGTGTATATTTTTTTTTAGCTTTCTAATTGTGACTGCCATTTCACAAACAAGAATTAGCAAAATTATAATAAATAATAAGAAAATTAGTCAACTTGTATTTCCAGCAAAATAAATCATAAATTATTAAATTGAGTCGTTTATATTGTGAAAACAAAGGCGCTTTTTTTTGTGGTGTATGCAACATAACCAAATTAAAGATACAGTCCACTCAATTACAACGTGGAAAAAGTGAACGGCCGGAATACAAAAACTAGAAACATTTTGGCTTGTGCTCCACCAAATTTGCATACTATTCTTGAACTATTGCGAAAACTTTCGTATTGCGAGTTAGTGGCAAAGTATTACTTAATTATTTGATATTAAATTATGTGTTAAAAATTATTGTGTGTGCTATTTTTTTTTTCTTTAAAGTGAAACTTTATACATAAAATTCTGTGTTTTTAAACAAAAAACTGAATATCTATAATAATCAAAAAATTTCAGAAATCGCATTTAAATTTTCAATAAGAAGTTTTGAAATATTTAAATAAATAAATTAAATTTAATCGTTAATTTTACATAAACTGTATTAAATAAAACAGCAACACAACTTAAAATAGAGTATTTTTCATTCATAAAATTTAAATAAAAAAATTTCAATTTTACATGGGTTCTTATGCGAAATCGTAAAATGTATCCCCCTTAAATTAAGCTTTTTTAAAATTGGTTTGCACCTGACGGCTTGTATATTTAGGAATGCTTTGCTAATATATACAATATACCATAGAAATTTTCGATATGATTTCTTGGAATCTTACCTCAAGCAATTTTATTTTACCCTAAAGTAGACTTTTTAATCTTACCAGCAGGGGTACTGTTTTTGAATAATTACGAAAATTTTTGTAATGTTATTTTCGTAATAGTATAGGTGAAATCCTAAATATGTATATGTATTCTTGAAACGATTACGAACATAAAGAAGAGAGGAATAAAGAATAATAAAATTTGGAGAGAGATGATGGAAAATGTTAGTGGCTAAAATGGTATTCTTGAAATCGGATTACGAAAATTTTTGCAACGGAATGTTACTAAAATTTTCGAATGGTTTTTTCGTTTCTTATTCCCTTTCGTAATGAATTCATTTGGATTTTTATTTTAATTATATTCACATAAGGATGTTCATAAAACTCAATAATTTCTGTTGATGGTAAAAATATTTACATTTCGCTAAATATTTATTATTTTTTTACCACAAAAAGAGGGTACCTACCAAACAGAAAGTTGTTTATTATGTCCTTAAAAATAAGCTACAATACTAATTGATAATTTGTAGTGTATTTTTAAATAAAATTGAAAATATTATTTGTTTCGAGATAAAAATATAAATAATACTTATGTTTTGTTTATTATTTTATACCTAACTAAAACGAAAGGATATTTTCTTTTCAATTTTTGTACATACCGGTCCTTCTCCTTAAAATGTGGGATACTTTTTTTAATACTACGATTCGTGGTTGATGTTCCTGAAATGTTAAGATCAGCAAACCTTTTTCATTTAAATATATGTGCGTAAACATTTTTAAATTTTAAATTCTAATTAATTAATACGTTATTATTTGTGTGCCAAGAAGAAACATCTCTCTCTCTCTCTTTCTGTCTCCCTCTCTCTCTCTTTGCCTGTTCCAGGGTTCCAGCTCAAACTGAGAATATTATGGGAAGCGGAAGTTTTCTTTTCTTAAAATTAATAATTATTGTTGTTATTTTGTGAATATTGCTTAACTATTTAATATTAAATTATATGTACATATGTTACAAATTATTTTTTATGGTATTTTTTCTTTTAAAGGTGTTATTCCATGAGACAATTTTGCTGCATAGTAAAATTAAAGGAAGAAAAAAATATATATTTGCTAGATGGCGGAATGAAACAAAAAATCGAATCAGCAAAAAAATATTTGTGTCTGTAGTTGTGACACTCCTCTAAAAAGTATCAAATGAGAACTTTTTATAGGAGTGTGTGGCGGTTCAGGCATTTATATTTACGCGTTCTCCACCACATTGTCGGAACGAACACTCTTGAACACTCTCACAGACAAAAACGAAACACCTATTTATAAAACTACTGTCTCTTCCATATGAAGAAGCGACAAACGTGCATTAAAATAATCAGTCTCATCTCGGATTTCTTGCTTAGCGCACGCGCGCTCATCAAACAATTAAATTAATACAACAAAATGGTGGTGGTAAAATAAATAAATAATAAATAAATAAATTAAGTTTTATAACTAAATTAAATAAATTACAAATTTATAATTCAAATTTTAATGTGCAAAGTTTAATTTATTTCTGCTACATAAATTATCATATAACATACAATTATAAGTGTCACTAACACACGTATATAAAATTTGTATATGATGGTAAGTAACTCTCGCACACACTAAAAATTTTAATAGGATGACGTATAGATATTATGGTAGAGATATTTTGAATTTTATTTTCTGTGACGGAAATTGTTCGAAAAAATGAAATTCTGATTTGAGTAATAATAATATTTAATTTTTTAGATAATTTTGAGACGAAAAAATAATCGAATAATACTAAATACTTAATATTTTAGCAATTATTGGTTATGTTTTTGTTCAATGTCAAATTTCCCCTTAAAACTTTTGCTATAAAAAAATAAAAATAAAAAACACCTTGTATTTGTCTATCCTATGATGTTTGATTTTTATTTTCTCTTTTTGGCGTATTTTACTACTCAGTAAAATTTTCCCATTGAATAGCACCTTAAAGGTGGTTGGTACCGAAAATCGAGAATATTTTTTTACCGGAATGCAACGCTGGTGTATGATATCTATAAAATTGTGAAATAAATTACAAATGTTGCCCTAATTAGCCATGCTCTTTAACATTTCAAAGTTCAGTTCAACAAAGGCGTTTTCCATTAGCTCCACGTCAATATTATTGTACACCGGGATATAGGAGTATGTTGGTTTGGGCCGTTCGAACTTCACTTTATATGACATATAAATTAAATAATGGTCGGAAATCGATGGAAGGGAAATTTTCTCAAAGTGAATTATTCTATCAGAGTCAGCTTCATTCATCAAAATTAAATCTAAAAAATTTGATTCTCTTGTAAATTGAAACGGAACAACAAATAAATTGAGTATATTTAAATTGCCGAGAAATCGATTCGGGGTAGTATATAAATTAATATTAAAATCACCGAGAATTATCACATGGGAATAGCTATTTATGTAATCCATAAACAAAGTCACAATAACGTCGATGTCATTTAATATTCTTGGTGGTGGATTATAGCCAACAATTACGGCATACGTTAAAAATACTACGTTTAGTTCTAAAATAATAAACTCAGTATACCCCAAAACAAGACGATCAACACATTTGATATTTAAAGACGATCTAAAATACATGGCTACCCCACCTCTTGATTTTTTCTTACCAGCAACACGATCATAACGTAGCATTTTATAACCCGAAATTGCCATGCTAGAAGATGATATTTTTGGATGAAGCCAAGTCTTACTCAAACACAAAATATAAAAATGTTTAGTCTGCATCAAAATTTTAACTTCATCAATATGTTTCACTAAACTTCTTACATTTAGATAAGCGATATAAATAAACTCATATTCATCATTGCACGGTTTATGTTGAATGGAGCTAGAAGGAGCCGAAGCAGTTGATGCGGAAACTTTAAAATTAGAAGTGAAATTACAAAATAGATTAGATAATAAAGCAATACAATTAATTAAATTTTCGTAACACTTAACTAACGAGAACTCGGCAGAGACACTCCCAGGTGGTTTTTTTGATTATAGTTGATAAATGGTTTTATTACAACACCTGTCGGGCAAATCTCCGATGAATAAATTCTCTCAAAGTGGAGTGGGTTCACTCCAATTTTATACGAAATAAAATTCAGCCGACTCCTATCTTTTGTGTTTGCAATTAAGGCACGGGCACGGCAAGATACGTCGTCTGTTGTTATATTAACCTTTGTTGTTATGTGTCGAATGACATCCACATCTGAGGTAGAGCGATGGAGGTGAGTAGCCACAAAAAAAATTTTGTTGAGCTCCAGATCGCAAGTTTGATTCACTAGTATCCATTCCCACAGTGAATGTTGCAAGTGGGGTAATCTGGATATCATGAACATTTGTAGAATTTTCACTCTGTTTCGTAGCTACATATGTTGATTGAGTTTGCAATTGCATGTTTAACTGTTTTGCAATCACGTCACCAAAATTATTGAAAAATGCAGCAACTGTGTTAGTGATGTCATCTAACCTGTTAAACACCTGATTTGCTCTACCCTAAAATTTTTTTTTAACTTGATTACATGTATTATATATGAATTGAATGTTAGGTGTGTTATTGCACATTTTTGCTGAAGCGACCGTTAATGTTGAGCACTTCTGATGATATACATTATCACAGTTACCACAGTTAATAAAGAAGTTGTCAACGCTTGCATCACACTGTGCACATTTCAAGGCCATAACGTAAATTTTTAGCTTCGAATGTTTTATTTATTTTATAACGAACACAACTGGTCTTATAAAACACAATGTGATTAAAATCAAATCGATGGCACACGATGGTCAATTTGTACTTAGACAAATTATTGCAATCACAATGAAAATAACTTGATTTGTAAAATGTTTATTAAAAATTAAATAGTTAATTATTTTTCACTAATTAGATCAACAGTACTAACAGAGGAATAAAAAATCACTTTATTATATCACAACGTGATTTATTGTAGTCAATTTTATGAATTAAGAACCGTATAAAATATTTGTACCCTGTACTTACAAAAATTAGTGCAGTCACAATGAAAATATCTTGGTTTGTCGAATGTTTATTAAAATTATACAGTTAATTATTTTTCACTAATTACATAGATCAACAGTAGCAACGGATATCACTGACACTTGTATAGAATTAATTTAATTTATCGGTAAAAAACTATTTATCACAAGCGATAACCTTTTTAATCGCAATAGTTTATAAAAACAATGATTCACAATTATTTAAATACAAATTATTTATTTTATTTTTATTGTCACACAGTAAAAATTACGTCTGCTTCGTACGACGATCAAAATACCAATCAAGATCTTACTTACTATCTTTTAAATAAAACACTTGTTTAATATTTCGCAAATTTGAGATACAATTTATTCTCAATCGATTTCGACTTGCTAGGTCATCATCAGGAGTTAAACTAGGTTAGAGTAGTTAAACTAGTTTAACTCCTGATGATGACCTAGCAAGTCGAAATCGATTGAGAATAAATTGTATCTCAAATTTGCGAAATATTAAACAAGTGTTTTATTTAAAATGTTATTAAATGTGTTTCGTCAAGGGCCAACGGCAATAAGTGTTAACAATACTTACTATCCTATCAAAGACTTTAAAATACAGTAGACCAGGGGCCTTATTCTCGCATTCCACAACCATTTTGTCCACCATGTGAACATCTGTCAAAATTCAAAAAACATTCGGAAATTTAAATTTCTGTATTCTTGAATTCGCTACGGAATAACGGAATATTTCCGAATGGGTATCAGCAGGTGAAAAAAATTCCCCATATACGAAAATATCAATAATTACATAGATTTTAACAGATGTCCACATGAGAAAAATGGTTGTGGAATTCGAGAATAGAGCCCATGAAATATGGTAAACAAACTACGCACAACCACTCTTTAACAACAATAAAAACTAAATGGTTTATTTAAATGTAAGAAAAAAAAGTTTTATCTCCTCATTAATTAAAACTCTGCTATTTATCGACATTTTTTTATTATAAAATAAAACATGAACGAAATCGTGAGGCGTAAAGATGTGTTTGTAAATAAAGAGGTTTTAGTAAAACATTAATTACATATCTATAAACAAGATTTTAATTATTGATTTTCAAATCATATATTT
Source organism: Tipula vernalis (assembly GCA_958295665.1). Taxonomy (NCBI): domain Eukaryota; kingdom Metazoa; phylum Arthropoda; class Insecta; order Diptera; family Tipulidae; genus Tipula; species Tipula vernalis. Next base: position 244,556,576 of record OY282558.1, on the reverse strand, counting down.
ATCAATTATTCTTCTTGATAACGTAGCAATCAAAATTAATTTTTGTAAGATTTCTCATTTAAGAAAAACGATATTAAAAAACATAACTTTTCATATGATTTGTATGAAAAACCCATTTTTTTGTCTTTCTATCCCCCTTATATTAAGTTCGAACTTTATCCTGACGGCTTGTATGTCTAGGAAAGCTTTGATATTAGTAACACGTCTAAAGGAAAATAAAAAAAGTAACAGAAACGAGGATAGTCATTTCCGACGTATTTTTTGATGCTGAATTCGAATCTCGCCGCAAAATCGCCCTATCACGTCAGGATTTTTGAATATCCTAAGCTAAAAGTGCAAAAAAGGATATTTCTATGTGTATAATTATTTTACTGTATTGTTAGGTAATTTCAGCAGTAGTACCATTCAGGCCCTCTCATTTCCAATTTTAAACGTCTAAATCGTCCACGACTAACATATAATATACTTTATCCACTTTTAATATATAATAGCCCGATAACTACGCTGATTTCAAATAAAGAAAGTGTAAAATAACCCATTGTTATTATATAACCCACGCTGCTAGGGGCAACGTGAGTTATATTCTGTATAACAAAATGTTGAGTAGTCATTGGAAAATTATTCGTAGCCAAATTGAATGAAAAACTATATTCCAAAAAGTAGTTAAGTGAAAGTACACTATGACAATTTAAAGAACGGTCACTATGATAAAATGTATTTCAAAATTCAATGCTCCAGTGTGAAAACACAAAATGGAACTATTTCTTATTAATTTATGAAATTTATTTCAACAAAAGTGGATAAAACGTTGTATGCCACTCGTGAGCAAAGAGATATTATCCACTCGGGATATTGTCCCACTCGGCTATCGCCTCGTGGGACAAACTTATCCCTCATGGATAATATCTCGTTTTGCTCACTAGTACCATAAATAACTATTGTCCACGACTAACGTATAATATACTCATTATACGTGTGTTTCTTCAATTATAATGATATCCATTATTCACTGCTAGTTTATCTAGTAGTCCCTTCTTCTATTATTCACTACTATTAAATAAAAATTTCATTTTTGGAAATTTTATCTAGTAGTCTCTTGGCATTTTCATTATTATTAAACTGAGACGTCAAAATGTCGACGTAAATTATTTTAGGTTTATTTAAAGGCTTTGATAATAAAATACAATTTTTTATCGGTCGTGGACAAAGTATCGTATTCTACTCGCATATAATGGCTGTTATTCCCTCAGATGAATTACGACACTCGCCTATCGGCTCATGTCGGTAAACTTCATTTTCGTGAATAAAGGCTATCATTATATGCTCGTTCAATAATATACTATTGTCCACGACTAACGTATAATATACTCATTATATGTGTGTTTCTTTAATTATAATGATATCCATTATTCACTGCTAGTTTATCTAGTAGTCCCGTCTTCTATTATTCACTACTACCAAATAAAAATTTCATTTTTGGAAATTTTATCTAGTATTCTCTTGCCATTTTCATTATTATTAAACTGAGACGTCAAAATGGCGACGGAAGTTATTTTAGGTTTATTTAAAGGATTTGATAATAAAACACAATTTTTTATCGGTCGTGGACAAAGTATCGTATTCTACTCGCATATAATGGCTGTTATTCACTCAGATGATTATGATTAACGACACTCGCCTATCGGCTCATGTCGGTAAACTTCATCTTCGTGAATAACAGCTATCATTATGTATATGCTAGTTGAATAATATGCTATAGTATACATTTGTTTCTTCACTTATAATGATATCCATTATTCACTGCTAGTTTATCTAGTAGCCTTTTCTTCCATTATTCACTACTACCAAGTAAACATTTCATTTTTGCAGTTTTATCTAGTAGTCTTTTACCATTTTCATTATAATTCAATTGAGACGTCGAAATGTCGACGGAAATTATTTAAGGATTATTTAAGGAATTTGACTATAAAATACAATATTTTTTATCGATCGTGGATAAAGTATCGTATATTCTCGCCTATCGGCTCATGTCGGTAAATTTCTCCTTCGTGAATAACAGGTATCATTATATCCTAGTTAAATAATATACTATTACACTTTAAATTTGTTCTTCAGTCATAGATTCAATAAGCCATGGGTCCCTCAGAGTTTAATGTTTCTTCGTCACGTTCCGTATGTTGTTTTATACTACAGAAAAATAATTTACATACTACAGAAATAAAAATCTGATAGAAATATAATTTTTTTTTTTAAATGCACAATCGGGCGACGCCATATGAATTTTATTGATGTTTAAAACTGTTTATAAAATTGTTCCAATTCGCACAATAAATTATAAGAATTGTGTATAATAAATTACTTTTCAAAGTACCTTCAAAATTTCTCAATTTAATCAAAGTTTTCTTACTTTATAAAACCAAATCTTTTTTTAATAAGAAACTATAAATTAAAATTCTTTTTCTTTTTATCAGTACACCAACTTTAATTACCTACATAAATAAAATATGGTATACAGAGAGCAGGAGACGTTTCACTTCCAACTCATTCCTGCCAAAAAAATAGCTCAACCCCTTAAATATATAAATGTAAAATTATATTACAGAGTCACAGTTGCTTTATGTGGATCGAAAGCACAGAAAAAGTTTCGAAAAAAAGAATAAATTAAAATTTATTTGACAAAATTATAAATCAATTTGTCGAGATAGGCGCAGCACAACGACGAGAAAGGGATTAATATTGTTATCAATTTCAAGGATAAATCAAAATAAAAAAAAAAAAAAGGAAATTCTAATTAAGAAAGTTATAAATTTGAAAATTCGTATTTTCGTTGATTGATTTAATTTTTTAGATTTGCACAATATTTAATCTGAAATCATGAACGTGATTCAAACGCGGAAACCGAACACATTAATCACTTTATTTCCTTTAAGTGGAAATTTTTTGTGCTTTCGACTGATGATTTTTGTGTTTGAACCAATCCAATCAATAAAATCTTTATTAAGTGATTTATTTTTATTTGGGTGAAAATGAAGGAATTTTGTTTTATTTGTTAACAAAGTTAATTAATTAATTACAATTTTTCTTTTTGTGAAAACCACCTGTGTAAAAATGTTGGTGCTTAACAATTTGTTTTCCTTTGTTTCATCTATATTTGTCTTTTTATTCTATGTAATTTATCACAGTTAGATAATAGGTAAGAGTAGGTGGAAATTTGATTAGGAAAATTCGAATAAATTCTTCTTCGCAAAAAAATGTATTTAAATAGCGGACTGAAGTACACAGTGTTGTGTAAAAATAAACTAATTCATCAGCAAACGAAGGAACGTTTTATTTGAACTCATCACAAAATATGGAGTATAAAGGCGGCCGCATGTATGCAGATAATTTGCGGATAAATATTTATCCGCGTTTTCAACCAAACAAATCACTGAAAACGAAAGAAAATTTTCCCTCCCAAGTTATCTTTGAGCAATATTATCCGCACAAAGATAAAAAATTTTTAACTTGGGAGTGGAAATTCTCTTTCGTTTTCAGTGATTTGTTTGGTTGAAAACGCGGATAAATATTTATCCGCAAATTATCTGCATACATGCGGCCTCCTTTAATAAATAAAAACAATGAACGACCTAATGACCGAATCGGGCACTAATAAATTACAATAAAAATGGAAGGAATCCATATTATGTATATGCCGTGGCTTTCTTCACAATAAATGTATTTTTTTAAATAAAAACTATTGGTTTTATTTAAAATGTCCACATTGACATATTGTCTTTTTAAAAAACAAACTTTAATAAGTAACTATTTATACAAAATAAAAAACGTAATATTAAACAAATTTCCAAAAACACTTGTGGTTAAAATTATCTTTCTTAATGTGAAAATATTAATTTAAAATTTGGAAGACCGGTTTCGGATTTCATCCATCGTCAGTTCCAATAAATTTTAACTACTGAAGTTTGAATTGAATAAATTCATGCAATTACCTGTACAAAATCATATCGTACAGTTTATTTGTTTTTGTGTTCAATTTATCATTGAGAATGTGTGGATTGTGTCCTTAAGTCATTTTCACAAGATAATGTCCATTATAAATATTTGCTTACTTCAAGGCTAAATCAAGATGCTTTGGAAAATACATTCTCTTTGATTAGATCCGCCAATGGAAATAATTTCAATCCATCTATCCAAGAGTTTAGTTACACAGTCACTAAATTATTATCAATTAAATATATTACACCGTTCACGGCACTTTCAAATTGTGAAGAAGATAGCCTTCCATTCTAAACTAAAGCATTCGATCTGTACTAAGCGGGACCAATATTTTATTGCGTTATCGCGCTCAACTGATGACACAGGAGTAACGTCTTGAAATGTTGCTGGTTTGACAGGTTTAACGCTATTTCCCTTTAATCTTCGAATGAACCGGAAAACAAACGCTGTTGTTCGTATCAATTTATTCAGCGTGGACGCTCTATTAATCAGTGGTTCCTCATTAACCATAAAGGCTGTGTTCCTCATTAACCATAAAGGCAATCTTACCTTTGATTCGGCTTCATCAGTGTTCATGTCGTCCTCAGATAAGTTCAACCGCATATTGTTTGGCCAGTTGTTCGGTTCTTCTCGGAGCCATTGCGGGCCACTCCACCATAGTTGGTAGTTCTTCAATTGCATAGCACCACATCCTCTCGATAACAAATCTGCTGGATTCTGATCTCCCTCAAACTAGCACTACTGGCCGTGCCCGCAGATGTGAAAATTATAGAAAAACAACTTCAAAAAGTTGCAGGTGATGTATCTTGTAATCGACGCCATCATCGTGTTTAAGAACCATGCAAAAATATAATTATAGAATATTTGCAGGTAATGTATCTAGTAACCGACGCCATCACCACATGGTTAGCAAATATACAAAAATGATTATAGAATATTGCAGGTGATGTATCTAGTAATCGACGCCATCACCGTGTATACGAATTATGCAAAACTAATTATAAAATATTTGCAGGCAATGTATCTAGTAATCGACGTCATCACCGCGTAGTTAGCAAGTATACAAAAAAAACAATTATAAACTAATTGCAGGTAATGTATCTAGTAATCGACGCCATCACCATGTATAAGAACCATGCAAAAATATAATTATAGAATATTTGCAGGTAATGCATCTAGTAATCGACGCCATCACCACATGGTTAGCAAATATACAAAAATGATTATAGAACATTGCAGGTGATGTATCTAGTAATCGACGCCATCACCGTGTATACGAATTATGCAAAACTAATTATCGACGCCATCACCGCGTAGTTTGCAAGTATATGAAAAAAACAATTATAAACTAATTGCAGGTAATGTATCTAGTAATCGACGTTATCACCGTGTATAAGAATTATACAAAACTAATTATAAAATAAGGCATTGTATCTAGTAATCGACGCCATCACCGCGTAGTTAGCAAATATACAAAAAAACAATTATAAACTAATTGCAGGTAATGTATCTAGTACTCGATGCCATCACCGTGTATGAGAATTATAAAAACTAATTATAAAATAAGGCAATGTATCTAGTACTCGAAGCCATCACCGCGTAATCGATGGAAAAAGATGGGCGGTGTCTTATGGAACGTTCAATGCACTAACAATGCGATAGAATATTCCAGCAGTGCATGCCTCGTGGAATTTGTCCAAATAATTTCATGAACCCCACAATGTGAGCAATATATTGCGTAATAATTGACTAGTAATGAATCACTTCACCACAAATTTACAACATTACTCGTAAAAATAACAATTCCAATTTTATCATGCACATTTTACACGTACAACGCCATTCTAAAAATTTCACCAGCGGTCACTTTAACAAAACAACAAAAAAAATATACCTGATGATTTCGGCTAACACCGCTACAATTATACGGATCCAGTCTATTACAACTTAAATTGTTGTAGACGGGGACAATCACTACGTCCCGGGTTTTGGCACCAAAAATGTTGTATTTGTGGACTTTTTTAATAATAACGATTATTTTCGAGTACGATTTATTTTATTTTTATTTCTTTATTTCGTGCGCGAATTATAAACTCGAAACTGGCAGTTGTGTAGAAATAAAACAGTTTCACTTTTAAGGTTTACAATAAATTTATTTTTTGATCGTTACTCAACGCTAGTTACAATAATTCTAAATTTTTATATTTTACTTTTGATATATCTTTATAATTTGCAACAACTACAAAACTACTTACTAATGAAAAATATATTTATTATGATTTTGTTATTCTTATAATTAATGAAAGAAGAGTAATCGGATTTATCGATTACTCATATTTCTGTTTATCAATTTTTATTTTAAAAAGAAATGTTATGTCTAAGACATAACAAACATATTATCATAACTAACCATTTGCGTCGTGGAGGTCAACGGACGTAACTCCTCCCCCCTAAGCGGTGTCCTTAACGTTCGTTTAAGGACAGCAGGTGATTTAGTGTCTAGTTTTGGTATTGCCAGTTCTATGTGAATTTCCTTTTCGGGTTTTTTGTTGAGCCATCTTTTTACTGAAAAATATAATAAACTGATTATGGTTAATATGATGATGCTGCTGATGAAGATATTCCTCTGAGATGAGTGGCTTTCTGTGGCTGAATGTAATATTTCTATCTTTTTATTATTGTGGATTGTCCAGTTTTGTAGCGTTGTTAATTTTATTTGTTCCTGGATATCGTTGATAATGATATCGTTGTATGGTTGCAAAGCTATAATATCTTCGTACATTATTGGTAGGGTATTACTGTATTCCTCTTGATTGAGATTAATCGTACAATTTTTGAAAAATATTAGCTTTATTCCTTTTACTGATTTTTGTTTTTGATTACACGTTGATGATATAGGTATTTCCTCTTTGGTTGAGACGAGTATATACTCGGGTGATAATTGCTCTATTTCATTTTGGAATTTTTGTTCGGTTAAGTTGCATAGTGCTTGTTTGTTGTTGATTATTTGCGGGATGCATTCTTTTGAGTTGTCCGCTGGATCTTGTTTTTCGCAATATTGGATGCTTTCTACTTCATTGCAAGGTTTTGTTGGGTATTGATGTATATGTTCATTTAGGATAATGTATGGGTTAGGTGGGATGATGGTATATGTTTCGTTAAATGTTATTGATTTAATTTTGTATTGAGATAGGATATCAGGGTGAAAATTGGGTATTTGAATAGAGAATATAATCTGAGATTGATTGTAATACGCTGTAACCATAGTAAACTATAAATACTTTCTTCTGTTTTAAGGTTAACATTAAATTTTGAAAAATGGTTTTGGATGAAACCTAATTCCTTGTGATTTAGAATATGTCTTGATATGATTTTTAATTTTGCCATAGTAATTGCTTCAATGATGTCTGATAGGTGATCGTTTAATAGTTCTATATTATATACTGATCTATGGAAACTTTGATCCAATTTCAGGATATTAGCCAAACTTTGAGTAATATTTTCAACCGATTTTAGTTCAAATTCGATTTTTCGCGTCTGATTATTTACAAAATTTTGAATATCATTAAAACGTGTTATCATTTTCGTATTGATATTAATTTGATCATTATATTTATTCTGCAAGGTGTCTTCGTTTCTGTTGATTTCAGCTATAGCTCGTCCTAGTTCGTCATAGTCATCGTGGTCCATATTACCTGTGATAGATTTTATTATGGATCCAAGTCCATTAATTAGTCCCCTTTTGTTTCGTAGTCTCGGTCTTAAATGATCTAATGTTTCTTCTAATCTCTTAAACTTCATGTGTAACATGTCTAGTCTAATTCTGTAGAGTCCTTTTATTCCAGTCCTTTCTTTACCAAATGTTTGAATTGTGTTTATGTTATTCTTTATTATCTGTAAATTATGTTCGTAACTGTCTAAGTTGATGATATGTAAAAGTCTACTATAACCTATTATAATCCTTGCATTCCCTAATTTAATGGGAATTATACCCTTATTCACATCGTAGTCTATTATTTCCATTTCTTGGGATGTAATGAGTTTACTGCACCTGCAATAAATATTTGACTTTAGCTTTGTGCACTTTTCTTTTGTTAGTTGTTAGTGTTACACGGTTATTTTTTTTTACGTGGTGTTTTTGAAATCGGGGGCTTAATTTATTCCTTCTGTTATCCTTTTCATAGATGGTTTCATTTTCAAGGAATATTTTCGGTTCTATTCTATTTTTATTTCTCTGGGTTATCAGTGCTTCTTTTTCTTTAGCGTTTCTCATATGAATTAAATTGTAGAGTTGTTCACAATTCTTTTTGTGATCTTTTAAATATTCGTTTGGATTTTTATCCGGAAGTTTATCTGGGAAAATTTCGGGTTTTGAAATATGTCCATTCTTGAGTTCAAATGGTGTCATCTTAATTGTGGAATGTATCGAGTTGTTGTAAGTAATTAGAGTTTCATTCATGATTTCGACAGGATCTTTGTCGTGGTTTTTAGCATATATAATTCTGTAAATTTCTATGAGGGTAGAGTGTAATCTTTCTACCGGAGAGTTTCCCGTGGAGGCTTTGGGTGTTGTTAGATGTAAAGTTATCTTGTACATTTCACAAAACTGTTTGAAAATTATAGAAGTAAATTCAACTCCTCTGTCTGTTACCAATTTTTGAGGTATACCATGGGTAGATATGAAATTTTTCATTAATTTAACTACTTCTAATCCATCTGAAGTTATCAAATGATATGCTACTGCAAATTTTGAAAACTTGTCTAATATTGTGAGAAATTTTTTATTATTAATAGCGAATATATCTATATGGATTATGTCTAATGGTTTCTTTGGATTTTCAGTCACTTCTAATTTTATGGGTTTGACATTCCTACCGTATTTTAATGTTTGACATATTTGACATTTGTTTATAATTTGGTTTATTAAACTTTTCATCTTGGGGAAATAAAATTTTTTTTTTAACTGTTCTAAATTTTCACTGATACCACGATGATTTCCTTCTTGGTGTTGTTTTGTTATTACGTCCCTTTGTTGTAGTTCGTCTACGATGTCTTCTACTAGCACTTTGCTTCGCACCAGTTTTATATTTGAATTAGAAAAGTGTTTTTCGTGAATTTTATTCATTAACTTAAAAGTACTTTCGTTACACGCTATTCCTATGAGTTTACCAGGTATTATGTATTCATTATATACTTGCATTAGTTTTTGCTCATCAAATTCATTACTTTTAATGAGATAGCGTCGTTTTTTGCGGTAATAGATTTTAAAGGATGTTTCTAAATGTAAGTATCTACTATCTAATTCTAATATTATTTGTGTATTGAATTCATTGAGAATTGTGTTGGTAGTCGGTATTGCGTCTTTTTTGCAATTGCTCAATGTTTCATCTACGAGTATTTCTTCTGAATGGGAAGATTCACTATCAGAATGAATATTTATTTCTATGATTTCAGGTTCCAATCGAGATAATGCATCAGCATTGGTGTTTTTGGTACCTTTTTTATACACGATGTCATAGTCATATTCCTCCAATTTGAGTCGCCATCTTACCAGTTTTGAATTGGGTTCTTTTAAAGAGAACAACCAAGTCAACGGCTTGTGGTCGGTAACTATTTGGAATTTATTCCCATACAAATATGGCCTAAAATATCTTACTGACCAAACAATGGCTAAGAGCTCCTTCTCTATGGTAGAGTAGTTTTGCTCTGTTTTAGTCAATGTCCTGCTTGCATAGCAGATTGGCCTGTCCAAACCAATTGCACCTTGGGAAAGTACGGCACCAAGTGCAACGTTACTTGCATCTGTTGTTAACACAAATGGTTTAGAGAAATCCGGATATTGAAGAATGGGGTTTTGGCATAGCAATGTTTTGCATTTCTCAAAACAATTTACATACTCCGGATTCATAGTAATCTTTTTGTCTTTCTGAAGGCATTCTGTCATGGGCTTTGTCAAATCTGCAAAGTCCTTAATAAATTTCCGGTAATATCCCAATAAACCTAAAAATGACTTTATTTGTTTCGGCGTTTTGGGAATAGGAAATTTCTTTACTACCTCAATCTTTTCGGGATTGGGCTTGACTCCTTCTGAACTGACGATGTGTCCTAAAAAGGCCACTTCTTTGTGCAAGAATTCGGACTTATCCAACTGCACTTTCAAGTTAGCTTCTTCCAATTTATTGAAAACTTGATTTAGATTACTAATATGTTCTTGAAGAGAGGTGGAAAAGACAATGATGTCGTCCATATAGCAAAGACAACTTTTGCCTTGCAAATCTTTAAGAACGTTATCCATCACTCTTTGGAATGTGGATGGTGCATTTTTCAGCCCGAATGGCATACGAATATATTCGTAATGTCCATTATCGACCGTAAATGCTGTTTTTTGAATGTCACAAGGATTCACCTCGATTTGGTGGAATCCGGATGCCAAGTCAAGCGTTGAGAAATACATACATTTCCCAAGCTTATCCAGGATCTCCGTTATATTCGGAAGTGGGTAGCGATCGTCTACTGTTTGCTCATTGAGCTTACGGTAGTCTACAACGAGTCTCCATTTGGGTTTCCCACTTGCGTCCGCTTTTTTTGGAACGATCCAAATCGGTGAAGACCAAGGTGAATAACTTGGCCTAATTATCCCCTGATCCAACATTTTATCAATCTGTTTACGTACTTCCTCTTTGTGGACGTACGGATACCTATAACTTTTCGTAAAAACAGGTTTTTCATTGTGAAGATTGATATCATGTTTGATCTGATTGGTAAAGGTCAGTTGGTGTGTTTCTTTGAAAAATATATTTTCATACTGTTTACATAACTTGCGTAAGGCTTTTGTCTCTTCTGAGTTCAAATGAGATGTACGAATCAGCTCAGAAATATCCTTTGATTGGTTAGTGTCATTGCTCGTTATAGAAGAATGATTAATTTCAATATTATATTTATCTTGTAACCTTTCAACTTTTATAGGTTGTTCAATAAAACATTTTTGTTCTGTATTTGACCAATTAACACATTCAACTAAAGCGTACCAATTTGTCGCTTTATATATACCTTCAGGTATAACTAGAAGTTCGTGTATATGGATTGGTTTAATGTAAACATCGCCCTCTTGCTTATCAACAGGTATTCGCATAGTTATTTTGCTTCTGGGTGGAACCGAATAATTTTTGGATATAAGATTTGGTTTGAAGAGGAGTGGGATGATTGTACCGTTAGTGGTTAAAGTAGATTTCTCAAAATCTAATTTAATATTCAACTTTTGCATTAATTCTAAACCTAAGAGTCCGTCAAAGTAATTGAGAAACCTGAAAACCAAGAATTCTAATGGTTCCTTACTTTTAAACTCCATGAGACCATTCACTGTTACTTGATCAGTTATTTGATGTTTTTGGAATAATGTATTGATGGTTACTGACGGAATTTTTTGGATCCGTGAAGTATGTATATACTTTAAGTCTATAAAAGATTTATTTGCTCCCGTATCTATGAGCATTTTAAGAATTGTTTTAGGATTGAGTTTAATATGTATGTAGGGTAACATTGAAGATTGGTGGGTGTTCAAATGTATATACCCTAAAGGGTTTCCGAGGCTGGTACCTGAAAAACCGAGTCATCTACTTCGTAGTAATTCTCATCCGGATTAGGAATTTCGGTTTGAGGTTCCTCTTCAATCGCATAATCTAAATTTGGAAAGTAATTTTGATCGTTATTTACTTCCTGATCATGGTGAGAATGCAATATGTCATTTTCTATATTAAACAGTTCTTCGCTTTTGAATTTTGGGCCAGTGGGTTGAAAAGAGTGTTGTTGTGGTTGTTGTTGAGGTTTATTATAACCAAAGTTTAAATTACTAAACCGTGTAGGTTGAGTAAATTTATTTTGATTTGATATGGTGTCCATTGATTCAATTTTATTGTATGGTAATTTGGGTGGTGGTCTTTGGAAGGGTTTATAATTTTGATTTTGTTGATAATTCGGTTTAGGTTGTGGAAATTGTTGTGAATTTTGGAAAGATCTTTGATTAAAATAATTTTGTGGTTTGTCGAAATGCGTCATTTGCAATCGGGGTTGTTGGTTGATATATGGTTGTCTAACAAGGTTAGGAAAGGGTTGTCGATATAATATCCGATTAGGAGTTGCTGCAGGAACATGTGTCTGCGTTTTAGTTTTAAGATAATGCATGTTCTGTTCTGTCATGCATAATGAGAATGCTTCATTTATTGTTTTAGGCTGCCATGCCCTGATCATCGAACCGATGGGTTCCTTTAGACCAGCCAGAAATGTGGATAAGCACATCTCTCGATACAACTGTTCTTTTGCTTTTCTAACATTTTCATCGTCTTCGTTTAACCTTATGTGTGAGAATATGGTGGACTGAATATCTATAATTCTGGAAAAATATTTTTCCAATGTATCTCCACCTTGGTGTATCATATGTAAATCGCGAATGAGACTAGTCTCATTTCTCTTATCTGCATAGTGGGTTATTAAGTTTTCACGAATTGAGGTCCAACACAGTGGTGTCCCATACATCGTCAATACTTCGTCGGCCTCTCCCGTGTAACAGGTATATTACCTGCTCCTACAATTTTTTCACATTCTGTGATAATTTCATCCACATTGTCTATGAAATCGTACAATGTGTGACGATTTCCCTCATATTTAGGTAAATCTTTTATCGAATCGGGTATCTTGAATGTATTTACTAACGCCGTAATATTTTCTACTTTCATTATTTTTATTTGTTTTATATAACTATCTTTATTAATATCAATATTATAATTTGTAATTTTTATTTTTTCGTTAAAATTTTCGACTAATTCGTCTAATTCATTAGCATCTAAAGTTCTGTATACCGCAGAATCAATAGAGCAATCACTATCACTATAACTATCACTATCAAGAGCTAATCTATTTTTATCAACCAATGTCGTATTATCGTATTCCGCGATTTTACTATGATCAATTTTCTCATATACCGTGAGATTTTGAGAATTATTGTTATTTTGGATAGGTGAGGAATTTTTAGAATTGAACATATAAAAATTTCCAACTTACCAGGCAACTAGTAGTAATGTTATTCTCATCGTGTAACGTAGGTAGCAACTCAGATATTTGCACTTTTTGCACTTAACACTAATAATATGTTCGTAATTTTGTTCAATTTGGCACTATTCACTACCACTGATAAACCGTCAGTGTGGATATCACTCCCGAAAAACGCACTATTTCAAAATTAACTTTTATTATTAATATTAATTACTGAGCTGTGTTAGATATTTAAAAATATCCACTACCAAACTGCGCCAATTATAAACTCGAAACTGGCAGTTGTGTAGAAATAAAACAGTTTCACTTTTAAGGTTTACAATAAATTTATTTTTTGATCGTTACTCAACGCTAGTTACAATAATTCTAAATTTTTATATTTTACTTTTGATATATCTTTATAATTTGCAACAACTACAAAACTACTTACTAATGAAAAATATATTTATTATGATTTTGTTATTCTTATAATTAATGAAAGAAGAGTAATCGGATTTATCGATTACTCATATTTCTGTTTATCAATTTTTATTTTAAAAAGAAATGTTATGTCTAAGACATAACAAACATATTATCATAACTAACCATTTGCGTCGTGGAGGTCAACGGACGTAACTCGCGCTGTGCGAATTATAACACAAGGCTTACTAAACAATTAACGCAAACGAAAAACAAACTGTGTGGTGTGAAATGTATTTGAACAAGTTCCTTTGTTTGGATTTGAAAAATAAAATAAAAATTAAGATCAGTCTCGTTTTGGATACGGTCTCAACAAGGCCAGAGTTTTTTTTATGATATATTAAGTCTAGTTGTGATTACAAGTTGGTTGTAATAAATTAACATATAAAAGTTAAAATCAAAAAGTTTTTGATTATTAAAATGTACAGTTAAATTATAATGTAGTTGCTACAATATTTAAATGGGTGATTGAATTCAATAAATCACACACTAAATACGACAATTTATGTTTATACAAATTCAACATTTTTAGTTTATAAATTTAATTGTGATGAAAATACTGAAGATAATATTATAAAATATATAAATTGTTGTACCCTAAATATAAGTGAGACAAAGAAGAATTTATATTGTTTAATAATGATGTAATTAGTGTAATATTGATGTACAAAAAAATAAAAAAAACGAGAAAAAAAGAATTAAAAAACCAAAAAAGTTATTTTATTCTTGTCAATTGAGGCACTATTCCCGTCCGTGGAGGCATGGCAACCATTGTTGTTGAGGGGGATCCTGCGTCGGCGCTGGTTGGTGTTCGGCCGGACGGCCCGATAAAATGTATTAATTAAAAAACAAACTGTGAATTTTTTTTTATTACACTAACGTAAATTCTTGTGCTGATTCATGATTCTTGAATTTTTTGATAGTTTTTTTTAACGTAACGATTTTTTTTCTTGATTTTGAGCTATTATAAAATTTGTAACAGTTTGTTTTGTCCTTCCTTTTTTTGTTTGATTAGACAACTTTATACTTTTTACTTTCGGTTTGGTTTGTGGTATGTGTACGGTTTTCTTTTTCCACTTCCATTCGGAGAAATTTTCTACCTGGTTTTTTTCCGATTTTCTCAAACGTTTTTTTTTATTTTGAGTTCTTTTTTTCATATGTCATTTTTTTTTGGTTCAGTATGGTTCGATATTTCTAACGGTGAACTGTGAACTGTGTTATTAAATTTATACCATAAATTCAGTCCTAAAATTTTTGTGCGTTATTTGATAATATTTTTTTGTGTACCGTTGTTTCATGAGTGTTAAAGTGATTTGTTATTTTCTTCTCGAATGAGTCACCTTCACCTCATGTGCGATTAATTTTCTTTGTTTGATCGAATGATGAGACACACAGAGTTACAAGAGTTTAATATTTGTGTTTGCGTATAATTTGTTAATACTTAACTACACGGTTGTTTTCTATACATATATAGGAAGTAATGTAAAGTGTAATTAGCATTTTCAGTCGCTATAGCCTGATGAGATTGACTGGTAAAAAAAATTAAATTTTTCGTTATTCTCACTCAGATCGAAACTGAAAACTTGCAAAATTTCTCGATAATTTCTCCCTTCGTAGAGTATAAATTTCCCTTATCTACCAATCCGTTTTCGACCATTATTTGTACGTTCATGAACGGATTTCTTTACGTTGAATAAATTGTTGACGGATCCATATAAAAAGGAAGAATAAATATATACGCATAATAGCAGTAGTTTAATAATTAAGATGCCATTTGAGGAGGGATAGTTTTTAATTACATATGAACCACTAAATAAATTATTTTACAAGGAAAACAATTTTTTATAAAAATAGAACTATTGGTTAATGGACCAAGCCGACCAATAATGAACCAAGAAATATCGTAAACACAGGCGAAACATGAAAATTTCAACAAAAAGTAAATAGAGATACATATTTACACGTACAAAAATATTATGTATTTTGAAATATTATATACCAATTAAATATAATAAACATAATTGAAATAAAACTATTATATCTGTTTAATAAAATAAAAAATTTATTTTCCGAAATACAATATTTATGATTTAGCTAAATAACACATTTTGGACACATTCATTTTTACGATGTACACCTAAAAATACGACTGTTTGAAGCAATTTATCATCAGCAACTTTAATTTCGTACAGAAGAAACAAATAATAATATACTTTCTAATAATTAATTATTTAGCAGCAGACATCACAACACAAATTAAAAATTTTCAAACTACAACTACATACGCCTAGAGTATTAAGTAAGAAGTCACATAGAATAGGACAGTTTAGTAGTATATGAATTAGGATAGTTTGATCGTCGTTCCATGCAAATTAAATGGTGTTGGTCGACTAAAGGCCGTTCAACCCTTACCGAGTTATAAATAATAAAACAACGCGCGGGCCGGCGGCCTTAAATGAGAGAAATATTTTCTGCGATTTTCAAAAATAAAAATTGTTATAAAGTTCATCCATTATCGAAATATAAATAAAAATGTGAAGAAAACAAAAAAATTAGTTTTTCCTTTTTTCTCCACTTTAAAAGGGACAATTTACACAAATAATTGTGGATTGTTCCATAAGTAAAGAAAAGTGAAAGTTTTCCTACAATCGCTGTTTTTTATTGTTGTTTAAAAAGCAGATTCAGTGAAGGAAATAAATATTCAATTTTAAATAAAGAATTTCAGTACGTTTATCCAAAAATTTGCTTCCCTCGGTGGATACCTAATGTTAGTTTTATTTTCGGCCGTACACATTATTCGTGCGCTGATTGAATTTCATTGTTGCATGCGCTTGAAGCTTCTTATATTATTTATTATTTAATGGTCGTGTCGATTATTATTAGATTCAGGGTCGCAGACCTCATTCATATTTGAACCACGTGTAAAACGTTTGGACCTTAAACGTGAGGAAGGTCAAATTCGTGTGGAAGGTCTGGCGACTTTAAATGTGTCTACAATTGGTAGTGCAAAATTGACTATAATTATATTCTCTTCCCACATAGTACCGAAAATCACGACTTTACCAACTAACGATGAAACTAAACTGTACAAATCCCTCAGGGTTCAGAACTGCAATTAACAGATTCCACGACAGTGCGAAAGGAAATCGATATTTTATTGGGTACCGATTACTTTTTTTATGTTTGGAGAAGCAAACGTATTAAATTAACATCTAATATATTCGAACGATGCCAAAATGCAATCATAAAAGTGAGGATACATTGTTTAAATGTAAAAACATTTCGGGGAGTTGACGCAATTTCGTTTACCAATGGGTTAATTAGAGCAAGATATATTTTAACTAATGTATTGGGTGTGAGAATATGACTCCGCCCTTTTTTGTTAAAATAAAACACATTTGCTTGTTTAGAAAATGAAAGAATTATTTATTGAAAGTATGCTCCATTTGCAGCTACAACTTTTCCCCATTTTTCAGGCAGTTTACGGATTCCATCTCTGAAAAAATCTTGGTCTTTGGAGGCGACCCAATTATTAAGCCAATTTTCGATCTCTGCGCGAGAATTGAACCACTGTTCAGAAAGAGACGACTGCATCGACCGGAATAAGTAGTAATCTGAAGGAGCTTTGTTTGGTGAATACGACGGGTGGGGCAGAACTTCCCAGTGCTGTCCTTGTAAATAATTTTCCACAACGTTTGCAACATGTGGTTTTGCATTGTGATGCTGAAAAATTATTTGTTGTGTCTATTCACCCATTCTGGTTGTTTTTCCTCTATAGCTCGCTTCAAACGTATTAGTTGTCCTCGGTACACATCGCCATTGATAGTTTCACCTGATTCCAGCAGTTCATAATATACCACACCTTTCTGACACACCAAATACAGAGCATAACCTTATTGCAATGAATATCTCGCTTTGGTTGCGATGGACCAGCTTCACCACGCTTCACCCAAGATTTTTGGCGTTTGGCATTCTCATAATAAATCCATTTTTCATCTCCAGTAACTATCCGAAGCACAAAACCTTTTCTTTGTTGTCTTTGAATCAGTATTTTACAAATGGTTTTTTGACGTTCGAGGTCTCTTTCTTTTAATTCATGTGGAAGCCAGCTGTTATAGCCAATTCTTATTTTGTTTGAGAAGAATCTTCAGCCAATAACGTTTCCAATTCAGCATCTTCAAAGTTTTTGTGTGGTTTTCCATGCTCTTTATCTTCAATGCCAAAATCATCGTTTTTAAATCGTCGAAACCATTCTTTGCACGTTGTATTCCCTGGAGCATGCTCCAGACCATAAGATCCAAAAAGATAAGTTTCCGCTGCACTTTTATATGCAATAAAATATGTAATAAAACTTCCCGCAAATGATATTTATTTAGAATAAAATTCGACATTTTGAAAGAGTTAAAAATACTATTTGTTTACACTTCAACGAAATGTCGTATACTGCGTTTGATAGCTGACATCAAGTACTATAGAATACAAGTATTGCGCATTTATAGTTTACATAAGCAGTAAAAATAACGACACCAATTGAGAAAGGACGGAGTGATATTCACACACCCAATATAATTAAATTCACTCTCCGAAGGATACTAATTGAAGAAAACTTGGGTCAGGCAAAAAGTTTTGTGTATAGCATTTTATTCTTTTGAGCTTTTAGACTCAATTTAGAAGAGTACTACTATAATATTGCGTACAAAAAAGGCGTCAAGAACACAACTATCAAGAGCTGTACCAGAAGAGCAAACAAACCTAAACTCAATCAGTTAAAGCTCTAGTGCCTCAGTACCCTTGATTTATCTTCGTAATACACAAGGCAAACAAATACCAACTACCAATACAATCTTTAAACAGTTTAAAAGACAAATTATCTTGGGGATGGACCCTAATAAAAAATTAAATTCGAATCAAAAAAACGATACACCTATAAAAAGGATCACTACGACGAAAAAACTCTATCAGAAATAATTAAAAAAATATGTGGAACCTAATATTAACACAGGGTTCATATCTAATGAAGAAACTTTTAAAATCCTGAATAAACTAATGAATACTATATTTAAAACAGAAAAAATCCAACTCATTCGTTTCGATCATCTAGCCATTGACATACAACACAGACTAATCTTAGAGGACCACCACGGCAGTAATCATCATGGAAATGCTGAGAATACTGAACGTATAATAAGAAAATATTACTTCCCCAAATTGAAAGTAAAAATAAATTTGTTAATAAACAGATGTGAAATACGTCAAAACCTTAAATAAATTCGGAGTGAAAAACCCATTAAGCTTCAAATATCAGAGAACTCCACAAGGCCTATCGAAGTGGTTCACATATATGTATATATTTTTTTATAGAAAAACAACAATTTCTAACAATTCTGGATAAATTCGCTAGATTTGGTGTAGCCCAAATTTTAGACGGCAGTGATACGACATCCCTAAAGTTCTTTAAAATTCTTAGACAGTATATTATGGGTCATGGCCAACCAGAAAAAGTAATAGTAGACAACGGAAGGGAATTCAAAAATGATAATTTCAAAGAATTATGTGCGTTATATAAAATAAAATTACATTTCTCATCAGGCAAAAATTCAACTGGTAATTCTCCTGTGGAACGATTTCATTCCACAATCCTCGAAATATACAGAGTTGCTAAAGCAAAAAAACCCAGAAGATAGTATAGAAACACTTATGACAAAATCAGTTATACCTTATAACAATTCTATTTAATCTGTCACCCATATGACACCTATAGAATTGTAGAATTGAAAAACGGGCATTACTTTAGAGATGACACAATTCCCGAACCCAAACTAAGCAAATTTAAGGAAATAGTAGAAAAGCAAAGGAAATACAATGACCAAATATTACAGCTAATCTATAAAAGAAATACAGAAACAAAAAGAAAACTGATAGAAAGAACCACTAAAATATAGTAAAACCCCAAGCCCCAAAACAGGAAACACAGTATATTAGAAAACAAATAGGAGAAATAAAGTAGCACCACGTTCTAACAAATTACAAATTCTAAAAAATAACAAAGTTACAAATCAAACCAAACAAGCTAAAATCCATAAGGCAAAAATTAAACGTCCATTATAGGTTAGTACCGGTATGGGGACAAATATTCAGGATAAATGACATCGAAGGCACGCAGGGCATATTAATTATCAATAAAAATCAGTGACGCAAAAATTATATAATCCTATACAAGACTACTCCATATAATAAATCTCGACAAATTAGCATATACCGCGTTACCACTCAAATAAATAAGGAAACAAATACCATATTTGAATATAAAATAAAAACTGTTCAATAAATTGAATAAACTAACGGAAACATAAGAACATTTATGGTATTTTACCAGACAAAAAAGAGGACACTTAAACGGTACAGGATCAATCACAAATTCCATTATGGGAAATTTAGATCAAGGCGACTTAAACACTTTAGAAAAAGCGCTAGACCAAATTAACAGAAACGAAGACAAAATCACAGAATTTAATGACAGACAGACTTGCAAAAATCCAAAAATATGTAACAGACCGATCAAGAATTCTACACCAAATTATTGATAAATGCAACTGAAACAATCACGACATCATCCAAGATAGATCAACACCTAGAACAAATTATTTTTAATATAGAGACATTACAAGACCATTTAGACAGAATTATAGAATCAATAACCATTGCTAACATCAAAATAATTTAAATAATTTAAAAACACATACAGGACAAAAAAGAAACACAAATAATAAAAGATATTATACTTAAACAAGGAATCGCAATAGAAACTGAAGAGGATCTCTATAAACTTATATGGGTACAAGCATATAGAATATGATTTTCCGTACAAATTCCACAGTAAAATCAATTAAACTTTACATATTACGAAACCATTCAAACTTTTATAATTAATTCATACACAATTCCAATCCCCAATCCAAAAATCCTAATAAACCAATTATTTTACCAATATATTACAAAACCATGCATCACAGTGAACTAATTCACGTCATGCGAAGCAGAAAATCACCTACTGCATAATATAAACCCGATTATGTATAACAATTCTTTATATATTTTTCTGAATAAAAAGAAGCAAGGACAGGACAAAAATTCCAACACAACCTGCAGATGTGCCAAAAATCTCTTTTTGGAACCTTCTTAGAGAGGAGGAATTACGCCGATGGACTCACCGTCCTCAACGACAAGTCAACAACTCACAACAACAACAACTTCAATACGTTGATCATAATATAATTATCAGCATTTCATTTTAACGTAATGTCATATTCTTGTTTTGACTAAAATTAATTTCAATAATGATAATTATATTGTATTTTTACTTCCATTTTCTCAATACGTTTTACTTTAATTCTGAGAAGTATATTATATATGTATATGTGTACATCTCTACTTAATTTAAATACATTTTCTTCTTTTTCTTTTGAACACCCAGTTACATTGTA
The DNA here is from genome assembly GCA_958295665.1 of Tipula vernalis. Taxonomy (NCBI): domain Eukaryota; kingdom Metazoa; phylum Arthropoda; class Insecta; order Diptera; family Tipulidae; genus Tipula; species Tipula vernalis. The sequence continues at coordinate 244,535,592 of OY282558.1, read as the reverse complement.
TAATTAAAAATGATATAAAATAAAAATCAGAATAGTTGTAACTTCCGTAGTGAAGACATTAAAAATTTATTATAACAAAAATAAAATAAAATATCAAAATTAATAAATAAAAGAATTTTATTTTCGGAAATTAAAATCTGATAAGTTATAATTCGCATCATATGATCACCGGATCGTCACTGTGGAATGAAGAGTAGGTGATAGAAAAACCAACAAGATCTTGCCGATAAATCAACAAATAATTAATTTTATCAATAAATACGAGTACAAGGTGCTTGAAACCCATTATCGCCGCTCTAAAAACACGGGGCGGCAGTATTTACATCTGCGTTATCAATTAATGGTAAGTACCGCACATTTTGCAGTGAAAATCCGGGAACTGACATAAAAAGAAGCTACTTTCGCCATATTTTTAATACTAATTTAATATTGGATTTAAATCACCGGCCACTAACGTTTGCTCCACATGTTTGGCGTTCCAAGAGAGGATAAAAATTGCAAAAGAACCACAACAAAACAATGTATTATTGAAAAACGAGTTCATCGATTACGAGCAAAAGCATTTTTCGAGTTGGCAAAAGAGGAGTTTCAAAACATGCCCACCTTTAGTTTTGGTGAAAAATATGATTCGTCCGAAACTTTTCGAGTTGGCAAAAGATCAGGCAGATTATTACAGCCGTCACTTCTATCTGTACAATTTTGGTGTAGTTAAGCGTTCCACCAAAGTTTTTCTGACTACAGATAGCGTGTTTTTTTATATATGGTATAAATAACAAGGGTCCTAAAGGTTCAAACGAAATCGTGTCCGCCGTTTATTGGCAATTATGTAATACGTCATTTGAAAACATAAAACGCTTGCGACTGATCTGCGACGGTTGTGGGACCCAAAACAAAAATTCAATTATGATGGGTATGTTAATGTTTTGGCTACGAATTAATGTTCCAACCTGGGAAGAAAAGCTTGAAATAATCTTCCTCGTTCCCGAACATTCATTTGTATTACCAAAAATATTGTCAAAAAAAAAAAAGCGAAAGCAGGGTAATGCCAGTTGTTAGACCACTTTGGAAGATTAAAAAATTTATTAGAGATCAAAAATGCCAAACGCTGGTACCAAAAATATATTTTGAACGATGTAACGTTACTAACTATAGTTAGAAAGTCTACAGAAATTTATGCAGGCAGAGCTTCGGGCGGTCAGTTTATCCCGGCTAAGACTCAGGGAAATGGGGTGGGGTTTTCCGAAGTTGCTTACATCTGTATTAGACCGCATAAAAAAGGAAATTAGGATTCAAAACAAAATTCGAAGCACTTGTAATTCAACCTACCTCAGCTATACCTACCACATCCTAGATCATCCTTCTTCTGGCTATTCTATTCCATGTTTTTATACGTATTTACAAACAGTACAAAAAAAAATAATAATGATAGTAAAAAGATCGCAGCAAATTAAGATTCAAAAAAAATTAATGACTTTTAATATTCCAAATTAAGGAAAAATAAAAAAAACATTACAATTTGATCGATAGTAACTATAATAATCAAAAGAAACTAAAGTAACAGAATAAACTAAGTTAACTAACACAAACTAACTAAGTGCACTGTACGAGAAGTTCAATAACAAAATGAAGTAATATTTAACTACCCTACACCCACTTAATATTAATTAATAATAATAATAAAAAAAATAAATATAAAGTTAATAATAATATAACAATAAAAAAAAATAAAAATCTTAGCTTATACAAAGTTGACTTCTGGTTGATGACGTGTTGATTGTTGTGGCATTTTATTTTGGTGGTAAAATGTTATTGTATGTACGGTATGCCGCTTGGTAAATTCGTTGCGGAATATAATTATCATACGATATCTGGAGGTTAGGTTAGGTTAGGTTAGAGCGGCTGCCAAAACGCACACTTAGACCGATGACGGTCCGTTGTGATACCGAGGGATCCTACTCCTCTTCCACCTTCACTGGAACCAATTTGAGCTACTTATGTAGCGTAAGACATTTCGCACATTGCAGTTTTGAGATCCATAAGGCCGTCCAAACTGTACTTGCCCAGATATTTGTACCTCCTGTAATCTAGCGCCGGGCATGAGCAGAGGAAGTGGCTCAGAGTCTCTTCCTCCTCCTCATCCATGCAGCTTCTACAGAAGTCAATTGTCATTGACCCAAGCCTCCTCACATGCTCCCCAATGAGGCAGTGTCCTGTGAGTACCCCCACGACTATACCTAAGTCAGGTCTGCTTAGGGATAGTAGCGTCTTGGAGCACTCCAAGTCCAGTTTCGGCCAGACTTATCGCGCTATATTGCATGTTATGGTGTTAGTCCACCTCTTCTGTGCCGAGGCTATCGCCTCATTACCAAGCGCCTTAAAAATCGCCGCTATGGGCCTCCCCAGATTTGCCCTTTCCGGTTTCAATTGGAGAGTTGTACCTTGCCTTGCCAGTTCGTCCGCCCTGCAGTTCCCCCGTACGTCCGAGTGACCGGGGACCCAGACTATCTGGATATTGAACTGCTCACTCATCTCGTTAAGAGATGAGCGGCACTTCAATGCCACCACGGATGTCAGAGAAACTGATTTCAGCGACTTGATTGCCGCCTGACTGTCCACATATATTGTTATATCCCTTGTGGATATGACATTATGCCTCAACCAAGTCAGCATTTCCTCTATCGCTACCACCTCCGCCTGGTACACACTGCAGTGATCAGCAAGACGAACGGATAAATTCACATTTAATTTGTCACAAAAGACTCCTGCTCCGACTTTGCCGTCTAGCTTGGAGCCGTCAGTGTAAAATTGTATACAACCAGTTTCTGCTATTGACCTGCTCCCCCATGATTCCCTTGAGGGGAGAAGAGTCCGGAAACCCTTTCAAAGCAAACAACCGGTGTTGTGTAGTCACTATTCACCACATCTGCCTTTAGCGACCTGCCAATCGTCGAGTGGCCCTTCTGAAGAGATTTCCACTCACCCACGGCAGAGAGTCGTGTAGCCATAGTTGCCGCTCTCTGCTTACCAAAGATGCATGAATATAAAGTTAATAATAAATAATAATATAATAATAAACAAAAAAAAAAAAATCTTAGCTTATACAATGTTGACTTCTGGTTGATTGTTATTGGATTGATTGATTGATTGCGATGTACGATCAAGCATTTAAGCAAGTCTCCCGTATTATAAATGCGAATACCACAACCACTATACCCATGTTACAACACAACACGACACCATTCTTCATGAAGCCAAAAACTCCGTAAAGAAAGGCGCCACATCGATAACCACATAAGTCTAATAGTGTGATATGCGCCCCTGTCCAGGCCGCCGTCGTACACCTTTTTACATATAACAAGATCGAGGGATGGGAAAGGAATGTTAGCAACAAAGACTCAACCCGGTTCCAGACACCTAAGTAGTTGATAGTTAGTAAATTTGTTAGTAATAAATTTTTTTTTTTTTTTTTTAGTAATTTATTTAGCACAAGACTACAATTTTAAAGTTCATCCATCTACTGCTCCAACCTGTAAGAAGACACAATGACAACACAAAATTTCCTGGTGCCGCAAACTCTTTTTTCTGAAAAGCTGTAACAACTATTATTATTCCCTCCCCAATTTTTTCCATCGGCGGTTGTAAGGGGGGAGGCGAGATTTCGTTCCATCATCATGTTCCCATGCGGTCACCCAAATTTGTACTAACCTGTAGGTAGTGTTGCTTGACGTTGTTGTTGAAATCGTTGCGTCTCTGCTGTCCTTGCTACTCGCCCCCCTTGTTGACTTCTGGTTGATTGTTGTGGCATTTTATTTTGGTGGTAAAATGTTATTGTATGTACGGTATGCCGCTTGGTAAATTCATTGCGGAATATAATTACCATACGATATCTGTAATTTTATGTTATTATTTTTTCTTCACAATTGTGTTGTAATGCCCTAGTCTTAATCACTAATTATTATTTTTAACCGAATACTTATTGTTTTTTTGGATGGTTATTAGATTACATTTTATTATTATTATTATTAATTTTATTTTTAAGTGTAACTTAATGTAATAGTGTTTTTTTCTTTAAACTTAGATTTATTTTTTTTTTTTTCACTAACTTAAACTTAATTACTTAATTTAACTTTCTATTTTTTATTAAACTTAAGCACAACCGTTGGATATCACTGTTTAGTTGTTTAAATCGACTTATGTTATCGACCTTACTTAAACGACTTTTTTCGACCACATTATTTTTTCCACATATATGTACAAGGCAGACGGCATTTTCACTTGTCTCTTATCCCTAAGGTTTTAATTTCGTTAAACTAAATTTAGCATTTAACACTAACAGTTTATTACATAATAATTATAGTTATTTATACTGTTTATTTAATACTACGTATACTTAATGAACTATTTTTAATATTAATTTTAAACACTACAAAATTTAGTTTAATTTTCTTTTGCAGGTTTTTTTTTTTTACTTTTCACAATAATTTAAGATTTCTTTATTCAATTTTTTTACTTGATTTTTAATTTCTGTTGACCTTTTCAAATGTATGATCATTCATCGACTGCCTATTCTCATTTTTTTTTCTACAAGTTTTCTACAATTTATTTTTTTTTCCTGGTCCGTTTACCAATACATATATTCCAATTACCAATTGTCAATAATTAAAAACCATAGCAGGTACATTGAAAAGGGAGTGTTGTACCACTTTGGTGGTTAGGAAAACTGTCTTGGTTTTAATGTGGCTATCGCCACAACGATTAAATAATCTGAACAATGCGTAATAGTATATTATTCAACAAGCATATAATGATGGCTGTTATTCACGAAGATGAAGTTTACCGACACGACCCGATAGGCGAGTGTCGTAAATCATCTGAGTGAATAACAGCCATTATATGCGAGTAGAGTACGATACTTTGACCACGATCGATAAAAGATTGTATTTTATTATCAAATCCTTTAAATAAACCTAAAATAATTTACGTTACGACATTTTGACGTCTCAATTTAATAATAATGAAAATAGCAAGAGACTACTAGATAAAATTTCAAAAATGAAATTTTTACTTGGTAGTAGTGAATAATGAAAGAATGGACTACTAGATAAACTAGCAGTGAATAATGGATATCATTATAATTGAAGAAACAAACGTATAATGAGTATATTATACTTTAGTCGTGGACAAACATTTTTAAGGTCTTTTCTCGGGTTGCAATGCCCATTGATTTTTTTTAAATTATAGTTTTTCTCTTGATTTCTTTTGCGACTTTAGTATGTTTGAATCTGAATTATTTTGCATATGTAAAATTTCTATAATGTAAATCTGCTATTAAGACAATAACAAATTGCCATAAATAATAGGATTTTCCCTGAGTAACATACTCATAATTTTTAGGTTTCAGATAACTTGTGACCAGACAAAGTAATTTCAGTAAATGAAAACTAAAAATTATATAAAGTTGTTTATTCAGAATGAATAAACAAATGTTGAAACACATTTAGACATAGGAAAACACACCCTAAACTCATCAAAGCAGACCTTTGGAATTATAACTTCTCAAAAGTCGTGATTCCGAACTTGTGTTAAACTTGAATCATCCTTATTCTTCCTGAACATACTATCTGAATGTGATACCGTCGGTACTAGCCTTACACAAGTAGTAGATCATTTCTTGAAAGTAACTATTCGAATACCACATTTTTAATTAAAACTATTAATCGTACTGTCAACTTATTTTCAATTTTGACAGATAATCTAAGGCACAAACCCAAACTAACGGAGGAGGTAGTCTACAAGTGAAGCTATTCTTCATTTTCAATATACTTACGGAATACACCCATTCAAAACATTAAATAGTATATTTCAATCAATACACAAGAGTGTTTTCTAATTTCATTGCAAACAGAATTCTGCACATCTGTTTTCAGCATTAATCTAATGTCTTTGGACATTTGGACAAAAATAGTAAAATTACATTTAAGGAAAAAAGTTTACGATTAATTATTTCAGAGAACTTTAATGGGATCATAACAATTTATGGGCCAAGTATCAACAATACAACGACTATTAAACTTAAAATAAAACACCGTAAAGTTGTAAAAAAATAACAAAAATAAATAATAACAGTGAAAAAGCAATTACTCTGAATTTATTTTCTATTTTCCTAGTAAAAGTTTGTACATATAAAAATACACGATAAAAAACTATTAAAAATTAAACTTAAACGAGAGTAAGAATACAAACAGAAATAACTACAAACATATATCCAATACAAAAAAAAAAAAAATTGAAAAATTGAAAAGTTACGAGAAGAAAAATTGGTTATAGTTTACCTTTCTTTATTCCTTGTTGTTGTCCGCGTTCACCCAAGACCACATAATATTTACAGCAGCTACACATAAAAGGCTTTGATATCAAACATTTGTAATTGTTTTTAAAACTATAACTTTAAATCTGACGTTGACATCACGACAATATTGTGATTAATGAATAATGATGGTGATTTAAAAAACAAAAAACTATGAGACAAATGTTCCATGATTCGTCTTCTTAACGGCAAACATACCAATATACCAAAGGTCTGAATTCAGAAAAGGAAATATTTTATGGGAAAAAGGGCCTCGTATCCAAATAAATACGATTTATTTAAATTTCTAAGATACTGTGACATAGACACACATAAATTTGTTTTAAGATTAATTTCTATTATTTATAAAAAAACACAAAATTTAGAGCTTTGTCTTGTGTTTGATTATTATTATCATTTTTTTCTGTGCTTTTTGCCAAAGTGTCACGTAACATACATAATATTATTTTTGTTATTGTTTTGTGGAACTTTTTAAAGAATAAAAACAGATTTGTTCCTCTTTTTTATGTGTGCTTTTTCTGATTTATCATTTTGTGATAATAAAATTGGTATTGAAGATAATAGTGAGTTTGCCATAAATTAAACAAGAAAAATAAAGAGGAATTTTAATTTAGGTTTGGTTGGACATACCTTTTTAGTTATTTTATAACCATCAATTTAAGAAGCCTTAAATCATATTACGTTCTTAAGCAACGTCTATTCATAAACATATTATTTGGAAAAAATTCTTCTGAAAATCAGTTAAAAAACGATCGAATGAAGTTTTCAGTATTAACGACTAAGTTAAAGAAATTGCGCGTTGTTCGAAACTGTAGCGTTCCATGCGGAAAGGCACGAGGCTAAGAGCAGCATGAGAGAGGCTGCCAGCAGTGAATATATCCGCAGTTGTTTTGGTTGGTAAAGAAATATTATTATTATAAGCCCTTACCTGTAAATTGTTTCATCCAATTTCATTTTAAATTCGTCGTTATTATTGCCGCAATAAAATGATTAAAAATCATAATGAAATTATAAATACAAAACATCACAATACTAAATTGGTAATGCTTCCGAATTTTGTTTTTTTAATGTACTGCTTTTGAGTGCTAGGTGAGCTACTGTTCACCAGACCGCCGAGTAACAACAAGCATTTGTTATCAACTTACATCAAAGAGGGCATCAATGGCAGGCAAATGATGTCGCCAGAGATAAGCAATTTGGTTGAAGTGGCAAGCACCGAACGACGACGGAGGACAGTAAAATTTGGTCAGCCAACTGAAGAGGTCGAAACAAAGGCCAAAACAATAGAATTTCTTTTGTAAATATGTGTAATGGCGTTCAATCTGGCCATACCTATTTTTGGTTTTTTTGCAAATTAAATAATTATTGTTAAAATACATAAATATCTTTATGTCCACGTACAAAATGTACATAATAATCAATATCATTTATATCAGAAAGAAAATGTTGCAGTTCTTCTTAAAAACTATAAGACCGCTTCGAAGCGGTCTTATAGTTTTTAAGAGGAACTGCAACATTTTCTTTCTGATATACATAATATTGATTCACATGTACATTTTTTCCGTGAACATAAAGATATACCTACGAGTATATATTTTAACAATAATAATTGTAACCAATATGTTATAAATGATATCCAATAATAAAATGTATAACAATATTTGTTATTTTTATGGCATACAAAATTTAATATTTATTCTCCTAAATAAAAGATGCTTTATCATTTCAAAATTAACCGCAATTTTTATTTTTTTTTCTGATCCTGTTTAGTATAATTTCTTAGGCAAATACGTAAAAATTATCACACTTTAGGACCTATCATACAAAGCGTCAGCGGCGGGCGTCAAATTTAAATACACGTTTTTATGCTTATGTAGTGATAGAAAATCATAGCTTGAACAAAAATAAAATTATTATTCATAAAACTATTTACAAACTTGTAGCGCATGACCTTCGAGATTATTCCCCATGGTGTGCACATGCTTGCAACACTTTTACATCCGGGATGCTTAGGGCTGGGAGGTTCTTGATTCACCATTTGGTTGGAATAAACGGCCTGCTACAAAAAAACGATAATCATGTGCAGAAAGCAAAAAAAAAACTAAATGACAACAAACCACCAAAAATCACGTAACGGATTCGGTACCGTATGCCCATATCAGCAACTACGCGATGCTTCCCGAAAAAATAATAGATTAAGAACACATTATTTACCACTTATCAAACCGACGCACATATGTCCAAATCAGATACAGAAAAAAACAAAATGAATAATAAATGACTAATGAATGTCGTTGGTAAGAAGAAAAAAAAAACTTTCAATTGGTTATAAGAAATTACATTAAGTGAATTAAAAAAAAATTAACTAAAAAAAATTAATATTTGAATATTAATGTATACTTATCCTTATCTGCAATGATGCGATGGTGTCCGTTATACCGTAACTCCCCAACGTGATACTCAAATTCTAGAACACAGCTATTCAGGATACTTAATACAACAGCGACCAAAGCCAAATAAACTTTTTATGTTTTTTCTTTTTTTCGTTTTTGTATGGGTAGCTGATTTCCCCCTTACAATACGTTGCACTCCAAAGTATACTTCAGCACCATTCGAATTCGACCAATTTATCACACAATGTGAAAATTATACGGGCGGATAAAAAAAAAACAGACAGCAACTTTACACAATTATATTGACTATAATTTCAATTGGTTTACAATAGAGTTTATTCAACAAAGTTTATGAATTAATTAATCAATTAATTTAACAAAAGTTTATTCATTCGAAATTCGCCACATTACATTATCAATTACACAAAATGATCATAACAGAATTTTTATTTTTATTTACTTTTTTTTTTATTTCGGGTTTTACAATGGCTAAAGTTTATTAACCACCAACTTTTAACATAATTTTTATGTATCAATTCGACCCGTTACATTAAGAAGTTCACAAAATGATCATAACAGAGTTTTTATTTTTATTTTTATTTTTCGGGTTTTTACAATTATTACTATTTGAACAAAATTTAATAACCACCAACTTTTAACATAATGTTTATAAATTCGATCCGTTACATTAGGAATTTCACAAAATGATCATAACAGTTTTTTTTTCCTTTTATAACATAATTCCTTAACTTATCTTTATTTTTTTATTTAATACAGTTTTATATATAAATTTTTTTTTTCCCAAACCGTTAATTTAAAGTTTTTCTTTACACTTATAACCACCGACATTCAATAAACCATTCCACAAAGAAAAATCTCAAAGCTTCTAAGCACTCAAAATATTGTATTCTGCCTCACTGTACAGAACTTTAACTTTACTATTTTTATTTTTATTTTTCTTAATTTCCATTAAATTTTGGTTTTTTTTTTCAAACAGGTAACTTTTTTTAAAAAAAAAAAAATAATTCACGATATGTGAAAAATAATGGTTCTCTTCATCACCATCTTCAATTTACTTCTCTTCATACCCAAAAAAAAACCCAAACCCAAACGCGAGCTTTATATACGCAATTTTCCCGCCAAATCTACTATACGGTCATCTCATTTCCTCCGAAATTTTTTTTTTTCGCACTGCATAATGCAGTAAACAAACGTACCATAAATTTGTATATCACTTTTCTAATTTTTTTTATTTTTTTATTTTGAATTGCCATAATTAGGTTGGTTGGAGTCCCCGATTAAATTGACTTTAAAGTTGGATGGCAGGTGTCGACAGACAACGATTAAGAGAAAACAAAAAAAAATGACCGAAATTTATCGACCGTTACAAACTTTATATTTTTAATAGAAAAATTATAAGTTTAAGAAAATGTACCGAACGAAATTTCAGCGGCCAAAGAAAGAACGTATATTTAAATTTCATGCCCATAATCTACTATATCTTGTTTCTCTTTCTGCATTATAAAAAATTAAAAACAGTGCTATTAATAAATTAGTTCCTTTTAAAGTTTCAATGCGGAAACATCACACACACGAAACCAAAGTGTAAGCAATTACACTATTTATTATTTACTTAGCTAACGCTATAACTTATTCGATAGTGTGTCTTTGTTGAACAACAAGCTGGAACATCCGGCATTGCTCGAACATACAATTTTGATTTTTTTTCTAAATATGTTTTATTACAGGGAATATTATTTTACTGTTCAGGAGGACCAACTATCTAATTGGCTGCATGTTTAATTTTTGAGATATTTATGTGGGTCTAGTAAAGTGGTACTCCCTCTACAGTAGCGGGCTAGACCCGTATTGTACTACTCCCTTTAAAGAATTAAGAAATGTGATTTCGTTTAATTTTTTTAAGTCTTTTTCTTGTTTATTTCAAATAATTTTAACGACCTGAAAATGACCTGCGAAAGACCTATCATTTTTTGACGATTTCTTCTATTACGCAAAAAACGAACAAGTCTGACCTGAAACAAATTTTTACCCGCTATTTACTTTCTAACATGTTGGCAGTAATGGTTTGTAAAAAGAAAACAATGTTAAACTTGAGGGCTAGTTTAAGATTATCCAATATAATTTAGTTATGTTTCCCCTCAAAAACACAGAAATTTCTAGCTGTACTGAAAATTGTTTCCTACAATCATCTAAAATGGTTCAATCTTTAGCGAGATAAATTAAACATATATCAAAAAAAAATTAAAGTGCATATGACTTCTATGGATTTCTTTTATGTCCTAAATGAATTTCGTTAAAATTGGGTTAGTAATTTTGGCGTGAAAGGTGGGCAACACTAGTGTGCAGGCAAACTACAAATGGTTGTTTAGGTTTAGGCTCATGCAAATAGCAAAGAGAATAAGATATAAAAAACTCAGAAAGTAGAGAGAAAAATGAATAATCATCAGGAGGAACAACCTTGACAAATAAAAGAAAAAAAAAAAACTCGCACTTATGTACATTATTTATGATTGCAGAAGATTTCAACAATTTATGATTGTAGAAGATTTCAACAATAATATTGGTATTGGTACGCATACACAGAAGTATACAAACAAAGAAAATGTTACGTTTCAATTTAGTCCAGCCTACTTGGTCGCTATTGCTATTCCTTATTTTCTATACAAATTGAAAAGGATGAATAGAAACCAAATTGAAATAATGTACGAATGCACGTGTTTGCAAAGCAAATGTTTGTAAATATTCGTCTTTTTTATTCAATACGAATACAATGAATTTTTGTTTATGTATAAAAAGTGATAATTATTAACAAATTTGTTCATTAATTTTGATTTTTCCTAAAATCTATAAAATAAAATGTTGCATTCGCAAGTATCGCAATTCTATAATTTTAATCTCAATTGGATAGGAAAAGGCAACAAATGAAATATAAGTAGTATGATCATCAAAATATAAAATGCCAATGACCGTTCTACTTACAACAGAAAATAAAATTCGTATATAGGTATATAAAATGTATTCGTTTTAGTTTAGTATTCATGCACATTTTGTGCGAGTAGCTATGTATGTATAACAAAATATATCAGTATAATCAATATATCATATAGATTTGGTTTAGATCTGTTCCATTTTACTATGACAAAACCAGGGTGGTCATTTTGTGGTGCTATATCACATTTGGGACGTGTCCGATTTCTGTGCGAAATAATTTTTTTGTGATAAATTAATGTTAAACTGTACGCAACCAAATTATCACAGCACCGGTGTGTTATAATTTTGACATGTCCGTAATAATTCTTGTTTCTGTGCCGGTGAAACAAAATAAGTTTTATATATTTTAATTTAATTTTATTTATATAATATAATAAGTTCTAGCATTTTCTCGTGTCCAGCATTTTGTGAACAATATCACAAACTGCGGATGTTGCCATGTTCATTGCTGCAACTACAATTCTATAACTAGTCCCACTTGCCAGCCACAGCAAAAATTCCATTAGTTCCATTCTCGGTCCCCAACCATAGTTTATATTGGGCAAAAATTTGCTAACAGCGATGAAAGTGTTAGACGATATCCTTAAATGCATTCTCGTCACCGGATCATTATAACTAAGTATTGAATTAACAATACTGTTTGTTGAGAGAATTGTGTACATTATTAGTCGCTGCAAAGAATGAATTTTATTAATATTTATAAATACCCAGAGAGCAATATCTAACATGCTTAAATTTATCATACCTGGGAGTTTAGGAGATCCATTATTAACGGTCGCGCAAAGTTCCGTGTTCTTCTCATTAAACACATGTAACCCGAAATTAATACAAATAATACCATATTTGGATCAAATATTCCCTCTATCATTTTTATATACACTTTTAAATAACTCTCTACGTACAATTTGTCGTTTGTTGTAGTTCCAAATGTCAATTTTATTATGTCAAAATTATTTCAGTATTCGGACAGCAAATGAACTTATTTCAAATATGGAAGAGAAAATTATGTCACTAATGTCAAATTTATCACAATAAATTATTTCGCACAGAAATCGGACACGTCCTTGGTGATAAAACTGTGATAAACTGACATTTGTCGTAGCTTACTGCGGTCCCATCTTGGATGAACAACGTCACGTCATATATTGATTTAAATGAAAATGACCACAATATCTTCCGTCTTACTTCTACAAGTGGAAAAAATTGTTTATTTTGTTGTTTAAATTTTTTTTCTATGGAGTTTGGTTAAAAACACCTCTAATCAAAATTTCAAAAAATGAATGAAATTTACATTGGCGCGAATGATAAATAAATGATATTTATTAACAAAATAATCATTTATATATTATTGAAATAAAATTAATGGATTATTGTTTAATTTACAGGAAAACGAAATATAAAAATCAACAATTATTTTAGTTTTGTATAGTAAATTGTATGTTAAAAGAACCATTCTAGTAGCCTAGAATAACAAATTTCACAAAAACAATCATCCTCCTAATAGAAATGGACAAAAAATAAGCTATTGTTAAACGAAAATCAACATAAACCATCTGACATAACCTCACAAAATGCAAATAATGGTCGGTGTTTAAACATGAAATTCTAATAAATCAAAGGATTTTCTAGTTATGTTAACTTAAAAATGTAATAATTAGTCTTTTGTTAACAAACAATTTTGTTTTGCATTTCAAATCATGGTAATTTTCATTCATTTTTTTAAAATGTTAAATTAATTTTTTTATATCAAACTACATTGAGTTTGATCGAAAGCAACTAAATTAAAGTTTTTAAAAAATGAATGAAAATTACTGTGATACGAACTGCAAACCAAAATTGTTGATTAACAAAAGACTAATTATTATTTTTTTAAGGTAACATAACTAGAAAACCCTTTGGTTTATTAGAATTTCATGTTTAAACACCGACCATTATTTGCATTTTGTGAGGTTATGTCAGATGGTTTATGTTGATTTTCGTTTAAGAATTGCTTATTTTTTGTCCGTTTCTGTTAGGAGGATGATTGTTTTTGTGAAATTTGTTATTCTAGGCTACTAGAATGGTTCTTTTAACATACAATTTAATACACAAAACTGAAATAATTGTTGATTTTTATATTACATAGTAATATAAAAATCAACAATTGAGGTTACGTGTCAAATCATCACTTTGATTCATTGTTTTCCCCTTAAAATTCATTTTGCAGTGTTGTCATTTTGTGGTAATATATTACATTTGGCGATACCACAGACAAATTATATACAGATATGGAAAGTTCATACTACTCAGATGTATATGAATGATATTACTTACAATTTTCGAACAGTTGCCAGAAGTAACACCCGAGAACGAGAGGTTTGTATCTTTTACTTTATAATGTTTTCTCTTTCTAGTTTCGCACAGTTAAAATGCAATCGTAATTGTGTTAGCAAGATCGTTTTTTTTATATATACATACGAGTATGTACATACATAAATGAAATATATTTGTTCTACTTTATCTAATGTTTTCATGCATTTAACCATTTCAAAAATTTCGTTTTTAAAATACAAGAACAATTTTATATTTGTTAATTGTTGGTACATTTAACGTTTCCATAAATTTCGAGGTATTTAATACGACATTAATTTAATTTAGACTATCACAAAATCATTTCCACAAGTTTATTTAAAAAATAATAATTTTCCGAACAAATGGTAAATTCATTATTTGTAATACATTGATAATAAACTAATTTATTCATACGTACATATAAATCAAAGCTTTAATTTATGTGAAGAAATGTACCAACTTTCTTCTCGACCTTAGTATTTTATGATTTCCATAAGGACATTGTGTGTGTATGCTTCGTTACAATTTTAATGGATTATTTGGTTTTCATATGGATTTGCTCGCTTTACTTTTAGGTACATCAAAAACCAAAACAAATGGTGTAGTCTAGTAATTGTATTTTGAGAATCCATTTTTGTTGAGTTATATTATATTAGTATTAGTGTTATGTCGCCGATACCATAGAATAATGATATATAAGAAAAGTTATGCAGAAGAAGTAAAAAAATGCGGCGCTGATTACGTCAATTAATCAAACTACTAAAACCTCGCAACCTGTGCATGTGTTTATTTGGTTTTTTACGTTGTGCTACCGCCTATACAGAACAATATTGAATTATATACTATACTACCTACACTTATTGAACATATTTACAACTACCATTGCAAAAGACAACAACATTTATTTTTTGTGAAAGAATCACTGATGATTATATGTATAACCGAGCAAACGGCGCAGTGGTTAAAGCTGCGGCGGTTGGATCGGGAGGTACCGGGTTCGAATCCCTATAGGGGCGGGATGCAAAAGGGATTTTTCATCATCTGATTGCGATCGGTGATGAAGATGAACACATCTATGACCCCCTGTTGAGAGTGCAGAATCCATGGGCCGACCCACCTTTCATGTCAGCACTACGGGTTGGCATGAAGCAATGCAATGTGCAGGTGGTTTTCAAAGACGGATCTGTAGCCGCCCGTCCTCGATTTGGCTACTCCAGGCGTAAGGTAGGACGGTAAAAAAATAAATCAAGAAACAAACAAACGATTATATGTATAAGATTAGTCTTTTCAGTACAAAAACATGTCATTCGAAATTTCAAAACGTGTTATTTTATAATGGTTGTAAGGAAGCGAGAAATATAAATATGCACAATACATACATATTTCTTTCCTTTTTCGCATTCTTACATAAAATAACCAAATTGCTTAAAACGTGTTTAGTATAAAAAAAAATGGATGAATGAAACACGAAAAAAGGATATGTATATTTTCGAGTATAATAGGCGTGTCCATCTGTATACATATTGTATTGTAAAATATACATACACATACATATTTTATATTTGAAATCTCCTGTATGAAAACTAAAACAAATTTTGGAATATATTTTTTTCTGAAAAATTACGATTCGGTTGATGCTGTTTGTTTTTGCAAAAGGTCATTCACCTTTTCCATTTGGATGTTATTTTTCTTGCTTTTGAAATGCTTTCTGATGCGTTTTCGTAGGTGCAAGAAACAAATACAATAATAAAAGGGATAATAAATTTGATTAAAATTTGAATTGATAACAATTTGAGTAGGCATATCATTTTTAATGACGTGCCGTAAAACATTCTTTGCTTCTTTGCTATTTGAAGAAATAAAAAAGTTAGAATAATTATTAGCGGTTTTCTGTTATGCATACCATATGTTTTTACCGACTTGAGGAGAACAGATAATACATAATTATTTATATTGAATATGATCAGATCACTCACACGACAATCATTTATCAAAATAAATCTTTTGAATAAAATGAATTATTATAATTTCGAATGTGTGCAAACTGCAAAGTTCTTTATAAAATTGAATCAACTTTTACATTGTACATAATAATTTTTATTAAAATGTTATAGTAATAATTACCAATTCTGTGGCAATAATCCTAAGCAAGGTAACTCGAGTTATGTAGTTTTTAAATTTATTCAAAATCAGAACAATTGTATGAAAGGAGCATTTTGATATAGGTGAAATAATTTTCACAATAACTAACAGTTGAAATTATTTCGCCTATATTAAAATATTTCTTTTGATGAAGTTGAATCGTTTAGTTTTGAAAGGGCACATGTCCACTTTTTAAATTTGATAGGAACTAAAAAAAACTTTATACTGTTAGCACAGATAAGTGCTGTTAGTAAAAATAGGCTTCAAAGGAAATATACATTTATTTATGAAAATTTGATTTGCTGTTTCATAATCTATTGTATGCTAAAATTGTGTCGCCATAAAACGTATTTAAGGGGCTATGATACAAAAACGTTGTAATACTAATATTGTTCTTAATTAATTAAATTTGAAAGACTATATAATGTAACTCAATTTATGTACTATATATGTTGTTTTGGTTTATTGCCACAGAATTAAGGAATTAAATAAAAAAAATCGACTATATTCGATCTACACAAAGGTTCGGTATGTTAATGATATAAATGTTTTAGGACCTCTTACAAACTTACTTATTGTTGATTTGAACCAGTAGCTGCAAATCAGCACACTTATTCTGTGGAGGACCCTGGCAAACATAATCTACATAGGTAATAATGCAGTTAGCATCGATCAGGCGAGATTATCAGATTGGAGAATTTTAACATAATTTCGTTTTTTTTCAATTGCCCTTAAAGATAGGATTTGTTTGTCGTGTAACGGTTATTAATATTGCGCACATCAATTTGTCTGAACTGTGAACGTTTTTGTGAAAATGGCATATTTAGGGGCTCGAGACAAAAACAGCTCGTGTTGATTAAAATTAAATCACATTCGCGTTATCGTGTTAATGGACGAACAAGTGTAATTAATAAAGTTGCATAAAATATTTCAAAAAAATATATTTACAATTTTTTAATATTTTAAGCTTTCTTGATGCTTGGACCATTTGCAGTTCTTTCTCATCAAAACAAGAATAAAATTAAAGATAGAAACCATAGAATTTATAATTATTACTATAACATTTTAATAAAAATTATTATGTACAATGTAAAAGTTGATTCAATTTTATAAAGAACTTTGCAGTTTGCACACATTCGAGATTATAATAATTCATTTTATTCAAAAGATTTATTTTGATAAATGATTGTCGTGTGAGTAATCTGATCATATTCAATATAAATAATTATGTATTATCCGTTCTCCTCAAGTCGGTAAAAACACATTCATAACAGAAAACCGCTAATAATTATTCTAACTTTTTTATTTCTTCAAATAGCAAAGAAGCAAAGAATGTTTTACGGCACGTCATTAAAAATGATATGCCTACTCAAATTGTTATCAATTCAAATTTTAATCAAATTTATTATCCCTTTTATTATTGTATTTGTTTCTTGCAACTACGAAAACGCATCAGAAAGCATTTCAAAAGCAAGAAAAATATCATCCAAATAGAAAAGGTGAATGACCCTTTGCAAAAACAAACCGCATCAACCAAAGCGTTATTTTTCAGAAATATACTATATTCCAAAATTTGTTTTAGTTTTCATACAGGAGATTTCAAATATAAAATATGTATGTGTATGTATAATTTACAATACAATATGTACAGACACATCTATTATACTCGAAAATACACGTATACTTTTTTTCGTGTTTCATTCATTCATATTTTTTTTATACTAAATACGTTTACAGCAATTTGGTTATTTTATGTAAGAATGCGAAAAAGGAAAGAAATATGTATGTATTGTGCATATTTATATTTCTCGCTTCCTTACAACCATTATAAAATAACACGTTGTGACATTTCGAATGACATTTTTTGGTATTATTGAAAACACTAGAGATTATATTATCCTACGTAGACCAAAGTCAGACTCTGAAACATAGCAGATAGAGTAGGATAAACAATTTTTTTTATTTATAAAAAAACATTTTATTATTCTTTTGTTGTATATTTTGTACTAATACCACTACATAATAAATCAGGGCAGAGAAATTTGTGGTAGTATTAATTAGGAGAATAAGAATTTTATTTTTCGTTTGTGTTTTCGTAGTTTGTGTTTATGACATTTAATTTTTTGTTTTTTTAATAGGCGGGACAAAAAACTAAACATAATCTACTAACTCCTATTTTCTCAAGTAATTTTTTTTTATTTCATTATGGTCGTTTTTGAATAGCTTAGTATGCGTAATCGAGGTTGAGGATACTGAAATACTCAAGTAAATGCGAGGTTAAAGTAGGTTCGCAATTTTAATATATATGGTCTGCCGCTCCAATCGTTTTTGCAGCGAGTAGTTACTCTACAGGGTTCCTCTTATTGTTTGGTTTCTTTATGCCGATACAAACACGATATGAAATAAATATTCAAATTTTCTATTAAAATATTTATTATATAAAACTGACTTACACACTGACGCAAGTCAATGTACATTTGTTTTATGATATCTGGCTTGAATGAGAACCGCAAGGCTTGTACCAGACATACATTATACATTTTTGTTGTAGGGATTTTTCATTCATTATGATTCGTTATGTAACTGTTTTCATATGATGTAACAAAAATCATTTCGCTTAAATTTTTTGAAGTCAACGTATTTTATTTTGGAATCTACCTTTTATTTTTGTTGATGTGTATATATTTAGAAAATTTAAATGCATTTAGCATTGCTTATACGTGCATACATCTAGACGTATATGTGACCTTGAAAAAATTAATATTTCTGTTTTATAATTTTTATTTCGATTTTTATGAATTTATGCTTAATTGATGATGAGATTGGCTCTCAAAATTAAAATTTGTAGAGAAATTCTACAAAGGGACGTCGACGAGTAACTTTCTTACTTTTGGTTTTAGAGTAATAATGGACCTTTAAATTTGACGGCCAATCTAGAGGGACGGTTTCTGATTGCATTTACATACACTGTATCAAAAAATTGTCCGTACAGCACTCGGTTAAGAAAACATTGATAAAAAAAACAATTACAAATCAAACAAAAAATTCAGTTTTAATTTTTAGAATCAATGGTATAGAATCAATGGCGGCAATCCCCATTTTTTTCATTTTTGAGATATTTAATGAAAACTGTTTTGGATATTTAGAAATAAATTGAAGAAAATATTTAATGTTCAACATTTACCTAATTTTATATATTTTCATTATATTATATCGATTAGGCTCAAAGCTGATTATTAGTGTTGTAAGTTAAGGATAAAAAATGGAGATTTCCGGTTTTGATACCAAGTAGGGAGGTTGTCGTATTTGTTACTAATAGAATGCACAAATAATTTAGTTTTCTTGTAAATTAATTTATATCATGATTATTAATCATGATATACGAGTAAATTAATTTACTTTCACGTTTGATATGATTTACTATTTAAACCGCCTAAAACGATGTCAAATAATTGTCCGTACAAACTAAGAAATTGAAGTTTCATAATTTGATTACCATAATATACGAGTAAATTAATTTACTTTCACGTTTGATATGATTTACTATTTAAACCGCCTAAAACGATGTCAAATAATTATCCATGCACACAAAAAAGATGAGGGAATTTGGTAGAAAAGTTAGGTCTGGTGTTGTAACCTATTCATGCAATGACACTTTGCAACTTTCTTTTCAATAAGAAACCCAACTTCCGGGTTAGTTCGGTGGAATTTTTGGCCCATTCATTCACAACGACCCTTTTAATTGTTCCTTACCATTGATTTGCTGTTCACGGATCTTTCGCTCCAAATCATGGCACAAATTATCAATCGGGTTGAGATCTGGTGACTGGGGAGGATTAGGAAGTATTGACTTTACATTGTACAATAGCCATACCTTGATCAGTTTTGACGAATGCTTCAAGGCATAAGGAACGAAAATTTATTCCTTGTCCTTCTCAACACTTGTTAACAAATTATCCTTCAAAATATCCAAATATTTAAACCGATTCATTATGGTTTCAATGAAGGTCAAATGTCCCAAACCCTTTCAGCTAAAAGCTCTCCAAACCATTATACTTCCGCCACCATGTTTTACTCAAGTTCAGTGTTGGATTTCCGCGACAACATAACTCGCCCATCTGAACCAAAAACGTTAAATTTACTTTCGTCCGAGTCAATAACATTTTCCTAGAACACTACGGGCTCACTCACATATTCCAATGCATGTTCCATGTGGTTTTAATATTTTATTTATCGGCAAATACATTTCTTGCGTGTCGCACATCGACGATACTCTTGTTTATGCAAAATATTGCATATTGTCTGAGGTCTTATCGCTCCTTTTTTGCTTTGATAAACTTTAGCAGCGATTATTGGAGCACTATGCCTTCGATTCTATTTGATTTGATGTCTGTTCAGCTTTCGGTTGCGATCACGCCCAACAAAAATCTCTAGCGATTTGATTTTTTGGGAGTTCTGGGTGTTATAATGAATCGAAGATCACGGGCGATTAGTTATTTTGGAAATTTCCTATAAACTTTTACCTTCACTTTCCAATTTAATGGTCAACTTTTAAATTTCTGTACTATTTTTGGTAAAAGAATCACACATTTTACTTTCTTTTACTCTAGTAAAATAAAGTATAGTAATCATGAAAATTTTGGACCTTGAGATAATTAGAGATTTATTTGTTTTGAGGTCCCCTGAGTCCGATAAAGTCGGTTTCAAAATGGTGTCTGTCTGTCAGTCTGTCTGTGTCCTCTCTACAGCCCAGATGGTTTAACCAATCGAACTAAACAGATTTAAGCTTTTTTGATAAATTGGGAGGTCCCAATGAATTTTACTCCAAATCGGCTAACCGGAAGTGGCCACTCCCTTGGTCCAGAAAATTTATTTTGTAAATATCTTAACAAGTATAAGGTTTACAAAAAACTACTTAAAATAAAATGTTTCCAAAATCAAAAACAAATAAAAATAAAAATTAAAAAAAAAATTTAAAAATTATAAAAAACAATAAAATTTCTCAAAATTCTCTGTTCGTAAAAGAAAATCGTGTGTTGGCCTCACCTCCATTTTTTAATTGGGCAGTAATTTTATTCGCCATGAAAAAAGTACGACTAATTAACATTTTCGCAACAAAAAATTTCGTAATTTATCCTAATTTTCACAAAAGTGCAAGTGTATGGACAATTGAGGGTTGTAAAAACAATGGCGGCAATCTCCATTTTTTTTTAAAATGAGTTTGGCATGTCATATTATTCAATAATCGATCCTCTATCATGTTCTTTTATTACTCTGTTTCAAAAACGGCAGAATCACATTAAAATTTGAGTTGGAAATGTAGCGTTAAATTTAAAACCGACAATCTCCTATTACAACTCAATATCAAATGCGGCAATCTCCTTTTTAACAAATCGAAACAATTGTAGAGAATTATTTCGGTGAAAAACAGTTAATTGTGCAATATTAATTTTTTTAACGAAATTATTGTCATTCTCTTTTAATCGACACACGTGTAGTTCTAAAAAGATTATTTTAGTGTGAAAAAATTTTTATATTTAATTAATTTTATATAATAAATTGTTAATAAAATAATGGAAAAAAATGCGTCACCGGTATCACCGTCAAAGGCAAGAAAACGAATAAGGCAAGAATCGAAATGGCAACGTAATATTGCAAAATAACTAAGGTTAGTCAAAATATATTTTGTAGATTATTATCAATTAATGAACTTAATGTGTTCATTATCTTTTTAATTTTTAATGTTTTAAGTATTCTTCGAAAGATTTGCCCACCTATCCGCAGTGTGGGAACATATCGGGTACATATCAGTGCAGATTGTTAAAAATGCTTGACATTCAAATGTTTAATAAACAATTTTATGCAACACCAGATAAACTAATCCAAGATTCATTCATCACTACCCATTGAACAATAGGCGATACAAAACGCCGACGGCCAAAAAATTAAAAATATTCAACAAAAACAACTCACATAAGATGTTTCGTACGCGATCAGGACAAACAAAACATACCCGTATGTCAAAATTCGTTTCTAAAAATGTTAGGTATAACTAGAGGGTTCTTCCCGGGAATACTCGGGCGGGAATTCTCGGGAAATTTCCTAATTTTTTGTTTCCCGTTTCCCGGGAAAAAAACTAAAAATTCTCGGGATTTTTTGTCTATTCTCTATTTGTTAATCAATTGACACACGGCCTTTTTCTATCAATTAGCACAATATAGTTGCAAGGGTTCGTCAACAAGCGGGTTAATAAGGCGTTTGCAACACGTACATACACGAAATACAAATGACGATCAAGAAGGTGGCAAAATCAGATTAGAAAAAGTTTTATCAAATTCTACGAAACAAACTATAATTTCATTTTTAGTAAAAAAGCAATCTTTGGCAGAAATAGTGGCAAAACTTGCGGCACTTGATGGTTGTTCAATCCACGGTATAAACAAAAGTTAATTTATTCGCCAATCACTACATGATAGGCAATATATGTAGATTACCAAAAGGAAAAACTAATATAATGAAATTGATTCACGAATTCTATGTAATTGCAAAATCTGATATTGTAAGAAAAATTAAATTTCATTAAGATAAATATGGAAAATTCAGCCTGACATTAGATGAATGGGCGAGTTTACGGAATCGGCGCTACTTAAAAATAAATATCCATTTTGACAAACAATATATAACTTAGGATTAGTAAAAATTGAAGCAGCTTGTACAGCTGATAAAACACTTAAACTGGTTAATTTAAAACTATTTGATTTTGGTATAAAATCAACAGATGTAGTCGCATCAACCACAGATGGTACTGCCGTGATGTTAAAATTTCGAGCATTGTCTGAATATACCCAGCAATTATGTTAAAATAATGATGAAAATAAATATGGCTCCAGTACCGAAGAAACGAATATTCTGAATCTGATAATGATGATCAATCCAACGATGATATAGCCCCGAAATGTGAACGTGACGATATTAATAGTGCATTGAAAATAGTAAGAAAAATTGTAAAATTTTTTAAAATGTCACCGAAAAGACATTCAATTCTTCAAGAGTATGTCAAGCAAAATTACGGAATGCAATTAAGTTTGCTTTTGGATTGTAAGACCAAATCGAATAGCATTGTGATCATGATTGAAAGATTGGGGATCCCTAATATTAATGAATGACAATTATATCCCAATATTATTGAATATTTTCAATGCGCTTTTACCATTTAAGTTAGCTGTCAAAGCTTTGGGAAGATGTGATGCAAATTTGGTTACAGCTGATGTAATTTTAAAGTTTTTGTTTGAATCTTTACGTGCAAATGAAGATAATATTTCAACAGAGTTATTGGAAGTTTTATCACGTCGCATTAAAGAACGAACAAACCAAGATCTTGTGCCGTTCGTTAAATATACGGAAATATGGGAAACATTACAACAAATCTACAGAAGTGTTGATTTTTTTTTTTTTTAATTTTTAATATGTTCCGAAGATTGTAAGAGAATTCAATCCAGTTTCGAACTGATGAGCTTATGATTATGAAAAAATCAATCCTCTCATCAGGCCGCGGCGACTGGACTGACTATACCACAATTTACATTCTATATATACAGAATGTCCTGTGCTTTATATACTAGCGAATCGTACTAATACAGATAAATTCAATTACAATTTTTTCTTCTTCACGGCAATCACATAAGCTGTGAACGCTAATTTTACTTTTTAATTTTTTTCGTTGAATGTTAATTAATTCTTGTAATTTCTAAATATGTTACCGGTCTTACGACACTTTTAAATGTGTTTTTTATTAACACATAGAAACATTTTAGTATTTACGAACGGTAATTCAACGAAAACCGGCTAATAGACAAAATTCTATTTATTTAATTTTTAATTTTTAATATGTTCCGAAGATTGTAAGAGAATTCAATCCAGTTTCGAACTGATGAGCTTATGATTATGAAAAAATCAATCCTCTCATCAGGCCGCGGCGACTGGACTGACTATACCACAATTTACATTTTATATATACAGAATGTCCTGTGCTTTATATACTAGCGAATCGTACTAATACAGATAAATTCAATTAACATTTTTTTCTTCTTCACGACAGTCCAGTCGCCGCGGCCTGATGAGAGGATTGATTTTTTCATAATCATAAGCTCATCAGTTCGAAACTGGATTGAATTCTCTTACAATCTTCGGAACATATTAAAAATTAAAAATTAAATAAATAGAATTCTGTCTATTAGCCGGTTTTCGTTGAATTACCGTTCGTAAATACTAAAATGTTTCTACGTGTTAATAAAAAACACATTTAAAAGTGTCGTAAGACCGGTAGCATATTTAGAAATTACAAGAATTAATTAACATTCAACAAAAAAATTAAAAAGAAGTGTTGAACCTGCAGTTCCTCGATGCTGTAATAACCATCCAACCTAAAGTGAAAGGCTATTTTCGGCTTCGTCTAATTTTGGCTCAAAGAAATGAACATCGTTGATATAAAACTAATATACATTTTATGTTGTGTTAATATGTGTATAGTATAGTACACAGTGTATTCGTAATTTATGATTTTATTTTATTTTTATATTTTGAAATAAATTTAATGTATTATTTCTCTTATTTTTAATTTCTCGGGACTCCCGGGAAACCCGGGAAAATTGGTTTCAAATTTCCCGTTTCCCGGGAACAAAAAAAATCCGGGAAAAAGCACCCTCTAGGTATAACTAAACATAGGTTAAATTGGGTTATGAAAACATTTCGAAACTAGGGCCATATCCCTGTTGAAACCAGAGGTAGTAATCGTAAGGAATTTAATTATCGCGAACAGCGCACTGCAGTACAATAGTTTATTAATCAATTCAAAGGCGTTGAATCTCATTATTGCCGATCCGAGAGTTGCAAAATGTACTTGCCATCCGAATTGAATATTAACAAAATGTATAGGATGTGTATTGCTCAGTCGCCGGAATATTTATAAATTAAGTCATCATATAGTATTTTCGTATGATATTTGATACTAGGTACAATTTAAGTTTTAGTACACCTCGAACAGATGTATGTTCAAAATGCTTAGAGTTAACGGAGCGCATAAAAAACGCAACGGATCCTGCAAGCAAAGAAAGGATTCTATCTGAGAGGAAAGTGCATGATTTAAAAGCAAAATGTTTCTTTGAACTTTTACTGGAAGAAAATCCTGAAATAATAACGCTTTCATTCGATTGCCAAAAAAATCTTTGTTTACTGAAAGTGCCTGATCAAACGGCGTATTATTCGAGACAGCTATACATGTACAATTTTGTAATTGTAAAGGGCTCTTCGAAATCGAATTTATTAAAGGAAAATGTGTTTTCATACTATTGGACCGAAGACGAATTCGACAAAGGATCCAACGAAATAGCATCAGCTGTCTTTGATTGTCTAAATAAAATTCAAATTGATAATTCACATAAAATTACCCATCTTGTCGCAGACGGGTGTAGCGGCCAAAACAAGAACTCTATTCATGAAATGTGTCGTAAATGGTTATCGTTCAAGGCACCTCCAAACATTCGAAATATAGAATTGGTTTTTCCTATTGTCGGGCACTCATTTTAACCATCGGATAGGGTATTTGGCCATATCGAAAAAAAATAAGACAAAGAGAAGTAATTTCGGATCCTACAGAATGTATTGTGATTTTTGCGGAATCTGCCACTATAGTGCATTTGGGAGAAGACTGAGTGAATATGGATTGGAAAAGTGCCACACAACAAAATATAAAGCCACCAGGATCATGGCACTTCCGATTTAAGGAATGTAAACGATACTATTTAAAACGACCAGCAGCTTCAAATAATGTTTGAATTAGAGGTAAAATTCATTATAAAAATGACTTTTGTGTCTTTAAATCAATTACAAAAGTGGGAAAATCGACATTGGCAAAAAAAACCGATGAAATCAAAGCCAGTGCAAAACATATAAATCCACTCAAGCTGCGGGATGTAAGCAATTTATTACTCAAGCACTATGGACCAAACTGGCAAGTGATAAGCAACCTTAAATACTACAAAGAATTATTGAGTGCTAACGAATCTTATGAAGATTCGAGTAAAACAAACGTCTTTAATAAAGCCGAGGAATGTGATTTCGTACCTGAACTATCAGGAATTTTAATCTAATAATGTTTATTGTACTTGAAATTTGATTAAAATAATGTTTATATATATTTTCCCGCCATATATAATTGGAATTTTTTATAAGTTTGAATAAAATATAATTTAATTTTAAACATAAATAATCTATATTTTTACTTAAAAACAAGAAAACTAAATTATTTGTGCATTCTATTAATAACAAATACGACAACCTCCCTACTTGGTATCAAAACCGGAAACTTACAACACTTAGGCCCGTTGTACATTTCAGCTAAGCTAAGCTAAACGATTTGAGCTATGTTCATAGCTCTGTTTGTAAATAAAGGGTTTTAATGAATCGTTGCACACATGAGCTAAGCTAAGCAAACTATGTTTTACTGTTTTGAGCTATGAAAATAAACATAGCTCGAGTTGTCTTCGCCTTACAATTTTCAGCTATGTTTCTCACATATACAATGACATTTTCCTATACTTTATTTTTGACGCACATACAATGTTATTTAAATTTCATTCTGTCAAAATATTCTATACGAAAGGAAGACATTTTAAATATATAATAATAAAGCAAAAATTTCTTAAACATATTTATCATATAGATAATAAAGTTTATTTATATTAAAATTGATATATAGTGAGTGAAATATATGAGGATGCAAAATTCAAAAATTCAAAAACTAATGAATGTTATATCTGAGACGGATTCTTCAGATGAGGAGTTCGAAGAAGATGTACTTTTGTATATTTTATCTAAAAAGCGTAAAAGGAGTTTATGGTGTTCACAATTTTTAAAAAGGCGTTTAGATAATGGCGAATTTAATAGCCTTTTACCCGACTTAACGGAAAAAGAGTTTTTTATGTATATCAGGTTGACCAGGGAGCAATTTGAATGTGTCCACACATTAATTGAAAAGGATATAAAAGGTCAAAATTCATTTTTTCGGTTGCCCATTTCTACAAGAGAAAGGTTAGCTGTATGTTTAAGGTAACTGCACAATAATTTTAAAATATGATTCTGCAATTTAAAATTAATTTAAATTTTTGTTTTAGGTATTTTGCAACAGGAAGCTCTTTTCGCGACCTAAGTTTTAATTTCCGCCTAGGTGAAACTACGGTAGGACAAATAGTTGAAAAGGTGAGCGACGCTATATGGCTCAATATGCAACCTCAGGAAATGCCAGAACCAAATGAATCATTTTGGCGTGAAAAGGCTACCGAATTTAATAATAGATGGCAATTTCCCAATTGCGTTTCTGCCGTTGACGGAAAACACGTCGTTATTCGGAAACCTATAAATTCCGGGTCATCATTTTTCAATTACAAAAAAACATTTTCAGTTGTTCTCATGGCGGGAGTTGACGCAGCTTATAAATTCACTTACATTGATGTTGGTGCCCAAGGCAGGTTCAGCGATGGGAACGTATTTGCCAATAGTTGCTTTGGCAATAGGCTTCGCAACAATTTATTAAAATTACCTGCGCGTGAAGCGAATTGTTTGCCATTCGTTCTGATTGGGGACGAAGCTTTTCAACTCACCAAACATTTTATGAGACCTTACCCTGGCTGCCGTACCAAAGAAGACATAAATTGTAAAATATTTAATTACAGGCTATCTAGAGCACGCCAAACTGTAGAATGCGCTTTCGGAATTTTAAGTGCACGGTGGAGAGTGTACAAAAAACCCTTCGAATGCAGTCTACGGAAAGTTGACAAAATTATTAAAGCAACTTGTGTACTTCACAATTATTTAAGGCATCAAACAACACTGGAACAACAGATAAGCGAGTTTGATCCAACAGATTTAGATGATCCGGACCATCAGCTTGTAAATTTGGCCTCGTCTAATGCAAGAAGCAGTAATGAAGCGTTTCAAGTAAGAACAGAATTCACAAATTATTTCTGTTCTCCAGAAGGGTCTGTTCCATGGCAAATTGAAGCTATTAGGAAGGGAAAATATTAATGTTAAATTCTACGATAATAATAAATAAAATTTGTAAAAAAATTAATAAAACAACAAAAATGTATGTAACATATTTAATTATTAAATTTCAAAACATCATGTGAAAAATATTTTTTTTGTTTAACAATATTTTGAGCTTCCAAATTTGTGAATACGTAGGAGCAGGAACTTCCTTCTTCGTTTAACGATTGGTCACTAGATATCGGCATACTATTATTTACCATATCCGACATTGAAACAATGATTCCTGAATAAAGTAAGAAATATTAGTACGGAGGAATAACAAATATTTATAAAATGTTTACCTTGTGTGTTAGAATCTTCTTCTATATATGGCACGGAAGTCGATCGTGGCCTCTTTAAATTTGAGGTTGGTCTCTCTGGAGTCGAAAATGGTTGAAAAATTGGTGGTAATGAGTGGTGGTTGTCAGATTCCCGTCCTTCGAGCTCACTAATTACATTAAATACGCTTATTTTTGCTTCTCTTTGTAGGTGTTGTGGAAAAGTAAGTGTCGTTTCATACATCGACATAAAAAAGTTGTGCAAAGCTCTGTTGGCTGGTTCTGTAGGTTGTTGCCGTATTTCTTTCCGAATTGCCATTTGCTCCTCTCTTCTTTTATTGTTTAATTTTATCAAACTTATAATTTCGTTTTCCTTTGTTTTTTTTTGGGGTTTTGTTATAATATGTATGTTCATCCATATTTAACTCAATGATTGAGTCGCTTTCTCCAGTGAACAAATTATCGTCCGAGATTTCGCTAATATTGGATTGTGTATCGCGTTTAATCATATATTTTTCTAAAAATGACATTTGGTCATGAAACCTCCATTTCTTCATGTGACTTTTTCCTTGGCCACTTTTAGTTTTAGATCTTTTAATAGATTCTCTATGAGAATCTCTAAGTTTCTTCCACAAATGTTTAACTGAAGAAGCTGTAACATATTAAATTTATTTAAATTTACATTCCATTGAGAGAAATTTCCAATTAAATAAAACAAAACATTTTAACAAAGATGCGTTACTTACCGTTTTCCGAATGGCATTCTACAGCAATCTCTGCCCAAATATCTTCTTTAAACTTAGTGGATTTGTAGTCCTTATGTCCTGTGTCGTATAACTCGGGGTGGCTCCGAACATTTTCTATAATTTTTTCTAATTCATCTGCAGACATTATTATGTTTTTTCTAATTCATCTGCAGACATTATTATGTCGTCTTTTCGATTGACAGAATTAATTTGAAGTAACCTAACGTGTGCGTCACAAATAAAATATAGGAGTATAAGTATGTGTGAACCAATTTATTAGCTCAAATGTGCGGATGTCGAGCAAGCGAACTAAACTAAGCTAAACTAAGATATGTTTTATAGCTTAGCTTAGCTGAAATGTACAACGGGCCTTATAATCAGCTTTGAGCCTAATCGATATAATATAGTGAAAATATATAAAATTAGGTAAATGTTGAACATTAAATATTTTCTTCAATTTATTTCTAAATGTCCAAAACAGTTTTCATCAAATATCTCAAAAATGAAAAAAATGGCGATTGCCGCCATTGATTCTATACCCCTCAATTATTTGAGATCGTTTTAGGATGTTTAAATAGTAAATCTTATCAAACGTAAAAGTAAATTAATTTGCATCATGATAATTAGTATTTTTTCAGGTTGTTGAATGTAATTTGAGTTTAAAAAAAACAAAAACTGAAATTTTTGTTTGATTTGTAATTGTACTTTTTATCAATGTTTTTTTAACTGAGGAGTGTACGGACAATTTTTTGAGACAGTATACATAATCAATTTAAAAATGTTCTTTGTATATTTGAGTAAAATTAATTTTTTTTAAAGAGGTGTTTTTTACGGGATTCGGGCTTTAAATTTATGTAGAATAATAATTCTAGAATATGATACTGGTATTATATCATTGACAGACAAAACGATTATCGCGATAGCGATTAAATTGCCATCAAAATAGAATATGTAAATAATTCTATTTCACTTAAACTTTGTCTCTTTTTTATATTTCATGTTTATCGAGTTTGCACAACTATTGTAGATTATGGTAATCAAATTATGAAACTTCAATTTCTTAGTGTGTACGGACAATTATTTGACATCGTTTTAGGCGGTTTAAATAGTAAATCATATCAAACGTGAAAGTAAATTAATTTACTCGTATATCATGATTAATAATCATGATATAAATTAATTTACAAGAAAACTAAATTATTTGTGCATTCTATTAGTAACAAATACGACAACCTCCCTACTTGGTATCAAAACCGGAAATCTCCATTTTTTATCCTTAACTTACAACACTAATAATCAGCTTTGAGCCTAATCGATATAATATAATGAAAATATATAAAATTAGGTAAATGTTGAACATTAAATATTTTCTTCAATTTATTTCTAAATATCCAAAACAGTTTTCATTAAATATCTCAAAAATGAAAAAAATGGGGATTGCCGCCATTGATTCTATACCATTGATTCTAAAAATTAAAACTGAATTTTTTGTTTGATTTGTAATTGTTTTTTTTATCAATGTTTTCTTAACCGAGTGCTGTACGGACAATTTTTTGATACAGTGTATGTAAATGCAATCAGAAACCGTCCCTCTAGATTGGCCGTCAAATTTAAAGGTCCATTATTACTCTAAAACCAAAAGTAAGAAAGTTACTCGTCGACGTCCCTTTGTAGAATTTCTCTACAAATTTTAATTTTGAGAGCCAATCTCATCATCAATTAAGCATAAATTCATAAAAATCGAAATAAAAATTATAAAACAGAAATATTAATTTTTTCAAGGTCACATATACGTCTAGATGTATGCACGTATAAGCAATGCTAAATGCATTTAAATTTTCTAAATATATACACATCAACAAAAATAAAAGGTAGATTCCAAAATAAAATACGTTGACTTCAAAAAATTTAAGCGAAATGATTTTTGTTACATCATATGAAAACAGTTACATAACGAATCATAATGAATGAAAAATCCCTACTACAAAAATGTATGTACACAAAAATGTATAATGTATGTCTGGTACAAGCCTTGCGGTACTCATTCAAGCCAGATATCATAAAACAAATGTACATTGACTTGCGTCAGTGTGTAAGTCAGTTTTATATAATAAATATTTTAATAGAAAATTTGAATATTTATTTCATATCGTGTTTGTATCGGCGACATAACACTAATACTAATATAATATAACTCAACAAAAATGGATTCTCAAAATACAATTACTAGACTACACCATTTGTTTTGGTTTTTGACAAAAACATCTATAATTCCAAGACGAACTATACGAAATTTAAAGGTACAAAGTGACGACTGCCCATAGTGTTAGTTGTGTACATATAAGCCTTCAATAAAATAACTAACCAACACTAATCTAATTTGTTTTGGTTTTGTGCTATGAAATATGAAAAAAAAAAACAAAAAATACATAAGAAACAACAACAATATACATCACGGCAACGCCGTTTAATAATATCGTGTAAAAACAAATCCTATTTATGTGTATGTTTTGTGTTGGAAAATAATACCAATTACAATAACAACAATGGTCGTACATATTTTTTGACATAAGGAAAAAGATGTATAACCTAACCTAACCTATTTTTATTACACTCTAGACCAAAAAATGGCACATTTCATTGTGTTAAAAAATACGAATAAGCGTACATATTTTAATGCTTTACTACATGTTAAATATTAAAATATTAAGACACAATTCGATTTTTAATATTAAGACACCTTTTAAATTTAAATTATCTTAATAATTTTTTTATTAAATTCAAAAATGAATTCAAAAAGGTACAATATTTTTGTCAAGAGTGTACAAATAAAAAGTAAATATGTGTTTGTATGAAAATAAATGTAAAGTAATATACGACGTTGCCGTCATCATTTAGTCACCAATACTACCTTCAGTAGTAATTACCAGACAATGACAAAAAATAGTTTGTCTTGGAATTATAGATGTTTTTGGTTTTTGATGTACCTAAAAGTAAAGCGAGCAAATCCATATGAAAACCAAATAATCCATTAAAATTGTAACGAAGCATACACACACAATGTCCTTATGGAAATCATAAAATACTAAGGTCGAGAAGAAAGTTGGTACATTTCTTCACATAAATTAAAGCTTTGATTTATATGTACGTATGAATAAATTAGTTTATTATCAATGTATTACAAATAATGAATTTACCATTTGTTCGGAAAATTATTATTTTTTAAATAAACTTGTGGAAATGATTTTGTGATAGTCTAAATTAAATTAATGTCGTATTAAATACCTCGAAATTTATGGAAACGTTAAATGTACCAACAATTAACAAATATAAAATTGTTCTTGTATTTTAAAAACGAAAGAAATTTTTGAAATGGTTAAATGCATGAAAACATTAGATAAAGTAGAACAAATATATTTCATTTATGTATGTACATACTCGTATGTATATATAAAAAAAACGATCTTGCTAACACAATTACGATTGCATTTTAACTGTGCGAAACTAGAAAGAGAAAACATTATAAAGTAAAAGATACAAACCTCTCGTTCTCGGGTGTTACTTCTGGCAACTGTTCGAAAATTGTAAGTAATATCATTCATATACATCTGAGTAGTATGAACTTTCCATATCTGTATATAATTTGTCTGTGGCGATACTGTGCGAAAAATAAATTGTCGTAGCTAACTATGGTGTTGTCATGGATGAATATCGTCACGTCGCATAATGATTTAAATGAAAAAGACCACAACTTCTTTCGTCTTACTTTTACAAGTGGAACAAAAAAAAATTATTTTGTTGTTTACATTTGTTTTATATGGAGTTTAGTTAAAAAATGGTCTAATAGAAATACCAAAAAATGAATGAAATTTACATTGACGCGAAATATAAATGAATGATATTTATTAACAAAATGATCATTTATATATTTTTGAAATAAAATTAATGGGTTATTGTTAAATTTACAAGATTTTTGAAATGCAAAAATCAACAATTATTTTAATTTTGTGTAGTAAATTATTTGTTAAAAATAACATTCTAGTTGCCTAGAATAACAAATTTCATCGGGAGCTCAAAAAAGCAAAGGACAAAAAAAATTCTTAAACAAAAATCAACATAAACCATCTGACATAACCCCACAAAATGCAAATATTGGTCAATGTTTAAACATCAAATTCTAACAAACCAAAGGCTTTTTTAGTTATGTTATGTTAAAAATATATTAATTGGTCTTTTTTCAATCGACAATTTTATTTTGCACTTGGTTTCATGATAATTTTCATTCATTTTTTTAAAACTTTAATTTAGTTGTTTTTGATCAAACTCAAAATAGTTTGATGGAAAACAACTAAATTGGGGTTTTAAACAAATGAATGAAAATTATCATGAAACCAAGTGCAAAATAAAATTGATGATTGACAAAGGACTGATTATTATATTTTTAACATTTTATGTAAATAATAAACACCTTTGCATTAAAGTATTACTTTATCGCCACACAAATAGCACTTCGTATAAAATGTTCATATAATGTCATTTGAGGTTATGTGGAAACGTCAACTTATCACTTTGATTCATCATTTTCCCCTTAAAATTCATTTTGCAGGGTTGTGTTTGTAGACTTTCTCCATTTTTTTATATCACACAAAAAAAGTCTCCACTAGTGATATAAAGGTGTGATATAGCACCACAAAATGACCACCCAGAAATTAACAAAACAATAAATTGCTTGTTTTGTTTTGGAGTATGGTTAACGCCTTTTCGTCGAAAATAATAATGTACAAACGATAATATTTATTTTCTGCATATGAAATTGAAAGGATAGATAGAGACAGTTATATTTTATATATTCCTCTCTTTATAATGCAAAAATTATTTGTATAAAATATCGATTTGAATTTCTTATACATTTTTCGCTCATGCAAATTATTTCTCTATATATCTTATTCTCCTTGCAAATAGCGTAATAATTTGAAAAGCGGCATTTTTCTCGCAAAAATAAACAAACACTCGAATTTCGTTTAAACTTAATAAATCGCATGCCGATCAAATAACCAATGCTAGGCTGTACTACATTAAATTATGGTTTAGACCATAGTCTTCTTAGTCAGTCAGTTTGAGGCAACGCGCTTTTTGTTCGCAAGTTACTTTAGTAAATTTTAGTATGGAATAAAATCTTTAGATAAACCATCCTCATTCTCAAATGCAATACATGATTGAAACATTAACGATAATATCAATCGAAGATTATGAAAATCGACGGAAATGAAATTCCTGTTGTAAGTTTTGCTGTCTACATAAGAGATTGCAAAACAAACTGAAGAGCGTTTTTTACTCAATACTAAGGTTTGGTTATAGCAAACTTTTAGTGTTATGTTATCAAATTTTCTACTTAAAAGATAAGTTTGATGTTATCTCTATATACCGCTCTATAATTTGTTTGGATGGTCTAGTATCGCTCCTAAACAAACGCCAACTATCTAAATATTTCAAATTTATTTCTTAAAACAACTAAACTTTAAAGGCATTATAAAAAACTATTTATATCAATATCAAAAACTATCTATATCAATATCAAAAACTGTTAACAAATAATTACAATGTCATTTTATTATTATATTCGGCACATAACCTTTCAAAAACAGTTGATTACGTTGAACTTTTACGATTTAAAGTGTTAAGTGTTGAAATTTTTTTAGCTTTACATTTCTAGTATTCTGTGCTGCTTTAATCATTTATGCATTGTTTTAAACTTAACACTATCTTATATTGAAAGTTCAAAAATCCAATAAAAACCAACTTTTGAAATGTGTCCTAGATTCTCGCTCACTCGTATTTTATGTACAAAACACATTTATGTACAATACATTCCATGGAATTAAAAATTGTGTTACAGAAAATTTCATCAACATACAGTGCTGAGAAGAAAAAAAATTGGGCAAACATATTTTTTTACAAATTGGAGTCTTTTTTTTTTTGCTAAAATTACAAAACTTTTGAAAGCAATTGCCTTATTGATTCATTTTAAATACATCTATGACCTAATTTTTTGAATAAAAAAAAAATGATGAGGGAAGACCCGAAAAATGCCAAAATATTCAAAATACGTTGATTGGAGTTAAAGTAATGGAATAAATTAAACACTTATTATTTATTTTTTTTTTTACTGATTTATAGAAATTTTATCTGTAATATTAATATTTTGTTGGACCGCCATTTGCTTTTATTACAGCGATATACCACTGATTCATTGAATTTGATAAATTTTTCAAAGTCGTTGAAGGTATGGATTCCCAAATCGTTATTAACAAACTTTTTAAAGTTTCAATTGATTCTGGGCGCTTTATTGCTACTTCTAGCTTCATTATAGACCAAATATTTTTTATGGGTTTTAAGTCTGGACTGTACGGGGGCCAGCTCAACACATAGATATTTTTTCTGTGAAGTACTTTTTTACGTTTAAATGAAAAGATAAGAAAAAAACAAGTTTTTCTCAAATTATTTATGTTTATCTGAAAACCAATTTTTCTATCTACAGTTCAAAATAAATAATTCACAACTTTGGCAGTATGGCACGGACCGTTGTACTGTTGAAAAATAAATCTGCAAGTCTCGCCAAAAAGCTTTAACACAGAAGGCTCAAATTCGTTATGTAGGGCCTGATTGATTGATTTGAATGTATGATCAAGCATTAAGCAAGTCTCCCGTATTACAAATGCGAATACCACACCACTATACCCATGTTACAACACGACATCATAACTCTCCCTCACAAAGGAAATATGTACCATCATACTCAGCTTTTCATGAAGCCAAACATAACAATATTCACCCAGTAAAGAAAGGCGCCACATCGATAACCACATAAGTCTAATAGTGTGATATCCGCCCCTGGCCAGGCAGCCATCGTACACCTTTTTTACATATAACAAAACCGAAGGATTGGATAGGATTATTAGTAGGGACAGACTCGGCCCGGTTACAGACACCAAGCGATCGCTTGGTAAATAAATAGGTTAGCACAAGACAGCACAATCTAACTACATTATTAGATGATCATTTCTCTGGAATCCAGGGCCGGATACTCAGGACTCCCTAAATCTAAATCAGGACTTAAAAAATTATTAATGTTGTAATGTCTCCCTGTCCGCCTTTCATTAATTTACCTGATAAAATATTTAAGAAAATTTAAAATTACTAAGCTAAGATTACAAAAAAAGCGCTTTTTTATTTTCATGGTCCTTCTATATCTAATTCATTAATTATTACATACTGCAACAAGAATAAAAATAAACGTTAAAAACCATTTTAAACATAAAATTTTACTTAAAACTAATCATAAATTTCCTACCGAAGAGAAACCTTTAAATATTTTTAAACTAAATTAATTAATATATGTATATTCATGAGCAAAACACAATATATTACATATAAGTATTATATAAATTAACATTTTATGAAATTGCCTATGTATACTCTCCCACTTCTAAGCTAAAATTCTAAAAGAATGTTTAAAAATTTTAAATTGTTAAGTTATAATTTAAATTCACAGCACTTGTTCCATTTGTTACCATTCTCCTGTAAATAGTTAATTAATTGTTTACCTACTACAACTAGATTTAAAAATAAAAAGTTGAAAATATATATTTAACCATACTATTAAATTTAAACTAATCGGCTATTTTCTACAGATCTAGCAAAAAGGAAATTAATAATGTTGAAATTAATTATTTATTTATAAAAGTATATAATATAATTTAAACATTGATCATAATACAACGCAAACAGTCTAGAATATCAATAATTTAGTTAAGTACTACATGTACCTATATATGATATTTACTAATAAAACTCAAATAGTTTTGCCCAGGTATCACTGAAAACTAAATTACTTTACTACTTAATCAATATAAAATTACTTATATAAATTAGTTATTGATAAATAAAATAAAATAGATATCACAAGAACAATACATTTTCTACGCTACCTAACTGCTGGATGCTTGGAGTTTCTGGATGTTGAGCGAGAATTCACCAATATTTCTGTAGCTTGGAGACGATCTAACAATTACATATAATTAAATATACTTTATATCGACTACACCATCAGACAAAAATACCCGAACAAACTATGACACTTTGATTGATTGATTGATTTGAATGTACGATCAAGCATTAAGCAAGTCTCCCGTATTATAAATGCGAATACCACATCACTATACCCATGTTACAACACGACACCATAACTCTCCCTCGCCAAGGAAATATGTGTATTTCATGAAGCCAAACATAACAATATTCACCCAGTAAAGAAAGGCGCCACATCGATAAGCACATAAGTCTAATAGTGTGATATCTGCCCCTGGCCAGGCAGCCATCGCACACCTTTTTACATTTAACAAAATCGAGGGATGGGAAAGGAATGTTAGTGAGGACAGACTCGGCCCGGTTACAGTCACCTAATAAAGCCGATAGTTAGTAAATTATTAGTATTATATATAATAAATAGGTTAGCACAACACAGCACAATCTAACTAGATTATTAGATGATCATTACATGATTATCATAAAACTAATCATAAATTTCCTGCCGATCAAGAAAAAGAGAATAAATAATTAAAAATTCAATTATTTTATAAAACTTATAATAAATAATTTAAAAATGAGAATTTTACAGCACCACACCAGCCTAAAATCATCAATAATTTTGTTAGGTACCATAAGTATATCAAGAATCAACATCAGGCAACTCTGAAAACTAATTTTAATTAATAAATCACCATAATATCAAAGTAAAATCTAATTCTGAAATTCAGGATTAATTTAATCCCCATATTAAAGATTGATTCTGGAACTATGTTATATTCTGAAAATTAAATTATTTATTAGCAAATTAAGGAAGAGAAACCTTTAAATATTTTTAAACTAAATTAAAATATATATATTAATGAGCAAAATACAATACTATATATTACATACAAGTATTACAAAAATTAACATTTTATGAAATTGCCTATGTAAACTCTCCCACTTCTAAGCTAAAATTCTAAAGAATGTTTAAAAATTTTAAATTACTAAGTTATAATTTATGTAAATAGTTAATTAATTATTTACCTACTGCAACTAGATTTAAAAATAAAAAATTGAAAATATATATTTAACCATACTATTAAATTTAAACTAATCGGCTATTTTCTGCAGATCTAGAAAAAAGGAAATTAATAATGTTGAAATTAATTATTTATTTATAAAAGTATATAATATAATTTAAATGCTAGAACTCAGGATTTTATAAATCTAAATTAGGACAGCAAAAAATTATTATTATTATAGATGTTTTAATTTACTAATCTAGTTGACATAATTAAAATAAAACAAAAAATCAAATACTACGAAATTTATTATTTTTATAAGAATTAGATTTTTTTTTATTTTTATCTATAAAATAAATATGAATATGGTATATCTATAAAACTTTTACTCCGTTTATGGACATATTACCCTGCAAAATAAAACCTGCAAAGTAAGTAAAATAGTAAATCCATGAAATAAAATTGAAACATTATTCTCCTACAAAACTAATCGGTGTACTATACAAGCAAAATTGACGTTTACGTGTAAAAAACTTCAAATTAAAACTTCAATCATATTCTATTAATTTAATAATTAGGTTCAATAAATTCAGCCTTTCGAAAATGTTTCCACATAATTCCACCTCGTTCAACATCTTTTAATCAAAATTTGGCATGCATAAATGAATACGTCATTATGTGATGCAAACCAAAATCACAACTCAACTCAAATCAACACTTCCAAGTTAGCATTTTATTTATATGGTTTAGTTAATTTATAGCCTTTTCACATTAATTAAATAAATTTAATAATTTAATGCATTTTATAATACCCTGTAAAAAATAAAATAACTCATATCTAAAATAAATCCATCCTATATGAATTATATAAGGTGGATTCCAATTCGACTCAAAACCTAGTTGATTATATAAAAATATAAAACACCTATTTGAGTCGAATACCCTAAAATTTCGTTGTGTTTGTACAATTCATGTTTTATTAAGAACATTATAGTTGTAACATGAAAACAAAAACAAAAAGAGGGGAAATAACAAAATAAAATAAAAACAACAGATTCTTATATACTAAACCACCAACACACATTAAAAGCAAATATCTCTTAAATCTTCCAAGTGCGTAGCAAAAGACTTATCATGTTTTCATTATTTTATATACAGCTAATACCATTACAGCGCACATACAAAACAATCCTGATCTATATATCAAGATATAGAAAAATATTGGGAACAACTATACTAACACCCACAAAATGTCTCTCTGTTTTTGGTGTTGTTGCTTAACTAAACATAGCAAAAACCAATAATAAATAGTACATTTCTCTAATAGGATCCGCGTAAAGAGCGAACGAGGCGGCCCGTACAAACATTTCGTTGGCTTTGTCATGTATCAATTTTCAAGAATGTATTTCTGTCAATTATACTTTGTACATAACATAAAAACCAAGAACCAAAACCATACCGAAACCCACAAAAAATGTTTATAGGTACGTATGTATGTATAAACACCTTTGTTTGACTTGCAAGAACGTATTCAATTATGCGTAAATATAAAATCGAATATGAAATTAACTAAGACGTATGTATGTTAATTTAGGTTAAAAACTATTTTGATACGATTCAATTATTAGGTTTTAGTAATAAAATCCATGTACAATCACACACACGTTAAAAACATGCACCCAATAGAAATCAATAATTTTCATTTCTTTATCTATAAATATAAAACATTGCCTGATAAATGCATCCCGGTGAATTGCATTTTGCTAAATTACGCATTAAATTATTTCACTTCCACTTTAATTATTATTCCACTAAAAACTGAATTAAATAGAATTAAAATTATAATTATAATTAAACTTTATATACTATATGTATATAGAGTATATACATAACACTACATAAACTACATAAATAAAACAAAATAAAAATAAAATTGAATGAAATTTTTGAAGAGGATAGAAAAAACACGTCAATCCTCTTTGACGAACATTCGCCCACCCCCTCAAATTCGTTATGTAGGACCTGCAGATAAACAGCTGCTGTAATTTTGGAACTAAGGAAGCACAATTGACCGGTTTCATTTCCAAAAAAACATCCCCAGACCATAACTCCTTCATTTTTCGGTGGAAGTCTTAAAAGACATTCGATGATAAGCCTCTCGTGAGATTCTCTTCTTACGAGAATTCCTCCATCTCCAACATGCAGCTTGAATTTTGATTCATCACAACTCAGGCTTCTGGGCTGGTTAAAGTGCTTTCAAACCCGCTTTAACAAGTCTTTACTCACTAAGCTGGCTAATATTTGGTTTCCCATTGCTCGCTTAAGATCCCATCTTATGTCCGATGAAGTTTTAAAATGGTTCCGACGACATAATAATATTAAAAATTCTAAAATTTCTAAAAATTTATCAAATTCAATGAAACAGAGGTGTATCGCTGTAATAAAAGCAAATGGCGGTTTAACAAAATATTAATATTAAAGGTAGAATTTCTATAAATCAGTAAAAAACAAAAAAAAAAATAAATAAGAATTGTTTAATTTATTCCATTACTTTAACTCCAATCAACGTATTTTGAATATTTTGGCATTTTTCGGGTTTTCCCCTAAATTGCATATATATTAATTTTTTCAAAAAATTAGGTCGAAGATGTATGTATTTAAAATGAATCAATAAGCCAATTGCTTTCAAAAGTTTTGTAATTTTAGCAAAAAAACACTCCAATTTGTAAAAAAATATGTTTGCCCAATTTTTTTTCCCAGGACTATATATTATGTGCCCGGGAATATTTTACTACATATTATATATGAGAGCATCGAAATCATTTTTTAGGAAAAAAAACATTTTGTTGTATAATACCAGAGCCTACTCTATAAATAGGAGCCTCCACATTGGCTGTATTTTTTTACTAAGCTTAAAATAATGTCCATACATTTTTTTCTTTACTATGAAACTATATGGGAAAACGATTGTTTTCATTTCCAATTTTAGTCTATAAGAATTATGAGCTTTTATATTATTTTTATACGAAAATATTCATAAAACATGTAATTTTATTTGGTTGAAAAATCGAATCATGAAAATGTTTATTTCTTAGTGAAAATCGTCTTCAAAAATAAGTTATTTTTGAACTCTAAAGTGTTGTTGTTTTTGTATTGTAATTTACGTAATAAACTAATAACTCAAATTTTACAAACAATACAATAATCATCTCTTTCATTGCCTCTATTCAAATTTGAATTTGAATATCGTTCTGTTGTTATTTTGAATTTGCGAAGCATGCTAGATTGGTTCGATTTTTTGTTTTCTTCAAACTCATTGTATTGATTTATAGCCGATTTAGACGTACCAACATTTTTTTCCCAACAAAAAATGAAGATATTAGTATATTACGATTTTCGTAAGACAAGAACAAAAATATGATCAAACAAAATTTTGTTGGATTTTTTGTTTTCTTTTTTTTCCAACAATGTTACTATAAAAACAAATTTGCCTATAAAATATACTCGACCCGAGTATATTTTATGTAACAAACAACAACAAATACAATAAAAATGGCGATTTGAGAAATTTTTATGGCGCTTTATTTTATTTTTTAAAAATTTTAGTAATAAAATAAAATTTACGTTCGAAAATTATTCATTTCACGCGGAAAACCCATAATTTTGCCAAATAAACTAGTATCACCGCGGTATTTATCAAAAATTATATCGTCGATTTTATACCGCCAAAAAATTATGGTATGACGAGATTTTTGTTGTATACTTTTCTCTTTTTATCGCGTGTACCTTTTTTTGTATTGCGTGTAGCTCTAAGTGCCAACAAAAAAAATGTTGGAAAAAAATGTTGGTACGTCTAAATCGGCTATTAGGCGTGATTTAGACGTTCCAACAATTTTTGTCCAATTTTTTTTGTTGAGACTTAGAGCTATACGCAATAGAAAAAATTAACATGCGACAAAAAGAGAAAAGATAAAACAAAAATATCGGTCATGCTAAAAAAATCGACGATGTCGAATAGGGCGATAATTTTTGACGAATGCCGCAGCGATACTACTTTATTTATCAAAATTACGACTTTACTTGGCTAAAATGAAAACTTTTCGAACGTAAATTTTAATTTGTAAATAAAAATTTTAAAAAATAAATATAAAATGCTATAAATTCACAAATCGCCATTTTTATTGTATTTGTTATTGTTTGTTTCCATGAAATATACTTAGTCGAGTATATTTTATAGTCAAAAATTTTTTTTATAGAAACAAAGTTAAAAAAAAAAAGTAAAAAAACTGTAACAAAATTTTGTTGGTTTATATAGTATGTTTGTTCTTGTCTTTCTAATGAAATTCGCGATATACTAATCTCTTCATTTTTTGTTGCAAAACATTGTTGGAACGTGTAAATCACGCATTAAGTTTTGTCTGTTTGGCTCTTTTTGATTTATTTTAATTTCGATTGTTGCCATTGGTTTTAGATGTGGACAAATCGTGACGTCATTAAATTTAACTTTTTTTTTATACACATTGTTATTGTTGTAGAATGTTTTTTAATTTATATTCCCTTATTTTCTTTTGATTATTGCTGGAAAATCAGGAAATTTGAGAACCTGTGTTTAAAATTAGTAAGACATTGAGTTGTTTTATTACGATGTTAGAAAAAATTATTTAACTGTTTTAAACTTTTAATTCATGTTTTTTCGTCAATCGAAATCGCGTGTTTTCATACAAACTCTATGAAAATAAATGAATTTTTGGTGTTTCTGAATCCCTTATTTTAAATTCATTTTTTACATGCCGGCTCTATTTACATCAAGATGGTTCTGGTAATACTCGTGTATAATGAAATAAAAAATTTTAAATTGTAAATGTTTAAAATAAAACTAAAATGGGAGAGCTTTTCCTGATTAAAAAAAAAATCCGTTGTTGTTGCTTTTTGTAACTTTTATGTTTTAGTTTTGTGCAGCATACTACTAGATTTAGAACAAATCGGATTGGTTTTTTCATTTATCAATGTTAAAATGGATTTTATAGTCCCGCTTCGTTTTTAGAGGCGCATCTGCATATTATGTACTTTTGTATTTTATATACTACATATATACATACATACGTTTATTTAAAAAACAGCCAATTAACATTTTGTATAATGAAGCTTTTACAAAAATCGGGCTTCCCCCCGGGGGGGAATTTAATATTTTTTTTTTCGTTATTTATTTAATTATTTAGTGCAATTGAATTTTTATATTTCTCTCTATAAGAAAGTTGCAAAGGGTAAATATTGTAACCGATCTTTTTGCAGCCAATACGTTTTATATGTATATTCGAATCGGATCATTTACAGTTGGCCCTAGGGAGGTTCTTTGCCGCCAAATTAACTAATCGTACAAACCCTCACGTGTTGAAATGAATTTAAAAAAACTAAGCGGCATGTCCACACTCATCTGAACTAATCCAGCTCAACACCATCATCAATCAAAAGAAATTACTTCTTCATTTTAATTAATTTATTATTTGAAAATTAAAAATTGAATAAATTAACAATATCATCGGGAAAAGCTTTTTTTACAAAAATGTATATATTTGTATGTATATGTAACGGTATGAAATTTAAAAGGAAAATTGTAAATAAAAAATTTGTAAATCAAATTTTAAACAAATAAAACAGCACACGATTATGCTGGGAGCACGCAAAAATTGAAACATATGTATATACACTTTCTA
The DNA here is from genome assembly GCA_958295665.1 of Tipula vernalis. Taxonomy (NCBI): domain Eukaryota; kingdom Metazoa; phylum Arthropoda; class Insecta; order Diptera; family Tipulidae; genus Tipula; species Tipula vernalis. The sequence goes on along the minus strand of OY282558.1, from coordinate 244,491,433 downwards.
ACAAAATTATTCACACCGCAGCCCTTTGCATACAATTTCAAGTAAAATTGTTTGAACAATATCAAGTAAAAAATCCAAAAATATATAGTACATATATAGATTTCATTGTTTTCGTCGTTTTGTTACAACGAAATAAATATATATTTTTGGATTTTTTTACTTGACATTGTTCTAATATGTTTGCTTGAAATTGTTTGCAGAAGGCTGAGGTGTGAATAATTTTGTTAGATAGTGTACATATGTATATGTATATATAATCAAAAGGACTCACCACATGTTCGCCAAGAGTACTCTCCGCAATGTGGAAGCTGACAACTCAAAATTGTACTTATATGTATGCTCCTCACACACTGCACTATTTATCGTGAATTCTAATCTTAATCTTACTTCTTAGCTATGTATATATATGTATATACTATATGTACATGTTTGTACTAAATATACCTAAACACCTTTTCCTTTGTTTATTTTTTTTATTTTTCCACTAATACAATCGATAACTCTTCTATATTCCTTCTGTTTTTTATTATATTTTTTTTTGTTATTGGTCACCAACTACACTATTTTCCCGGCGGGAAAAACACAAAATGGAACTATTTCTTATTAATTTGTAGTTGTATGTCACTCGTGAGCAAAGAGATATTATCCACTCGCGATAATGCCCCACTCGGATATCGCCTCGTGGGAAAAACTTATCCTTCGTGGATAATATCTCGTTTTGCTCACTAGTACCATAAATAACTATTAGTAAACATTAGCAAACGCTTACCGTTAAACAATCGCTGAGGAACTAGCTTGACACCAAAATTATCCCAAGAACTTTTAACTAAGTTTCATATGCTCAAATATTTTTTTTTTAAACTAACTTAGCTTGCAAATTTAAATAAAGCTTCATCTGTGAAATTATCTGTGTTCATTCATATTCTAGAAAGATTTTTTTTAATTTTATATTATGTACAGTTTATTTTATTGTAATGAAATGCAATGGAGTTTGATCAGCAATTCAAAAACAAAATTTAGACATGAAACCAAACTCCAAGGCATATCAGTTATCATAATATCCACATCATTTTATTGTCTCTGGGCACATGACTTGAGAAATGACGTGGATCTAGTTGGACCGCAGGAAGAGGAATGGACAGGGAAAGAGACAACAGTTTCTTTATACTACTCTTGAACTCATCCTATCATTAACATTCACTACTCCATCACTTTACACTTTTTCACCCGAATAAAAATTGCTGACACAACTCGAAATTGACGTATAAGATTATTAAAAGAGAACACCAAAACTTGAATTATTAAATGACCAGATTGCTATTATTTGCATTCTAAACAAAAAAAATTTATTAACAAAATCAGTTGATATAAATTCAAGATATCAAAAAAAAAGTATCCAAACCGAAAAAAAAACAACAAGGAAAAAAATCGTTACTCAGAACCGGTACGTACACCTAGTACACCACTTATTTTACCCATACTCTAGCTAGGTATTTTTTTTTTTTTTTAATCACATGAGTATTTTAACACTCAAAGAAAATTTGGTTCCTTCAACGTACGGTTAATGATTCTGATAATTATTATAATGTACAGAAACGTATAGTTATTATTTCGAATTGAACTTATTTTTGCTTACATGAGCTTTTGTCTTACACCACTGAATTTCACACATTTAGATTTAGGTATTAGTCTACCATTTTAGAACTTAGTCTTTTTTTAGTTTTTTTTTTCACTTTTAAATTTTCACAATGCGTTGTTAATAATACCGTTGAGCATTTAATTCACAAAAGAACATTCACCAAATTTACTTAGCATGTATTAAAAAGAAATATAACTTAATGCTTTTATAAAAACTTTCTATTTTTATTTAATATCGATAATGTTAGTAAAAAAAATTAAATTTATGTGACACCGTTTCTCAATATTTTCCCCGAATTTTACATCGATTTTTGTTTTCTTCTAAAACTTTCGGAATTAATTACAATCGATCCGTTTCGCAAATATCACCAGACTGATCACCCTCATAAAAAAAAAACTTTCTCGACCCTTCGCGAAAAGCAAAAAAGTCCCAAAAAAAAAACATAAAAAAAATCGGACCGTAAAAATGTTTTTCTTTTTCGCGCCAAACTTATTATTGTTTTATTATTGGTTTAAAAAAAAACGCTTGGTTGTAACGGTTAAAAAAAAAAAAGTTGTATCCGTTGTTACGTTATGTACAATATTATGTACCTCGCCTTCATGTAGCATATGCTACCATGTGCAGCCATGTGCAGAGCCCGCTTAAAATTATCTATAAATTATTTGGATACCTATAGATGATTTAAACCAATATGAACGCCGGTGGACGGTATGGTAACGGTGGATGGCTGGTGTATTTTCCTCAAACAACTTTCTCCGGTACATGTATCGCAACGTATTAGTAAAAAGCCCCTTGATGAATAATCAATTAATAAAAACGCTGATGGTAAACGGTTTTATTTACGCAGGTGGTTTAATATAATATTTTTATATTCTGGTTTTTTAGAATTTTTAATTTTATTCACTTTTATTCACTTTATTTAAATTGAACTGACCACAAAAGAAAAAACCTGACTTAATATAAAAAAGGATCCACCTAAGTTGGTGAACCATAAAAATAATATAACCATTCGCGGTCATGGTGGCAGTTTTTCATTGGTTAATCCATTTGGTTTATGATAAGTTACATCTGCAAATTTAAACTTAATGTCTATAATTTAATTTTTGTAAAGGTTTAAAACTAAAATAATATTCATTGTTACAGCTTTCAACAATAGATGGTAGCATTAAAATTATTTTAAGAATAATTTTAGTGCTTTACATAACAGCTGATGAAATGTCAAACGATTCAAAATATAAACAAAATAATATTGACAACAGCTTACAAGATAAGTATGAACCTGATTAATTATTTAACAAATTAATAATTCGATTTTCATTTGGTTTCAGATCATTTGCTGTACATACATGATAAATTAAATTTAGCCAGATTATACACAGTTACAACAGTCTACAGAAATTGATTTTAATTTTAGGTGATAAGACACAAAATATGTACAAGACTTGTATAGTTGCTTAGTGTGTATATGTTCGTACATAATATAATTGTGTCTACAGATGCACATGATGTCGTTTTAATTCCTACACACCGAAAAAAATTCAAAAATGCATTGATTTGGTTACAAAAAAAATTAGACAGAAATGAGTCATCACCCACCGTCATCAATAAAAATGAATGTACCGAAATATTGTATAAAAAAAAAAAAAAAAGTTCAATGCTATTTGCTAAAGGGTGTCGAATACTATCATTTTTTTAAAAGATCGTATGAAATTTTGCTTTACAAAAAGATTTTTTTAATGGCCGTAACTGTATTGAACCGCGAACCACTTTTTGTTCGAAATTTAACGAGTTAAAATGAACCAAAACTCCAAATCACTGATTTATAATTGGACGTGTCAGAAACCAAACTGCTTATCTATAATTTTTTAAAATTTCTTAATTTCGTTTAACTTAACATCACTTCTAAACTTATTGAAAATATTTTTTTTTAGGTATTATTTTTTTCGTAAAAAATTAAAACAGTTTTAATGACTTTTGAATTTTATTTTAATTATTCCAGAAGCCATTCCAATTAACTCCACCTGGTGATTTACATATTTTTCTTACAGTTAACTTTCGTATCACTTCCATCGTAAATCTCGAATTTCACCATAATCGGTCAAGGAATATCGGTTATCGATTTAGAATCCAATTTCGATCGCACATGTCAAACTTCACTAAAACCACGAAAGAATTAGCTTGCTTTCACCTTATTCACCAGAACTTTATCTAAACGCCATTTTAGAATCTTATTTCCAATGTGTACATCAAATTTCATCATAATCGTACATGTTAAATTTCGTTAAAATCAGTTAAATAATAGGTAAGTTTCATTTTAATTGACCGTATTCCAGAATAGCATCTAAAAATAAGTTTAGAATTCCATTTCCATTGTACCTATCGAATTTCATCATAACCGCGGTTGAAAAATTGTGAGGTTTGACAAGTTTAATCATACCTGCCTGATCTCGTACAATAAACGAGTAAAATTTCTGATAGTAAATTTGCTGTGTCTTCGGCGAATATTTCGAGTGCTACCTTGTTAATATTATTACAGCTGAACAACCTCAACATATGTAGATTAAACCGATTTCTGGTAATACGAACTTTCAAACTGATTTTGGCGTGAGAGTAGTTGCAACACTATTAATTCATTTTCTCTCCAATTTGAATCCTGGCACAGTTGAAGATGACATTTCAAAGATGGCTAAAACTTGTTTGGATATTGATGCTTGTAAAGTTTTCAAATTAGTCCCTAAATATCGGAATATTCTTTGGAGTCCTTAAATACCCGAATATTCTTTCTTTCGGTTCTTTGGAGTATGTCCGCTACAAATTGGGTATTCATGTACAATTGCGGATTTAGGCTTTAAATACCAATACTTGGCCGACCGGTGTATTTATAAGATAATTTAATAATAACAATTCCATCATCGGGCGAAGTTTTCCATACCTGGAGCAGTCAAGAGAACCCCATTTTAAATAATATTAATTTATATAATCTATACAGTTAAATGTAAATTCATATATAAAATTTGCTCATTTAAATGTTCATAGTTAGTGAAATATTTAATTTATATTGATTTTTTCCCGGTTTTTTTTGACAAATATATTAATTGTAATGACATTCACAATATGTGAATGTCATTACAATTAATATATGTATTTGTCTATACAAAGCAGGAAAAATATCAATTGATTAATAGACAATTTTAAATTCTTAAATGTATTATGATTATGTTAGAGTAATAGAATGATAGAAATTTGATTTTCTTGCTTTGAATTAACGCGAATGGAGTACATATTTACTAATTTCTACTAACATATAAATAGATGTATTAGCCACTCAATCGGGTGCAGAAGCTCTGACAGTTACAAGGAGCTAGGACCGTTAATAAGTCCGCTCTGCACCCAATTAAAATATGTATATAAAAAAAAGAAAAAAAAAAAAGGTTTTTATACGATTTTTCTGCTGATTGACCAAAAAAAATGATTTTCTACATCGATCAATCAAACGAAAAATGCACTCTTACCCCCTCCAATACTTCATTGGTAAGCTAATATGCAAAAATTACAAATATTCGTCACGTTTTCGTTCCATGAACTGTCCAAATTGCACACAAAACAAAAAAAAATTTAATTCAACTTGGTTTCAAATACCTGCAGGTGAATAAACGCTACAGAAACCCAAGAAGAAAATTATTGTACACACGCTTGACAAAAATCGCATTTGTAACAACAAAAAAGAAAAAATGTATTTACGTATTTATTTAATGAAACTTGAGCCCAAGGTTGCGATAATTTTACAAAGGTATTCCGAATTTTCTGGCCGGTCACTTGCCGACGAAACACATTATATATCGAATTGCAGCTTGTACAGAATTTTAATAGAAATTAATGAAATTTTAAGTAACAATTTTGCATTTTAGTAAATTGATTTTTATTCTCAAACATCGTTAGGCTTCGTGTTTTTTTAAATTTATTTTCGTAGATTACTAGATTAGTTTTATTATAAATCACGGCTATTTATGTAGTAGCATTGGTAAAGTAATAAAACTAATCTAGTAATCTACGAAATTAAATTTTTTAAAAAAGCACGGAGCCTGACGATGTTTGAGAAAAAAAATCAGTTTGCAACGCAAAATTGTGAATTAAAATTTTATTCATTTCAATTAAAATTGTGGACAAGCTGTAATTCGACATCTTTAATTTAAAATTATTTATATTTATCAATAAAAATGTTTATTTAAATTGAATATAAAGACAACACAAAATAATTCATTTCAAAATTCCATATGATTTTGTTTACGTTTCATGGGAAAATAAAATCTTTATTCCACTTTATATATTGGGGATTTGACTTTTTTAAACTGTTGTCACGGCTATTTATGTAGTGGCATTGTCCTATGATTCTATGACGGTATGATTTTAGATGGTATGGTCGTACGATACTATTATGGTATGATGGTATGATTGTATGACTTTACGTACCATTAGTATAAGCCGCCTTGACGGTATATCAATCAAATTCCAATTACAACATGCGACATTTAAAAATATACCCCATTGTCAATTAATATTGTAGTTATTACCCCTATTTTTAAGAAAATAATAAACACACCATAAAAGGAAATAGGTACCCTTTTGTTTTCGGTTAAAAAATAATAAATATTTACTGAACAAATAAAATGTCTGTTACACACCACCAATTTGCAATTGTAATTACCGGAGAAATTTTTAAGAATTCAAAAACGAATTAAAAATATATCCTTTTTTTGTGGTAATAAAATAATAATTATTTAGTGGGGGGCGAGTAGCAGGGACAGCAGAGACGCAACGATTTCAACAACAACGTCAAGCAACACTACCTACAGTTAGTACAAATTTGGGTGACCGCATGGGAAGATGATGATGATGGAACGAAATCTCGCCCCCTCTCACAACCATCGATGGAAAAAATGGTGGAGGGGAATAATAATAGTTGTTTACAGCTTTTCAGAAAAAGAGTTTGCGGTACGAGGAAATGTGTGTTGTCATTGTGTCTTCTTACAGGTTGGAGCAGTAGAGATGAACTTTAAAATTGTATTGTCTTGTGCTAGATAAATTACTAAAAAAAAATTTATTACTAACAAATTTACTAACCGGGTTGAGTCCTTTGTTGCTAACATTCCTTTCCCATCTTTTCGATCTTGTTGTATGTAAAAAGGTGTACGACGGCGGCCTGGCCAGGGGCGGATATCACAACATTAGACTGGTTATCGATGTGTCGCGTTTCTTTACGGGGGTTTGGCTTCATGAAGAATGGTGTCGTGTTGTGTAACATGGGGTATAGTGGTTGTGGTATTCGCATTTATAATACGGGAGACTTGCTTAATGCTTGATCGTACATCGAAATCAATCAATCAATCAATCAATCAAATAAAATAATAATTATTTAGCGAAATGTAAATACATATTATTTTTAACCATCATCAGAAATTATTGAGTTTTATGAACGTCCTTATATGAATATAATTAAAACAAAAATCTAAATGATTTCATTACGAAATGCAATAAGAAACGAAAAAACCATCCGTAAATTTTAGTAACGTTCCGTTGCGAAAATTTTCGTAATCCGGATTTCAAGAATACCATTTTAGGAGCTGACATTTTCAACTTCTCTCTCGAAACTTTATTATTTCTTTCTTCCTCTCTTCGTTATATTTATAATAGTTTCAATAATACTAAATTATGATTTCACCATTACAATTACGAAAATAGCATTACGAGAATTTTCGGTTACGAAATTCCTAAAAAAAATTTTTTAAAATCATCGTAAATCAGTTGTTATTCTATTTTTTATTGCTAATTTTTATTGACTAAGAAATTGTAAATTTCCATTTAGGCGTAATAAAAGAAGCTGATGTTGACGTGCACATCGAAATGCATAATACATAATAAAGATCTAATCAGAAAATTCCGCGTAAACAAATTTTAAACAGGAAAATGATTATTTTCTGATGATATTTATGCAAGCCGAATCTTCTAAAACTGTCGGCAATAAATTTTATGGTAATTTCGCAATAGAAGAACTTGACGGAATTATTTTTTCCTCATCTTTTTACAAAAATTACTAAAAAAATTTCGCCGTCAAATTCCTCTGTTGCGAAATTATCAAAAAAGTTATATCTATAATTTGGCTAGATAAGACTTCCATTTAACCCAACAGGCTATAAGGTTTTGGTCAACGTAGTCGCGACAAAGTTAGCGTATCTTTATTTGATTATCAATGTGGTTTTCATCCAAATAGATGAAGGGCCGATCAAAGTTTTGTTCTGAGGATTGTGCTGGACAAATGCTATGAAGGGACATACTTGTGCACAGCCTATTCGTCGACTTCTAATAGGCATACGACAGCGTTAATAGGAATACGTTTTGAGACGTCATATCCTACCTGTGCATACCGTTGAAATTAGTTTCTACGCGCCAGCTTTTAAAGCATAGCCAATATACGAGGTGCTAATACAAGGTTAAATTCCGGATACCTTTGAGATAATATCTAGAGTGCGGCAAAGAGATCCAGTAGCTCAAACCCTTTTCAACCTATCATGGGAGTATTACATTCGCCAGCTCAATATGGTGCAATGCAGCTGCTTGCATTATAAATTAACCCAGTATAAATAGCAAACATAGCTATTAGCATATTCGGACGATATTTATATCGTCGCAACCTTATATTCCTAAAAGAGGTCCTTCTTCCATTGAAATAAACAGCTAAACGAATTGGCCTTCAGATGAACGAAACGAAGACTAAATATATGGTCACCGCGAGAAGCAGACACGCCGAAGCTTTATTTCAGGAGATACGCAATATGAATAAAATTAAGCAAAACTCCGTTTCTGTGGACACATGGATCAACAACAAAATATTGAAGTCTCCTCATATATCGCGCAAAGTAAAACTGGATATCTACAAAGCGCTGATAAGATCAGTTATCACCTTTGGTTGCGAGTCTGGAGCACTGAAAACACAAATATCCAGAAAATTGCAGTAACTGAGCGTAAGATCGTTAGAATAATGCTCGACCCAATTAAAGAGGGATCAACGAACGAAAAGTGAATAAATCACGTGATCGTGGCCTGGACACGTTCTTCGATCACACACACGACCACCGCCTCTGGCCTTCTCTTAAACTGGATCAAACTTTCTGGATCAATTATGTCGAGGCGGCCTAATCCCTTCATGTGATATAGTCTCAGCGGAAGAAAGGAAGAAATTTTATATTTTACAAATTTTTAAACAATATAATAATATGATTAGTTCTATTTGAAAAATGTGAGTAGTTTAACCACTTTAAAAATGTTGTGAAGTTACTATTTTAATTTCCTATTTCTGCGGATGTGTAACGCAAATCTGAGTTTTCTATTCGCAATAGATAGCGTATTTCCTTGACAAATTTACAACAACAATTGCATATAATAAATCCCCGCAAGAATAACATTGACCCAAAAAAAAATTGGGTTTAATTAAACATAATTCTAATTCTTGGTTATGATACCTGCCACTAGAGCCATAAGACATAGTAAATATATATTTTATTTCGAAAGGTTGGCTTTTGCCAATTAAATCAAATTGGCTATTTTCTTGGAACAAAAATTAACCCAAAATAATTCGAATTAGATTTTGGTCAACAAAATACGCTTAGAAACTTTAATTCCACCCCACAGCCCAATTTTCAAAAATATTTTCTTTTTTCTTCTAGTACTGCTTCGGCGTGCAATTAGATACTAACAATGAGCCAACGCGGGTTTTCTCGACGAATTCATCTAAATTTTAGAGTTTATTCAACATTTCGTTAATCGCTGCTCGGACTATATGTAAATATAAATAACCTTTATTATTCAGTAAATATGCCACCACCACCGCAATAATAAAACTTCAAGTTTACTTATACCCTATCAAAAATCTCCATATTTCTCGAAAATTATTGTGTGTATTTAAAATAAGATAATAAATATATGAGGACTAGAAATATGCCAATAAATTAATACACTATAAGGTCATTTATCAGATATTGTGTTCATACTACGGATTTCCTAAATATTTTCAGTTTTTTTCAATAAATAAATCGTTAAATTTAAAGAGCATAAAATATATTTTAATTTATTTTATTTATTAAAATTTATTATTTTAATTATTTTAACATAAAATTATACAATTTAATTTATTATTTGGCACCATCATGTGGAAGAGACAGTAGTTCATTGGTCGAATGCGTGTGTTCCCAAATGGTAATGTCAACTTTGAGTGGCGTGAAGACGTTGCATTATTGGTAGGGTGAACTCAGACGCCAATGTATGTGAGTGATACTTTGTGGCGGAGCACGCATGAGTGAGCCGCTACAAATTCCTCTTGGAATTCCGTTTAGAATAAATTATTCACTGTTTTATTGAGTGATTAAACAGACAAAGGAATGGAATATTAACAATTTTTAAATATATAGCTTGTTTTATAAAATCATTAATTCTCCAGAAAGAAGATTCTTTCTCCAAACATTTTGCATTGACCGCGTATTTTTTTGAATTTAGTCCTTAGACAATCGGGTATTTGTTTCTAAGTGTTTGTTTACCGCAATGGATAAATATATGGATCCCAAATAAACCATCTAAACGAATATGATTTTCAAGAAGTTTAATATTTACAGCAAATATTTTAAAATATTGTAATTATTGAAAATTATGATTCGGGTTTGATTTATTTCCTAAATTTTATGATTTTTCATTCAAGTTACCTGCTGAATATGTTGAAAATGTATGTCAATGTTGACCCGAACAACAATATAAAGTTTTGCATCAAAAATGCTTAATGATTGATTTGTTAACAATAAAATAAAACGCACTAGAACATTCCTCACAACTTAGAGCTTATAGCAAGCTTTTCTTGTAAGTCTTGCACACTCTCATCAATATAATTAAATGTATCATCCTTGATAATCTTTATAGACAATCCAATTTCTTTTTATCTCAAATTTGTAATCAACGTTATTTATAATAAAAGCCAAACCAATATTTGAGAAAAGGTGAATTTATTTCCCAGCATACAGAAATAAAATATTTTTAATAAACCTCGCTGACTTCCTATTCCTCTAAGTCTAAGCAGCTTATAATAAATGAAATCGACTTATTTGGTGACAGAGAATTACGTAAATTAAATCTCGGATAAGTACATAAATATTTTAACGAAATTAGCTTTAATCTATAGATTCCCGAGAATTGTAAATATATACATTTTTTTTTTTTTTTTTTTTCATTTTATAACAAGTACAGGTAAACCATCCAAATAAGTTTATCTTTCCTTCCGGTCTCCTTCCAAAAATACTAGTATTCATGGGCATACCTTAATTTATTCTTTTCCCAAGAAATATCTAAGATCAAAACTGTTTTGTGAGAGTTTTTCTTTTCTGTATATGGATTGTTGAAATCATGATGTTCCAAATTTATTTATTTATTTATGGTTTTATAAATTGGGCAACTCTTGATTTTTTTTATGATGTAATGTGTACTGTTTAATTATGCGCCGCATAAAGAAGCATAAAAAAATTATAATTAAAAATCCATTAAATTGAATAATTTCTACTTGATGGTTTCCTACTTTCTGTTTTATGCTTTATTTATGCGGGATTAAAAAAAACACACTCTGGTATCCACATCGGTGTTAAAAGCTCATTTCGCCGTGACAGGTACAGCACAATTCTTTAATATTTAATATTCTTTAACAAAAAAAAAAAAAATCGAAACTAAATTCAAAATGAAAAATATTAAATGAAATAAATTTATAAATAAAATTTAAATTTATAATTAAAAATTAAATTATAATCGGATTAGGGTGAAATGAATATTTTATAGACTTTGTAATAAAGTATAGCTTTCGTTATTTTAGATATTTATGTACTACGTAATTAAATAGCTTCGTGTGTTTATGTGTTTGAAAATCAGTATTCTTTATTATAATGTTAGTTAGAAACAAAAATTGTGGAACATTACATCTGTAATCAAATTTTAATTATTTTAATGTCATTTTTGGCGCTAAAGAACAACTTTATGTTCATTTTTATCATGGCATCTTCTAAAAAGGCCTGTTATTTTAGGATAACTATTTATCTTCTAGAATTTATGATTATATGTATATTCCTCGGAAAGTTCTGTAATATAATAGAAGGCTTTTAATATGCTGAGATACCTATATAATATAGCGTATATTGGAAAATGTTTTGTGATTCTGCACAGAAATGTTATTGCCCCTGAAACCGTTATTATATAACATAATTGCTGTAAGCTAAAAATGGAAAATCGCATTCTTGGAGTTGCTTATTATTGTTAGTCTTTTTGGCGTTCGCTCTGGTTTCCAGGTTTCTCCCAAAACCAAAAACGAATAATCGTCAGAAAAATTAGTTAAAACACTTCTTCAGTCCTTCATGGTACACTGTCAACCCCCAAGGAACAGTCTTTTTAGAAAGTTTAAGGATCTTTCACAATGTTTTATTGTACACAGTTTGAAGTTTGCGTAGACGCTCAGTGTAAGGCATGACGTATAGTGAGGACACCAGCAGCTTAAGTTTTATATTTTGTAACAGCTACACGAATCAAAAAAGGCTGAATTAAAAATATTCATCAAAAAATGAATTTCAAATGACGATTTTGGTATGAAGAATTGGAGCCAATCTTAATTCATTTTGAAAAATAAAATCTGTATTAAAAATGGTGCATTTCACAAAAAATCGAAAATTAATAAAATGAATTAAAAGTGGTACGTTTTCGAAAAACACATATTTTATTTCTTTTTACTTCGGTCTAAAAAGACCAAAGTATTGAAATCCTGTCAAAAATGATGAAAATTTTTGAAAGACCCTGAATGTAAAAAAGAAAAAAAAATTCGTGCAATTTAATTTAGCTCTAAATTCAAAGACGAATGAATATTTTTCAAAGCGGTTTGTTTTATTAGAAACAGTATACATTGCATTAAGTATGAAACACAATTTCATTCAAATGACTTTCACGGTTGGCTTTACAGTACCCCACTGTGTCTACCCAATTTTTCAGAACATTTTCGATTGTATGGGCTCCTATCTCATCAATGGCAACTTCGATTTGATATTTCAATTCTTGGTTAGTCTCTCAGCTTACTAGTATCAGTTTATCCAATAACAACCTAGTTTCACGAACTCGCTTCACAAATTGATCCACAAATTGCCTTGTGCATTTCATTTCTACTGAATTTTCCACGTAATATTCTTACAGTTTGGATAAGCGAGCCACCACTTTGAAAGTAAGTTTCCATATTTCCCAATTTTGCTCCAGCGTAAAGCGACCCATTTCGTAAATGTCAAACATTAAACTTATTTTCTGTAATAAATCTGTATTCAGAAGATTTTTTTAATTAAAGTACATGGATCCACTATTATCAGGTTTTAAAATGTTTTTATGTAACCTAAACAACGGAAAATTATTTTTTTTTTCGCAAAACCTTCTACTTCTTTCATCCATTCATGTTCTGAAGATCAAGAAGGCGTTCGAAGTTATTATTTGTGTAGAACTTTCCACAGAGTCCAGCAAATATTCCAGTCGACCCCACTTATAGTTGATACTCCAACTTTATATGAATATTGCAAATCTTTCATGAAACATCCTGATGCTAAATACCCAAAAATAAACACTATGTAAAGTACTCGAACGGAATAAAATAAGTTAGTTTACGTAAAACTAAACCTAAAAATATTTAACTCTTTACCCTATCTAATACACCATGATTATGCCTTTTGCAGCTAAACTGATTATTTAGAGTGAAGCCATATACATATAATATTATATATATTGTATATAGTAAACAGTTAAGCTTTCTGCAGAAAGTAATACAACCTACAGAGACAATAAGCAATATTATCACCGAAAATAACATCACAGAATCCGAAAACAAGGAAAATAATTCCAAAACAAACGACACATCGGTAATAAATTCTATAGAGACTAACGATACGGCGTCAAAGAACGTAATAACTAAACGCATACCTAAAAGAACTATGAAGAAAGATGTAAATCATCTAGATGCGAAGATGATTTAATTTTGGATTTTTATTCAAATAATGAACCTAAAATAATTAATCGGCATCATTCATTTTTTAATGGGATATTACCATCATTAGACAAGTTTGACGAAGATGAAGTCCTAGAATTTGAAATGGGAGTGCTACAATTGATGAAAAAAATCAAAATTAGTCGACAAAATCGCGAGCCATCTTTCATGCCTTAATGTTAATTACGGTGGTCCATATTTTACCCAAGAATTACAATCTACAATAATTCGACTACTACAAATTGTAGCAGTACAAATAAAACAAGAATACCTGTCGCGGTGAGGAATTTTGAACGTAAAAATAAAACACACACGACACTTAATTTATTGAACTTAAGTTCTCACTATTAATTTTATTTATTAACTTTATTTAATTGTTTTTGAAATTATAGGAATTCATTCAAATATAATATGGTCATTAAATATTTTTAATAAACTTAATTAATTTATAAAGAAACTATAAATTTTATTTATTAATTCAAAACATATATAATTATTAGATCTATAATTTAATCTTATCTGTATAATTTTTAATGAAAATTCAATATTCCTATATAATGGATAAAGTTTTTAGAAATTTTGAATTTCGCACTTACTCATTTGAAGGTCAATCGCAAAGAGAAAGAAAATTGTAAAAAATATTTTTTGCAACATCATATTAATGATAACGAAAATCCGTCTACTCTACATTACATCAATGAACAGTCTACATTAATTCGATAACGATCAATCTACATTCATCAATACTGCTACACCAATCTTATCGATACAAGAGTAGCCAGCTCAACAACAATACATACATTTGCCACCATTACATTTTGTTTACATTGCGAAATGTCATTGCGTTGAGCTGTATACTCCTGATGAATTAACTAATTGCAATAAGATAAGTATAATTTAAATTACAATATAATGATTTGATTTAATCAATTTTATTATTTCTTTCAGGCATAAACAATACCTTCGCTTCAAAGTCCGAACTCTGTTGATTCGTCGTATTCAAACTAGTCAGATATAGTTGATTATACCGAATTTTAATACGAATACATATTTTGGCCTAATAACTACAAATCTATTTGAATTTAATTAATAAAGCTTAAGTAATACCTTTATCAAACAGCGTATGTTTTTTTTATTTCTTTACTCACCTAAAACAGATAGTCAATTTCATTTTAGTAGTGATGCACTTCCACATATTCGTATTTTGTTTGGTATACTTAAATTCTCCAGTCGCTTTAATAAATTTAAAAAACTTTCTATAGACATCCGAAAGTAATTGAAAAACTTTTTTCATCGTACATATTTTAGTTTTCCGTATAATATTTCAAATGTGTTAGTACGCACTGATTCTGCATTTATAGGATGCACCAAAAACCTTCTGTTATGCCGACGGCGAACCCGTTGGCGTCTACGACCAATATAAAAGTATAACTAAGCGTGAATCCATTTACAGATGTCTACTCAGAGTGATTGCCGTATGAAAACTGCGGCTATTCGTTTTTTACACGAATAAAAGTTTAGTTTGAACATTTCGCTGATTCTACATTTAAAATCGAATACTGTAAAAAACGTGCAGTACAATGCCATTTGCACGCAGCCTATATCGCGGCTTTCGAACGATGTTAGAAAATTCCAGATACACAAAAGCCAGCACCCTGGGATTTGTTAATGATAAATATTCAGGTGATGGAGGTCTGAAATATGTTTTTCTCTATCTAGTCATTCAACAAATGGTTGATACCATTGTGGGGTAATTAATTAAGTTGAATAGAAAATCATCAATCTATTTGAATGATAAACAGAAATTGGGAGTTATTATTGTTTAGGTCAATGTAACAAATTATGAATTTCGAATAGTTAATGGAACTTCAAATGTCTGTGTTTTACTGAAAATCCATTTCTTGATTTATAACATCTTTTCGTTTTCTTATACATTAATCATGTGTGCTGTACTAAAAAATGGAAATTGTTTGCTCTATTAGTTCGCAATACAAAATTCTATCGATTTTATTGAAATTATAATAATTTGTATCTCACATTAACACTAATAACATACATGCAGTATTATATAATATATGGGAAGAACACCTCCCCAAACATTTATATTGGCGTGAATTAATCATTCCTTTATCAGTTGATTAAACTTGTTTAGTTAATCTATCAATTTAATTTACAGTAAATCGCTCATTTATTTAACTGGTGAGTGAGTCCGTGTGTATGCTTTTATTTATCCGTTACATATGGTCATTGTCAAAAAAACCCTTGTTGCTTTTACTTCCCTGTATCGTCGTGTATTCCAAAAATATTGCGCTTTTCTTTTGAATCACATCTCGTTGAAAAATTAAAAAAAGCGTAATTTATTTTATAATTGTAAAAAATATAAAAACACCTGAGCTTTATTTTTTCGTTATTGTTCTGCTTTCAAATTTATCAAAACCAAAAACAAAACGATGAAAAAAAGCTTATTTACGTGTTATAATTATGTTAAGTTTGAATCAAAATTTTGTTAGTTCCTCTTCTCCCTTTTCATATAAAGTCGTTCGTTTCTCGTCTCTTGACTCAAACAAACAAACACAGCAGAATGTCAGAGTAGTGTAGCAAAATATTTGTTACTGTATTCATTTGGAAGAAAATCTTCAAATAAATGTGATCATACCGTGTCGTATACTATGTATATTCGTATGTATACGTACGTACATAAATACATCAAAGGAGTAGCAAGAAGATAATGAAAAGAGCACAAAAATATGATATTTATATAGCTTTAAGCTTGAGTATATGGCAAACAAAACAAAAATATGATGTGATATGTCTGTTGAGTATTGCACAATATTTAAATGAATTGAATTACTTGTAAAATATGGGCCGGGAGGGATAGAAATATATTTAAAAGCATTTTCTTAACGCCATTGTCCTCAACAACCAAGTTTTAATTTATTGTTACATTTTTTTTGCAATTTAAAATATTTCTAGCGTTTAAATTCCTTGAAATTTGGTATAATAACAGTATTGTTTCGATCAATTTAATCGAAAGTAATTTCTATTAAAGGTAAAATAGTGCGATTGCCTTAAAAGAA
Source organism: Tipula vernalis (assembly GCA_958295665.1). Lineage (NCBI taxonomy): Eukaryota > Metazoa > Arthropoda > Insecta > Diptera > Tipulidae > Tipula > Tipula vernalis. The sequence continues at coordinate 244,474,629 of OY282558.1, read as the reverse complement.
TAATTAAACTTCTTGTAAATGTAGCTCTATTTATACGAAGAAGAAAATACAACCCAAAATATTTTCATTCCTAGTGTTCGGTCTGGCCAAAATGAAGAAAAATTCATGATTTTTATGTCAAAATTCTAGCATAAAACGCACTCATTTGTCACGAAAAAATCCAATTTTTTTTTTGGACTTAAATGTTAAAATTTCGTGGATTTAGATAAGTCAAATGAAAATATATTTTGGTCAGCTGTTTTTTTTTTTTTTAAATAAAATTAAATATTAAATTTAAATGTAAGTTTTTTTTAAATAAATATACCATATAAGTGATATGTGGACATAGTTATCTAATATATGGTATAAAATAATTAGTATATTTTGGTATTATTTTTTCCAAAGATGCAGAACCCGATGATTTTGAGAAATCAATGCGCCAAGTGGGCGTGATTTGTTTATAATTATTATATTGTAATATTGTCTTGGATTAAACTGACGGAAACATTTCATCCAAAATTCTTCAACTTTCATGTTCTGGGTAATATAAACTAACCCAGATAAAAATCTATAAAAAAAAATAGATAATAATTTATAAAAAACCGTTAGATACCTCGTCCTTTCCTGGTATTTTTCTGCAAGGTTCGCTAATTGTATATTCAAATACTGTTAGGGATTTAGGCTTAGTTATTAATAAAACTCTTACTTGGGGTGACCATTTAGTTACTATTAGTAAGAGGGTCTTTGGCATGCTTAGTTGTTTGTATAAAGTGGTTGGATTTTCTGATAGTCAGTTTAGGAAAAAATTGTTTTTGTCTTATCTTCTTCCTCATTTTATTTACGGTGACATAGTTTTATTCGGTATGCTTCAGGAAAATATGAATGTTCTCCAAAGATGTTTCAATGCTTGTACCAGGTTTATTTTTGGTATTAGGAAGTTCGATCATATTTCTGCCTACTCTAGCCTTGTTTTAGAATGTAGTTTATCTATTTTTTACGAATTTCGCGTTTGTCTTTTTATTTTTAAACTTCTTAAAGCTAAGGAGCCTTGTTATCTATATAGGAAATTAATGTTTAGTAGGTTTCATTCCTCTAACTTCCGCCTAATTCCGGCTAAAAATTGTTGTAGGTCGTTAAACGCGTCATTTTGTGTTAGGGGAGTTTCCCTTTGGAATTCAATTCCATTGGAAATTAAGAGATTAGGATCGGCAAAATTATTTAGGTCAAAATTTTTGGAGTGGCGTGATTGATGGGCAATACGTAGTTTTTTAATTTATTTTTAATAACCATGTTATTTTGTTAATTTTTAATTTTTATATTATTTCACCTCGTGCTGTACATTTTATTGTAAATGAGCTACTGCTCAAAATAGAATGTGTAAGCACGAGGTGGAAATTGTTTGAAAAAATTTAAGAGGTTTTTATGCCTAATGGAAGCAACTTCTTTTTTCTTTTTTTGTTTCGATTGCTTTGTTTCCATGTGTGCTTTTCCTCTTAATACTAAATTATTTATAAATACTATAAATAAATAAATAAATAAATAACCGACCAAACGACGCAGTGGTTAAAGCTGCGGCGTTTGGATCGGGAGGTACGAATCCCAATAGGGGTGGGTGCAAAAGGGAATTTTCATCATCTGATTATGATCGGTGATGATGATGAGCACATCTATGACCTCCTGTTGGGAGTGGAGAATCCATGGGCGACCCACCTTTCATGTCAGCACTATAGGTTGACATGAAGCAATGCAATGTGCAGGTGTTTTATACAAAACGGGTCTATAGCCGTAAGTCCTCGATTTGGGTACTACTGCGTAAAGTGGGACAGACGGTAAAAGTAAATTGCGAAAGAATGGGAGTGCCTTGAGCCCCAAAACAGATTGCATAGATTAAAACCAAAAAAATAAATAATAATAATAATAATTTGGCCTAATGATTTTTTTTTTCTACTTTTTCAGTTTGATATATTTTCATCAGACTTATTCAAGAATTTTGTTTAACATGATTAAGATCATACGGGTTAATCGCTAAAGAAAATAAAAAAATATAAAAAATTTAATACATATCCTAACTTAATGCAGAAAATAAATTTAAAGTTGGGGATTTCGTTCGAGTTAGCAAATTTAAAACAGTTTTCGAAAAAGGTTATACCCCAAATTGGACTACTGAAATATTTAAAGTTATCAATATTAACAACAAATTTCCTGTAACGTATTTACTTGAAGATTATAAGGGGCATCTAATATCAGGCCGGTTTTATGAAAAAGAGCTCCAAAAGATAAATCATCCTGATACTTACCTCGTAGAGAAATCTTGAAGAAGAAGGGTAGCAAAGTTTATGTTAAATGGCTCGGTTTTGGATCATCTCATAACTCATAGATAAATAAAACAGATATAATTTAAACTTTATATTTTTTTATTACTGATTAAAATTTCTTAATTATTAAAACTACTTAATATTTACTTTTGGTTTAATATTTTAATTAAAAATTGTAAAGCATTAAATGTATTATATATTTAAGAAATATAAAATATATTATTTATAACTAAGTAAAATAGATTTATCAATTTCATTATTACCCCATGCCAAAGTTTCGTATGAATTTGGAATTACAAATCTTTTATCATCAAAATTTAATAACGCTACTTTGGTTGTCAATTGAGTGTATAGGGTGTATACATCTAATTACATTAACATTTTTATTTAATTAATTCACTTTTTTAAGCTTTATGTTTATAATAAAATGATTTTGTTAGGTTTTGGCTTAATTTATTTTTATTATTAATATTTTAGTAAAAAAAAAAACCCAACGTTTCGACGGCACATCCTGTCATTTTCAAGGTACAATTTATACTATAATTTCAAAAAAAAAAAAAATTTATAACGAATGTTTTTCTAAAGTAACTAGAGTTCAATTTGAAATTTAGAAATGACTCAGTTCAACAGAAAATTAGTTTCAGTTATACAATTAGTGTGAAACAAATTTAAATTTAGAAGACCTATAAAATGTTGTCGTAATAACAAATACTTTGAAACTTCCTGGATATTTAACCAATTTTAAGATAAAGTGTGATGTTTTTTGATGTAAATGCTTTCCAAAATTAATCTTTTATTAAGATTTTGCTCCTTATCAACAATCTCAGCGTCATCTATAAAAAACGAGTGATTACTTCCACGTAGATGATTCGATAAAGCGCTGTGTGATAGTTTAAACTCATACGTAGAATCGTAAATATGTTGACGAATCCGTTTTTTTAAATTTTGTTTAGTTTCACCCACATACTCTTTTCCACACGAACATTTTAATTTATATATTAAATTTGATTGTAACTCTATAGGAATTTTGTCTTTTAATTTAATGAATAAGACCATGTCCAAACTTTGAAATGCTCTACCAACAAGTTGTATACATAATTTTGTAAAATAATTTTAATTTTTTCGAACAAAATTTTAACATACAGGACCGAAATGAAAACTTTGAGATTATTTCGCGCGTATTTCCCACAATATTTTCCGAAATGTTATATTTATCGATAGCCTTTCTAATACCTCTAGTAACTACACTTCTCGGATAACCATTTTGTATTAGAACATCCCTTAATATTTTAAAATTTTCGGCATGAAAAACCTCATCCGAAAATCTCAAAATTTTTTCAGCTAACAAAAAAACTGTTATCTGTAAGATGATGGAAGCCAAGAGTTATAATTTAGATATAAATCTGTGGTTAAAATTCCATCCTCATTACGTATTACCATCGTTTCTAGAAAGGCTAAACGACTTGATTTTCAATTTCACATGTAAATTTAATTCGCGGGGTAAAACTACTAAATGAGTCCAAAAAATTATCAATTTCCGAATTTGGAATGGCAATAATATCATCAACATACCGGTAAAAGAAGATATGTTTGACGGAAGATGTTTTTAACACTTCGGATTCAACGTGTTCTATTACTAAGTTTGCCACTGTTGGACTAACTGGCGAACCCGTCGATGAACCAAACACTTGTCTAAAACATTTTCCCCCGAAACTAAATTCAGTATGATCTAACACGCAAAGATCAACGCTACTACAAAATTTTTTGACTCCAGTACGTCGATTTTGGTCGCAAAACGAGGATTGAGGATTGAGCATTTTGTATATGTACACGGCGTATAATATACATTTTGCTATTGTGTGCCGTCAAATATTTTTATTGTATTAGGGTGTTTTCTCATGATGGTAAGTATCAAAAATAAGCTAAGCGGGTGAAATCGGTTCAACTTTTTTGTTGCTTCCGCTCGCCTTGAGTTATTTTTCCCTACCTTTTAATATGAGGAATTCATGTTTTTCTATCTATTGTTGTTGTAAACGAGACATTCATTTTACTTCGTCACCAAAAATCCAAAACAATATACGCAATCAATTGCTCGTGGTGATCTTCAATATAAAAAACAAAAAGCAGCATTAATAAATGGTTTTTAATTTTTACATTCTTCGTCGACCACATTCATAATATTTTTAACTTTTTTTTTTTTTTTTTTTTTGAGTTATGTGAGAATAAACATTTGAAAAATCAAAAAAAAAATAATTCAGTGTTATCTCATGCGCACGAAAGGAATGTTGTACATATTTTTATTTCCAGTAATTTTGTGCAAAATTTAAAACTAATAAAATTGTTAATTAAATAATGATTTAAAGATAAATAAATGTTAACTAAAAATGGAAAATAAGTCAGATAAATATTGAAAAACTATAATTTTATTAATAATTTAAAATGATGAAAAATCACACGACGTACATCCACTCTTTCCTGTGCTTGAATTAACACTAAGCCAAAATAACTAATTTACTTCTTATATTTTAAAGTTGATTTTTCGGCATTTTTTATAGACAAATATATTAATTGTTCATGGCAATCCCAATATTTTCGATTTGGTAAATCAGAAAAATATAGAGGCCAATCGCTCTCAATATATCTACTGAAAAAAGTAGAAATATCTTCCCACCTCCCCGTAATTTTAATTTTGGCTGAAGGCCCAGAGTTATACCAATGTATAACTCTGCAAAAATGAGAACCCTCCATGAGTTCTGTTGGTAGTTTGGTTTCGTACTGAAAAGTATGGTCTACTCATCAGGCAGCTACGACCAAACTACAAAAATTTCCACTCTAGCATTGCGATTCGTTTTCAAAACTATCATTGTGATTTGAGATTTCAATTTCTCTATTGCCAATTTTCAATTCTGTATCGCACATTGACAAGAAATCTCTTCCAACAATCAAATCATCAGACATCGTCGTATTTGGTACAACATGCAATTTAAAACAATACAAATTATCATCAAAAACAATATTCAATTCAACAGTACCAATTACTTTAAGTTTACTCTTGTTGATGCCCGAATACTCACAACATTTATCAATACCATCATCAATACAACTGCACGGAACACAACTTTCCTTAATTAAGCTAATGGGACTACCCGTATCAACAAGAGTAGACTTTTTAATACCCTTTTTCTGATTTTTAAAAAACAAATTTAAATCTATATAAATACCGTCCATTGATTTTATTTCACACAAGCCGATGGTCTTCTGTTCGAAGCTCGTCTTCTTCTTAGATGGACACTCATTTGCTTTATGTCCCACTTCAGCACAAATCACACAAGATCCGAACAATCGTTTTGGTTTCGAACAATTTTTAGAAAAATGGCCAAACTCGCCACAATTATAACATCGAATAGATGATTCTCTTGGTTTGTTATTTATAGTTGTAATTTTTTGAGGGGGCTTCCCCGCTGGTTGATGTTGATTCAACCCTCTTTCTTTATCAGTAATATTCTGAAACGCGTTCAATAAATGTTCTGGTGTCGGAAATAACTGCATCCTTGCTTGGCTTTGTAGACGAGGATTTGACATTCCATCGATCAAATAGTCTACAATCTCGTCGGCTGATATTCCAATCGCATTCGCCATGATGATTTTATCCTGATAATAGGTGTAAAACGACTCGCTAGTCTTCCAATAACGTTGTTCAAATTTTCTTCGCTGTTCAATTTTATTCGGTCGTGTGTCATATAATTTTCCCAGCTCACTCAGCAACTCATCTAATTCCAGTTCTATGTGTTCTGGTTTAGAATGGAACCACTCTTCAGCTTTACCTTTTAATTTTTGAATGACTTCAAACTTCATTTCTTCCAAATCAACATTATAATGGCGGATAATCAAATCAATTTTTCCGATAAAATTTCGGAAATTATCCCCAGATCCACTAAACGTACACAATAATTTTGAAAAATCCAATTTCTTATTCACAATCTTATTACTTATGTCATTTGGTTGCTCCGTATTGACCCCAATATTCTCATTGCACCGCTTATCCCGTTCAACTCCCACCATCAACGTGCTTTCAACAACTTTAATATCGCCATTTGTTTTCAATCTTTCCTCAATTGCATTCAATTGCTCTGACAAATTTCTCACACTATCTCTCAACTGTGTACTCTCCGATCTTTAAAAATCACCTCGATGAGCTTGCTTTGCAAATTTTTTTTGTTACCACTAGTGTCACCATTTTTCTCTCCGAGATTTTCCTTTAATTGATCGACACTCATATTCAATACGTCTTCAATGGTAAAACTCATTTTCGATTCAATTCATGAACACTTTCAATTTTGAATTATTATTTTCGTATACGACGCACTTGCACGGTTGCACCTTGCACCACAGAATGTTCTCTTTTTAATTTGTCTCTTTTGTATTCAATACAATTGTGAGAGAGCAACTCACTCGAATTTACTCTGTACCGTTATATCAACGGATTTCTTCACCACGTTTTTAGTCCCAATTTTATGTTCGTATAAATCACTATAACGGTTAACCACAATTTTATTCTTAACCCCACATCTGAAATTTACTGTAAGGATTATTCTCAATTAAAACAAAGTCTTTTAGTACACTTTTTATTAAGTTAAATTACAATTCTTTTAGGCAACAATTATTATTCCCAAACGTACAATTCTCAATACACTTATATAAAAACACATATATCGGAATACAATCAATTATTAAAAAAAACGATCCGTCCTCTATGACGGTTCCAATATCAATTCAATTTTTCTCATTCTCTTCGTTCTTTTTTTTTTTTTTTTAGCTCAAACAAGAGCAGCGAATTTAATGTTTTAGCACAGACAAATTATATACAGATGTGGAAAGTTCATGCTACTCAAATGTATATGAATGATATTACTTACAATTTTCGAACAGTTGCCGAAAGTAACACCCGAGAACGAGAGGTTTGTATCGTTTACTTTCGAACGTTTACTTTCTCTTTTCAGTTTCGAACAGTTAAAATGCAATCGTGATTGTGTTAGCAATATCGTTTTTTTATATATACATATGTACATACATAAATGAAATATATTTGTTCTACTTTAACTAATGTTTTCATGTATATAACCATTTCAAAAATTTCTTTTTAAAATACAAGAACAATTTTATATTTGTTAATTGTTGGTACATTTAACGTTTCCATAAATTTCGAGGTATTTAATACGACATTAATTTAATTTAGACTATCACAAAATCATTTCCACAAGTTTATTTAAAAAATAATAATTTTCCGAACAAATGGTAAATTCATTATTTGTAATACATTGATAATAAACTAATTTATTCATACGTACACATAAGCTTTAATTTATTTGAAGAAATGTACCAACTTTCTTCCCGATCTTTGTTTTTTATGATTTCCATATTCCATTTAAGAACATTGTGTGTGTATGCTTTGTAACAATTTTAATGGTTTATTTGGTTTTCATATGGATTTGCTCGTTTTATTTTTAGGTCATCAAAACCAAAACAAATGGTGTAGTAATTGTAGTTTGAGAATCCATTTTTGTTGAGTTATATTATATTAGTATTAGTGTTATGTCGCCGTATGCAGACACGATATGAAATAAATATTCAAATTTTCTATTTTAATATTTATTATATAAAACTGACTTACACACTGACACAAGTCAATATACATTTGTTTTATGATATCTGGCTTGTATGAGAACCGCAAGGCTTGTATAAGACATACATTATACATTTTTGTGTACATACATTTTTGCAGTAGGGATTTTTCATTCATTATGATTCATTATGTAACTGTTTTCATATGATGTAACAAAAATCATTTCCCTTAAATTTTTTGAAGTCAACGTATTTTATTTTGGAATCTACCTTTTATTTTTGTTGATGTGTATATATTTAGAAAATTTAAATGCATTTAGCCAAAACCAACAAAAATGTTTATACAAGCCAAACAGTACACGTAAGATATAAAAAAGTACGTTAAGGCGTAGTATTAGTGATGCATATAAATAAATCAGAAAGTATATATACACAAAACAGATAAGTATAGGTGATAAATTCATATTAAATATAGTGTACATTTTTTTAATAGGATCTGTGTAAGGAGCGAACGAGACGGCTTGTATAAACATTTTTGTTGGTTTTGATTTAGCATTGCTTATACGTGCATACATCTAGACGTATATGTGACCTTGAAAAAATTAATATTTCTGTTTTATAATTTTTGTTTCGATTTTTATGAATTTATGCTTAATTGATGATGAGATTGGCTCTCAAAATTAAAATTTGTGGAGAAATTATACAAAGGGACGTCGACAAGTAACTTTCTTACTTTTGGTTTTAGAGTAATAATGGACCTCTAATTTTGATGGCCAATCTAGAGGGACGGTTTCTGATTGCATCGACATACATAATCAATTTATAAACGTTCCTTGTATTTTTAATTAAAATTATTTTTTTTAAAGAGGTTTTTTTTACGGGATTTGGGGGATTTTTACTTAAAATTTATGTAGAATAATAATTATAGATTATGATACTGGTCTTGTATCATTTGACAGACGACTTTTTTGATAGCTTGTATAAGCCATTTATGTTGGTTTTTGCACTACACGTGCACCAAAACCAACAAAAATGTATATACAAATGTGTATAAACATTTTTGTTGGTTTTGCGTGCATCCATGAAAATGTATGTGTGACCTTGAAATTGTTTTTGTCTATATTCGGATTTCGGAAGTACATATTTTACTGTTATTTTTTATTATTGATAATTTTATGCATTAATGCTATTTATGTGCAGTTCTTAATTTAGTCCTGATTCAAAGTTTCATTGTGTAACAAATTATAATATTGTGTAACGTATTTAGTGAAAAGTATACGAACATTTTACAATCGAGCAAATTGGATATTATTCTACATTAACTGTGTATTAAAATTTACAACTTGTTTTGGATTTGTTGTGAGTGATTTAAAGTGATTTAAATAAATATATTTTCTAATAAAATTAACAAAATTTGTGCAATTTTATTTAGTGAAATGGCATCTAAAAAAAGAGTGTTCACGTGTATTGTACCATCTTGTAAACAAAGCTCTTCCAAATCGGAGTTAAAATTTTTTAAATTTCCAACTGATCCTGAACGAAGAACGCAATGGATAAGTTCAATTGGATTATCTGAATCATTTTTTAAAAATAAACATAATTTTGTTTGTCAAAGGCATTTTATGGCAAACAATATTGGAAAACATTATTTGACGAAAAATGCAGTGCCTATTTTGAATTTAAATCATTTAAACAGCCATACTGATATAACTGCGATTTCTGGAGTATCATCTATTGTTCCTATTGAAGATGTAGATGTTATTAACAATTCACGAAATGCTCCTGATATGATGATTTCAGCAATAACTCAAACAGAGCCCATAGATGAAGAGGTAGAATTTTTAGAAATGATTAATAAGATAAATTGCTTCCAATGTAATAGGCTTGATGATGAGTCAGTTTATTGTGGCAACTATAAAAAAACTAGAAAACTCTGTTTTATATATAAAAAAAAGTTAACTTTGGCAGAAAAAAAAATTAAATCATTGAGAAAAACACTTCGGAATTTACAAAGAAATTTTAATATGTTAAAAAAAAAACATGGAGAAATTACAAATATCACTACGGATGGAATGATTGATAAATCTGCAGCCAATGAGATGACCAAAAATGTTTGCAAACTTTTGCTAAAGGAAGATTATTTCTACACGGAAAAAGATAGAAAGTTTGCCCAATGCCTATATTATAAATCGGCAGCCACGTATAAATATCTGAAGGATACTTTGGAGTTGAGGCTGCCATCGGTTTCTTCGATTTATAAATGGTCACCAATTAGGTTCATTTTACCTGGCATAAACAACATTTTGTTGAGTGAGCTCAAGCACTTATTCGAAAACATGCCAGTTTCATCACGTTTGTGTGTACTAACGTTCGACGAAATCACGATTAGGAAAGATTTGACGGTTAATCCTCTAACTGACCGCGTCGAGGGATATTGTGATACAGGAACTGAGAGATCCAACAAAATAGCGACTTCAGCATTATTTTTCATGTTACGAGGATTAGTGGGAAGGTGGAAGCATGTTTTGAGTTATGCTTTAATAAATAGCTCCATTAACGTAAATGAACTAGCTGAACTAATTATTAGTAATATAAAGGTATGTCAAGATGTACTAAACTTGGAAGTTGTGATGCTTACGTGTGATCAGGCTACAACAAATGTTGCCGTATACAAGCATTTTGGCGTGGCACCGGAAAAACCTTTCATAATAATTAATGAAAAAAAGATTTTGCTCCAATTTGACCCTCCGCATTTGATGAAGTCTGCTAGGAATGCTTTAATCAAACATCAATTGATTCATTCGGATTATGGTACGACTGATTTTAACGTTGTTCGAAAAGTTTATGATTTTGACAAGAATCAAAAGGTACGATTACTACCACGCCTGACAAATCATCACATCGATCCAAATAATTTTCAGAAAATGAGTGTAAAATTAGCCGTCCAAGTTTTAAGCAAGACAGTATCCTGCGCGTTACAAACAACACTTAAAACAACACCTACAATTTTTGAAAATTATTTGCAAAATGTTTTACCTACGGCCAAAGTTATTGAACAATTCAATAATATTTTTGATTGCCTCAATTGTCGCAACTTTTCATCCAGTAATACGTACGAGCAGCCACTAAAAATAAACGGGGTAACATATCAATATTTAAAGCAGAGTCTACGATTTTTAAATGAGTTGAAAATTTTGTCAAAAAATGAAAATTACTTTAAATTCATTAAAGGACTTCAACTTACAATTTCCGCTCAATTAGAGTTAATCAAATATTTAAATTCCAATTATAACTTAGAATACATCTTAACTGGAAGAACCAATCAGGACTTATTAGAGAACTTTTTTTCGGTTCTTAGAGGGAAAGGAGGATACAATTGTATGCCCTCAAGCTACGAAATTGGAATTCATTTTGCTAATATCGTAGCAGCCAAAATTATTTTTAACTCTATGCATTCCAATTGCCTACTCGACGATGCCGAAAATTTAAAATTAAATTGGAAAACTTTTAAAGCCGATTATGATGTCAGCTTAAAACAAACGGACCCAAATGAATCCAATTTGGCAATGGAAATTGATAATTTTATAGAGAAAGCTGAATTTAGCTTATTTACATCGAACGCAATTTCTTATTATGCAGGATATTGTGCATTTAAGAAAATTCAATGCGAAACCTGCAAAATTAAGCTTTTAAAACCAGAGTCCAGTATTTCTGCAAACGATACTTTTATAAATGATAAAAATTTTAAAAAACATAAGACTAATTTTGGTTCATTGAGTGCCCCTTCGGATGAGTGGTTTGAGGTAGCAAAATTTTTAATTTCATTGTTCGAAATTTGTTTCATGCAAAATGGCCACATGAATAATATATGTGAGGAAATGTGTAAAATATGCATATTAAAAATAAAATCGGAGTTTCCCCTTTTTTTACCGCCACAAGAAGATGAATGTCATAGCCATATTCATAAATTAATTATGTTTTTCTTATTGGTACTTCTCCGGAAAAACTTCAAGTGGTTTGTGTCGAACGGGAATCAAAATAAAAAAACGAAAACTAATCGAGTTCCAAAAAGACTAAAAATTTTAATGAATTAAATTATATGTTTGAACTACATTTTATTTACATTTGTTTTAATTATATTTCCTTATACATATGTATGGTAACATACAAAAAATACGTCAAATCCCATAGTTTTGGAAGTCATGTGTTAATGTTTAGAATTTTATGTTTTGAATGTGTAGCACTAGTTAACCAAAATTTTATTGATACTAATTTTTTTTTCTTGTTGTTGTTTTTTAAGATAGAGGGTGTCAAATATTTAAAAAACGCATGCTCTTGGTGTTGTATTTATTGCTAAAAAAAATTAATTAACCGAAAAATTATAAAATTGGGCTCATTTTAAAGATAAATAAATAAGGATTACAAAATATGTAGTAATAAAAATGGTACCACCTTTAATTTCTTCTTTTCACAATGGCAGTCGAAACATTCTATTTAAATTTTCTCAAATTTACATATTTTTTTTATCTTTTCCTGTATGTTTAATAGAACTAAATGAGCAAAAAAAAAGTGAAAAAGAAAGTTTCGACGCCCTTTTTGAGAAAAGTGAAAAAGAAAGTTTCGACGGCCATTTTGGAAATACAGAAATTAAAGATGGTACCATTTTTATAATTATTTTATAATCCCTATTTATTTATCTTAAAAATGGGCTCAATTTTATAATTTTCGGATAATTAGTTTTATTTCTATAGCAATAAATACAGCAGCAAGTGCATGACATTTTTAAATATTTGACACCCTGTATCTTAAAAAACAACAACAACAAAAAATGAGGTTCCATAAATTATTTGTTTTATTCAGTGCTAAACATTCAAAACATAAGAGACATAAAATTCAACAGACTTCTGGTCCCATATAGAGGATATGCGATTTCACGTATTTTTCTCCATTTACATTTGTATCTAAATTATATCGATCGGTATGATCCGTAAAAGTCTCAGGTTAAAAGAATTTACCCTGTAACAACATTTGAATAATAAAATTATATAATTTTTAAGTTGATTTTTCGGCATTTTTTATAGACAAATATATTAATTGTTCATGGCAATCCCAATATTTTCGATTTGGTAAATCAGAAAAATATAGAGGCCAATCGCTCTCAATATATCTACTGAAAAAAGTAGAAATATCTTCCCCCCCTCCCCGTAATTTTAGTTTTGGCTGAAGGCCCAGAGTTATACCAATGTATAACTCTGCAAAAATGAGAACCCTCCATGAGTTCTGTTGGTAGTTGGTTTCGTACTGAAAAGTATGGTCTACTCATCAGGCAGCTACGACCAAACTACAAAAATTTCCACTCTAACCACATACATTAAGTATCTGGCCAGAACGTACTGACATAGCGAATTATAATTCAACTACATCAAATTTCAAAACCCATGGAGAAACCTCATTTGTGTGTGTATTATGCCCACACGTATATTTGTTAAGAATTTAATTTGTCTGTCTGTAATAAAGTTGATTTTTCGGCATTTTTTATAGACAAATATATTAATTGTTCATGGCAATCCCAATATTTTCGATTTGGTAAATCAGAAAAATATAGAGGCCAATCGCTCTCAATATATCTACTGAAAAAAGTAGAAATATCTTCCCCCCTCCCCGTAATTTTAGTTTTGGCTGAAGGCCCAGAGTTATACCAATGTATAACTCTGCAAAAATGAGAACCCTCCATGAGTTCTGTTGGTAGTTGGTTTCGTACTGAAAAGTATGGTCTACTCATCAGGCAGCTACGACCAAACTACAAAAATTTAGAGTGGAAATTTTTGTAGTTTGGTCGTAGCTGCCTGATGAGTAGACCATACTTTTCAGTACGAAACCAACTACCAACAGAACTCATGGAGGGTTCTCATTTTTGCAGAGTTATACATTGGTATAACTCTGGGCCTTCAGCCAAAACTAAAATTACGGGGAGGGGGGAAGATATTTCTACTTTTTTCAGTAGATATATTGAGAGCGATTGGCCTCTATATTTTTCTGATTTACCAAATCGAAAATATTGGGATTGCCATGAACAATTAATATATTTGTCTATAAAAAATGCCGAAAAATCAACTTTATTACAGACAGACAAATTAAATTCTTAACAATAATTTTTAAGGTAAGTACCAATCTAAGGAAATGAATAAAGTTTGTTTACATACATATAAGCACTTATAATCAGCTCCCTTCAAATAGCAAAAGAAATAGCAGAAAGAAAATTCTACTTTGTGTTATATTTCCAAATGAAATTCTCCCTGTTTTCAAATTTCTGATTTCCTCAATCCAGTTCCAAAACCACACATAATACCCCCGACAGATACAAGCTAGCTAATCGCGAATTCGAGATTATGAAGTTATTTTTTCAGTCTGTCACAACACGATTATAATGCTTTTGGGCATTACCGCGCTTCATAATTTGATTATCATAATCTACAATAATTGTACAAACACTATCGCTATCGCGATAATCGTTTTGTCAGTCAATGATATAATACCAGTCTCATAATCTAGAATTATTATTCTACATAAATTTAAAGCCCGAATCCCGTAAAAAAAACACCTCTTTAAAAAAAAAATTAATCTTACTCAAAAATACAAAGAACATTTTTAAATTGATTATGTATACAGTCTCAAAAAATTGTCCGTACACTTCCTCGGTTAAAAAAACATTGATAAAAAACAATTACAAATGAAACAAAAATTTCAGTTTTTGTTTTTTTAAAACTCAAATTACATTCAACAACCTGAAAAAATACTAATTTCATGATGCAAATTAATTTACTTTTACGTTTGATAAGATTTACTTTTTAAACATCCTAAAACGATCTCAAATAATTGAGGGGTATAGAATCAATGGCGGGAATCCCCATTTTTTTCATTTTTGAGATATTTGATGAAAACTGTTTTGGATATTTAGAAATAAATTGAAGAAAATATTTAATGTTCAACATTTACCTAATTTTATATATTTTCATTATATTATATCGATTAGGCTCAAAGCTGATTATTAGTGTTGTAAATTAAGGATAAAAAATGGAGATTTCCGGTTTTGATACCAAGTACTGTAAGTTGTCGTATTTAATGCACAAATAATTTAGTTTTCTTGTTTTTAAGTAAAAATATAGATTATTTATGATCAAAATTATATTATATTTTATTCAAACTTATAAAAACTTCAAATTATAAATGGCGGGAAAATATATATAAACATCATTTTAATCAAATTTCAAGTACAATAAACATTATTAGATTAAAATTCCTGGTAGTTCAGGTACGAAATCACATTATTATACGCAAGCTTCTGCCAAATGCACTTTAGTGTCAGATTCCGTCAAATTACTTCTCTTTGTCTTATTTTTTCTCTCGATATGGCCAAATACCCTATCCGATGGTAAAAATGAGTGCCCGACAATAGGAAAAATCAATTCTATATTTCGAATGTTTGGAGGTGTCTTGAACGATAACCATTTACAACACATTTTATGAATGGAGTTTTTGTTTTGGCTGCTACACCCGTCTGCGACAAGACGGGTAATTTTATGTGAATTATCAATTAGAATTTTATTTAGACAATCAAAGACAGCTTATGCTATTTCGTTGGATCCTTTGTCGAATTCATCTTCGGTCCAATAGTATGAAAACACATTTTCCTTTAATAAATTCGATTTCGAAGAGCCCTTTACAATTACAAAATTGTACATGTATCGAATAATACGCCGTTTGATCAGGCACTTTCAGTAAACAAAGATTTTTTTGGCAATCGAATGAAAGCGTTATTATTTCTGGATTTTCTTCCAGTAAAAGTTCAAAGAAACATTTTGCTTTTAAATTATGCACTTTCCTCTCAGATAGAGCCTTTCTTTGCTTGCAGGATCCGTTGCGTTTTTTATGCGTTCCGTTAACTCTAAGCATTTTGAACATACATCTGTTCGAGGTGTACTAAAACTTAAATTGTACCTAGTATCAAATATCATACGAAAATACTATATGATGACTTAATTTATAAATATTCCGGCGACTGAGCAATACACATCCTATACATTTTGTTAATATTCAATTTGGATGGCAAGTACATTTTGCAACTCTCGGATCGGCAATAATGAGATTCAACGCATTTGAATTGATTAATAAACTATTGTACTGCAGTGCGCTGTTCGCGATAATTAAATTCCTTACGATTACTACCTCTGGTTTCAACAGGGATATGGCCCTAGTTTCGAAATGTTTTCATCACCCAATTTAACCTATGTTTAGTTATACCTAAAATTTTTAGAAACGAATTTTGACATACGGGTATGTTTTGTTTGTCCTGATCGCGTACGAAACATCTTATGTGGGTTGTTTTTGTTGAATATTTTTAAGTTTTTGGCCGTCGGCGTTTTGTATCGCCTATTGTTCAATGGGTAGTGATGAATGAATCTTGGATTAGTTTATCTGGTGTTGCATAAAATTGTTTATTAAACATTTGAATGTCAAGCATTTTTAACAATCTGCACTGATATGTACCTGATATGTTCCCACACTGCGGATAGGTGGGCAAATCTTTCGAAGAATACTTAAAACATTAAAAATTAAAAAGATAATGAACACATTAAGTTCATTAATTGATAATAATCTACAAAATATATTTTGACTAACCTTAGTTATTTTGCAATATTACGTTGCCATTTCGATTCTTGCCTTATTCGTTTTCTTGCCTTTGACGGTGATACCGGTGACGCATTTTTTTCCATTATTTTATTAACAATTTATTATATAAAATTAATTAAATATAAAAATTTTTTCACACTAAAATAATCTTTTTAGAACTACACGTGTGTTGACATTAAGAGAGAATGACAAGAATTTCGTTAAAAAAATTAATATTGCACAATTAACTGTTTTTCACCGAAATAGTTCTCTACAATTGTTTCGATTTGTTAAAAAGGAGATTGCCGCATTTGATATTGAGTTGTAATAGGAGATTGTCGGTTTTAAATTTAACGCTACATTTCCAACTCAAATTTTAATGTGATTCTGCCGTTTTTGAAACAGAGTAATAAAAGGACATGATAGAGGATCGATTATTGAATAATATGACATGCCAAACTCATTTTTAAAAAAAATGGAGATTGCCGCCATTGTTTTTACAACCCTCAATTGTCCATACACTTGCACTTTTGTGAAAATTAAGATAAATTACGAAATTTTTTGTTGCGAAAATGTTAATTAGTCGTACTTTTTTCATGGCGAATAAAATTACTGCGCAATTAAAAAATGGAGGTGTGGCCAACACACGACTTTCTTTTACGAACAGAGAATTTTGAGAAATTTTATTGTTTTTTATAATTTTTAATTTTTTTTTTTTAATTTTTATTTTTTTTTGTTTTTGATTTTTGGAAACATTTTATTTCAAGTAGTTTTTTGTAAACCTTATACTTGTTAAGATATTTGCAAAATAAATTTTCTGGACCAAGGGAGTGGCCACTTCCGGTTAGCCGATTTGGAGTAAAATTCATTGGGACCTCCCAATTTATCAAAAAAGCTTAAATCTGAAGTTTCAGTTCGATTGGTTAAACCATCTGGGCTGTAGAGAGGACACAGACAGACAGACAGACTGAGAGACAGACACCATTTCGAAACCCACTTTATCGGACTCAGGGGACCTCAAAACAAATAAATCTCTAATTATCTCAAGGTCCAAAATTTTCATGATTACTATACTTTATTTTACTAGAGTAAAAGAAAGTAAAATGTGTGATTCTTTTACCAAAAATAGTACAGAAATTTAAAAGTTGACCATTAAATTGGAAAGTGAAGGTAAAAGTTTATAGGAAATTTCCAAAATAACTAATCGCCCGTGATCTTCGATTCATTATAACACCCATAACTCCCAAAAAATCAAATCGCTAGAGATTTTTGTTGGGCGTGATCGCAACCGAAAGCTGAACAGACATCAAATCAAATAGAATCGAAGGCATAGTGCTCCAATAATCGCTGCTAAAGTTTATCAAAGCAAAAAAGGAGCGATAAGACCTCAGACAATACGCAATATTTTGCATAAACAAGAGTATCTTCGATGTGCGACACGCAAGAAATGTATTTGCCGATAAATAAAATATTAAAACCACATGGAACATGCATTGGGAAATGTGAGTGAGCCAATGTTATTCCCTCGGACGAAAGTAAATTTAACGTTTTTGGTTCAGATGGGCGAGTTATGTTGTCGCGGAAATCCAACACTGAACTTGAGTTGACCATGTTTTGGTGGCGGAAGTATAATGGTTTGGGAAGCTTTTAGCTGAAAGGGTTAGGGACATTTGACCTTCATTGAAACCATAATGAATCGGTTTAAATATTTGGATATTTTGAAGGATAATTTGTTAATAAGTGTTGAGAAGGACACGGAATAAATTTTCGTTCCTTATATGACAATGCCTTGAAGCATTCGTCAAAACTGATCAATGTATGGCTATTGTACAATGTAAAGTCAATACTTCCTCATCCTCCCCAGTCATCAGATCTCAACCCGATTGATAATTTGTGCCATTATTTGGAGCGAAAGATCCGTGAACAGCAAATTAATAGTAAGGAACAATTAAAAGGGTTGTTGTGAATGAATAGGCCAAAAATTCCACCGAAATAACCCGGAAGTTGGCTTTCTTATTGAAAAGAAAGTTGCAAAGTGTCATTGCATGAATAGGTTACAACACCAGACCTAACTTTTCTACCAAATTCCCTCATCTTCTTTGTGTGCATGGACAATTATTTGACATCGTTTTAGGCGGTTCAAATAGTAAATCATATCAAACGTGAAAGTAAATTAATTTACTCGTATATCATGATTAATAATCATGATATAAATTAATTTACAAGGAAACTAAATTATTTGTGCATTCTATTAGTAACAAATACGACAACCTCTCTACTTGGTATCAAAACCGGAAATCTCCATTTTTTATCCTTAACTTACAACACTAATAATCAGCTTTGAGCCTAATCGATATAATATAATGAAAATATATAAAATTAGGTAAATGTTGAACATTAAATATTTTCTTCAATTTATTTCTAAATATCCAAAACAGTTTTCATCAAATATCTCAAAAATGAAAAAAATGGGGATTGCCGCCATTGATTCTATACCATTGATTATAAAAATTAAAACTGAATTTTTTGTTTGATTTGTAATTGTTTTTTTTATCAATGATTTCTTAACCGAGTGCTGTAGATACAGTGTATGTAAATGCAATCAGAAACCGTCCCTCTAGATTGGCCGTCAAATTTAAAGGTCCATTATTACTCTAAAACCAAAAGTAAGAAAGTTACTTGTCGACGTCCCTTTGTATAATTTCTCCACAAATTTTAATTTTGAGAGCCAATCTCATCATCAATTAAGCATAAATTCATAAAAATCGAAACAAAAATTATAAAACAGAAATATTAATTTTTTCAAGGTCACATATACGTCTAGATGTATGCACGTATAAGCAATGCTAAATCAAAACCAACAAAAATGTTTATACAAGCCGTCTCGTTCGCTCCTTACACAGATCATATTAAAAAAATGTACACTATATTTAATATGAATTTATCACCTATACTTATCTGTTTTGTGTATATATACTTTCTGATTTATTTATATGCATCACTAATACTACGCCTTAACGTACTTTTTTATATCTTACGTGTACTGTTTGGCTTGTATAAACATTTTTGTTGGTTTTGGCTAAATGCATTTAAATTTTCTAAATATATACACATCAACAAAAATAAAAGGTAGATTCCAAAATAAAATACGTTGACTTCTAAAAATTTAAGGGAAATGATTTTTGTTACATCATATGAAAACAGTTACATAATGAATCATAATGAATGAAAAATCCCTACTGCAAAAATGTATGTACACAAAAATGTATAATGTATGTCTTATACAAGCCTTGCGGTTCTCATACAAGCCAGATATCATAAAACAAATGTATATTGACTTGTGTCAGTGTGTAAGTCAGTTTTATATAATAAATATTAAAATAGAAAATTTGAATATTTATTTCATATCGTGTCTGCATACGGCGACATAACACTAATACTAATATAATATAACTCAACAAAAATGGATTCTCAAACTACAATTACTACACCATTTGTTTTGGTTTTGATGACCTAAAAATAAAACGAGCAAATCCATATGAAAACCAAATAAACCATTAAAATTGTTACAAAGCATACACACACAATGTTCTTAAATGGAATATGGAAATCATAAAAAACAAAGATCGGGAAGAAAGTTGGTACATTTCTTCAAATAAATTAAAGCTTATGTGTACGTATGAATAAATTAGTTTATTATCAATGTATTACAAATAATGAATTTACCATTTGTTCGGAAAATTATTATTTTTTAAATAAACTTGTGGAAATGATTTTGTGATAGTCTAAATTAAATTAATGTCGTATTAAATACCTCGAAATTTATGGAAACGTTAAATGTACCAACAATTAACAAATATAAAATTGTTCTTGTATTTTAAAAAGAAATTTTTGAAATGGTTATATACATGAAAACATTAGTTAAAGTAGAACAAATATATTTCATTTATGTATGTACATATGTATATATAAAAAAACGATATTGCTAACACAATCACGATTGCATTTTAACTGTTCGAAACTAAAAAGAGAAAACATTATAAAGTAAACGATACAAACCTCTCGTTCTCGGGTGTTACTTCTGGCAACTGTTCGAAAATTGTAAGTAATATCATTCATATACATTTGAGTAGCATGAACTTTCCACATCTGTATATAATTTGTCTGTGGTTTTAGCTGAAACAAGAGCAGCGTACCCAATTCCTTTTTTTATACTAGTTTGCCCAAAAAACCTAACACTAGATTCAAAAATAAAAGCTGAAAAAATGTATATTTTATATATTTAACCATACTATTAAATTAAACTAATCGACAGTTTCCTAAAGATCTTGCAAAGGGATATTAATAATACTTAAATTACTTATTTATTTACTACGTTAATAATGTTTAAATTAATTATTATATACTACGCAAAAGGTTTAGAATATTTATCGGTTAGTTAAGTACTACATGTACCTATATATGATATTCACTAATAAAACTCAAATAGAGTTTCCCAGGTTAGCCTGAAAACTAAATTGTTTTACTACTTAATTAATAGAAATTAACTTATATAAATTAGTTAGTACTAAATAAAATAACATAGATACGAGTATCACAAGACAATACAATTTCTACGCTACATAGCTGCTGGATGCTTGGAGTTTCTGTCTGTTGAGCGAGACTTCACCAATATTTCTGTAGCTTGGAGACGATCTAACAATTATATATAATTAAGTATAATTTATAACAACCACACCATCAGACAAAAATACTTGAACAACTATGACACTTTGATATAATTAAATTCAGCAACCAAAAATTGCCGAAACGTTTTCATCACTACCTCAAATATTCTTGCAATGTATTGTAGTATACAATATGAAGTACCTCTTGCACTTACTGCATCCAAGGCTAAAAACTGTGACCCACAATTAAAGAAAAATATCCGTCAGACTATAAAATAATTATCGGACCGACACAACAGGGGATCATGGCGTCATTGATCCATCGTCCGGCAAAAAGTATCCGTGTGTCAATACCGGACTCGGTGATGTATCGTGCCATGCCAAAGTTTCGTATGAATTTGGAATTACAAATCTTTTATCATCAAAATTTAATAACGCTACTTTGGTTGTCAATTGAGTGTATAGGGTGTATACATCTAATTACATTAACATTTTTATTTAATTAATTCACTTTTTTAAGCTTTATGTTTATAATAAAATGATTTTGTTAGGTTTTGGCTTAATTTATTTTTATTATTAATATTTTAGTAAAAAAAAAAAACCCAACGTTTCGACGGCACATCCTGTCATTTTCAAGGTACAATTTATACTATAATTTCAAAAAAAAAAAAAATTTATAACGAATGTTTTTCTAAAGTAACTAGAGTTCAATTTGAAATTTAGAAATGACTCAGTTCAACAGAAAATTAGTTTCAGTTATACAATTAGTGTGAAACAAATTTAAATTTAGAAGACCTATAAAATGTTGTCGTAATAACAAATACTTTGAAACTTCCTGGATATTTAACCAATTTTAAGATAAAGTGTGATGTTTTTTGATGTAAATGCTTTCCAAAATTAATCTTTTATTAAGATTTTGCTCCTTATCAACAATCTCAGCGTCATCTATAAAAAACGAGTGATTACTTCCACGTAGATGATTCGATAAAGCGCTGTGTGATAGTTTAAACTCATACGTAGAATCGTAAA
The DNA here is from genome assembly GCA_958295665.1 of Tipula vernalis. NCBI lineage: Eukaryota > Metazoa > Arthropoda > Insecta > Diptera > Tipulidae > Tipula > Tipula vernalis. Next base: position 244,452,347 of record OY282558.1, on the reverse strand, counting down.
TATGTTGACGAATCCGTTTTTTTAAATTTTGTTTAGTTTCACCCACATACTCTTTTCCACACGAACATTTTAATTTATATATTAAATTTGATTGTAACTCTATAGGAATTTTGTCTTTTAATTTAATGAATAAGACCATGTCCAAACTTTGAAATGCTCTACCAACAAGTTGTATACATAATTTTGTAAAATAATTTTAATTTTTTCGAACAAAATTTTAACATACAGGACCGAAATGAAAACTTTGAGATTATTTCGCGCGTATTTCCCACAATATTTTCCGAAATGTTATATTTATCGATAGCCTTTCTAATACCTCTAGTAACTACACTTCTCGGATAACCATTTTGTATTAGAACATCCCTTAATATTTTAAAATTTTCGGCATGAAAAACCTCATCCGAAAATCTCAAAATTTTTTCAGCTAACAAAAAAACTGTTATCTGTAAGATGATGGAAGCCAAGAGTTATAATTTAGATATAAATCTGTGGTTAAAATTCCATCCTCATTACGTATTACCATCGTTTCTAGAAAGGCTAAACGACTTGATTTTCAATTTCACATGTAAATTTAATTCGCGGGGTAAAACTACTAAATGAGTCCAAAAAATTATCAATTTCCGAATTTGGAATGGCAATAATATCATCAACATACCGGTAAAAGAAGATATGTTTGACGGAAGATGTTTTTAACACTTCGGATTCAACGTGTTCTATTACTAAGTTTGCCACTGTTGGACTAACTGGCGAACCCGTCGATGAACCAAACACTTGTCTAAAACATTTTCCCCCGAAACTAAATTCAGTATGATCTAACACGCAAAGTTCAACGCTACTACAAAATTTTTTGACTCCAGTACGTCGATTTTGGTCGCAAAACGAGGATTGAGGATTGAGCATTTTGTATATGTACACGGCGTATAATATACATTTTGCTATTGTGTGCCGTCAAATATTTTTATTGTATTAGGGTGTTTTCTCATGATGGTAAGTATCAAAAATAAGCTAAGCGGGTGAAATCGGTTCAACTTTTTTGTTGCTTCCGCTCGCCTTGAGTTATTTTTCCCTACCTTTTAATATGAGGAATTCATGTTTTTCTATCTATTGTTGTTGTAAACGAGACATTCATTTTACTTCGTCACCAAAAATCCAAAACAATATACGCAATCAATTGCTCGTGGTGATCTTCAATATAAAAAACAAAAAGCAGCATTAATAAATGGTTTTTAATTTTTACATTCTTCGTCGACCACATTCATAATATTTTTAACTTTTTTTTTTTTTTTTTTTTGAGTTATGTGAGAATAAACATTTGAAAAATCAAAAAAAAAATAATTCAGTGTTATCTCATGCGCACGAAAGGAATGTTGTACATATTTTTATTTCCAGTAATTTTGTGCAAAATTTAAAACTAATAAAATTGTTAATTAAATAATGATTTAAAGATAAATAAATGTTAACTAAAAATGGAAAATAAGTCAGATAAATATTGAAAAACTATAATTTTATTAATAATTTAAAATGATGAAAAATCACACGACGTACATCCACCCTTTCCTGTGCTTGAATTAACACTAAGCCAAAATAACTAATTTACTTCTTATATTTTAAAGTTGATTTTTCGGCATTTTTTATAGACAAATATATTAATTGTTCATGGCAATCCCAATATTTTCGATTTGGTAAATCAGAAAAATATAGAGGCCAATCGCTCTCAATATATCTACTGAAAAAAGTAGAAATATCTTCCCCCCTCCCCGTAATTTTAATTTTGGCTGAAGGCCCAGAGTTATACCAATGTATAACTCTGCAAAAATGAGAACCCTCCATGAGTTCTGTTGGTAGTTTGGTTTCGTACTGAAAAGTATGGTCTACTCATCAGGCAGCTACGACCAAACTACAAAAATTTCCACTCTAGCCAGAACGTTCTGACATAGCGAATTATTATTCAACTACATCAAATATAAAAACCCATGGAGAAACCTCATTTGTGTGTGTATTATGCCCACACGTATATTTGTTAAGAATTTAATTTGTCTGTCTGTAATAAAGTTGATTTTTCGGCATTTTTTATAGACAAATATATTAATTGTTCATGGGCTCATGGCAATCCCAATATTTTCGATTTGGTAAATCAGAAAAATATAGAGGCCAATCGCTCTCAATATATCTACTGAAAAAAGTAGAAATATCTTCCCCCCTCCCCGTAATTTTAATTTTGGCTGAAGGCCCAGAGTTATACCAATGTATAACTCTGCAAAAATGAGAACCCTCCATGAGTTCTGTTGGTAGTTTGGTTTCGTACTGAAAAGTATGGTCTACTCATCAGGCAGCTACGACCAAACTACAAAAATTTCCACTCTAACCACATACATTAAGTATCTGGCCAGAACGTACTGACATAGCGAATTATTATTCAACTACATCAAATATAAAAACCCATGGATAAACCTCATTTGTGTGTGTATTATGCCCACACGTATATTTGTTAAGAATTTAATTTGTCTGTCTGTAATAAAGTTGATTTTTCGGCATTTTTTATAGACAAATATATTAATTGTTCATGGCAATCCCAATATTTTCGATTTGGTAAATCAGAAAAATATAGAGGCCAATCGCTCTCAATATATCTACTGAAAAAAGTAGAAATATCTTCCCCCCTCCCCGTAATTTTAATTTTGTCTGAAGGTCACATTATATTTTATATCCCTCTTTTTCGTGTCATTTTATCTCTCTTATTTGCATCATGTTAAACAAAAAACTTAAAAAAACGCCCATTAGACACTGTCAAATGTGCGTATTTTTTAGTTTTTTGTTTAATATAACATGGCATAAGGTTTTTTTGTTTAACATCGGATAAGAGGGATAATGTGAAAAATATAAGAAGTAAATTAGTGATTTTAACTTTTAGTGTTGATCCAAGCGCAGGAAAGGGAGTATGTACGTCGGGTAATTTTTCTAACTTAAAATTATTAATAAAATTATAGTTTATAAATATTTTTCTGATTTATTTGCCTTTTTTTAATTAATATTTATTTATCTTAATATCATTATTCAAGTAACAATTTTATTAGTTTTAAATTTTGTAAAAAATTACTGGAAATAAAAATATGTACAACCTTTCGTACGCATGAGATGACACTGAATTTTTTTTTTATATTTCAAATGTTTATTCTCTGTTTTTCTCTATTCTTTGGACACCAATACAATTTACTAATACTTTTGCCTTCCGGTAATACTCAACTCAATCCTCAAATTGCGACCAAAATCGCTATCCAGATTTGTATTACTACATGCTTTAATGCTATTCCACAATTTTTTAACCAAAAATATTACCAAAGATGAGTCAACGTTTGTGAACAACGAAACTACATCTAATGATACTAATATATAATTTATTGGTAGAGATACATTTTTAATTTTATTTTTAAAATCGTCCGCGTTTTTTACAGGTGATTTCAAATACATACTTCATTTCGTTGTATATATTGTGCGAATTTTGTTTTTTTTTGCGACAACAATTAATTTGGTCTTATGGATTGAAAGATCTGACCTGAGCAAATTTAAAAACAAACAATTAATTAAATTCTGTGGTTTTACATAAAATTGTCGTAAAAAAAAAGCCGCGAATTAACTAAATTCGATATAAAATAATAAAATTCGTGTCGAAGTGATTATTTTAGTGGATTAGTGTTTAGTGAGAAAAGTTGCTAGTGTGAAAATTGTATGAAAATGTCTCGATTCGATAAAATTACCGATACATTTAATTTATGTGCGACCAAATTATTCGATGAAATACAGGAATCATTACTGTCGGATAGAACATTCACGCAGAATTTAATCGAATGCAAGGATGATATGATATTCGGGTAGAGTTCAACCGATATGAATTTTATGGTGTTGAATTGGTGTATGGCCTGTCTGAAAGATGGTAAAGAGGTTAAATATAAGGTAAGTGATTTTTTGATTTTTTGTTTTGTTTTGAGGTCATGTAGTGCTGGAGTTTAGGTTTTATGATTTTTTTAAAGTTTATTCGATGACAGATTACATTACAGCGGGAGGTATTACAGTTTTGTAACATAATTGACTGAAATTTTAAGGATATCCACGCAATGCACAATAGGCCTCAATGGTAGCAGTGCTCTGGGCTGCATGCACCCTTCCTTTTAGACGAAAAAAAAAGGATATCCAAATAGTTTCGTTGTTCCACCTGTTTTTTTATTTTTATTTTGTTTCCTGTACACTTCTTAATCAAGCAGCGGATGAAATGGATGAATTGTGTTTGTATAAGATTTGTATTCATATTATGCATAATGATTAATGATCTTCTCAAATGAATTCGTTCTTACAACAATTATTTAAGGAAGATTATAATTTTGAAAAAAAGGGTAAAACTAAACGTTATTATCATTTCCGGTTCAGCATTTATTAAAATTTATTGATTTCGTGAACTAATTAAGTAAATAATTACATGGAATGGGCGACTTTGTATAACAAATTGTAAAAAAAATTTGAAAGCTTGGAGGTCAAACTTATAAATATAGGGTTTTATCGAACTATTTTACAAAACTTGACACGATGTAAAGGACTACAGCTGTAAACCGCTGTATTGTAAAAATAACATGTAATGTAAGATTCGTAAAAATATGTATGGATTTATTAGATCAACATATTTGTAATACACTGATCATGATTCTATAATTCAATAAAAAGTACAATAAAAAGAGGCGGCTGGTTCGAAGAAATTCAGAGTTTTTGCCAACGTCATTGTTCTTATCTCTTTACCAACAACTTTTAGGCAACATATATTTTAGTTGGTATTTTCATACATCACGCCACCACATGCAAACACTTCTAATTTATATTGATAAAGAAGCAGAAAGGAAACTAAAGACCTACACCTCGGTGATACCTACATTCTATATACTTCCTATACTTCACAAAGCTAATTGTACTAAGATAATAGTCCAACTTACAGAACTTTAAAATTGTTTGGCTGATTTATTAAAATTTGGCATATTATGATCTAATTACTCTTTTTAAATGGCAGAATATCTCACAAAGATATGTACTGATAAGTTTGTTTGTAGTTTTATTTTTTACAAATAAGTATTAAAATAAATGTGGCGGAGGGAATAATTCTGGATAGACGGTCAATGATACAGAACCCTATAAAATATTTTTAAAGAAAATTTTTTAGATTTTTTGAAATTTTGTTTAAATTCAGGCTATTTCAGCATATTCAACAGCCACTTCAAACAGATCCCGAATGGGATGCGGAAAACAGCCACTTCCCCAGATAGTACACCGAAATTAAACCAATCTATAACAGTGTAATAACTGCCGTGTAATAATTGCTGTGAAACCACAGATAGGAGTGCTCATGCCACTGTGTTGTGTCAGCGATCCTTTCATATACCAATTTCAGTTCAATTATCGATTCTTTTTTGGAAATGGCCCTTATAATTGGGAATCAGGGAGGTTTTGTTAACCGGAAAGGTAATTTGAATAGACTTGGTAAAATTTATTCGAGGATCATTGAATTGGTATCAGAGTTTCCTAGGTACCAATCTTTAATACGTCAAGTTTGAAATTCGACGATGGGGTTCACAATGTTTTGATTGTTTGCTTTTCCATTGCACGACACTGTAATGTCTGTGACGATGTCGTCGGATCGCAAATTGCGTAGATATGTATGCAACGTTTTTCCGTTTCACGATACATCACCGAGTCCGGTATTGACACACGGATACTTTTTGCCGGACGATGGATCAATGACGCCATGATCCCCTGTTGTGTCGGTCCGATAATTATTTTATAGTCTGACGGATATTTTTCTTTAATTGTGGGTCACAGTTTTTAGCCTTGGATGCAGTAAGTGCAAGAGGTACTTCATATTGTATACTACAATACATTGCAAGAATATTTGAGGTAGTGATGAAAACGTTTCGGCAATTTTTGGTTGCTGAATTTAATTATATCAAAGTGTCATAGTTGTTCAAGTATTTTTGTCTGATGGTGTGGTTGTTATAAATTATACTTAATTATATATAATTGTTAGATCGTCTCCAAGCTACAGAAATATTGGTGAAGTCTCGCTCAACAGACAGAAACTCCAAGCATCCAGCAGCTATGTAGCGTAGAAATTGTATTGTCTTGTGATACTCGTATCTATGTTATTTTATTTAGTACTAACTAATTTATATAAGTTAATTTCTATTAATTAAGTAGTAAAACAATTTAGTTTTCAGGCTAACCTGGGAAACTCTATTTGAGTTTTATTAGTGAATATCATATATAGGTACATGTAGTACTTAACTAACCGATAAATATTCTAAACCTTTTGCGTAGTATATAATAATTAATTTAAACATTATTAACGTAGTAAATAAATAAGTAATTTAAGTATTATTAATATCCCTTTGCAAGATCTTTAGGAAACTGTCGATTAGTTTAATTTAATAGTATGGTTAAATATATAAAATATACATTTTTTCAGCTTTTATTTTTGAATCTAGTGTTAGGTTTTTTGGGCAAACTAGTATAAAAAAAGGAATTGGGTACGCTGCTCTTGTTTGAGCTAAAACATTAAATTCGCTGCTCTTGTTTGAGCTAAAAAAAAAAAAAAAAAGAACGAAGAGAATGAGAAAAATTGAATTGATATTGGAACCGTCATAGAGGACGGATCGTTTTTTTTAATAATTGATTGTATTCCGATATATGTGTTTTTATATAAGTGTATTGAGAATTGTACGTTTGGGAATAATAATTGTTGCCTAAAAGAATTGTAATTTAACTTAATAAAAAGTGTACTAAAAGACTTTGTTTTAATTGAGAATAATCCTTACAGTAAATTTCAGATGTGGGGTTAAGAATAAAATTGTGGTTAACCGTTATAGTGATTTATACGAACATAAAATTGGGACTAAAAACGTGGTGAAGAAATCCGTTGATATAACGGTACAGAGTAAATTCGAGTGAGTTGCTCTCTCACAATTGTATTGAATACAAAAGAGACAAATTAAAAAGAGAACATTCTGTGGTGCAAGGTGCAACCGTGCAAGTGCGTCGTATACGAAAATAATAATTCAAAATTGAAAGTGTTCATGAATTGAATCGAAAATGAGTTTTACCATTGAAGACGTATTGAATATGAGTGTCGATCAATTAAAGGAAAATCTCGGAGAGAAAAATGGTGACACTAGTGGTAACAAAAAAAATTTGCAAAGCAAGCTCATCGAGGTGATTTTTAAAGATCGGAGAGTACACAGTTGAGAGATAGTGTGAGAAATTTGTCAGAGCAATTGAATGCAATTGAGGAAAGATTGAAAACAAATGGCGATATTAAAGTTGTTGAAAGCACGTTGATGGTGGGAGTTGAACGGGATAAGCGGTGCAATGAGAATATTGGGGTCAATACGGAGCAACCAAATGACATAAGTAATAAGATTGTGAATAAGAAATTGGATTTTTCAAAATTATTGTGTACGTTTAGTGGATCTGGGGATAATTTCCGAAATTTTATCGGAAAAATTGATTTGATTATCCGTCATTATAATGTTGATTTGGAAGAAATGAAGTTTGAAGTCATTCAAAAATTAAAAGGTAAAGCTGAAGAGTGGTTCCATTCTAAACCAGAACACATAGAACTGGAATTAGATGAGTTGCTGAGTGAGCTGGGAAAATTATATGACACACGACCGAATAAAATTGAACAGCGAAGAAAATTTGAACAACGTTATTGGAAGACTAGCGAGTCGTTTTACACCTATTATCAGGATAAAATCATCATGGCGAATGCGATTGGAATATCAGCCGACGAGATTGTAGACTATTTGATCGATGGAATGTCAAATCCTCGTCTACAAAGCCAAGCAAGGATGCAGTTATTTCCGACACCAGAACATTTATTGAACGCGTTTCAGAATATTACTGATAAAGAAAGAGGGTTGAATCAACATCAACCAGCGGGGAAGCCCCCTCAAAAAATTACAACTATAAATAACAAACCAAGAGAATCATCTATTCGATGTTATAATTGTGGCGAGTTTGGCCATTTTTCTAAAAATTGTTCGAAACCAAAACGATTGTTCGGATCTTGTGTGATTTGTGCTGAAGTGGGACATAAAGCAAATGAGTGTCCATCTAAGAAGAAGACGAGCTTCGAACAGAAGACCATCGGCTTGTGTGAAATAAAATCAATGGACGGTATTTATATAGATTTAAATTTGTTTTTTAAAAATCAGAAAAAGGGTATTAAAAAGTCTACTCTTGTTGATACGGGTAGTCCCATTAGCTTAATTAAGGAAAGTTGTGTTCCGTGCAGTTGTATTGATGATGGTATTGATAAATGTTGTGAGTATTCGGGCATCAACAAGAGTAAACTTAAAGTAATTGGTACTGTTGAATTGAATATTGTTTTTGATGATAATTTGTATTGTTTTAAATTGCATGTTGTACCAAATACGACGATGTCTGATGATTTGATTGTTGGAAGAGATTTCTTGTCAATGTGCGATACAGAATTGAAAATTGGCAATAGAGAAATTGAAATCTCAAATCACAATGATAGTTTTGAAAACGAAGTATTGAACGAGGACATTGATGAGGATATCGGTCAAAATTTAAACTTTAATTCGGAATTGGATTTTGAATCAAGGTTAAAAGTGATGGATGTTTTTAATAAATATTATTTCAATTGTGGCAAACCTGTTGAGCCTAGCGTGAAGTATGAAATGAAAATAGTGTTGTGCAAGGAAGAATACTTTTATACGAATCCTAGGAGATTGTCTTATACGGAAAGGGATATTGTGGCAAAATTGATTGACGAATTAATTGAAAAGAAAGTGATTCAGAAAAGTGAGTCTCATTATTGTTCCCCAATTGTCCTAGTGAACAAAAAGCAGAAATCGGAAAAGAGAATGTGCGTGGATTATAGGCAGCTAAATAAGCTTACTGTACGGGATAATTACCCATTGCCCGTAATAGAGGATATGTTAGACTACCTGAACGGTAAAATTTATTTTTCATCATTGGATTTAAAAAATGGGTTTTACCACGTACAAATGGCTGCCGAAAGTGTGAAATATACAAGCTTTGTCACACCCATTGGACAATTTGAATTCCTAAGGATGCCCTTTGGGTTAAAAAACGGCCCCGCCACTTTTCAAAAATTCATATCTTTAATTTTTAGGGATCTTATTGTTGACCACCGAATAATTATTTATATGGATGATATATTGATTGGAACTTCTACAGTAGATGAACACTTAGAAATATTGAAATGCGTTCTTAAATTGTTGAACGATAATTTATTGGAGTTGCGAATTGATAAGTGTGAATTGTTAAATACAGAGATAGATTATTTAGGGTATCGTGTAAATTGTATGGGAATCAGTCCTAACCGTTTAAACATCAAATCAATTACTGATTTCCCTCATCCTAAAAGTATCCGTGATGTACAGAGATTTCTTGGAATGTGTTCATATTTCAGGAAATTTATTAAGGATTATTGTTACATTGCCAAACCTTTGCAGGATTTAATACGAAAAGAAAGAAAATTTGAGTTAGGGGAAGAACAGATTAAGTCATTCGAATGTTTAAAAAGCAAGTTGATTGAAGAACCGGTGTTAGCGATATTTTCGCCGCTTGATGAGACAGAATTGCATTGTGATGCATCTTCGGTAGGTTTTGGCGCTGTTCTTTTACAGAAGAAACAGGATTCTAAATTTCATCCTATATGCTATTTTTCAAAGCGTACAACCCCACTTGAAGCGAAATATCATTCTTATGAACTTGAGTGCCTTGCTATTGTATATGCTATAAGGCGGTTCAGAATTTATTTACATGGACGTGAGTTTAAAATCGTTACTGATTGCAATGCGCTCACATTGACGTTGAATAAAAAATAGATTAATCCCAGAATTGCACGTTGGGCATTAGAACTACAGGATTTTGACTATAAAATTGAACACCGGGAAGGCAAAAGAATGCAGCACGTAGATTGTTTGAGTAGAGTAGAATCAGTACTGGTAATCGATGAAAGTCCGTTTGAGCAAACTTTGGCTATATTGCAAAGCCAAGATCCATCCTTGGAAAACTTACGTATTGAACTAGAAAAAAAAGATAGCCCTTTGTTTGAATTACGAGATGGATTGATATATCGAAAGGTCAATAAGAAGAAAATAAGGTTTTATGTTCCCGATTGCATGCAAGCGCAAGTAATCCGAAATTCGCATGATAGTTTGGGACATATTGGTGTTGAAAAAACGGTTGAAGTGGTATCAAGGAACTATTGGTTTCCAAATATAACCGATAAGATTAAAACTTATGTGAAAAATTGCCTAAAGTGCATTAATTTCAATATTCCTAGTGGTAAGTCCGAGGGCTACCTACATTCCATCCCTAAAATTGATAAGCCTTTTGACACGATTCATGCAGATTTTTATGGTCCATTGGAGACCACAAGATTTAAGAATAGGTATATATTGGCTATCATTGATGGATTCACAAAATTTGTAAGATTGTTTGCGACAAGAACGACTAGTGCGAAGGATACACTAACTTGTTTTAAATTGTATTTTAAACAATTGAGTCGTCCGAACAGAGTGATTACTGATCGGGGATCGAATTTCACGTCGAATGAATTCAAGGAATTCTTGAATGAAAATTGTGTCCAGCATATATTGGTTGCGACAGCGGCACCAAGGGCAAATGGGCAAATCGAGAGGGTGAACCGAACGTTGACGCCTATGTTAGCTAAATTGGTGGGCAAAGAAAGGAAAATTTATTGGGATTGTGTTCTTGATGATGTCGAGTTTTCGTATAATAATACCTGTAGTAAGACTACAAAAGTCTGTCCAAGTATGTTGATGTATGGAGTAAATCAGAAAGGAAAAGTTAATGACAAGATAATAGAATTTTTAGATCAGAATATTGAATCAGATAGACAGATAAGGGATTTGGAAAATATTAGGAAGATTGCTTCAGAAAATATAGACAAAAACCAAAAATATAACGAGTTGTACTATAATAGGAAAAGAAAAGAGCCAACTAACTACGAAAAAGGGGATCTCGTGGTTGTTAAAAATATCGACACTACTCCCGGAGTAAATAAAAAACTAATTCCAAAATATCGCGGTCCGTACAAAATAGTAGAACCATTACCAAATGACCGATATGTTATAAGGGATATTGATGGTTTTCAAATTACCGGTAAACCATTTGAAGGTGTATTTGACGTCACCAGAATTAAACCATATTTAAAAATGTAAACGGGTTTTGTAATATTTGAATTTAAAAAAAAATCGTCAATTGAAGTCGTTAAAATTTTGTTTTGGCGAATAAACATCCAACATTTTTATTTTTGATTTAAGTTTCAAAAAAAAAAAAAAAAAAAAACATTTTTGTAGTTTTAAGTAATATATTATATAATTAAATTGATGTTAGATTTAAGTTTTAAAAAGAAAATAATAATACTATAGATTCGAATCTTCATTTATCAGAGAAATATTCCTAACAATAGAATCCTGATCTAAACGACTATTTCTATAAATTTGAACGACATCAGCGAAAATATGAAATGAACAATGTTGAATAGAGGATTCTATGTCATTTATGTACATAGAAAATAATAGAGGACCCAGCACTGAACCCTGAGGCACGCCGGAAATAACAGAAAGGAAATCAGACAAGGAATTGTCGAAAAAACTGCCTGAGAACGATTAGAAAGATAGTTAAAAATCAATTTGGCAGCAGAAAGCGAAAATCTAAACAAGAGTTTATTAAAAAGAATTCTGTGATTAATAGAATCAAAGGCCTTGGAAAAATCGAACAAAGTTAAAGAAGTTAATTCCCTATTATTCATATTACGCCTAATATCATCACATATATTTAATAACGCAGTAGAAGTGCTATGAAATTTTCTAAACCCAGATTGGAAGCAACTATTGCTATGTAAATGCGATTGAATTTGATTTTTAACAACTATCTCGAAAGCCTTAGAGAGAAAACTTAAAATGCTAATTGGCCGAAATTTGAATTTTAAGCCCCTCGAATCTGTTGGATTTCTTCAATACTCACAAATATTTTACGCAAATAATTGTTTGTTTTAAAATTCGTCAACATATTTTACTAGTCTGTTTCTATTCGTATGAGCTGTCTCATCTAGTCTTGATATACCACTCTCCACATCCGCTATAATTTTATGATAAGGAACAAATTCTTTTTTAAAAGGTAAACAAAACTTGTTACCTAACTTTAAAATTTTTATGATGGGGAATTTTTATGACAGGAATTTCCAAACTTGTCAAATTTACGACCCGCTTTTCCTCGTATCCCTTCCTTCAATTTGCCCTTGAGTTGGCTGAATCTGTGAATTGGGTTCCTGTATTTGTTTCGATACAACTGGCGTTTCACAAACCTGTGGGCACAACATATTCAAAAATTTTTTAATATGTCGTTTTCTAATTTATTCTTACACCAGGGGTGCTATTCTTGAACCATTACGAAAACTTTCGTATTGCGAGTTAGTGTCAAAGTATTACGAAAACACTAAAATCGTATTCTTGAAATAGGATTACGAAAATTTTCGCAACGGAACGTTACTAAAATTTTCGTAATGGTTTTTTCGTTTCCCATTGCATTTCGTAATGAAATCATTTGGATTTTTGTGTTAATTATATTGATAAGTATGTTCATAAAACTCAATATTTTCTATTCTCAATATTTTATGAAAAAGTGAAAACAAAATCGTACCTTTTTTTCTTTGTTTCACGTGTTCTTAAAAATATGTATTATTTATTTCGAGATAACGATGTACATAACTATATGCATTCGGTTTTGTTTACTACCTAACTAGACAAAAGGATATTTTGTATTTACATGCCGTCCTAAACCTTGAGATACTTTTTTTAATACTTGACCACCTTTTAATTTTAAACAATACGTGTAAGGGTATGAGTTTTTTTGCATATGAAATAAAAATATGTTATTTAAAGCCATATTGCCTATTTAACTTTTATATTTATTTGTTAAAATTGTAATGATTGGAAATTAATTAATGCAATGTGTAATTTAAAGTGTCATTTTTATCATTCATTAAGTTCATTTGGAACAATTTTGTTTTATCAGTTTAAATAACCGGTCTTCAAACATTACGACAATTTTCGTAATGTACAATATTTTCGTAATCGTAATGGTGAAATCATAAATTGGTATTCTTGAAACCATTACGAAAATTACGAAGAGAGGAATAAAAAACTAAGAAGATTTCGAAAGAGATTATTAAAAATGTTAGTATAACCGAGGATATTAAGCGAAGCGGACGCTTTCTTTACTTAAAATTATAAATTGTTGTGAATTTTGCCAATGCTAAATAGACCAATGTATTGAAATCTTGTCAAAAATGGCCAAAAATTTGTTTGATCCAAAACCACTTTTCTCGACGTTTTGGAAGTTCTTGAGTCCGAAAAAGAAAAAAATAATAATAATATGTCTGTCCGTCTTTCTGGACGTCTAGATGTCTGTACCCATGATATCTCGAGAATCGCTTATCCGATTTAGAATTTTTTTTCCACCAATCGGCTTTTATGGTACGACGGTACATATGATTGTATGATGGTACGATTGCACGATGATATAATGTTATGTCGTGTATGATGGCATGATGGTTTGATGGTATGGTAGTACGATAATATGATCCTGTGCAATGCCACTACATAAAAAGCCATGAAAAAAACTTGTAATGGTGTTAAGACAATAAAGATTTTTATTTTCCAATGGAACGTAAACACAATCATATGGGATTTTGTGTTGCCTTTATTTTCAATTTAAATGAAAATTTTTATTGATAAATAGAAATAATTTTAAATTAAATACAATCTGTTTCGTCGGCAAGTGACCCCTTATGTGTTGGTGATAGCTTTTCACATTTTTCTTCATATCTTCCAAGTTATGGGCTCGATTTTAATTCTGTTTGCGGTTATTGAAAGCTTATGAGTCACTTTATTGGTTAATTTGCACACTAAGCCAGGTTTTTGTAAAGAATGTAACAAATTATGGGAAAATCACATTTTTTTACTTAAACGATTTTTTTTATTTAAAAAAACCTCTACTTTTTAAAAAAAAATGAACTGTAAGTCGAAAAAATGTCCCATGACATGGGTATTTTATTTATAATTATTAAAACATTGTTACTACCTAACTCATAAAATATACGAACACCAATTTGTCGAAAAAATGTCGTTTGTAGCCGTTTAGGTATAGTGATGTTATCTAACCAAATCTTTTAAATCGATCATTTTCACTCAAATTGGTAAGTAATAATAAATAGTTCAGTTGTTCGCTAACCGATAGTGTGAAACTATGTACTCTCAGTGTTTTGTGTTTTAACAATTTTAAGTTTATGTGATAATGAAAAGGACAGTTTGTGTTAAGTTAAAAATTTGATCAAACAAATATACAGCGTGAATATTAACATACACGTTGGAAGAGGATTTATTACGATTAATACGCGCTGACCCTACGACAAGTATCAGTCGCCTGTCGATAATGTTAGGCATATCGAGGTCAAGAAGGCCTTAATCCTTATCACTTCCGTCGTGCTCAACATCTAGGAGATGTGAAACATCGTGCCAGATCAGTTTTTTGTAACTGGATAATTTCACAGCAAAGAAGTGATGTCAATTTTATAAGGCGAATATTGTGGACAGATGAAGCTACTTTCACCAGGGCGGGTATAATAAATTATAGAAACCTCCATGTTTGCGCCGTCGAAAATCCACACGTCGTAAAGGAGACAGCTTTCCAGAGCCAATTTTCTATAAATGTATGGGCGGGAATGATCTACGATTAATTTATCGGACCTTACGTGCTACCAAACAGGCTTGATTAACACGTATTATTAGAATTTTCAGGAATCACGTTGTCTTTGCTCATGGAAAAAGTGCCATTGTTGAGGGGAAGGCGAATGCAGCTGCAATTAGATGTTGCTCCAGCACATTTTGCAAAGATGAGACGTGATCATTTGAATAAAAATTATCCACGGTGGATCGGTAGAGGAGGTCCGGTACCCTGGCCGCCAAGGTCCCTTGATCTTATGCCCCTAGATTTTTATTTCTGAGAGCAAGAATTTTCGCTGCTGCAGCAGAAACAAGAGGCAACCCCTAACAATTGCGTTGGACAACAACTAGTGTGATCAGGAGAGCCTTGTTTGATTACAAGAGGGTGGAAAGCATTTCGAACATGTCATTTAATTAAAAATGTTTAATAATTTGTAATAGAAATTTTTATTTATTATTAATAAAACAGTATTATTTTATTTCTTTGACTTTAATTTAAACATCTTTCCTTGTTTAATTTCCCTACTTTCTCTAGGTGATTTTTGCGCGGTATTTTTAAGAGTTAGCTAGTAACAAAGTTTTGTCAATTTGTAGATATTATGCTGTAGATTAATAATAATAATTAAAATAATTAACTTAATGGGATATTTTCTCGACTTACAGTTCAGTTTTTTAAAAAGTAGAGGTTTTCTTAAGTAAAAAAAATGTTATTTTCCCGTAATTTTTTACATTCTTTAAATAAACCTGGCTAAGTGCACAAACTATCAAATAAAATGACTCATAAACTTTCAAAAACCGCAAACAGAATTAAAATCGAGCCCATAACTTGAAAAAGAGACTCCCACTTTAAAGGATTTTTTGTGATAATTTTAATTAAGTATTCCGAATTTTCCGGCCGGCCACTTGCCGACGAAACACATTATATATCTTGCAGCTTGTACAGAATTTTAATTGAAATTAATAAAATTTTAATTAACAATTTTGCATTTTAGTAAATTGATATTTAGGGAAATTTAGAGAAATCGTTAGGCTTCGTGTTTTTTTTAAATTTCTTTTCGTATATTACTAGATTAGTTTTATTATAAATCATGGCTGTTTATGTAGTAGCATTGGTAAAGTAATAAAACTAATCTAGTAATCTACGAAATGAAATTGTAAAAAAAAGCACGGAGCCTCACGATGTTTGAGAATAAAAATCAATTTACTAAAACGCAAAATTGTGAATTAAAATTTTATAAATTTTAATTAAAATTGTGGACAAGCTGCAATTCGATATATTTAATTTAAAATTATTTATATTTATCAATAAAAATGCTCATTTAAATTGAAAATAAAGGCAACACAAAATAATTCCCATATGATTTTGTTTACGTTTCATAGGAAAATAAAAATCGCCTGGGGATTTGACTTTTTAGACTGATGTCACGGCTGTTTATGTAGTGGCATTGTCCTATGATTCTATGACGATATGAATTTCGATCGTATTGTCTACGATACTATTATGGTATGATGGTATGATTGAATGACTTTACGTACCATTAGTATTAGCCACTTGTGACATTATATAAATCCAATTCCAATTACAGCATGCGTCATTTAAAAATACATCCCAAATTGCCAATTAGTATTGAAGCTATTACCCTTATTTTTAAGAAAATAATAAACCAAGCAAATAGGTACCCTTTTTTGGTGGTAATAAAATACAGGTAAACCTCGTTTAACGAACGTATTGTGTTCCTGAAAACCGTTCGTTAATTGAGGTTTCGTTGTGCGAGGTAAATAATTTTATGTGCTATTTTTGGGGGGAAAATATTTGTGTGGTTTCTAAAATTTTACAATTTATGTACATAAACTGTACTTATAATAATAGTCGAGGTTTGAAGTTCGTAATACGAGATTTTTCAATTATTTTGGATGTTCGTTAATTCGAGGATTCGTTATTCGAGGGTTCGTTAAACGAGGTTTACCTGTAATAAATATTTAGCGAAATGTAAATACATATTATTTTTAACCATCAACAGAAATTATTGAGTTTTATAAACATCCTTATATGAATATAATTAAAACAAAAACCTAAATGATTTCATTACGAAATGCAATAAGGAACAAAAAAACCATCCGAAAATTTTATTAACGTTCCGTTGCGAAAATTTTCGTAATCCGGATTTCAAGAATACCATTTTAGTAACTTACATTTTCATCTTCTCTCTCGAAATTTTATTATTTCTTTTTTCCTCTCTTCGCTGTATTCGTAATGGTTTCAAGAATACTAAATTATGATTTCACCATTACTATTACGAAAAAAAAAACGAAAATTTTCGGTTACGAAAATTTTCGTAATGTTTCAAGAATAGCACCCCAGATCAAAACGGATCGAAACATTATTTAAAAAATCCGTCACAATTAATTTGTAGCTTTTATGTTGTTAATTCTCCTATTTTTCTAGAATTTTAATTTTTAGCTTTTATGTTGTTAATTCTCTTATTTTTCTGTCAAATATTTACGAATTTTATTTGTTCGAATTTGAATTAAATAATTCGAACTATTTTTTCAATTACATATCTTCTCTGCCTAGTGCAATTTTTGTTGTAAATTTCTCAACAAAATCCGCTAAATGTTTGTTCTTCATTCGTAATATTCTAGATTCGAGATAAATGTTTGATATTTGAGGAAACACAAAACCAATAAAAATATCTATAAACATTTCTATAAACATTTTTGTTGGTTTTGGGAAAAAGATCTATAACCTATTTTTATTACACTCATAGACAAAAAAATGGCATATTTCATTGTTTTAAAAAATACAAATAAGCCTACATATTTCAATGCTTTACTAAACGTTAAATATAAAAATATTAATGCACAATTCGATTTTTAACATCAAGACACCTTTTAAATTTAAATTATCTTAATAATGTTATTATTAAATTCAAAAATGAATTTGAACATGTCCAATATTTTCGTCAAGAGTGTACAAATAAAAAGTAATATGTGTTTGTATGAAAATAAATGTAAAGTAAGATACGACGTTGCCGTCGTCATTTAGTTACCAATACTACTTTCAGTAGTCATTATCAGACAATAACAAACAATAATTCGTCTTGGAATTATAGATGTTTTTGGTTGGCTACATAATCTCGGTTTTCAAAATCTCAGCTTTCAAAGTCTCGGTTTTCAAGATCTCGGTATTCAACATTTCGGTTTTCAAAATATCGATTTCGAAAATCTCGGTTCTTAAAGCTCAGTTTTGTAAAATAAATTTTTATTAATTCGAGCCGCCCGAACTAACAAAATTTTATTTTTCAAAATCAAGCTTTTGAGATCAGGATTTATATCGTTTGCGATTATGTATCTCTCTTGTTACGGGTTGCGAATTTGTGTATTTATGTGTATGTGTATGTGGGTGTGTATAGATGTGCGTGTGTACATGTGGATGTGTATGTTTGGTTGGGTACTAAATCTTGGTTGAAAAAATCTTGGATTTCAAAATCCTGCTTTTTGTAAATTCTGAAAAATGGGGATTTTTCATTTTGAAACGAAAATAAGTGAAAATTATAAATTCTGGAAAATGGGGAATTTAATTTTAAAGTTTTCAAAAAACCAAGATTTTCTAAAAGCCAACATTTTGATAACATCAAGATTTTGAGAATCATAATTTCAATACGCTCCTAAAAATACCAGCAAATTTACTTTACTAAAAATATTAAAAACCATCCAATAACCGTTAATAGCAAAATATTTAGACATACAATAGAAAAAATAAAAACCAAAATTTAAAAAAAAAAATTGTTCGTCAGCAAAACCAAGATTTTGAACATCGAAATTTTTAAAACGAGAAGAGATTAGCGAGATCTTGAAAACCGAGGTTTTGAAAAACAGAGATTTTGTAGAACCAAGATTTTGAAAATTGAGATTTCGATAAGCCATCATGTTAAACAAAATTCTTGAATAAGTGTGATGTAAATGTATCAAACTGAAAAAGTAGAAAAAAAATCATTAGGCCAAATTATTATTATTATTATTATTATTTTCTATAGTTTTAATCTATGCAATCTGTTTTGAGGCTCAAGGCACTCCCAACTCTTTCGCAGTTTACTTTTACCACCCTACTTTACGCATTAGTAGCCAAATTGAGGACGTGCAGCTATAGACCCGTTTTGTATAAACCACCTGCACATTGCATTGCTTCATGGCAACCTATAGTGCTGACATGAAAGGTGGGTCGGCCCTTGGATTCTACACTCTCAACAGGGGGTCATAGATGTGTTCATCTCCATCACCGGTCGTAATCAGATGATGAAAAATCCCTTTTGCATCCGCCCCTATCGGGATTCGAACCCGGTACCTCCCGTTCCTACCGCCGCAGCTTTAACCACTGCGCCGTTTGGTCGGTCAATGAATGTATTTGACGTTGGAAATATATGACTGAATATGTAAACTGAATGAGTGAGTCGCAAAAGTCTTTTAATTATTTGTTGCAAACAATCACACATTTTGTTTGTATGTACTACTCACACTAAATAAAAGTAGTGAGAAATACGAATTTATGTTCGATTTACTTTTTCTGTTCTTTATACTCTTAGACCAAAGGCAATTCAAAGTCAAACGCAAATCAAAAACAAATTTATGATAGTATATAACGTAGTAAGTAGAAATTAACAGCATATAGTCTGGGGTGCGATTATGTATCTCTCGTATCATGTAGACGAATTTTCTTAAAAAAAATCTTTTTAATTATTATGAGTTAAAAGTGGTTTTATGTAATAAAAAATAGTGAAGAAACATTTTTCAAAAACGGAACTTTTCTATTGTGTTTTCGGTTATACTATATATAAAAAAGTGATAAAAGCCGCAAAATTAAAATAAAAATGGATCAATACCATCTTTATAACATACATTATGAGTTGTCTGTCGTACTTAAATAGTTGTACGAGTAAAATAACAACAAGTCGCAATTACGAGAACTCGTAATGTCTCATAATCGCGTTTAACCGCAATTTCTCGTAACTCGAAACTCGTAATGCACCGCTGATTTGAAGAGAGTAAGAAGGTAAAGTTATTACAGTTCTAGATTAAATATTTAATAGCTAAAGTTTAGTTTTTTATTTAGCTGGAATAATAAAATATTTACTTTCAGAATATCCAACGAAAAAAACCCAGACCAAATTCCGACAAGGGAGATGAGCAGGGTCTTGACTCATTTGGAAGTTCAACTTCTAGCACGTCTAATCCGAGTTCTGGTGTGGGTGGCCTTATCAGGAAACTTGTTGAAGTTGTTCAATTTAATACGGTTAAGCCTACAAATATAATGATCGACCTCAAAATTTTGGTGACCTTGTGGCGTGGCTAGTGCTAGAAATATCTTTAACACAAAATTTTTTTAATTTTTACTACCATTCGTTCCAGCTTAGGAAAAGCATTAACTAACTACATGATAATAGTTATTCTATGCAAAGCCATATTTTTAATAACTTAAAATTAAAGACAATGTTTATTTTAAGTTTCTGTTTGCATTTGCGGGGTAAGTAGAATTGTAGCCTCCTATACAAAAAATCATAAAAGGTTAAATTTGAATATTTATTAAACTAATTAATTTAAATATAGCTTATTTTGTCTTGTAACCTGTGGAAAGAGTTCCAAATTGCCACGCCAACTTCCCAATATCACTATTCTCATGGTCTATGAGTTGAGGAGTAAAATATTTTTTTTTTTTTTTTTGTGGGGTTGTAATGACTCCTTTTCCATCAAGCAGAAGTTGTGTAAGCTTGCGACAACTAGCACCACTTTGTCTGAATTTTGAGTACTAACTGTTAGGGAATCTTTCAGAAACCGCCATTTACTAACCAGTATTCCAAAGGTGTTTTCTATAATTCTTCTAGCCTTTGATTGCTGTAATTTAAGTATTAATTGGGAATC
The DNA here is from genome assembly GCA_958295665.1 of Tipula vernalis. NCBI lineage: Eukaryota > Metazoa > Arthropoda > Insecta > Diptera > Tipulidae > Tipula > Tipula vernalis. Next base: position 244,431,591 of record OY282558.1, on the reverse strand, counting down.
ATCTAGATTACCATTCGATTTTCCATAAACGATTTGTACTAAAATATTTCAACATTACCATTTCATTAAATTACCAAATGTTTCATCTAATAAATATAAGGGTAATAATGGTCCACCAGAAAAAATTTCTTATGAACCCGGTAATTTCATCATTCCATTAGAAAATCGCTGACCAATTTTTAATTTTTCACACACTCCTCCGTTGATTTGTCGGCTTCCGCTCTTAAATCGATTGAAATAAACCTTCACCGATGATTACAAATCGCCATTAAAATAGTAGAAAAATTATTTTTATAATTATAAAATTGGATTTCAGAATGCGGTGGTGTCTAAAACAATGTACCATATTAATAGTGTAAACTTTAATTTATTTAATATTTACAATCGCTCTTGTTCTTGTCACTCGCTCCGACATAGTTTGAAACATTCCATCGTAAGAGTTGGGAATATGTACTGTTTCTCCTAATAACAGCCAATTTTCCAATCTGAACGCCTAGTTGATCAATGCTTAGCTATCTCGACTTGCCAGATTTCTATACATTTTCGTTTACATATATGCTAATCTACATTAATGTTAGCGCCAATTTTGTTAAATAGGAATCGAATTTTGAACTACATTTCGTTCAAATAACGGTGACCCAACAATGTTCAACAGTTTATTGAATGATGTGGAAATCATTCGCTTCGCGTATCTATTTTCATCGGCAAAAATATACCGTACATCTACGTTTTCTCCATATTTTATTTAAGTTCGGTTAATAAAAGAATGGTGGCTGCCGAAATACTAGCCAATATTTTGATCTCACTGGCGTTGTTCATTTGCAATTTTTCTGCTAGACGTTGGCGGTTTGACAATCCAACGAACTGTTTAAAAAATGCAGGGGATTTTTTTACAAATTGAAGAGGGAATAGATTACTTACTGTTTCTGTTGTTGTAGCACGATATTTAGAAACAAATCAAAAATAACTATCAAAAACATTCATGTAAATGTACACTAACTGGAGAGTTAAATATTTGATTACATGATAAATATTTCGATGTTAAAAAATATAAGTAGCTTGCATTGAACATGTTATGTAGCAAACTACAATTTCATAAAATAAGAGAGGTAAAATTGTTTAACTGGAGATTAGCCGGTTTTTGCGAAACCTGGCGTTAATATTTAGTACATAGTTATATTTTGACTAATATATATTTTTTGATATTATGTATTATTATAAAATTTATACTTGAAATATTATATTTTGATTCAATACGGTAAATTTGTTTTTTTTTGCAAAATACTATTTTTTGACGGATATCAACAGCAGGGATATAAGACATCTCTCTCGCTCTAGCGCTTTGCTTAAGTTAAGGTACCTTAAACGAACTTCAGCAGAGCAAACTTTGATGTATTTTTCAAATGTGGATTGGGAAACAGTGAAAATTTATGCCAATAAAAATGCTGCTAAAAAATTATTATGTCTGGTTATGACTTTATACTCTAGAAAGCATCTTCTTATTCACGAAACTCTATTAACTGTAATCGACAATTACACCATTGTTTCGCTTTTTACCCCTCTTTCAAAAATCAAGCCGTGAGTCGAACTGAAAATCGAACAGTAAAAATCGAATAGTGAAAATCGAATTTCCCGTTCTTATTTACGTGTGGGGATTTTTTGACGTCTTGAAAAATATTATTGAACATGATCTATAATTTTTTAAAACATAATACCAGTGAAAACGACCGCAAATCTTTGATTTTAGTAAAAGAGGGTTAAATCTACCTAAAAATCAAGATTTGTAACCGAGCAAAAATTTTGCTCGACGTATTGTTGTTTCGGCGCGTTGAACAAATTGACAGCAGAAAATCAATCAATTGATCTTCATCAGATGGATTTTTTTTTGGTTTGATTCACCAGATGGCATAACTTTCGTAAAATCAGGCGTTAGTTGACTTTTACATTAAATCCTTGACACCCTACTATTTTATCAAACAAATTTAGTAAATTTTTAGAGTTTAATGTACAGTATGTCTCGGGTCAACCTCAATTTTAGCTAATCGCACTGCTTTGTATTGAGTACTTGAACGTAATTTTTTTTTAAAATATTGGTCAGGTTTACTTCCTTCACTTACTGCCATTAAGTAATTTCGGTAATTTCTGATATTTTTTATTTACCATGTTTTTTGGTAAATACAGTTTATCATTTGACTCGGTAGTTTTTTTAACGCAAAACGTCCGAAACCTTTATAAGATACACAATAAACTGACAGTATCGATTATACTATATATGTATGTAATCTTGATTTAATAAATCCAATAAAACAGAACAATACGAATAAAATTAGAAAATAATGAAAAGTAAACATCAAATTGTTGCTACTACAATACGAATTTTTACGAACAAACCTAAACCAACGCAACGCAAGCTTATACATAATTAAATTTGTATGTAATACGATTCTGTATATTACTAAAAAATAAATTAATGTTGGTATTCGAATAACAAAAAATGATTAAAATTAGTAACGTCCTGCTTTAATATCATTAAATTTGAGCTTCATTTTAGTTTGAAAGGGCCATCACAAGTCTTTCAAACAAAATTTCCCATGAATCATAACTCATGTCATAACACTTTCAGGGTTGAAATTTAATCATTCGGAAAAGTGAAAGAATATTCGCAAAAACTATGTGACAAATATTAGGTTTTAATTTCTTATTTCCTTAATGTTGACAAAATTAGAAAATACATAATTATTGCAGTGAAGTCTTAGCGATGCTTATTTTCAAAATTGTATATACCTCTTATCAAATTTATTTAATACAAACAGGGCGCTTTCACAAATATGAATGATTGTTAAATATAGATGTTAAGATCTCCCAAAGCTTTTATCGATCAATAACGAAGAACATCGTCAATATTCTATTGATTCTCTCATTCAAGACGGTACTGCCCCAATAAAAATCACCGGATTTAAGTTTTGTAGAAACTACTTTGTCTGAAGCAAGTAAACGACAATCAAATTCAATTGCAACAAGCCCAACTTATTGTTTAAAAGCACTCACAATTCCTCAAACGACGTTGCATCAGAAAACTGAATTCAATTAAAATTATCTTCGTGTTCGCAGACAAAGTGAATATCGTTTTCATGGTTTGGCCTATTGAGAAGATTTTTTGCCGAGAAAACCACAGCATTCGTGGTCGCCAAACAAATAATAATACTTTAATTTAGCTTGTAAATATCCAGCATACCAAAAGATTATAATCAGTTTTAGCACTATTAAAATGCACTACACAATAACACGATTTTATGGCAACAAAAATCGGTAGGAATCACTTGCTAAGGAACATCTAAATTAACATTAGAAAGCCAACAATAATACTTTAAGTTTCTGCCGGATCAACGTACGTTCGATCCAGAGGCGTAGATTCAATGTGGAAGAGGGAAGGCAATTAGTAGGGCTCGTCACGAGCATTTCGTATTTGCGTATTTCGTATTTCGTAAATTTGACGTCTCTTCTAATTGGTTTAAATTTTTTCTCCTAAATAAGCAAGAAACGTCAAAAATAAACACGCTCACAGGCTACTTATTTGCGTAAATATTTTCGTAAAAATGTTTTTCAGCATGAGTTAAAATTATAGATTCAAACTAGACCAATTCCCTATGCTTTTTTGAAAAACAAACTAAATGTTGAAATATTTTTCATATATGTATGTTGAAGTATGTATGAAGCTTTTTGTTGTGATTATTACAAATATTTACAAAATGATTTTTATTAAAAATTTAATTGAAATGTCTTCCTCCTAAGCAAAGCCGATAAATTGTTTTGTGAAAATCAAGTGCAAAAATAAAAACGCACATAAATAGGAAATTCGTAATCTTTTGATTGGATCTTTCGTCGTTTGATTTTTTCTTTAGATTTATTTATTAAAATTAAATTATTTTCATACGTGTTAAGATAGTTTCATGTAAATTAGGTACTGTTTTTCCATTAACACTCAGTTAAATCTAACATATTTTAGCTGTTGAATAATGGATCTTCTGTGAATACTTGTAATTTTTAATAAATATTAATAAATAAGAATGTAAATTTTGCGAAATGGGCAAGATTGTCTACAGCTCGTTTTGATGTAATTTATAATTCACACAAAAAAACAATACTGAAGGCAATCAACAGTAAAGCTAAGTATATATAAACAATAAATTAATTTAATTACTCAAAATTATCACTAGTAATCACAGAAAAAATTTTAAATCCAGCAATAACCATATACGCTGAAGAAATTACGAAAATAAGTAGCCTGTGAGCGTATTTATTTTTGACATTTCTTGCTTATTTAGTGGAAATAATTTAAACCAATCAGAAGAGACGTCAATTTTACGAAATACGAAATACGCAAATACGAAATGCTCGTGACGAGCCCTAGTGTTTGCCACATTCTTGTCAAATCGATTAACTCCTTAAAACAAAAAGTAGAAAAAAGAAGAATATAAAAAATAAACATATAGAATAGCTAACGTATTTTTTAAAATTCCGGTCCCGGGTCGGTTTTTTGTCTAGGTATTTATTTCCGTGCTAATCAATCATTAAATAATTTAAAACAAATGTGATTTGATTGATTTAGGAACTCGGAAAAAACACTCCTATGGTAAAAATATGACCTCATAGATCCTCCATGATTGCTAAACATTTCTATGGTATCAATAAGAAAAAAACGAAAGAGGTATCCCCTACATGGGCGTGTGGCAGTCTTATATTTTGTTAATTCATCCTTAATGATGGGGACTGTAAGGCTTCTTCCACCACTTGGGGGTCCGATTATTGATGGTGGCAAAAAAAAAAAAAAAAATGCTTCAATTGTGGTGTGGACAGGTTTTTCGAGTTCAACTTATTTTTTTATTTAATTTTTCATTCAAATTTCTCTTTGAACCACTTATTTTGAAAGTGGCTTAAATCTATTTTCCAAAAAATCAAGCTATCTATTATAATGTTTACACTTCTACAATCTATGTTCATTTTTTTAATATTTGCCGATAATATATTTAAAACTATAGTGATTTTAAATATCATAGCTGCAATTTGTAAAAATGAAAAGATGGTATAACATTATATTATTATTTTTTGGAAACTGGACTTTCTTATATTTTTCTTTTGCAAAATAAACGGCTCGTTTAACAAAACACTGGAGTAATTTCCCAAGCAATGACGGAAAACTAATCTTACATTTTTTAAATTACAAAGAGATATAAAAGCAAATTAAAAGAAAATTGTAATCCACTTTTAAGATAAACCTGAATGTGTTTATCGCTATATAAAAATGGAGGAGGGAAACACAAACCTATAAATAATCCCTCTTGGAACTAACTCTTTGGAAATTTGATTCCTAATCGCCGGTGACTCTTTGGAAATTTGATTCCTAATCGCATTCATCGCTAACCGGAAAAAAAATTCCATTCAATAAAATATTTATAATTCTTTCTGTTTTATACCCCCCACCCTTTGTAAACATTTATTATCGTAAAATAAAAATATTACTTTTTTTACCAATTTTGTTAAATCTTATAATACCATCCTAAAACGAAAATAATTTTCATCATTTCTTAATCTACAATCAAATCTCGATATTATTTGTGTTGGGAAAGAAGACATTCTAACAGACAGATATACTATAAAATATCTCAAAAGCTCTATAATTACCAAGCAATTTGGATTTCACCAGTATATTGTAGTAAATTAATTATCAATTGTTTGCTAAATGATAATTTCCATTTCAAATTTTATTTTATTTTATTTTTCAGAGAAATCACTTTTCATCTTTACGTTTTTGTATAAACGTAGGCGTGTTATGTACATACACGAAGCGTGAATGTGTGTGTTTTGTAATCTAAATGCATTTTCATCTCAATCGACATTCTCTTGAATGGTAATGAAATAATGAAAATGTTTAAATATTTTTCCGTAAAAATTATTTTTTTACTCTCCAATTCCTGTTTATCGATATGTATACAAAAAGCTTCAGATTTTTTTTTTACTATGGCCATATCTACGTATGTGTGTTTTGTTTTAGAATATTTGGCTGTCTCTATTCAATTCGTTTAAGAAAATTGTGTGCCAGTTGGTCATTTTGTAGTGTGCGTACGTATCGTCGTTCTCTATACGTGCAAACGAAAATTCTCTGAGCATCGATTTTTTTTTTTTTTGTTTTGGAAAAATGAAAAAGCTTGTTGTCTTCCATAGATTTTTCTCATTTTTCATACAGTGTAAAATGAACCGCTGAATTGCTATGTGTGTTGTTTTGTTATTATTGTTTTTGAGTTTTTCAGTTTACATTTTTATTCTGGTCTTCCTTGTGTATTATAAAAAAATTAAAAATGTGTTTTTTGTGAAGAAAAAAAGTCGAAAATTATGGAAAATTATTTAAATTAAATAAATTTTTAAATTACAAAATATTATAAGTGCACTATTTTTTTGCGTGGGTGTCTTCTAAGTTTTGTAAAGTGAAAAAAAGCTTAAAAAAAATTTTGTTTAAAGTGAAGTGAAATGAAAACCAAAGAAATAGGTATATAAACTACCACAAATTGATCAAAAAAAGAAAATTGGATACATTTTTTTTTTGCAAAAATCTCTCATTATCATAATATACTATAAGTTGAAGGCATAAACGTTTAAGACAAAACAAACAAAAATAATTTTTGTTTTGGAAAAATTAAAAGTGAAATGATTCAGGTAAATACTTTAAGGCATCTTTCTATCATATGCACGTTATTATATATATATATATATATATATATATATATATATATATATATATATATATATATATATATATATATTATATATATATATATATATATATATATATATATAATATATATATACTTATATATAATCGAGATGAGATTTGTTTACGAGAACAAAAAACAAAAGTTTATCAAATGGAAATTCTTTTGCATACAATTTTGGTTGTAAGAGAAAAATATTGCTTTCTACTAAAAAAAAAAATCTGCTGCAACAATCAATACAATATCCCCTTTGTGTATTTGTACCCGTTTAACTTGATAATAAATAAAAATATAGCTGGTTTTTACCTGTGTTCTGTGTATGATGAAATTAGTCCAAGCGTTTTGGGCCAAGGCCAATTTAGTTCTAGGTACTTAACCTTAACCTAGATACATAATATACTGCCTGGTTTTATTTGATACATATAGCGATTAAGTAATACTCAACATATACAACATAAAATCGATTTTACAAATTTTTTCTAGGAATTGTGACTATTTTTCCAGAGAACAAGGAACGATTGGAAAATATATAAGGAGATTTTTTATATTTTCTGTTTGCTGAATCGCTCGTTAAAAAATGTATTCTGCTGATAGCAAATCGTTTCAGTTAATTTTTTTATTTAACCATACAAATCAAATTTAACTTGATGTGGTAGATACTTAGTGTTATTTCTTTCGAAACGTATACTGTCTCGATAACCTTATACCGAAAGTTTTTCACCTACAATTTAAAATAAAATATCTAATAGATTATAGTGTTTTTATTTATACAATTTAAACAGTTTCTAGTGACAACTTCCTTAACGACATCAATATTTGCAGGTTAAATCAATAATTACGTTCAAATGGTTTTTCCGCCCGTAACTTTTTTTTTACAATACATAAGCTACTAGAATACTGTAAATGCAATATTAATTTGACATATTATAGGCCAACTTTAAAACTGCGCAGTATCCTGTTTAGTTGGGAAATATGATAAATGGTTTTCCATCTGAGAAAATTAATCGAAATAAGTAAATCAATTTGACACAAAATTCGATTGAAATTTGTGACAAAATAAATTTATGCGAAATTCATTCGAATTCCTTTAAATTAAATATTTTAGAATTACGTAAAAAGAACAGCCAGCGTTCTTCTTTAGATAAATCAAATTTCAAACATTAATACAATACAAGAAACTTTGAAATTCAATTAAAAGTCTGGTTTAGCTCGAAATTGAAACCGTTTTTCCAGAAAGGAACTTTGTTGGTTGAAACGTATTTGGAAATGAAATAATTAAGTCTCATAATGAATTTATATACAGAGATATAGGACTCTTTGTGATTAAGTATTATCAATTAGTCAGAATAGAACTGATATTGTTTGCTAAATGCATTATATGTCAAATATAACGATTTTTCAAGTCACCAAAAATAGTTAGAAAAATATTTTTTGTGTGTTCTTTATTACGGTATGCATTGCTTTCTCGTGGCAAAGCCAGAGGTTAAATATAAATGACCATTCGCTAAAACCGCCTTGCTCCCCAAATACATTGTTATAACATTTAATATGTTATACCTATGAAATGCTAGATCTTTTTTTTATGCTACAACTCTTAAGTCTTCAATTCACTCGGAGCTTGTCTAGGGTGCGGGCTACTCTACCCAAGTGAATATATTGTCTATATAAGTTGAATTAACGTTAGATCGAAAATTAAAGTTTTCTTAGTCGCAATAGTGGCATTCTTTATGATTAACTACGTTAAATGAAGATTGTTGGTGTTAATTGGAGAAAGCCTAATACTTTTTGCGGGGCAAGAAGGAAGTTTAAGTATTAATGCCTTTATTTATTCCATCCTCTACTTTACCGTGTAGAATTAAGCTCGGTTATAAAAATATTAGTGCTGCCCTTTGTGTTAGTTGATGTATATACTTACCAGGTTTGTTCGTTGTTACAGCGGCTGGAGATGACCTCGTGGATGATTATTAAACTACTCACTTCTTTTAGATGATTATTAATTATTTAATTTTTATTTGGTATTATAAACGGATATTGAATTGATAGAAATTTTTTTAACAATAGGATTAGTGAACTGATAGTAATAACTGAAATTATTATTGATTGAACGATATGATTTTTATACTTATAATGATCTATATGAATCTAATTTTCGTTCTTATATACTAATTTTATTTAGTGTTTTACACTAAAAATTGCCATGATTTTGTTTATAATCTTTTTGCAGCCAATTTCTAATTTTGTTTTTAATTTTATATTGGTTGTCAATTCAGCTTAAATATTGGATTTATAGTTTTAAAATGTTGCCTAAAGTTATGAAAATTATATTTAATTTTGAGATTTTTTAATGTGAGCTTACACTATGCCTCATCTAAGCCGAAATGCTGACTATGATACAAACATTAGTGTGCTTATTGTTAACTGTATACTGTAACTGATAATTTATAACAACATGTCAAGGACACCGAAATAGTGGTTCGAAGCGAAAAATGTTGATTTCGGAGTGGCGTTCCAAACTGCATAAAAAAATGAATATCTGATTAACCAAAAACAAATCTGGCGGGGACAACAAAAAAGAGCTGCTGAAAAATTGTTACACAACTTAATATTCTATAAATAGATTTTTGATAATTCATATATAAATGATGAGTCAATTTTTCCAATTTGTTCCACCATGTGAATAGTAAAGAAACAATTATTGGATTTTTTTCTTTATGCGATCATGCTTATTGATCGATAACAATTTTGTGTGATAGATATTATTGGCCGTGCACCACCGCTTCGGCGGCAATATCAATTCGTTTGTCTAGCTTGTGCGTCCATTATTACCATCTCAGCGGATACATTAATAAGCAAAATTGTCATATTTGGGCCGTCGAAAACCCAAGTCAGGTATTATCTTTCATACATTATTTTTTCGATCAATAAGCATGATTCAATAAAGAAATCAAAAACATTCTAACGCAATAATTTTCTATAAACTATTCACATGGTGAAACTGTCATTGGCATACTCTTTGTAAAAATACCTGTAAGATTGAATTGAAATGTAAAATAAAATTAAACTAAATGTGTTCACTTAATGTCATAATTTTTGGCCAATCCTTTGGTAAATAAGATCGTTGACATTTAATTTTTGTATTTTGCGTGATTAGGTAACTGAATTTTCCAGCGCAGAAAATCGCCTCGCTCTTTGAGCTATTGGTTTCTCATGTAGTGCAACTATTTGAATTTTTATATTTGTTGCAGGATATCACTTCTTTGGGTTGTAATTAATCACCATTTTTCTGATCTGGCTTGCCATATTTCTGTTTACTAAATGATCGAGATCGAAAAATACATCATCTTGTTTAACTACCAACGCACAACCTTCAGGGACAAACCTTTCCATTATAATGCTGGTTGGTGTGAGGATGGTAATGGTTTGTTTGATCAAGTCTCCCGGTAATATTCCATCTTCAACAACATGTATCACAGTCAAATATATTTCACCATCAATGACTAATTGCATCTTTAATTTTCCCTTCGTTGACACTCCTTTAGCTATTAAATGATATTCGGTCATCCCTTGGACTTTCGACGCCAACATTTTGGAATTCTTCAAGTGACATGAGATTGATGTCGCAGCCACTGTCCACTAATGCGCAGATTTCTTTCCCAAACAACAACACTTTCTTCACGGTTTTGGACAACAATGTATGCTATTCTTTTCCAAGGACTGTTAAGTAAGGTTCTTCTTCAACAACAGCCACAGATTTTCTAATGTTTGATAATTCCTTGCGTAGGATTTATTTTTTCTTGCAATTTGAAGACACGTTACTATACTCGTTACATTATTTGAAACATTTTGGACCTTTCGATTTATTTTCACACTGTCTTCCTTGATGTCCCCTGTCGCTACAATTACATCACCTTGAACCATACTTTGTTGAGCTCCTACAGTTCTTAGTTGGCTGGTTTACCCTGTCATGTCTCGCTTCGCTGCTTTTATTTTAATATTTGCATAAATGTTCAACTTTTCTTTTCTCATCAATACACCTAGCACCATAAAGTACAGCTTTGCTATGTTCGTGATCAATAATATCGTTGTTGCAGTGTTCGATAATAGCAGCATCTTCTTAATTTCCAGAACCTCCTGGTTCTCTTATAGCGATCAGGTATTTTGTGAAAGATTTGTCAGCTTCTTCCTATGACCCGCCAGGCCTTTATGAATCAAAGCTGAATTCTTTACAACTGGAAATTCCTTCTTCAAAAATATATTTAGATTATCCCAGTTGTCCATTCCATTCGCCATTCATTACAAGACTTTGTTTTGCAGTTCCTATTAAGAGCCTCTTCGCATACACAGTTTTTTAATTTTAACTCCATCTAAAGCAAGTTGCAGACTCATTCACATCTTTCACCTATTTTTCAAGTGAATATTCATTGTCACCACTAAGCGCCACATAGCGGCTGAGGTTGATTTCGATTCACAGTAGTATCGGCGGCATTATTTCGCATAACTTCATTTTCCCTTCTTAACAGTTCTATTTCCATATTTTTTGATTCGATATCTTTCTTTCTAATTTCTTCTTAAAGTTCACCTACTTCGCTTTGAAAACATTGTTATCCTCTGTTAGTTCCACCATGTTGTTAATTTATACTAGCAGCCCCGAGAGTATTTTCACCATTACTCAAATCATTATTAAGTATTAGCAAGCTTGAATATGTCTATCATCTTTTGTGGAAACACATCTCAACTTGTATTATGAGCATTAAGATCCTCCAAATTATTTCTCCTGCGATTTTTCTTAATAATTTTCTTTTCTAACAATTAATATTTCGATGTGCTTCAGAAAAATATTACAGTTTATTTTCGAATATTGTTTAACAATTAAACGTATAGCGGTAATTAACACAATTGTTTTCGAAAATGTCCTTGAAAATTTTATATAGATTATACACCACACAATCAATTATGCACAATCTTATTATTCCGACAGAACTCCAAATGCCTCGTATTGACACTTTTTTTATTATTAACATGCTTATTAACACACTTCGAGTACAACATCTAAGAAATTGTCTTGTCAGATCACGACGATAAGTATGACACAAACATATTTTATACGGGCGGACCGGATCCCGATTGAGCCCCCAAACTGTGAGTTCAGTTCAATACATTCAAACTCGAAGTTATATTGATTGATTGATTTGAGTGTACGATCAAGACTAAGCAAGGTTCCCGTTAAGACTCCGTGTCCACCGTATACCCTTTTTAGATATAACAAAACCGAAGGAAAGGAAAAGTACATACATATGTTAGTAACAAAGAATCGACCAGGTTCCAGACATCTAAGTAATCGATAGTTAGTATGTTTTTGTTAGTAATATACACAATAAAATATAGTTAGGACAGGCCAATACAATTTCTCAACTACATGTTCGCTGGATTCTTGAAGTTTCTGGAAGCTGAGCGAGGTTGTGCCGGTACTTCCCAATATCCAAATCGAAATTAAATAATTATCCCTATCTACTACTTTAAAAATAAACTAAATAATTATTGAAACTGTAAAACCCTCATTTAATTCTCTGAAATAAATTATAAATTAATCTTTATGTACTACAATTAAATTAATACTAATATTCTTAACCCCTATATTCAATAAAATATAGAAAAAAAATAAATAAATATCAATTTTATAGAAACATAAATCATTTTGTTGTTACAGCTTTCGTCGTATATCCATTTCCAGGCTCGCACCAAGGAGTAAAACCTAAAATGTAAAATAATGACGCGTCCTACCTTGAAACCAAAAATAATTCCATTAAAGTTATTTAATAGTACAAACCATACATTTAAATAAATAAATAAAATAAATGAATAAAATAAAATAAAATATATTATTTAAAAAAAACGCGCTGTCAGCGACGTGCATATTTGCTAATGTAATACCCTCTAACCCACAGTTTTTAAATAAAACTATAAATCTTTATTATTTTATTATTTTATTTATTTAATTATAAAAATGAAATGTTATTTTAAAAAATGCGATATTTTTTATAGCGCTTATTAAAGATAGGCCATCGATATAAAATATCAATCTACCCGGTTTCAAAATTATAATCGAAAATACTCTTTGTGTTACCCGTTTCATAATTTATAAGTTATTAATAAATTAAATTGTCTGTCTGTAATCAATTGATTACTTCAGCTTTTTCTAGACAATTATATTAATTGTTCATGACCTTGCCAATATTTTCGATTTTGAAAAGCAGAAAAATAAAGAGGCCAATCCCTCATAACACATCTACTGGCAAGAAGTTATACAAATGTATTACCCTTCAAAACTGAGAACCCTCCATGTGTTTTTGATGTAGTGAATATAATTCACTATGTCAGTCCGTTCTGGCCAGCTACTTAATGTGAATGGCGATAGTTGTATTTTTGTAGTTTGGTCATAGCTACCTGATGAGTAAACCAACTTTTCAGTACGAAACCAAGTGGCTTAATTTATATATGAAAAGAGGGATGTTGTAACATCCGAAACGAAACTGACAAAAATGTTTTGACTGAAAGGCCGAAAGTTTATCGATTGAAAATAAACTACTGCTCTGTAAAATAATAATAAACGGCTATGGAGGAAAGCCTGCAATTCGAACTTGGGCATTCTCCAGCGGTTCCAGTTTAAATTTCTAAGAACCATAGTAGATGCACTATTGTTCTTATCGAACGATATAGTTCACAGAGACGGTTTGGTGAGCAAGATTCTCACTACCACAAGAAGGAAAAGATTAAAATGCCTCAAAATTTTTAATTTGCCAAATATGTAGGTCTTAGATATGTTTACATTACAAATACTCTAACGAATCGAAACAATAAAATTTAAATTTGTAAGTGAGATTTTATCAATGTATAAATATACATGACAAAAAATTTACTGGATAAAAATACTAAAAATTTACTGGATATACGTCACTACTTAGCTGTATCTCTAGTATTGGCCCCATAAAATTAAAAAAAATTTCACTATAACAAGTACATGAATGAAACTGCCTGAGAGAAATTACAAAAAAAGTATTTTATCCCCATGATATGGAATGAGGCACAGGTATTTGTGTACTATTACGGCCTAGCTGGCCGCATACGCCACTACTTAGCTTTACCTCTATTATTGGCTCCTTATAAGTTAAGGCTGCAACATTAAAGATGGAATTAATCCATCTTACTCGAAATTTACGAATCTATAATATAAAATAATTGTTTTGTTCCTTCGTGCAATTAAAAACGAAAATTTTCAAATAACATTTTCTCTACACAATTTTTTCTTGAATAGCCTAATTTTGTGTCTATAATTTTTTTCAGCATGGTGCTATATTTTATACGATATTTACACTTTTTCTGGATAGCTACCTTTTAGTCAAGATATGAACCTAAGTTTCGAGCTGAGATTTAGGTCTAGCTTCACAGACTAGAATTTAGCAGGAAAAAAAAAATTAATACGATTTAATAATTAATTTTTTATTAAATAATTAAACAAATAGTTATTTTATAAAATTATTTTAATTATTCAATCAGGGATTTAGGACTTTCTATGAAACTATACTAAAAGCGGATCATCGAGAATATTGAAATGTTTCCGAAGTGGATTTTTTTCATTTATTTATTTATTTGATACCTCCGTAGTCACTGTAGGTAATCGGTACAAACAATTATTAAAAAACTTAAATAAAACCTTCTTGAATAAATCTCTCGACAAGTGAAAATCGAAAATTTCAAAAACTGAATTAAACACCCGTGATATTCTAAGGATCGGTTCCGAAAGACCATAGTTTTTTGGCACAAGGTAAATGAATAAAAGCCCATCACGTTAACGCATTCGGCGTTCGGGAGCATAGAAATCGTTGATAAACAATGAAAACAAAAATGGTCCAATGTGACCACCTTGAGGCACGCCAGATGGCACATGAAATAATTGGGAGTAAAAACCCAAGATCCTAACGGAATGCCAATGATCAGTGAGGTAGGAACGCAACCATTTAATAGGAATGAACTGACAATTTAGATTCTCTAACTTACTAAGAAGAATAGAGTGATCAATCATATCAAAATCCTTGGCAAAATCTGTATAAACAACGTCAAGCTGATGTCTGGAATTAAACTATCAAATAAGTCGCCACAAAACGAAATCAAGTCAGTTACTGTAGACCTACCGGGATAAAATCCATGTTGTACCGGAGAAATAAAGTTAAAGTGTGGAAGAACAAGATTCTATGAACCATAGACTCAAACAACTTGGGTAAGACAGAAAGAATGCCGATCCAACGACAATTACTCACACCACTTCTTCTATCCGCCTTGAAGATTGGATGAATACAAGAAATTTTCCAAGGTTCGGGTAAAAAACCGCGACAAAGGCTTTCATTAAATATTAAGGTAATGGGAAGGGTCAAAATCTCAGCACAACACCTAAACATTGGTGAGAATCCATCATAACCCGCTCCTTTTTCAACATTGAGCCGGAGCAAGCAATCCCGTACTTCTTGTAAACTTGAAAATATTAAATTGATCCAAGGTGGGCAAAGCTGGAGTTACGATAGCGGATGACAGAACAGGTTTTTAAACCGAAGCAAAAAAATTGGCAAACAGATTACAGATATCGAAGGACTGACTAGCGACGGAGCTCTGGTAAGACATAGAAGACGGGAAGCCAGCAACTTTTTTCTTGCTGTTAATGAAATTCTAGAACTCCTTAAAACTAGGTGTTAACTCTTCCTCAATTCGCACTACATAGTTGTTGTAAAGGAACCAGTTTAGGCACTTAAATTCCTTGCGGGCTGTAACAAAATCTGGATAATATTTAACACCACACAAGCTATACAATGAATGTAGCTTATTACTTCGTTTATCAAGCAACACCAACTCATTGTTATACCATGGCTCTCGACGGCCGATTATATTTATTTTAACCCGCGGAACGTGCTTTTCGATACCACACCTGAGAAGATCGTTGAAACTTAACACCATACAGTTCAAATCACCACCGCGTTGTAAGAAGTCCCAATCAGAAATGCTGAGAAATTCATTCAAGGATGTGAAGTCGGCTTTTCTAAAATTAAAATTAAAATCATTAGAAACATAATTTTTTGTACAATTAGAATGAAAAATATTAATCGTAATCGGTACGTGGTGGATGCTCCCACAACTAGTGAAATCCGGACAGGGAGAAATCTCGACATGCATAACATCACTAGCAAATAACATATCAAGGAATTTGCCCCGATTGTTACTAATTCTGTTGAGCCGTGTCGTTGAGATTCCAGCAAAATAATCGATGATAGCTAAGCCCTCTCATGGGTAGAATATGAAGAAAATACGCCGTCCACATCGTCCCAAGATATAGCGGGTAAATTAAAGTCAGCCACAATGATAAGTTGGTCGCTAGGATGAACTAGAGGCATAACAGCTGAGTCGATGAAGGATAAACGTGTTGTAGTAATCCAAGTCCGATATGTAAGGTATATACACGGCGACTACAACAATTGAAGTATTATTGGCCAATCTGACTCGAACAGCAATCACAGGCTAGGATGACAGGCAATCACAGCATTAGGACCCGAATTCTTTACCGCAATCAAAACACCATCAGCCTTACGACTGGTGTCAAAATCGTATCTATCCTTTCTATGCACGACATAATTAGAGGGAAAGTATTCTTCAGAGAACATATTTATCGTAAGCCAGGTCTCGCTGATTATTATGACGTCTTAATCGTTGTCAAGTACGCCTAAACGAAAAACCTTAGCTTTACTTCGAATACTGGAGGCGTTGTGGTAGTACTCGTATATCGAGGTGAAATCGTTGATAGTGTTGGTTGCATCAGCACTTATCGGTGTTGTTGGAACTTTATAGCAGCTCTGTTTTTTGGCTGCCGGAATATTTACAATGGACGAATTAACAAACCACGAGGCCATAATATATTAGAACTGTTTAGCATGCTTTAATCCAATTTTAAAGGAGATGAAAGTAATGGAACTGTCAATTACCCGGCCCTTTGCAAGTAATAATTTACAATCCACTTCGTCAGGCGAGCAATCTTCTAGTTTACTTTGAATGTAGCCAACAAGCATTTCAGGTGAAACGGATGGGTCGATTCCGCTTATATTATTGACAGGTTTAATTGAATCAACGGGATCACCTGTACCAATAACACTTTGAGTATGGTTCAGTGAATTAATGATAGTACCAGCACCCGAGTCCATTTCAGACACTTTTGCATACGATGGTTTGGAGGGAGTGACACCAGCAGAGTTGTTTAACAGTTGGTTGATTAATTTTCGATTTTCAGATACCTCGAATTCGATCTTCCTCAGGTCAATATTTTCCGCGGCTCTTACGGTAATTACATCAATTTTATGTAAGAGCTTGGTGAAATCTTTGTTCATAATCAAAACTTTGCAACAGTTGTAAAAATAGCAAACATTCGAATATTTTTTTATCGAGTTGATGGCAGCACTGGGGTAATTTCAGAATAGCCTAGAAGCTCGATATTTTTGCTTGAAATACTCGATCTTTTTATTTTCGACGAACTTTGAAAAAGTACGTCTATGAATTCGAAAAGTGTGTCCGTATGTAGCATTTTTTTTGAATTTCGAAAATTTGATTTCAGATTCGGCGTGTACTCTAAAAAGATCGAAAGCTCGAGCTTTGCAAAATGGCTTAAAATCAGCAGCTCTAGGACTCACTTTTAATCAAATTCTTGTTCAAAAATCTACAACGTTTTAATCAAAATATTCTGCGTAAAACTTATTTAAATATTTTGCTCCACAGCCAAAAACATCCCATTTCATAATCATCACATACATAATAACCCTAATCATTCACAAAACAAGCTCGATACTGAATATCAATTGTTTTGATTTCAATATCGAATATCGTTCCCTCGATGATGGTTTTGGGTAAAATAAAATTTCATATTTTATCGAAATATTTCCTTAAGAAAGAAATGGATTTACTAATATTTCTTATTTCAATTTCTAAGGATTAATATTATTTTTATTTATTGAATTTTCATTTTTTGGGTGTCTCTCTTCATCCAGTTAGGGGGTTAAATTATAGGAAATAGGATAACCCGGTTTATGTAAAGGAAAAAAAATGTCAACAAATTTGAGTTGACGAGAGCATGAACGAAAATGGAAAATTGAAAGACGAGAATATTAATTTATAAAATTCATAAATTAAAAATAAAAGTTTTGAAAATATTTTATATGTGCTTTTGCTTGGACATTGAAGCTTTATTAACATTTTGTTTTATGTAAATGCCGATAAGGTTTAGTAAGTAGGTGTGGACGTAATTTTTAATTTTAACATAGATCTTTTTTGGACAGCCAAATGGAATGAAGATTCCGATAAACAAACAGAAACCAAATGGAATTTAAAATTATTTATAATGTAGAAAAATATTTTGAATAAAAAAATTGGTTTGAGGTTAGATACCAAGAAAAAATGTAGAAAGTTTTTTTTTAATACAGTTATAAAATAAAATGTTGTCTGTACCATGGACTAAGCACAGTTGATTTAGCGATGCCTTCTATCTATGGCTATCAGTCTTTTTATTTGAAAAAATCCTAAACTTAATAGCGTGTCGAGCGGTATGATGTACATATGTTCATCGAACCCACCAATCAGTAAGAAACACTACTTTATTTGACGATATTATTTCCTTACAGAATATTTGACATGTTGACAATCTGACATACTGTAAATGGCAAATTCAAGATTAAAATTTCAAAATGTATAGTAAAATTTATTACTGTTAAGAAACGGACGCTTCAAAATTGGTGATGGATTATGACATGCCCCTCAGTTTGCGCGTTGGTTTTCCCTATATTAAGTGACAGCTGAACTGAGCGAAAAATTCTTAAAAATTCACTGATCGGTCACATGCACTCCCGTAGATCGCGGTCTTATTCAACGTTGTTACTCGCTCTGAGGTTAGACCTTTCTTAGAGTCATTGCCATATTTTACAACTTTTAGCAGTTTTTTCAGTGGAATTTTACACTCGCGCGTTTTATTTGACCAAATTCAAATTTGATTCATTTCAAAATGAATTTCGAAAAAAAAATCACGGCTAAAAATGTGTACAAAAAATGTTTGATGTACAACGATTATTTTGTAATTTACGTTAGACTCTGGCAAAAAAATTAAAAAATCACAATCACTAAACAAACAACAATTTTTGTTATGTCAATATAAATTGAATGTATATGACAGTTGCTGCGTTCCATTTAACGTGGCAAAGTACACAGAAGTACTTCTACACGCAGCTACTCTTGCTAGATTTTTACATGAGTAGTTTGCTTTTCGATTTTATGGCGACTTCGTTACCAGAATATTTAGTACAACTAATAGGTAAGAAATGGCTGATCAGTTTTCAAATTAATAATTAATTTTCCAATTTTCCATGTTGCACGAACATTTTTTTAAATTAAATTTTATTTTCGCAAGTAATTTTCTGCGTTCCATTTACAATCTACAGCCAATACCTATTTGCACTTTGCCACGTCAAATGGAACGCAGCAAATATCGACAACCTTTAGAACTTTAAGAATAAAATTTAGCGAAGATTCCATGCGCCTGGTGCTAAACCTAAAAATACTGTGACGGTGACACCTAGCGTTTGATAGAATAAGTTAAACTAATAGCTCAATATTTTACTGTACTAAATGGAATTTTTCATGATAAAACAGTTCTAAATGTTTCTACACTATTCTAACTGGAAAAGTTATGAACTTTCGAGAAGTTTGGTTTCTGTTTATAAAAAGGCGAACAAGATCGAATTGTACTATTATAGTAGTATTTGGAACGCGATAGTGTAAACTTGTAAGATTATGAGTAATATTTGGTAAGCGATAGTGTAAAGATTAAAAGGAAAAGTGGAATTGATAAGTGATTTAAAAAGTGTTTTAGTGTAAAGTAAAAAGTAAAAGTGATCAGTAAAATTTGAGAATAATTTATATAAAGTAATTTTGTGAATTTTTATTGATAAACTATGTTGTAATAAATTTTGTGAAATAAATAAATTCGTTGGTGATAAATTAAAATGATTTTAGGCGTATTTTATTTGACCATTTACAACAACAATGCCATGAGTCCAATACCATTTTGGTATTCGTGAATATCCGCTGTGTACTTGGTTTTCAAAATCCAATAATATTTTTTTAGTTATTATATAGCGGGGACGCGATATTCTGGGGCTACGAAGCAGTATCACTAACTGACTTTGTCTCGGCTAAAAATGGCGATGGTGGCGCTACTTTTTATATCTAGCATAAATTTTAATAACTAGAAAATCGCTCCATTTTTTTTTTGATGTGGTTCTTATTAGAACTGCAAAATAATATAAATCAAAATGCCACCTACAAGATCATTTTTAAACAATAATATGATTTTTTACGTAATGCATTATTTTTAGCATGTACAAAAAAAATCAGAATGTTAAAAAAATCAAGAAAACAATATGTTCATTTTTTGATTAAATAAATCTATGTGCATACTATGCATACATACATAAATAAATAAAATTCAAATCGTTTGGGGCACTGGTCTACTTCTTAACAGATAATGATGAAATTAATCTTGTTCGATGGAAATGGATTTCTAAAATGATTATTGGATCAATGGTGGTTGTGGTGATAATGGTCATGGTAATGGCCATCTTGAAGTGGATGATCATGGAGATGATGGTTGTTATAAAGAGATGATGGTTATAATGATTATCATGGGGATGGTGATGATTGTGGTGATTGTTATGATGATGATGGTTGTCATGGTGAAAGTGATGATGTTGAAGATGCGAATGACGACGGTGATAATAAAGATGATCTTGATTGTGTGATTGAAATGATATTCTCAAATGATTTTAAAATGAAAGTGGAAATAGTGGTGATGAAGATGGTCATTGTGATGTTTTTGATGATGGTCACAGTGACGGTCATGATGATGGTTGTGATGGTAATTTTCATGGCGACGGTGATGTTGTTGATGATGGTGACTACCGTAGCAATGCTGATGATGCTGGTTTTGGTGATAGTTAAATGAAGATGATCTTTAAATGAAGTTATGGTGATGATCGGAACGGTAACAGCGGTGGTTAGAGTGATTGTCTTGGCGATGGCGATGATGTTGATGATGGTTATGGTGATGAATAATGACGGTGATTATGATGATGATAATGAGCTTGAATATTTTTGTTAACCGGTAATGATTAAATTGGCCGTCTATGATGAAAGATGGATTCTTAAATGATTTTAACGTGGAGTTCTATAATAAGAACGATTAAGATGAAAAAAAGGTGATTGATGATGGTCAAGATCAGGTTGATGAAGATGGGGATTGAGAATATGATGGTCTTGGTAATGATAATGATCATGATGATTCTATTGATAATGGTCATGGTCACGGTGATGAAGATGGAGATTAAGATGATGATGGTGATGATGATTGTTGTGGTGGTGATTATCATCATCACGTGATAATGTTGACAGTTAGTCAAATTATTTTTAGTTAAAGTCCCAGAATACAGAAAATCGTGAGGTAACTTTGCTATTTCTTTTGAAAATTAAATCACCATAAAATAACTACAAAGTCCTCCTTTCTCCAGAATATGTCCTCTTTTCCAGAATATTTTCCATTTTTCCTTAATATGTAACTAAATAGGAGCAGTAAATTGTCTCGTTTCCAAAATATTATTATGGAATTTTCCTCCGTTTTCCCCTTAACATGACCCGGCTCTTGTCCAGAATATAT
The DNA here is from genome assembly GCA_958295665.1 of Tipula vernalis. Taxonomy (NCBI): domain Eukaryota; kingdom Metazoa; phylum Arthropoda; class Insecta; order Diptera; family Tipulidae; genus Tipula; species Tipula vernalis. The sequence goes on along the minus strand of OY282558.1, from coordinate 244,410,039 downwards.
TACTAGAAAGAGCAATAAATTACCCCTTTTCCAACATACTTTTACAGACTTTCTCTAAATTGTTTTGAGGAATCTGTTTCGGATCTTTTCCAAAAAATAAAACTAGGAAGATCAGAAAATCAGACTTATTTAAGTAGTTTGACTAAACAAACATTTTTCGTTTGTGTAAGGGGCTTAGTCCACTGATAAATAGAATGACACATGGACACGTACAAGCCCTGTGATTTTACCTTTGTGAAGTTAGCCCAAAATTCTATCCCAGAAAACTTAAAAAGTAGCATATGGTAATACCTATAGAAAGGATGACTATCACGACACTTTATTTAGCTTTAATTGGTATATCAAAAAAGATAATAATTACGTGAAATAGGAAAAGAACGGCAAATAAAAAAGAACAAAAATGGTAGATAGTAGAAAATTAGTAAACATATTAATATCATTTTTATCTTTCATGTCACGTCACAAACACAATTTTTGTAAAACCAATTGAATTTATAATTGTACTGTATTTCGCCCTTAGCCCAGAAAAATATTACTGTCGCGATAATCAAATACAATATTTCAAGAATCATTTTTTTTATTTTAATTTTGTGGTTTAGGTTTCTTGTGATAAAGGCAACATTGGTTAATTGCATTTGTTGTAAACTTTTTAGAATTTTTGTATGTCGACATGCCATGATATAGACCCTTGAAATCAGAAAATATTTGTTGGCCGGCTCATATGTTTATTGAATTAGATAGAGGATGGTTTATTGAATTTGTTGTAAACTTTCTAGAATTTGTGTATGCCGTATGTTGAAATCAGAAAATATTTGTTGGCCGCCTAAGGTGATAATGGAATTAGATAGAGGATGGTTTAATGTATTTGTTGTAAACATTTTAGAATTTTTGCATGTTAGTGCGCTGTGATATAGTCCCTCGAAATCAGAAAAAATTTATTGGCCGGCTCGAGATAGAGGATGGTTCAATGTATTTGTTGTAAACATTTTAGAATTCTTGTATGTCAGTGGGCTGTGATATAGCCTTTTGAAGTCACAAAATATTTTGTGGCCGACTCATATGATTTGAAACTAGATAGAGGATGGTTTAAAATATATATACGAGTATATATGTTGTAAACTTTTTAAAATTTTTGTATGTTGGTGTGCTGTAAGATAGTCCCTTGAAATCACAAAATAATTTTTGGTTGGCTCAGATGATTATGGTCCCTTCAAATCAGAAAATATTTGTTGGCCGGCTCAGTTGATTATGAAATTATATAGAAGGTGCTTTAATGTATTTGTTGCAAACTTTTTACAATTTTTGTAAGTCGGTGGGCAGTGATATAGTCCCTTGAAGTCAGAAAACAATTGTTAACCGGCTCAGATGATTATTGAATTAGATAGAGGATGGTTTAATGTATTTGTTGCAAACATTTTAGAATTCTTGTATGACAGTGGGCTGTGATATAGTCACTTGAAGTCAGAAAATATTTGTTGAAGAATGGACCATGACCTACATTTTGTTCTAGCATCATTTCCGGACAAGGTACCGAGGATGGTTTAGTAAATTCAAATATTTAAGTGTTGCCGTTCAATTTAAACTTTGGGTGATTTTCGTCATATCTACCCCTTATGGCTCCAAGGGAATCTCCCCAATATTTGCATAAGTCAAGAATGTACCATGGTCTATATTTTGTAATTAGTTTTATTTCCGGACAAATTACCGAAGATGGTTTAGTAAATTTAAATATTGAACGTTAGCCGTTCAATTTAAACTTTGGGTGATTATCGTCAGATCTAACCCTCTTAGCTCCAAGAGAATCTCCCCAATATTTGCATCAATCAAGAATGGACCATGATCTATATTTTATAATTAGTTTCATTTCCGGACAAACTACAGAAGATGGTTTAGTAAATTTAAATATTGAACGATAGCCGTTCATTTCTGTGTTGCAATAAACCTTTATTGAATACCATTAATTGATTGGTTTACTAATATACTAAAATGTTTTTAAATTTTAGGAAATAATTCACTATCGTGTTTGTAGATAGAATTTTGGACTAACTTCACAAAAAAAAAAATAAAAAACTTTCGTGACAGCAGGATTTTCGGGGCTAGGAGTAAAAAGTGTCACGATAATACTATTTAAGGTTACCATCGCATTTTTCAGGGATGATTTTGTAAAATTAAAAAAAATTTGTTAATATATAACATACAATATTTAGAACTTGAGATTTCCGCTTGGCAATTTTCAGTGGTAACTTCCAATTTATGAGAACAAGTCCGCCAACCTCACCCATATAGCACAGTCAATAATATTTTCAATCACACCCGCGCTCACTCGGACTCAAATTCATTACAATCATCACCCTTACATCAAAACAACCACTCACGCCCACAAACATACCCAAACCTACACCCACACTCATATCTATGCCCACCGTTTTTATTAAGCTTTATACTTACTGAAGTAAAATTAGAAAATTATTTATTTACAAATCTAAAATCTCAATATTTTGTGTGCTAACTTTCATTAATTCAATTAGAAATTTTAAAAATCACTCTAGATAAAGAACGATAATACTAAAATTTCAAAATAAGTTCAAGTTACATTTACAAAGTATTTTTCAGTGAGGTGAGAATAATAAATAGGGGTATAAACCATAAGCTTGTTCAAGTCTCAAATAAATATTCAAATTTAAGCATCCTTGTTAAATAAGCAAAGGCACAATTCAGAAGGCAGTCTTAGATTAAGTTGAAGTCGAGGGCGAAAATTTAATATTTTGTTGGCCTTATTTAATTTTTCAAAATCTACTTGAGGTAATAAAAAGCTTATTATTTAATATTTTGGATTTGGATCGGGCGGGATACAAAATACCTCTTGCTGCGTAAAGTAGGGCATTAAATGCAAACCGCCAAAGGTGTGGGACTTAGAAGTTCCTTGAGCTCAAACAATCAAACAATACATCACAGATTCACGTAAATTCAAACCCCTGTACACCATAAAATTCTAATTTATTTATGAATAACACTTACTTTTCCCGAGGTATTACCTTTGTTTTATGTCACGTCACAATAAAATTGGCATTAAGTATAAACAGAGCTTTTCTCGTTGCTTTTACATAATACATATGGATATACATAATTCAAATGAAATTTATATTATTATTTAAACTTCCATTTACAGTGTTGTAATAAACACATACATATATGTATTCCAGAAATAGGTAAATATAATTGTCACGTTTTAAACAGAAAATGAACAAACGACGACAGAAAATGTTTATGATTATATAACAATTTTTTAATGTGTACAGAATATTTATGTACACATATAGGTACGAATACATACACGCATACTCTTAATATAAATATGTATATGGTTTAGGTTTCGTAATTTTATATGCAAATTAATATAACACTTTAGGCAGACGAGATTTTTTTTTTTTTTTTTGATGTGTGGGATTATCATAAATGTGAGCTTTTGTGTAAAAAATGTTATAATGTAGCTGGAATTTTACAGATTGTGCCCAAATCTGGTCACGGTATTGTTCGTAGTGTTTTATTCGCATAACACAATTTGTCATAAATATCACAAAGCCGACGCAAAATAATGAAATATAAATTTTCAAGCTGTAGTGTTCGTTCTTAAAATAAATAGCTTTAATATAAAAACACCCAAATACCATCCGACGTTGTGTGTGTCTCCCCTTTCTAAATATTTCAAAAACATTGACACTTAATTATAACATATAACGGCTATTATTTTCCTAACACCAAATGTTGACCCTGTTCTTCGACAAATTTCCGAACCACCTCGAAATATGTACGGTACATACATATCTATTATGTTAAACACTCTCTTCATACAACAGAAATCATGTTGCTTTTTTTTTATACCATATTTCTTTATCTTGAAATTTCCTTTCGCTCAAAGACGAAAATTATAATTTTTCTTTATGGGTTTGTTGACTTTGATTATGTTTTTAGTATTTTCTCAATTTTCTCTGCACATGTACATAAATATGTATATACCAACTTGGTATACGTTGTCTTTATAGATACAACCCTCCCCTCTATCATTGACTCAGATAAAAGCAACACAGAAATAGACAAAATATGTAAGCGTGGGGTGGATAGAAGGAAAATAAATTTTCTTTTTATTGTTGGTTTTGTTGGGGCTGGTGGTTTTCTTCCAATATTATTCTTCTTTTGTGAAGTATTTGTATCCGTGCGTTGTGTGAGTGTTTCTGTTATCCATGCTAAAAATACCAAAATGAAATTTCCTTGATTCAAGTTCAGTTATTTTAATAGAACATATTAAAAAGCGACAGCATAAAATAGGTTGTGGCCTAATTTAAAGGACATGTTATAACATTGGAAATGTGGATATGTTATTCCACTCAAACCCACTCAACTATAGTAAGGATATAATAATTGATATTCTATACTTGATATATGAATGAAATAATTAATTTTCAGGAAATTGATTTATTTTTATAGATCCTATAGTGATAATGTTACACCATTAGATTTATAGACGTTCTGGACTAGTTAGCTAAATTTTTTTTCGGATTTGCTCAATTATCAATTAAAGCTCTAAAAGTGTACATATATTATATATTCGATCATTCAATAATAATCTCTTTTCCATTTTGCCGGTTTGAAGACAACATAATGGAAAAGGGACTTCCTTTTTACTAAGGGTTTCGTAGTTTCATTGATGCAAGAGATATAGTTTGAGAATATTAAATGCCAGTTTTGATTTTTTAACTTGCTGACAAAAACTTGTTTTCCAAACAACATCGTTTAAAATTTTAAATTATTCAGTTGTAAAACTTGATAAAAAGGAAAATTTTCCTCAGTAGCTTTAATTACAAATTTTATTTTCCAACAAATTTAATATTTCTTGATAATTTCTAACAAAATAAAACAGCTGCCTGTGCCACCAGTTGGGAAATCTATCATTTTGTCTAACGAGTGGGATAATACTCAAAATTGCATTTTACAAAATTTACATGTTTTACAAAATTTACATGTTTCATTCAAGATTTTTCGAATTTTGATCAAAAACAGTAAATTATTGAATTTTTCTGGTGTTGAAATGAATGATTCATCACTTGGAGTGGCAGCATCACTTTCGATTCGTTTTCGATAGAATTTGTCTCTTCATCAAGAATAAAATTGTACCCTATTTCGATTTTTCAATTTTTAACATTATGTTCATTATGTTCCGTTTTGTTGGTGAGGTTTTGTTAGAAAGGTGAAATACAGCACAATTTTATTCTTGAAACAAAAGCATACACTCTATCAAAATCGTTCCGAAAGTGATGTTACAATATGTCATTCCTGGAGTAGTTAGGAAATATTTCGCAACAGGAGCCGGATTTTGCACACAAGTCGAGAAGCGAGTTCATGTCTTTTTTTCCAAGAATACATCAGTACTCTGTTTCACTCGTTTGATATCGCTCGCTTTTTTTAAGACGATCTTAGTTAGCTAGAAAAAAATGATCTTTTCATTTAATTTTCATTCTCACTAACCAAGGTACAATGTCAAAATGGTGGAAAAGAGAGAGTATGGTTGGCTGTCTTTGCCATAGAAAAGCGACATCAAATGAGTGAGAGTAAAAATGAATTCTTGGAGAGAAGACATAAGCTCACTTCTCGCCTTGTGCACAAAATCCGGTGCATGTTGTCAAATATTTCCTAACTAGTTGCGAAAGTATTGATTGATTGATTGATTTCAATGTACGATCATACATTAAGTAAGTCTCCCGTATTATAAATGCGAATACCACACCATTATACCCATGTTACAACACGACACCATAACTCTCCCTCACCAAGGAAATATGTACCATCATACTTAGCTTTTCATGAAGCCAAACATAACAATATTCACCCAGAAAAGAAAGGCGCTACATCGATAACCACATAAGTCTAATAGTCTAATATTCGCCCCTGGTCAGGCAGCCATCGTACACCTTTTTTACATATAACAGAACCGAAGGATTGGATAGGATTATTAGTAGGGACAGACTCGACCCGGTTACAGACACAAAAGCGATCGATAGTTAGTATTATATATAATAAATAGGTTAGCACAAGACAGCACAATCTAACTACATTATTAGATGATCATTTCTCTGGAATGCAGGGCCGGATACTCAGGACTCCCTAAAACTAAATCAGGACTAAAAAAGTTATTAATTTTGTAATGTCTCCCTATCCGCCTTTCATTAATTTACCTGATAAAATATTTAAGAAAATTTAAAATTACTAAGCTAAGATTACAAAAACAGCGCTTATTTTATTTTTCATGGTCCTTCTATATCTAATTAATTACTTATTACATACTGCAACAAGAATAAAAATAAACGTTAAAACCATTTTAAACATAAAATTTTACTTAAAACTAATCAGAAATTTCCTACCCATCAAGAAAAAGAAAATAAATATTTAAAAATTCAATTATTTTATAAAATTTATAATACATAATTTAAAAATGATAATGTTACAGCACCAGAGCAGCCTAAAATCATCAATAATTCAGTTAGGTACTTACTATAAGTATATCAAGAATCAACAAATAAAATCAATATATAATTTCCCAGGCACTCTGAAAACTAATTTTAATTAATAAATCACCATAATATCAAAGTAAAATCTAATTCTGAAATTCAGGATTAATTTAATCCCCATATTAAAGATTGATTCCGGAACTATGTTATATTCTGAAAATTGAATTATTTATTAGCAAATTAAGGAAGAGAAACCTTTAAATATTTTTAAACTAAATTAATTAATATATATTCATGAGCAAAACACAATATATTACATACAAGTATTACAAAAATTAACATTTTATGAAATTGCCTATGTAAACTCTCCCACTTCTAAGCTAAAATTCTAAAAGAATGTTTAAAAATTTTAAATTACTAAGTTATAATTTAAATTCACAGCACTTGTTCCATTAGTTACCATTCTCCTGTAAATAGTTAATTAATTGTTTACCTACTGCAACTAGATTTAAAAATAAAAAATTGAAAATATATATTTAACCATACTATTAAATTTAAACTAATCGGCAATTTTCTACAGATCTAGAAAAAAGGAAATTAATAATGTTGAAATTAATTATTAATTTATAAAAGTATATAATATAATTTAAACATTGATAATACGCAAAAAGTCTAGAGTATCAATAATTTAGTTAAGTACTACATGTACCTACAATATGATATTTACTAATAAAACTCAAATAGTGTTTCCCTGGTATCACTGAAAACTAAATTGCTTTACTACTTAATTAATAAAAATTTATTTATATAAATTAGTTAGTGATAAATAAAATAGAATAGATATCACAAGAACAATACATTTTCTACTCTACCTAACTGCTGGATGCTTGGGGTTTCTGGATGTTGAGCGAGAATTCACCAATATTTCTGTAGCTTGGAGACGATCTAACAATTATATATAATTAAATATACTTATTAAAATACCCGAACAAACTATGACACTTTGATATAATTAAATTAAATTAAACTGACAAAAGTTTTGAAACATTTTCATTAATACTTCAAATATTTTTGCAATGCAATGTAGTTTACAATATCGTATAAAAGGGAATTTCCCTTATCCTAGATAACGTACGATGCTATTCATTTAATTAGTATAATATATCAATCTAAATACATAAATATTTAATCGAAACAGCAACATTAATATAAATTACAATTTAATACCAATAAAATGATTGATTTTAGCAGAAGATATTTTTGATATTTTAGAACAAAAATATTTTAACTATGTATTTTAAAATTTTAATTTAGGGATTGAAAATGAGCCTTTCCAAAGAAATAAATGAAAGCGTAAAAAAATTGATAATAAAGGCATTGCAACGACATGAAACTTATCAAAATAAATCCCTACAATATGGACTATCAAACGGTAGCATCAGTTTCATAAAAAGAAATTTATTGAAACCGAATCAACAAAGATACGCATCGTTGTGGACACCCACGACTTTTAACTAAGCCGACTGAGCGGAAATTTGCACAAGTAGCAAAATCAGCTACCCCAAAATCAGCTCCAGTGATTAATCCCGGACGTCGTTCAAATATTTATGTCTGATAGTGTACATATTCAAATGATTTTCTTCACCTTAGTCATTTTCGCAACTCAAAAAATAAAACTTATAAAATATTAGACTGCCTAAATAAAAATCCAATTAGCATCATTCACCTATTGAAGAGATCTCCGCCACCAAAATCCTGCACCTAATCAACAATTCAGAAATTTGATTTCTTAATAAATTGATTGATTGATTGATTAAGAATGTACGGCCAAGCATTATAGCAGGACTCCCTGACTCCCGGGCCCATACCGTAGACCCATATACATATAACAAAACCGAAAGATTGGATAGGATTATTAGTAGGGACAGACTCGACCCGGTTACTGACACCAAAGCGATCGATAGTTAGTAAATTATTAGTATTACATATAATAAATAGGTTAGCACGACAGCACAATCTAACTACTTTATTAGGTGATCATTTCTCTGGAATCCAGGGGCGGGATACTCAGGACTCCCTAAATCTAAAATCAGGACTTAAAGAATTATTAATGTTGTAATTTCACCCCTGTCCGCCTTTCATTAATTTACCTGATAAAATATTAAGAAAAATTTAAAATAGCGGCGCTTATTTCATTATTCATGGTTTCTTTTATATCTAATTTATTAATTATTACATACTGCAACAAGAATTAAAATAAACGTTAAAAGCCATTTAAACATAAAATTTAACTTAAAACTAATCAACAATTTCCTACCGATCCAGAACAAGAAAAATAAAAAATTATAAAATTCAATTATTTTATAAAATGTATATACAAATAATTTAAAAATGTTAATGTTACAGCACCACAAAAACCTAGACTTATCGATAATTCAAGTAGGTGCTATAAGTATCTATATCGAGAATCAACAAAATAAAACTTATATAAAAATTAATATAAAAATTCCCAGGCGACTCTGAAAATTAAATTTTAATTAATAAAAACACCATAATACCAAAATTTTATTACTTAAAATGAATAATTATTATAACCGGATCTTCAGTATTCACGGGCACACATCTTACACTCATTTATACATACCAAAACCAATGAAAAGGATATGATTATAAGTTGGGACAGATTTAACCCTATTGCAGTCTCCTAAGCCAATAACAGACAGCAAAATTATTAGTACAATAAATGATAAAACGATAAAAGATAAAACAAGTTCGCACAAGATAGCACATTTTTAACTACATAATTAAATGCTAGTTCCTCTGTAATATAATGCCAGAACTCAGGATTTTATAAATCTAAATCAGGACATCAAAAAATTATTATTATTATTGATGTTTTAATTTACTAATCTAGTTGAAATAATTAAAATAACACAAAAAATCAAAAATTACGAAATTTATTATAAGAATTAGATTTTTTTTTTTATTTTTTTTATTTTTATCTATAAAATAAATATGAATATATCTATAAAACTTTTACTCGTTTTACTCTTTTACGTTTATGGACATATTACCCTGCAAAATAAAGCCTGCAAAGTAAGTAAAATAGTAAATCCATGAAATAAAATTGAAACATTATTCTCCTACAATACTAATCGGTGTACTACTCGTATGCAAGCAAAATTGACGTTTACGTGTGAAAAACTGCTGAAAAATCATATTCTATTAAGTTCAATCAGGGATGTTTGATGACGCGTCATCTATTATTGTCGACGTTGACGAGTCGACAATGCGTCGACAGTAAGATTTCAGCGTCATCTATGTCGACAAAGTCATCAATTCGTCGACAACGTCAACTATTCGTCGACAGTAAAAAACAAAACAAAAATCGTTAAAATTTTTATTTTATTTTTAAATTTTTTATTATGTCTCTCATTCTCATCATTATCATACGTAACTATCATACATAACATATTACAAATTTTTCAGCTTCTCAGTCTTCATTGATTTCTTTTCCGCTTTCTAATACAACTAGTGGTCATATAACACAATTAACAAGTGGCGTATATCTTGAGTCAGACTTTAATAAGCTAAACTCTGACGAAATCACGGAAAACTATAAATTCTCGAAAACAGATGAGCCGATTTGTTGACTGCTTTACTAAAGACGAGGAAGAAAAGAAAAATGAATTACTGGCTAAATTCTTCAGATGTAATATTCCATTTAGCGTGGTAGATTCAGAGCACTTCAAAAATTTTATCAGAGCATTACGGTCGAGCTACGCCGATGAAATACCTGGCCGACAATCACTTTCATCAAAAATGCTAAATCAATTATATGAGAAATCTGTACCTAATATATCCGCAACTTGTAGTAAAGATTCGGTTCTGGTTATTGACGGATGGAAAAATACGGCCAATAATTCAAAAACCCTTGTAACGATGATCCATAACAAAACCGGTAAAGGCTTTCTTAAATGCGTGAGATTTCATAACAGAGTCTGAAACAGGAGAAGCGTTGGCCGACGTTGTATTGGAATCAACTGAACTAGCTCTTGAACACGGCAAATATGATGAGAAAACAATCTTAACAAGATAACAATCTTAACAAGATAACAATCTTAACTGTCTGACCGATGTCGTAACCGTTTGAATATCGAAAACCTTTGAAATATCGAAAAATTATTTATTGTTGACATTGTTGACATATTCGACATTGATGACATTTTGTTGTTTTAAATCGAGACGTCGACAATGACCATTGTCGACACGTCGACAATTGAATAATTGACATGTCATTGTCGACCTCACCATCGCTGAGTTCAATACATTTAGCCTTTCGAAAATGTTTCCACATAATTCCACCTCGTTCACCATCTTTTAATCGAAATTTGGCATGCATAAATGAATACGTCATTATGTGATGCAAACCAAAATCACAACTCAACTCAAATCAACACTTCCAAGTTAGCATTTTATTTATATGGTTTAGTTAATATATATAGCCTTTTCACATTAATTAAATTAATTTAATAATTTGATGCGTTTTATAATACCCTGTAAAAAAATAAAATTACTCATAACTAAAATAAATCCATCTTATATGAATTATATAAGGCGGATTCCAATTCGACTCAAAATTTATTCAATTATACAAAAATATAAGAAACCTATTTGTGTCGAATACCCTAAAATTTCGTTGTGTTTGTATAGTTCATGTTTTATTAAGAACATTATAGTTGTACATGAATACAAAAACAAAAAGAGGGGAAATAACAAAATAAAATAAGATAAAATAAAAGTAACAGATTCTTATATACTAAACCATCAACACACATAAAAAGCAAATATCTCTACAATCTTCCATGTGCGTAGCAGAAGGCTTCTCATGTTTTCATTATATTATATACAACTAATACCATTACAGCGCACATACAAAACAATCCTGATCTATAGTATATCAAGGTATAGAAAAATATTGGGAACAACTATACCAACACCCACAAAAAAGTCTCTCTGTTTTTGTTGTTGTTGCTAACTATTACATAACAAAAACCAACAATAAATATGTAGTAAATTTCCCTAATAGGATCCGCGTAAAGAGCGAACGAGGCGACCCGTACAAACATTTCGTTGGCTTTGCCATTTATCAATTTTCAAGAATGTATTGGTCTCTATTATACTTTGTATATAACATAAAACCCAAGAACCGAAACCCACAAAAATGTTTATACGTATATATGAACAAACAGCTTTGTTTGGCTTGCAAGAACGCATTCAATTATGCGTAAATATAAAATCGAATATGAAATTAACTACGGCATATGTTAATTTACGTTAAAAATTATTTTAATACGATCCAATTATTAGATTTTAGTAATAAAATCCATGTACAATCACACACACATTAAAAACATGCACCCAATAGAAATCCATAATTTTAATTTCTTTATCTATAAATATAAAACATTGCCTGATAAATGCATCCCAGTGGATTGCATTTTCCAAAAATACACTTTAAATTATTTCACTTCCACTTTAATTATTATTTCACTAAAAACTGAATTAAATATAATTAAAATTATAATTATAATTAAACTTTATATACTATACGTATGTATATAGAGTATAATACATACATAACACTACATAAAATACATAAATAAAATAAAATAAAAATAAAATTAAATTAAATTTTTGAAAAGGATAGAAAAAACCCGTCTATCCTTTATGACGAACATTCGCTCACTCCCTAACTAGTTGCGAAAGTATGTAACAAAATTAGAAAAATCTTTTTCACTTGTCTTTCACAACTGCAACGGTGAATTATCGGTTAATTAGCTTTTAGTTCTATCCTTCATAGTCTGAAAGAGCAGTCACTCACTGAGCAATTTAATGAAATATAGGTAAACTTTTACTTTTTTCTAAAGTCAATTAATATGACGTATAAGCAAGAATAAATATCGTGAACAACTCTGTCAATTATAGGCTAAGAAAAAAAAAGCTGCTTATCTGGTTCGATAAAATTGTCTTTGTTGACCTTGCTAGCAAGGCAACAGTAAAAAAACGGGTATACCACACATCAAGTATGATATTGTTCTTACCAAGCAAATATTTTTTAATCAAAAATCACAAACCACCTAAATTTTATCAACCTTCCCCTAAGTTGTTTTAAGATTTTCCATATATACCATTCCGCACATCCATAAAAGTCAATTTCCCATGATTCATTTATTTCATTCAGCGGGCGCGATGCTGTTTAATGGAAAGATTTTACTTTCACCGTTTTTATTGTTTATATTACCCAACCATCCAAAATATTAAATTAACAAAAAAAAAAAAAGTTTTCTATTTTTAATGCCCTCCCGGAAAAGCTCACAATAACAAAAACTGCCGTCATTATTGATGTTGTTGTAATTTTATGACTTGTCGCATTCTGTGCCCTTAACAAGGGATTGAGAATCTCTCCTATATGTACTTTTCAAAAAATTTAGCATAGATTTTTTGTGAGTTTTATTTGGATTATGGAATATTATTATTACTTTCGAAAAATTATGTGAAAAATCGGTAAACATTGTGTCATCTTTATACTTATGTTTGCAGACAACAGACATTAGAAACAAGATCCAATCTACCAAAAATTATTAATCAACAATTATTATTTTTATGTTATAAAAAACACGCCGAAAAGAACGCGTGGATGTCTTAAAAAAATCTTAAATCTCATGTTATTTTAATATGCTTTAGTTATGTATGGATGTTACACGTTTTTGTGATAAAATATCGTATACGAAAATTTGTCATGAGGACGTTTTTGTGTTTACATGTAAATAATTAAATTTGGATTTTATTTTACGAACATGTGTCAGAAATAAGAGAAGCGATTTATTTTGCGAAATTAATCTTTAAATAATTAGTACACCATTTGTTCTCGAAATACAGTATTGTAAACAAAGCGAAAGTAGTACCGAATACAAACCTGTAACATTAAATAAATTAGTGCATTGAAAATCATAACATAATGATTTTTTCGTGACACGTGAGTATTTTCAGATTTCATCTTATCCTCTCAACGTCTTATTATTTTCATAACATTTTCATCAAGTTTGTTTTTGGTTTTGGATAGAATGGAAATAATAATTTTTTGTCTTATAAATTTTGTATTTTTTGTTTGTTCACACGGGAATCCATTTTTGTATTTCATATCAAACTACGACGCCGGTATGATGAAATCAGAAGACAAGAATAGATGTGTTTTTATCTAACGACAAGGTTTTATTATACTGTACTCCAACCAACAACAAATTCTATTAAAAATAATGATTTTATACATTTTTCATTTTCACAAGAATTTAAAACTTACTGAATAACAAAATGTATAATTTTTTGTGGCATGTATGTTCGAAAAATATTCGATATTATTCGACAACAAAAAAATCACTAGTTTGTGTGGTTTCTGTGTGTGCATGTACAATATCGAGTATTGTGTAGTACATTTTGAAAATTGTAGCAGCAGAACAATAATGAATATCAGAGAAAAGATTTCGCTTTTCCGGGATGTTCGCATTTAAGGATGGCGGAATATTACATAAGAAAGATACTATTAATATCGTGTAATAATAGTGCATGTACTATATTCTACTGTAAAGTATACATTGAACAATACAACCATCGACTTTATGTCTTTTTATTTTAGTGTCATGATGGTTTTCGTTTTTAGTTTTATGGTTTTGTTCTTTTGTGTTTTTTTCTTTTTTTGTGAATAAACTCGTCATCCAATATATGTGTATGTAACATGGTTGGTATCTGCGCGAGAGAAAGTTGAAAAATTATTTGCTTAAATAAAATTATGGTGGTCGTGTCTCTGATACAATAAAAGCAACAACAAGCGAAGAAGATGATATGTACATCAAAATAAATAAATTTTCCAAAACGAAAATCCGGAATTGTTTTACATTAAATTTTTGTATGATTAATGGTGCGGCTTTTCCAGACGAATTACTTACCGCTTTTGCTTTTTTTTGTATTCCTTACATCAGTGTTGGAAATTGTTTATATTTGTAATAGACAATATCGAATCATTGTTAGAATTTATATAGTGGCTGGAATCTGTCTTAAAAATATGCTTTGCTGTATTTGTTCATATAATTTGACTAATGTTATTTATGTCGGTTGAGCTCGGGAGTGACTTACCCTTACAGAAATAAAACCAATAATTATGTTTATTTGAAAATTGTAAGCTTTTAAATTAGTTTTACAAAATAAAAATTTCAGACAAAATTGACTTATATCAAATGTTAAATATTTCAATTTTCAGACAAATCCAATAATCTGTTTGATGGATTAAATTAATAAAAGTAAGCGAAGCCAGATTCTCTAAAAGCTAATATAGGGTGTTTCCTTTTATTCATTCTAGATATTCCGGATATTCTAAAATTGACGTTAATCATTCTTTTATTCATTCCATTCCTTTAATTCCTTTTTTAGTCCATTCTATTATTTATTCGGAATATTCAGAATGTATTCTTTTTTTACCACACCCAAAGGTGGAATAAAAAGAATATTTCATGTGACGTTTTGCAATTATGTTCGATGTTTACAATTTAAATTATTAAATTGAATTAAATCGTACATATTATAGAAAATGAAATTACTAATTATGATACAATTAGTCGTTTAAGGCGTAAAATAACGAAATTTTTGAAAATATTTTTAAAAGTAATTTTATAGAGCATGGCGGATATAAAAAGTCCCAGGTAATATTTTTTAAGAAATATCAATTAAAATTAATATTACATTGTGTATTTTTACGCACAAAATATTTTCAACTTCATTTAATTATAATGAAATTATTTATTTTTTAAACTTAATTTGTTTCCTAATTTAAAACATAAAAAAAATTCATACTATGGAAAATGTATTCCATTTATTCCAATCCGTTCTTTTATTATATAATGTACGGAATATTCCTTGGTCACGTGATCAATATTCTATTCCTTCTTTGTAAACTTGTAAAAAAGCCAAGCCTACTTTTATGAGTTTACATTTTTTGGATTGACTACTAATAAAATAACATCGAAAAATTGCAAACCAATAAAAGTAAGCTTTGCTTTTTACTAGTTTTCACATTATCTTAGTTTTCAGAGAATCAGTGACAAATTTCTTCGTGAAAAGATCATCGTGACCAATTTTCTTTTCTTAAGAAAAGTCAATAAACCATAGTTTTAATATAGTACATTATATTGATAGACGGCATTGTTGAGATGCCAGTAATGCGATTACATCCTGTAATGGCTTTCCTCCTTTTTATTTATTTACTCGTATATTATATTTTAGTATCTGTTTACTTTATACTCGATCTGACTCAAAAAAAAAAGCATTCGCATCCAAAAGAAAAAAATTGGTTTTTTGACCATCGTCATAAAAAAAACAAATCGTATGATTCAGTCCCAAAACTTCGGGCCAATTTTCTTTTTTTTTTTCTGGTACAATCGACCCATATGCACACTCATTTATTTGTTATTGCCTTGGAAAGGCGGAAAAACCACGTAATATTCCATAGCATAGCATCCTTCATTACAAAATTTGTAGAATGTCTTGACATATTTTCCAATGTTCCTCAGTTTTGCAATGTCATTTTTATTCGGCTAAAAATAAATTTGTCTACAAAAATTAAAACACGTTATACCTATGTTCATATTCAGAAACATCAATGTCAGAAATAGGATCCTTGGCCATTCTGATCAAAATATTGTGACGATGGTGGCCATCATACAATAAGTCCACGTTATGAACAGTCCAGATATTTCCAGATGATTATGTGTCATAAACAGAATATCCAAGAATGAAGATGATTTATAACATGCAATAAAGGAAATTTCGGGAGCAGTATTAAACTGATATATAAACATGACAGATGATAAGTGGGGTACAGTTTTTGGTTTACTTTAAATCGTGTATTAAGTGAAATAAATCTATTGTCATAGCCCCCACCAGTGGCAAGCGGACAGATTTATATAAGTAAAGTTAAAGCAAATATTAAAGTGTATAAAAGTAAAGAGAAATAAAGTCAAGTCAAGTGACATAAAACAAATTGGCGGCAGAAGTGGGATTTTTCAATCCGGAAAACCCAGGTGTGAAAAATGGATGTCAACAGGATGAACCACGCTGAATTAAAAGAAGTTCTCGCTGCAAGGGGGCTTAGTTTCTGCAACGAGATCAGAATTACAATTGCGGCTCGAAACATTGATGCAGGTGGAGGAAACACACAGGGAACAAAAGGTGCTAGCTTCAGAAGATCAAAACCCCACAACATCAGAGCCGACCAGACAATCAGATCTAGCTACGCTATTTTTGGGGCTACAGCAAACGATAATTGAGAAGATGTCATCGTGGGACCAGGTTCGCCAAGAATCTTTAATCTCGAAGCGATCTTCCCTACAGCAGTCTCTACAATTACAAAAAGAACAGTTCCAACAATCAAGCGAAGGAATACAATCGAAAATTACCGCGCTCGATGGCAATGTCGACAAGAAATTGATGGAACATCTTCAGGATACGGTTATGGGCAACGTAAATTAAGAACCTTAAAAACTACAAAATTAAGTAATGGAGAACGCTTTTCTTGTGCGCATGGAGAAAGTAGCGTACAGTCGAACTAATCATATCACCACCGAAACGGCAGCTCCGGCCACATGAAACCGATTCGATAGCTAATCTTCTCGGCTAAATTTCAAAGTGCAATTTACGGCAGCGGCCACAACTAATAAATTAGATTCGGAGCAGTTATCAAGCAGCAGATACAATCCAGAGTATGCTGGAATCGCAAAGGAGCTACGAGCACCTGATGAACGCGTTGGAGTTACGATACGGAGACTCCCATCTGCAGGAACTTTACAAAATACAACTACAAAACCGCAAGCAAGCCAAAGGTGAAAGTCTACACCAACTGGAAGCAGAAATTACACGGCTTGCCAGGCTAGCATGTGGCACAGCTCCCGCGAATACTGTAAACAATTTTTCTGTGGATGCATTTATCAATGCGATACGAGATGATATGCTGAATTTACATCTCCGGACAAGTGCAGCTCTTATAGCCACATTGGAAAATCCAGCAGTATCGGCCAGTGCTGATAAGTACTGAGGCCGGTGCTGATAAGTGTAAAATGAATGACGAAGCGAAGAAATCAATTCAAAAATTGTGCCAGCATTTGAAACGCGAGCAGTTCGCGATGGCAGTACGAATGTTATCAGAGTACGCCAAGATATTTCCAAGCAGAAAGGATGAATACGGCCGAACGGAGATGGCACAGAATCAAAACGGGAAGTACACCACCAATTCGATAGGCACCCAGAATACTGCCATTGGCTAAATAAAAGGAGGCGGGCTGAATGATGCAACAGTTGTACCGCGATAAAATCATTGAGCCATCCAACAGTCCATGGAGTTCTATGAGGTTTTGTATAGATTACCGAAAACTAAATGATGTCACGAAGAAGGGCAGCTACCCTTTACCCAGGATAGATGATACACTGGACCCACTATCAGAATCAACGTTATTCAGCATCATGGACTGAATGAAACTGTCACTCCGGAACGACCACTCCTGGTTTATGACGTTCTTAGCTGCTGAGGCCGTGGCAAAAATAGTCTCAATTTCCCTTTTCCCTTCTCATCGTTATTCTTCATGCGGTTATTCAAGCATGGGAATATGTCTGGAAAACCCCACGCCACACCATGAGCTTTAGCCGGCTACTATATAGCACCAGGCCTCTATTCTCATGTCTGTTAACGGAATCCCCTTGTGAGGTTTCGTTACATGAGCTGCACCTGAAGACATGTCTTGTTTACCGACATCATTGTAATTTTGTTAACACTTATTGCCGTCGGCACTTGACGAAACACATTTAATAACATTTTAAATAAAACACTTGTTTAATATTTCGCAAATTTGAGATACAATTTATTCTCAATCGATTTCGACTTGCTAGGTCATCATCAGGAGTTAAACTAACAGTTACTTACAAAAATGGTGGTTTAAATATAAAATTACTAGTAATAAAAACACACAAAGATTAACAATCATAAAAAAAATTTTTAAAAATATATATAACTAAAATTTTAACCATAAAAATACACTAATACAAACCAAAAATATAAGCAAATTGAAGAACCTTTATCACCTTTGTTAGCGGAGATCTTCATGAATTTTTTCGAACAAAAAATTCTTTCTTCTAACAACCCATACTATAAACATATTATTTTTGGTACAGATATGTTGACGACGTTTTATGTCTTTGGAACGGTACTGACAGACTGCTTAATTCTTTTCTTACTTGGTTGAATTCCCAATATCCCAGCATAGATTTCACACTCGAAATTGAAGCGAACCACTCAATTAATTTTTTGGATATGACGATAACACGAACTAATTCTTCCTTAGATTTTAGCATATATCGTAAACCAACGTATACGGACGCCATCATCCCTAGTTCATCTAATCATCCTCATAACATTAAAATGTCAGCTTTCCACTCATTTTTAGACAGATTAATTAACATCCCATTGACGAACACAAATTATAATAAAGAATTGAGGTGTATTCTGAAAATAGCCACCAATAACGGTTATACAGAACAAACCATAATTAAATTATTGAACAAAAAATTAAAAAAACAAACGTTAAATAGTATTTACCCCACGGATAACACATCCTCCCTGGTTTGGCGTCGTTTAGATTATGTTGGTAAAACTAGCCAGAGACTGAATAATATTGTATCCCGATTTAGTGACATTAGATTTGCTTTTTATAATAGAAACACTATTAAGAAATTAATTTTTAACAACATAGAAAAAACAGATATCCTTTCCAAGTCAGGTGTTTACAAAATTGATTGTAATGATTGTAGTTTCAGTTATATTGGACAGACAGGACGTAATTTTAAAATCAGAGCAAATGAACATTTATCAGGGCTTAAAGAGTCTTCTTTTCATAATCATTTAATCCAACAAAACCATTCCTCATCCATGAATAATTTAGGTATTTTGCATATACAAAATAAAGGTAGGCGTTTAGATACCCTAGAATCATACGAAATTAGGAAAGCTATATTTTTCAACCAAGATATCCTAAATGAACAAAGAGAGATTCGATTTTCACCCCTCACTGATCCTGTGTTATTTCATAATCGACCTTCATAAAATAATATTCTCTTTTATTTCTCTTTTATTCTCTCTTTTATTTTTACTCGCACCCCTAAATTATTTTATGACAGATGTTATGCCTTTTGTCTTCAATTTGCTTATATTTTTGGTTTGTATTAGTTTATTTTTATGGTTAAAATTTTAGTTATATATATTTTTAAAAAAAATTTTTATGATTGTTAGTCTTTGTGTGTTTTTATTACTAGTAATTTTATATTTAAACCACCATTTTTGTAAGTAACTGTTAGTTTAACTCCTGATGATGACCTAGCAAGTCGAAATCGATTGAGAATAAATTGTATCTCAAATTTGCGAAATATTAAACAAGTGTTTTATTTAAAATGTTATCATTGTAATTGGGAAATGTTTCGACGAACACCTCAAAAATCTGTGCTAGGTGTTACGTTGTATCAAGGCTGCGGGAATGAAAGTGAGTTCGGACGAGTATGTACTCTTCAAGAACGATGTGAAGTACTTGAGGCATATCGTGTCGAAGAAAGGAATTCGCATTGATCCAGAAAAAATAGAAGCAGTACGAAGTTGCCAGTGCTGAGGAATGTGCATGAAGCTTCCTGGAGCACTGCACATACTACCGGAGGTTTGACGTTATCTTCTCCTATATAGCTGCCAGTCTGCACAAACTAACCCAGATAAGCCAGCCTTTCCAGTGAACTTTAAAATGGCTAATGCAGTACTGATGGATAAAACGATTCCAGAACTACACTTTCAACATGGAACACAGGAAAGGAGAAGTGCACGGTAATGCAGATAGTCCATCAAGGGGGTATTGTGCAGAAAGATGTGGATAATGAAGCAAAATTGAGGAAAAGGAAGGTATTAGTAGCCTTAACCGGATTGGCGTGGAGGTGCCAGAAGGGTGGACAATGGAGAGTGTCATCGAAGAGCATGAGAAGGATCAAACGCTCGCGCGCGCTTGTAGGAGTTTGGATTAGAAAAGGACATAAACCTGCATGGCACGAGATATCCTGGACTTCTCCAATGCTAAAAGGCTACTGGGCGCAGTGGGACTAGTGGGCTACTGGGCACAGTGGTTTCTGTTCGGGACGAATAAAATGCTTTTGATAAAAGCATTTATTGGAAAAATTCATCGAACCTTTTTATGTTCGAATGCAGGCCTAACAGGAGCCTTGGTGGTCACATGAATGATGTTGTATTTTATAAATAAATGGCATCGAACCAAATTTCATTTTGAATAACAATTTTTGTAATTTCAACATACATTAAGTATTTTTTTTAATATTAATAAAAAAACTACCATATATGGAACACCTTTTATATACAGAAGAAGTACAAGGAGTATAAGGATATAAGGATTAAGGAGTATAAGGATTTTGTAAGTTGGTATTGAGAACTGTTTAAGTATTTGTTTATAGAGACTTAAACTTCAATATAGCGGGTGGAATAGCGGATAAGCATAAGTCAAATCATTTACTTCACCCATTCACCGTGCGCCACTTGGATTTATGTACAAAAGTTTTTTAACAAAATTAGGTTTAGCAATAATAATTTGTTGAGTGGTAATGTTTGCAATACAAATATTTTTTTTATCTAATGCTTTTATCAACATTTATTTTATGTAGTAATTAGCTTTTAATATTCTCGCTAAAGCAAAGTTATAATGGGTAAGTATCGTAATCGCGAACAAAATAATTTATTCCATATTTTCATATTTCTTCTTGGCTTGTCCAATTTGGAATATTTTTCGCCAATCTGTTTCTATGGTCAAGGCAGAGAATTGAATAGCTTTTGTAACCGGTACGTCAGAGAGATCGGATCGAAACAGAGAAATTGTAGCCCATTTCGTAGTATCTAAAATCCTAATTTACCTCCTATACCGAAACCAATAAAAACTTTTTTACAAACCCGAGTATGTCAGTTAATAAGAGAGACCACCATAAAAAAATGGCCTCACTTATTGTAGGCTTAGTATAAAATGCAAAATGTAACGCAAATCTGACGCAAACATAGTGCATATCAATCATTTTAACTAAATCACTCAATACAACAAATTTGACCAAACTAATCTTTATATATTGTATTAGTCGGACTGGTATAGACATTTTTGTTAGTTTTGTATATACTGAAGCTACAGAAGTATGTAATTCTCTGCAAAAATATAAAACGGAAAAAGAGCTGTAACTCATTCAGGCTAGTAATTTATAATAATTTTTTTTTTTATTTTTTTGTTAAATTTTTAAACCTTTATTTGATGGTTGTGTTAATTTCATAGCGAAGAACCCCGCTGTATTAAAATTAAATTAAAATTTATGTATTACTCCTAATGTTTCAAGCCGACATTCAACTCATTTTCGAAGGTTGTAACTACAAATATTTTGAAAATATTTATTGTTAATTAACATTTGTAAATGAGTTGAATGTCAGTTCTAAATCTTAGGAGTAATATATATGTACATTTTAAACTAGATACACCAGAACTAAAACCTTATAACTAATCTCTTTGAATTGTATACAGTATAGTTGCATTTTTATTAAATTATAATAAAAAATATATTCTATGATAACCTAAATGTCAAGTCCTACTTTTGTTTCAAAGTAAAAGAATCCTTAGTAAAAAGTAAACTATTAATGAAAAATAGTAAAACCAATCAAAATGACTGATACGGTATATCTAGTGTTCATTTAATTTTAACATACATACCTGGGTTCTTCGCTGTGCAATTAACACAGCCATTCAAGTTTGAAACTGGTTTAATTTTCAATCTATTCATTTATTCCAAAAGAATAGAAACGCGAGGAAAAGAGTTCATATTTTTAGGTTTTGCCATTGTTTTTCGCCAAAAAGTTGTAAATTACAGTAAATAGCTGACACATTTTGAGTAGCCCATCACATTTTAATAAAGGAATAACCGTACATCTTTTGTCTTTTGCAGCTTTTACTAAATGCGATTTGACAAGGTTCATATATCCGGTTGAAGAAAATACAAAGGTTCATAAAGATCTATGTGAATTACCACAATTTAACTATAAGAAAGTTATCACTCTCGGCGGTACAGTGATTAGAACGCTTGATTTATCGTCCGAGGGTCTCAGACAAAAACAGAAATTGTACGAGTGGGCGTGGTGTTATAGGTGTTTGTCTGTATTGTGAAGTACATTGAGCCTCATAAAATTTCGTTCACTTTTTCAATGTTTTGTATTTTTTATGTTTTGTGATATAATTTACTATGAAACTCAACTCTTCTTTCCCGACAAAAAATTAAAAATAAAATGGTGGAATTACGGGACTAACTAAATTAGAAATAACTATTTACTATTTTAATTTTTTCAAACAATTTCAAATTATTGGTCAAATCTAATATAAAAGAAAATTGAATTATACACAACCTGAACTTGTAAAATTTGAAGAATTTATTCTCCGTATTTAACTTTTTCTACAGTACTTTGTGGGGATCACGAAAGAAAAAACCAAAGGTTAAACCATGAATGCCAGGGTAGCGTCAACAGACAGAAGAGTGAGATTCCTCTTACACAACACTTCTACTGCCAGTTTGACTGCTAAAATCATAGTTAGAAAGCGTTAATTCTATATTCTAGAAACGCTCGTTTCGGTAAAGCTGATAGTTGATTTGACTTCGATCGGAGCTTTTAAGATGCAATTTCTTAATTTATAAAATCGCTCCATCATAAAAAGTAAGCTGTTCCATCTTTTTTTGGTTCTAAGATTACAGATAGTTATTTGCCGAATTCAGTTTAACGTAAGATTTTAGACTAACATTTTTGGTCGGTGATCGTCGAAACTTCTTATACGATTCCTATAAGAATTCTGACTTTAATTACAATTCAATTAATATTGGGCGAATAATCAATAAAAATGTAAATCCCGAAATACCGGTATTGATCGCTCAATATCGGTTCTATTTATCGGTTCTAAAAAATGGTCCGGTATACCGGTATTTCGGTTTCCGGTATTGGATGCCCTAATCTGTTGACTTAAATTTATAATTCACTTATTTCACATTTATCATTTCCAACATTGTTTTTAAATTCAATTTTTATAAATATATTGGTTTATTTTAGTTATTATTTATTTCCAGAGAAAAAGTATACAAATTTCACTTGACATCATAGTACACATAAATAAGAATTATAATATTAGAATTAAACAAAGACATTAAAAAAAATAATAAAAATTAGAATAAAAAAGAATTAAAATTAAGATAAAAATACATTCAGGTCGGACAGTGTTGCTTCAACCTACGTTTAAAACTATCTTTGCTTAAATATCAGTCGAAGACATGGTCAATTTTTTTAAAACTCTTGAACATCATGTTTATTGGTTCATTGTCACAATGGTTTTTTCTGTGTTTATACAGATGAACGAACTTCTCTTTTCTTAAATTCCTACTCGGTGTCTTGATGTCCAATTCACTTAAAAGTGGATATTTTTAAATGTGTATCTGCTTGTTAATAAAAAAAGCAGGCTTCCTACAAAGAGAATTTTTTGCAGGTTTAACGAATGAAAGACAATGATTTTGCTTGTATGTATATAAAATAGATTTTTTTAATTAAATTCAACCAACGAAAATGTTACATGTATACGCAAGCCCAATTATTACATAATATAAATAATTATTAGAGGTACTATAAAAAATCAATTTATTTATTTATTTACATTTCATTTCATTTATTCTATTAATTCATTTCATTTATTCTATTAATTCATTTCATTAAATTTATAATTTCATTTCATTAAATTTATTAATTCAGTCTTTTAAATTTCAAAATAAATATAATATATTATTATTTTAAAAATGGTGTAAAACTACCTCAACCTCTTTACCTCTAATTCCAGTTATTTTAAACCCAACTTCCTTTAATACTTTTATAAATAATTTCGGTTCTTTGAGATTCTTGTATTTCTAAGAAATATTCTTGTTTTTTATAGAATTTATAATGCTAGTTGTTTTTTTAAAAGACTTTTCGAAGTTTCCATCGGCTTCCTGTTGGTTCTCTTTGGCCTATTAGTTTCGCTATTTGGGCGTTCTGTTGGCACGTTGACTGTCGGTGGTTCTAAATTTTCGTCATCAAACGTGTTTTCGGTGATGGCACTTGAAGTGGTATCGATTTGAACATTTTAAGTATCAGTGGGGTTGCTTATTAAAGTTAGGTTTGATGGTGCCTCGAAACCAAAATGATTCGCATTAATACCCTCAATTTCCCGCCGCAAATTAAGTAAACCATTTAATCGCTCCTCCAAATTACTTAGCGTTTTTACCCTATATGGCCCCCTGCAGTTTCTGAAATCGCTTTTTTGTTAGCTCTGATCTTGTTTTTGGTGTAGTATTAAAAAAATCTCTATACCTGTCAAAAAAATATTATGTTAATATATTATTATATACCTTGACGTAACCTTATAACCCTACTTTTTTCCAACTATCAACACTTTTCTCTGGAGGTCCGGCAGCGTTTAAGATTCCTTTACCTCATTCCATAAAGCGTTAGTTGTTTCGCGGAATTGCACCGTATTTAAAAATTGTTTGGCTATGCCTACATTTTTTTTCCTTGAACGCGACTACTATTTCAAATTGTTCTGGCGTGGTAGCGGTCCTAGAAAAGAAAATTATATTTATTATATTAAATTAATTATTTTCTCTTATACAATCCTTGCAAGGTAAACGCAACATTTGACAAAAAAAATCCAAAAATGTAATTATTCATAACTCACATTTTATTATTGCACGATTTATTAACACTCGTCACCTCGATAACAGTCGTATATTGTGGGACTTTTAGTGCGTTCGTTTGTGGTGAATTAACTGAATTATCTGAATTAACTGAAGTGATTTGTCCGTTCGTTTGGCATACTTCACTTCAGTTAAAAATATTGAGCTACTGATTTATCTGAATAATAATTTTGCTTGGGTAGGTAATTCAGATAATTGTTTTTATTGTTTTTTGACATTACATTTGTTTTACGCATCGAAGAAGCCAGGATATTTTAGAGAATTTTGTAATGTGATATACAAAAATAATTGATCCAAGAAAATGGTCGATTAACTTTAAAGTTTAATTATTTTATAACACAAGACAATTACTTTTTAACAATTTGACATTTATCTGAACTGTAGCAAACGAACGACCAATTCGCTTCAGTAGCTTAATTATCTGAATATTAACTCAATTATTGGAATAGTAACTCAATATCAATTCAGTTAATTCACGACAAACGAACGTGCTTTTTATCTAAAACTATGTGCGGTCGAATACTTTTTTATTTCACAATAGGGGAATTTTCGATATGATCCTAAAAACACGCGTCGAAAATTTTCGGAATAGGTCATTTTCAACGTTGTCGAGAAAAAAGCGCTTGGAAAATTTCATATTAGACCCCCAAGAATGGCTTTCTATTTGTGTTGATTTTGTAAGGAAATATATGGAAAAGAAATGTTATACATTTGTGGTGGTTTTGACTGAATCTAAACCAACATCAATGTCTTATAAAAGCCTTGCGGTTCACATATGACAGATATCATAAAACAAATGTGCATTGTCTTGTGTCAACTTGTAAGTGAATTTTATATACATAATATATACTCGTAAATAGAAAATTTGAATATTTATTTTGCGTCGTGTTCGTATACAACAATATATCATTAATACTAATCCAACTCAATGTACATTTTTATATACAATGTATAGGGATAGCTCGCCTTCTATAGAAAATTGTGTTGATTTTGACTAAATCAAAACGAACACAAATGTCTTATACAATCAAAATTGGTAACTAAATGACGACGGCAACGCCTCATATTGCTTTACATTTACATATTTTCATACAAACACATATTTACTTTTTATTTGTACACTCTTAACAAAAATATTGTATTAGTTCAAATTTATTTTTGAATTTAATAAAAAAATTATTAAGATAATTTAAATTGAAAAGGTGTCTTGATGTTAAAAATCGAATTGTGCATTAATATTTTTACATTTAACGTTTAGTAAAGCATTGAAATATGTAGGCTTATTCGTATTTTTTAAAACAATGAAATATGCCATTTTTTGGTCGACGAGTGTAATAAAGATAGGTTATTGATCTTTTTCCCAAAACCAACAAAAATGTTTATAAACATTTTCATTAGTTTGGTTTTTCCGCAAATATCAAACATTTATCTCGAATCTCGAATATGACGAATGAAGAACCAACATTTGGCGTATTTTGTTGAAAAATTTACAACAATTGCACTAGGCAGAGAAATTAAGTAATTAAAAAAAAATTCGAATTATTTAATTCAAGCTCGAGGAAATAAAATTCGTAAATATTTGACAGAAAAATAGGAGAATTAACAACATAAAGCTACAAATTAAATCGAATTAATAATTCTCGACTTATGTTATATTCTTGAAAAAACAATA
The DNA here is from genome assembly GCA_958295665.1 of Tipula vernalis. NCBI lineage: Eukaryota > Metazoa > Arthropoda > Insecta > Diptera > Tipulidae > Tipula > Tipula vernalis. The sequence goes on along the minus strand of OY282558.1, from coordinate 244,382,934 downwards.
ATTGCATTAGTAATATCCATACAATACAATTTTTTCTCAACAAAATATGCTGATTGTTGTTGTAATTTATTTTGTTGTTCCAAGAAACATATACAAAAATAGCTTTCGTTTTATTTGATATTATTATACGGCGTTGCCGTGATGTAAATTGTTGTTGTTTCTTATGTATTTTTTGATTTTTTTTTCATATTTCATAGAAAAAAACCAAAACAAATTAGATTAGTGTTGGTTGGTTTTTTATTGAAGGCTTATATGTACACAACTAACACTATGGCCAGTAGTCACTTTGTACCTTTAAATTTTGTATAGTTCATCCTGGAATTATAGATGTTTTTGTTTATAAATTATTTACTTGTATTTGTTAACAGCGACATCAATAACACTAATATATGTACCTCAATGTACATTTGTACATCCAATCAAAACCAACACAAATATCTTATACAAGCCTTGCTCATAAAGCAAATGTTAATTGGAGTTGTACCGGTGTGTTAGTAAGTTTTATATTTTGTGTCGCGTTTGTATACAGCGACATCACTAATACTAATATCCCTCGATGTACATTTTTATATCCAATGTATAGGGACAGTCCGGCTTGTACATACATTTTTGTTGGTTTTAGAAGGGCACTATCACTAATAGGAGAACACTCATAGTATTGATCGATTTTCTAAAGCCACTACACTACAGTAAATCCTCGTGAACAAGATATTAAAAGTGCCAAATATGGGTAAAAAAGTAGAATTACTGAAAAAAAATCACTTTTGGAGGATGAATTGGGTTTCATAATTTTTCGAAAGAAAGAGAGAAGGAGTTTTTGCTTCTTATTAAACTCTTATTACTAGACTCATGTAATGTGGTTTTCTAAGGCAAAACAGAGATTGATGCCTTCCAGAATTTTTTACTAAAAAATGAGAGAGTTTATTCAATTGCAATAAAGTACTTGTACAAAATTGGTAATAAAATGTCTTTGAAAAAAAAAAATTATTCTTGAAAAAATTTAAAATGGCGGTACTGCAGCTTTTCGAAGGTAACTCGCTTTTTGCACCGAAAAACGTCCAGGTCCCTCTGATTGACTGAAATCAACGAACGTAAGTTTTTTCGTTAGAATACGTTTCTCCGCATCTGATGGTACCTACTTTTTTTTAGCAACAAAAAAAATAAAAATTCAGGACCATTTTAAGGAAAAATTACTTTTTTTATAAACAAATTAACAATATTTATTATTACAATTTTAATTTAATTTAGGTTTATCCGATAGCCAATAAGTTAATGAATATCTGAACAAAATTTGAAGTCAACCGGCCGGTTACTTTTTGAGTTACATTCCCGCCGTGCAAAAATTTACGTATTGAGGAAACTGCCAGCAGAGACAACATATTAGTTATAGTTTTCTTATTCTAATAAAAAACGAAAAAATAAAATAACAAAAATTTTCCATTACAATGTTATCGTTGTATTGCTTATATATATGTACGTATTATATACGCAACACATTTTAAAAATCATTGTCTTATAAAATAGCAAACCAGCAAGCTTATCTGGCCAAGAAATCGAGCACATCACATTTATGACTCCTCAGAGAAATCCTACGCTACACCTAACATATTTTAAGCGAATTTCATAATCCACTCTGGTTGCAGTTTTCTCGGTGGTGATATGGTTGTTTTTGAAAAAAAACCACTACACTCTACTCCACTCTATAAGCACGTAGTACATATCATGAAATAAACTCTCCCAGCAATTTATACGTCTTCGACGTTACACAGTGCTGGGAAAAAAAAAATTGGTGAAACATATTTTATTACAAATTGGAGTCTTGCTTTTTTTGCTAAACTTTTGAAAGCAATAGGCTTATTGTTTTATTTTAAATACATTTATGACCCAATTTTTTTTTTTAAATTACCTGTAATTTAGAGGGAAAAAATCGAAAAAAAGCCAAAATATTCAAAGTACCCTGTTTGGAACTTAAAGTCGTGAAAGTAGTGGATTACAGTAAATATTTTTTATCCACCTTTGATATATAATAGCCCGATAACTATTCTGATTTCAAATAAATAAAATGTAAAATAATCCATTGTTATTGTATAATCCTCGCTGCTAGGGGCAACGTGAGTTATATTTGGTATAACAAAAAGTTGAGTAGTCATTGGAAGATTATTCGTAGTCAAATTGAATGAAAAACTATATTCCAAAAATTAGTTAAATTAAAGTACACCATGACAATTAAAGAACGGTCACTATGATAAAATGTATTTCAAAATTCAATGCTCTACTGTGAAAACACAAAATGGAACTATTTCTTATTAATTTACGAAATTTATTTCAACAAAAGTGGATGAAACGATGTATGCCACTCGTGAGCAAAGAGATATTATCCACTCGGGATAATGTCCCACTCGGCTATCGCCTCGTGGGTCAAACTTATCCCTCATGGATAATATCTCATTTTGCTCACTAATACCATAAATAACTAATGCTTGTTTTTTTATGCTTTATTATTTTATGCAACTTTTATCTTTAACACTAGATATATACCGTACCAGTCGTTTTGACTGGTTTTACTATTTTTCAATAATAGTTTACTTTTATTAAGAATTCTTTTACATTGAAACAAAAGTAGGACTTGACATTTAGGTTATCGATAGTTAATACGGTTTTAGTTCTGGTATATCTAGAGTTAATATTAATATTATTTGGACCACATTTGGCTTTTACTATGGCGGTATATCTCAGCAAGTGGTGTGTAACAACATTGGTTAAACAATTAGTTTACTTTTACGTTTACCATCATAGGACGTAAGAGGGGATTTTGTACCAGCAAGGGGCAAACGAATATCATCCAGATTAGTGGGATGAAAACCAGTAATAGCTGACTTTCGAGTACTTCAAATAGTACAGAAACCATAGTTCGCAATACGAGCCAAACAAAAAACAGCCAAAAACAATTTGATGTAGGCCTAGGAGCCCACTTCTTGGGCTCAAAAGATGTGGAATAACGCGATTTTCTCTGATGAATCCAAATTCAAGCTGCATGTTTAAGATTGTAGAATCCCCGCACGAACCTCAAAAGAGGCTTGGCAACGAATTTCTTTTAAGACTTCCATCGAAAACTGGAAGAGTTATGGTCTGGGGAGTTTTTCTGGAGAAGAAACAGGTCGAATGTGCTTCTTTAGTTCCATTACCACAGCAGCTGTTTATCTGCAAGTCCTACATAACGAATATTTCGGATACTTTCAGATTTATTTTTCAACTCCATGCAATTCTGCTAAAGTTGTGAGTAACTACCATTTATTAATTTTTAATCGTAGATAATTTAATGGACTTTCAGATAAACCGCAATAATTTATTAAAATCCTAATTTTTTTCTTATCTCTTCATTTAAACGTTAAAAAGTCCTTCGCAGAAAAAATATTGATGTGTTGGACTGGCCCTCGTAAAGCCCAAACCTAACCCCAATAGAAAATGTTTGATTTATAATGAAGCTAGACGTAGCAAGAAAGCGCCCAGAATCAATTCAAGCTTTAAAAACTTTGTTGATAAACATCTAGGAAAACATAACTTCTGCGACTTTGAAAAATTCAAAAGTTTGACCAATTTTCTTTTTCCCACCACTGTACATAAATTTACTTTATTTTTTCTGAAATTAATGGAAAAACATTTACCTAAACCAAATTAATAGTGAACTGTATAGTAATTTGTTCTATTGTTACTAGGAAAAAAACAATATTTTTCCACTTTCCTTCGTTTATTTGTTTTTCTCGAATTAATGGTGTAGAGTGGTTTAGTTTGTTTCTATGTAGTTCTGTACCACCTTCCCCCTCTCCCACAACGTTATTTTTACATGAGCGTGCTGTTGATTTATTTCCGAACATTTTATATTGTCAAGGTGATTATCCTTTTAAGAACAATCATCTATAGACCATAGTAATTCAGACCATTACATAAAATTAATAGTAGCTCTAAAATATTTATTCGGAGCCTAAAAATTCAAATAAAATATATAATATTGGAGTATATTCGATTTTCTATATAACATGTTTCCTCTAAGTAATTGTAAACAATCTCTTGGTTAATTGGAAACAAATATTATTCATTACAGAATTACCAGTTAATTTGTATTAAATAAATTACAGAAATTTGTAGTTCTCAAAAAATTGGGGATAATTTTCAAGTTTATCCTTTCGAAACAAAATTATAAGTAGGAGCCCTGAAATGTTAACTAATTAATTTTAACTTTACAACAAAGTTTTAAATTAATTTCTACCCAAGTTTTAAACTTTTAATACCAAACTAAATACTTAATCATTTATTAAGTATGTACTTTAATTTAAAAAATGTGTACTAAAATTATTAAATTTCTAAATTAATTAAACCTAAACTACAAAATTCTTTTAACTTTTTTTTATTAATTATTGAAGGAACAGTACTAAGTAGTTTTAATACTGTTTTCAATTGGCACGTCATAGCTTGATAAAATCAGAACCATCTTGATGTAAATGGAGCCGACATGAGAAAAATGAACCTAAAATAAGGGACATAGAAAATAAAAAATAATTTATTTTCATAGAGTTTGTATGAAAAAACGCGATTTCGATTGACGATAAAACGTGAATAAAAAGTTAACCCCAGTTAAATAATTTTTTCTGAAATCGCTAAAAAACAACTCAATGTCTTACTCACTTAAAACACAGGTTCTCAAATTTTCCTATTATCAGTATCAATTACATTCTACAAAGAATAACAATATGCATTAAACAGAGAAAATTCAATTTAATGACTCATGATTTGTGCGCATCTAAAACCAATGGTAAGAAAAAAGACAACACGTCTTCGCTCAACAATCGAAATTAAAATAAATCAAAAAGAGCCAAACAGAAAAAATTAAATCAATACAATGAACGTAAAGAAAACAAAAAACAAAAACAATCTAGCGTGCTTCGCAAATTCAAAATAACAGTAGAAAGGTATTCGATTTCAAATTTGAATGGAGGCAATGAAAGAGATAATTATTGTATTGTTTATAAATTTCGAGTTATTAGTTTATGACGTACTGTAGAATTTTTGTTCATAATATAAATGTTTTCAAGGTTAGCTTATTGAACTAATTATACTTTATTTGTTCCACGTTTGCCAATCGGTTTTTCATGCAGAAAAATCAAGTTGGACGTTTCTTGTGCAGTTACTTTACCCGATTCTTTTAGTAAAGTATCTTTCAATGCCTGTGCAGACGTTATATTATGTTTTCTTATGCGACATTCCAGTAAGTCCCATATGTGCTCTATGGGATTACAGTCTGGTGGCTGGCTGGTGAGTGCAACTGCTTTGGAACATTAAATATTAACCATTCTTTCACTGTTTTCGCGGTATGTTTTGGATCGTTGTCCTGTTGAAATATAAATTGATGTCTATTAAAGTCCATGTTTCCCACACTTTCAAATAAATTAGTTTTTAAAATGTCAAGGTAACCATTTTTGTCCATCCTACTATTAGTAAAGACCAAATTACCCACACCTCCCGCACTCATACACCCCCCTACCATTACATTACCACCGCCGTGTTTCACGGTTGGTATAATATTTTCCTTATTGAATGCAGTATTCGCTCTTCTCCATACTTTTGCGTGGCCATCATTACCAAAGATGTTATATTTACTTTCATCAGAGAACACTACATTACTCCAAAATTCATTTGACGTTCACATGCTCGTTTGCAAAGTTAAATTGTTTAATTTTATTAACCTTTGATATAAGAGGTTTTCTTCGAAGTGATCGACCATGGAAACCAGCTTTATTCAAGATATTCCGTATCGTTTGAGGATTGCACTCTTTACCAAATGAATCTTGCACTTGTGGAGTAATAATTAGAGCTGAAATTTTGGGTTCCTTTTTTACAAAATGAATGATAGTATGCTGTTCTCTAGAGGAAAATATCTTAGGACGATCGCTTCGTTGCTATCTTTCCAACGTTCCAGTATTTCCATAGCTTTTAATTATAGGTTGGACACTGGAATGACTTCTCCCTACGATAGCTCCAATTTGTCAAAGAGACTTTGTCTACATAAACAATTTTAAGATAAATTTTCGTTCTTCTAACGTAATTTCTGCACCTTTTCCCATATTTCTAAAATTATAACCGTTAATATCAAACAGATTCACTGAAACTCATAAAATTAAATACACTTACTATTTTGGTAATAATTTATTATCGTAATAACAAAAAAAATCACTAATACTAAATTTGCTCTTGTTCAATATGCAACACATCACATTTTAAACTGTATGAACATTTTTTTGACTAAAATTATAGCTTCAATATTTTTGCGCCCGGGCAAGCCCTTAGTTGTAAAGATAAAATTGTTTTTTCTAGAATATTCTTGCCCATATAACAAAGAATCAAATTTCAATATAATGTTTAATGAAAGTAGAGTTTTTAATACATAAGGAGACTTTGAACTAAAAAACTTTAAGTGTATGAAAAATTTTTTGATCGACTCCACAACATTTTAAACTTCAAAAATACCTTGTTTTTGAAGACGATTTTCACTAAGAAATAAACATTTTCATGACTCGATTTTCGAATCAAATAAAATTACATGTTTCATGAATATTTTTGTATACTAAAATTGTAAATGAAAATAATCGTTTTCTCATTTATTGTAGTTTCTTAGTAAAGAAAAAAATGTTTGTACCTTATTTTAAGCTTAATACAAAATATCGTCGATACTGGAGGCTGTTATTTATACAGTAGGGTCTGATAAAATACACAAAAGAAAATAGTCAAGACATCCTTAGCTACACAAAATATTTCAACAAAATGTTCAATTTTAAAATTTTAAATGCATGTAAAAACGCATTGTGTAATAAAATTTCTTTTCCATATATTGCCTTACAAAATCAACACACCATCCTGTATTTTTCGTAAACAGATGGTAGTTTACGTATTAACATAAATGTACAATATTTTGGTCGCAAAATGAGGATTTAACCTGCATTCACAGTATTGTTTTCGCTCTGCGTTTCGATCTTGTTTTGGACTTATCGTTATACAACAACAACAATTATTTAATTTTTTAATTTTTTTAAACTGATCGTTTTTTGCGACGAATGACATTTAGATTTGTTGTTGTTGTTTTTATAGTAAATACTGGGAAAATCGTAATTTTAGTTGAAATTTACATCCAAATGGGCATATAAGAAAGCAATTGTAAACAAAATCTATTGGAACTTAAATTTGGTCGTAATAAATCATTTCACAAACGATGAGCGATTGTGATACATGTTCGTCCCATGTTCGCGCCGATGTTGCTTCGTCCAGCAGTAGAATTTGTGGATTACGAATTAGCGCACGTGCAATACGATACGTTGTTTTTGGCCACCTGATATTTGGGAAGCTTTCTCGCCAACTCGGGTATCGTAACCAAGCGGAAGTGACGTAATGAAATTATGAATATGCATTTTTAGCCGCTTCAATAACTTCGGATTGTGAAACTTCGGCTTTACTGCTACACCATAAGCAATATTATCGGTAATTGTTCGATCGAATAAGGCTGGCTCTTGAGACGACACAATAGACAATTGTGATCGCAGTTGTCTAAACGATGGAGATGATACTTCTTTACTGTCGATTGAAATACATACTTCCATCGATCACATCGTAAAACCGTTCAATTAATTGAATACATGTAGATTTGCCGCATCCAGATTGCCCGACTAATGCAACCGTTTGTCCTTTGAGCACATTTAAATTTAATTTATTCAACACTTTTACATCAGGACGTGATGGATACAAGAAATCAACGTCTTTATATGATATATTTCCTTCTGCTTTCCATTCATCTAAGCTTGAGTCGATTTTCTCGGGTTCCTTGATTTTAGGCTCGCGTTCTAAAAGCTGGAATATTTTAGCGGCCGATGTTAATCCCTTTTGGAAATTTGGAGCAAACGCTTGGCTATGTATTGGCTATTGAAACTGTACCCATAATTAAGGCTTGGGCTACTTTAAATACGTCAGCATAGTACACACCGTTATTGGCGACCAAATATCCACCGTAGTACATAAAGGCCGCGAAGGCAAAAAACATAATTGATCGGGCTAACCCATAAACAAGCCAAGATGTTGCCATGTTTGGATACCTTTAGCGCGAGCGCCAGGATATCCATATATTTCATATGGAACATTTTTATTTTCCCAATAACACTACCGTTCTGATGCTTGATACAACTTCTACATACAATATTTTTTTATGAAAATATTTGTTCTCAAAACCCAAACATTTTTCATATAAATAAATGTCTGATTAGCGGCGTCTATGTAGTTGCAAAAAATCATAAAGACGCAGAGAAGCGAAGTCTGTTATCTGTTGAGGCATTAATCATTAATTTTGAAGTTGGCAATTTGTCAAAACAATAAAAAAAAATTATTGACAGTTTCTCATTTTTAAAATAAATATCGACGTGTCGATAAGTTTCAAATTTTATATTACGAAAACAACCAAAAATTACCATGGTTGACAAATTTTTTTGGATTCGATGTTGTTGTCACCGCCATAGCCACTATATTTTGTTAGTGCCACTAAATAATATTGGTAGAAAACTTGGATTTTTTCCACGGGAACGATAAGTTTTTTATATGGTAAAGGAGCATTTCTTTGCTAATATCGTGAAGAAAAACAACAACAAAAACTAAAATCTGAAAACAAGATCGAAACGCAGAGCGAAAACAATACTGTGAATGCAGGCTTAGGATTGAGAATTTTTTATATGTAGACGTCGTATAATACCTATACATTTTGCTATTGGGTGCCGTCAAATGTTTTTATTGTTTAGTGGGTTCTCTCATTATGGTAATTATTAAAAATAAGCGAAGCGGGTGAGATCAGTTCAAATAGTTGGTGCTTACGAGGAACTTATTAGGAATTCATATTTTTCTATTGTTGTTGTAATCGATGACACTCATTTGATTTCGTTAATAAAAATTAAAAACAAAATATTCGTAATCAAAAATATTGCTTCTGATCATCAATAAAAAAACAAAAAGCAAAATAAATAAATAGTATTTATTTTATACATTCTTCGTAGGCCACACTCGCAATATTTTTAACTTTTTTTTTTTTTAGAGTTTGTTGTTTTTTGAGTTATGTGTGCGAGTATTTGTATAAGAACATAATAAAGCGTAGCAATGCTTTCCACAATATACCAAAGAACCTAGATATACAAGTCATCAGTATCAGGCTAATTTTAAAAGAAGCTCAATTTAAGGAGGATACGTTTTACGATTTCCCATAAGCACCCATGTAAAATTTTATCAATGAAAAATACTCGTACCAGTGGCCCTATTCTGGTAATTACCGGGGAATACAAATTTTAAATTTTGTTGCAGTAATATTCCCTTTTCCCCAAAGTGTATTCTGGTGTTCGGGAAAGATTTTTTATTGGGAAAAAATTATTCCCAATTATCAGCTTTGACGTTAGTTTTTCCACACCTATTTTATGAAAGAATTTATGGGGAATAGATTTTTATTGGAAATGTTGGTTTATATTTAGTTGATATTAATACTTATAAATTAGTTTGTTGGGATGTAATGGGCATTTAAATCACCGTTTGATTAAATAAAAGAAGGAACAGGAAAAATATTAAAATTTTCCGCTCGACACCCTTGTGAACATTAAATAAATCAGGAATTAAAATTAAAAGAGGAAAAAATAAGAATAGGGGAATTACAAAACGTAATTCATACTAAAATTCTAAATGTTATAATGAGGCTTAGGATTTATAGGTTCTAAAAAATCAAAAATATATTCTTAAAATATGTAACCAAAATTGCAAAATATTTGGTCAAATTTTGAAAAGAAAACGAAAACTAGACCATATCTTAAGAGAAATCCTCTTCTAATTCACTCATTACCAAAGAAGTATCAAGTTATTGGTTATAATGTTGGATAAACTAACTCTCCTGGGTTACAAAGTGCTGAAGAATCTAATCAATTCCTTGTTCAATTTTGACAAATCGAATTTGAAACTTAACCCATTTGTATTCAAAATATCACAAAATTTCTATCTAATTGCACCCAAAATTCTGGAATTCAAAAACAATTTTTTCTCAGAATTTGCCCTTACTAAACATAACATTTTGCTCAAATCTATTTTATAATTGTAATTTAATTTTTCTCTTGCCAGTCCAATTCAAGATACAAACTAAAATTTTAAACTTAAAACTAAATTACAGTTAAGTTTCTGCTCAAGTCCAAATTACTATTCAAATTTAATTTCTACTTAAATTTTTATTCAGTTACTGCTTAAAATTCAAATACTTCGATACATACTAAAATTTTGCTCAAAATTATGATACAAATTTAACAAACCTTTTGACCCAAACTAGAGTTTTAAATTCTACCCTTACTGAGCATTTCTAATAGTACCTAAAATTTTCTTAAATGCACAATCACAATTTCTAATCAAGCACATTTAGACAAATCTAGGTTGGAATTTTTACTTAAATTGTAAACAAAAAATCATAAAATTCCTAGCTTAATTGCAACCAGAATTTTATACTAATTAAATTTGGAATTCTAACTCAATTTTTAAATATTTTTTTAATTAAATTGCTCCAAATATTTTCCTACTTAAGTGTTTAGAATTTAAACTCGCAGTCCCATAAACTTAAAATATTTTGCTAAAATTGTTTTGTGTTTCTCAGATGCAATATAAAAAGACAATTTCTACTTACAATTTCACTCCAATTCTTTATATCTAGTTAAGAATTCTGGTCAAATGCCAATTTAGACTAAATTTATGTTCAAAATTCCATTTATCATTTCATTCAACTTCGAATTGGAACTAAATTTCTGACTAAAAATCTTAATTTTTTCGAATCGATTTTGATTTCAAACTAAGTTACTAGTCTGAATACCACTCAAATATTACAACTTTGTAAAAATTTTGAATTTCACTCAAGTTTGTATTTCAATTTAATTCAATGAGCGTAAAGTTTTGAAGTTTAACTCAATTTCTGATTCAAATGTCACTCAAAGTTTTTTCAAATCCAGATGGAATTGTAGTCTAATTTTAATCTGGATGCATCCAAGGTTTTATTCGAATCCAATAAAACCATTTTCTTTCCAGTCTAATTTTTTGCTCCACCTAATTTGCTCTAATTTTTTGTTTTCTAATTGAAAATCCACACAGTATATCTATTGCGAAATGTACTCAAAATTTTGTAAAAAAAAAATTCGAATTGCAACTCAATTCCTATATATAATTTCACCAAAGATTTGATTTAGTTTGGAATGGCAAAATCATTTTATTAAATTTCACTCAAAATTTCCGATAAAAATTTCTAACCTAAATTTAAAGGAAATTTTGTTAGTTGTTTGACATCAAATCTCTTATTGCAACTCAATTCTTACCAAATTGCAATTAAAATTATGTTTCAATCAATTTTGGAACACCAGATTTACACTCAAATTTTTGTTTAAAACTCTTCAATTTTAAATTTTCAAATCAATTTTTAACCCAAGTAATACTGTACAAAAATTTGTACTATTTAAATTCCATGAAAAATGTAGTTTAATCCAGCAACAGTTTGTCAATTTCCATTATCAACTTCACTCAAAAGGTTGTAGTTCCACTTGTAACTTAAAACTGAAAATTTATGGATTTAAAACCGGAGGTTTATTTAAGTGCACTCAATATTTAGTCAAGGGATTTAAACTACATTTATATATAACTAAATTTCTGCTGAAATAACAACGTTCAGCTTTTGATTCATATTAAACAAATGATGCTGTTCAAATCTAGTTTGTTTCTAATTAAATTTTTCAATATTTAAGTCCAGTTTAGATTCCTATTCCAGAATTTAATCAATTACATTTTGGAGTTCAAATTCTCATTCAGATTTTTGCTCGAAATTCTGATTTTATATTCGATATGTTGAACTTCACAAACGTATGTAGACTTTCCTTATGTAAATACAATATTTTACTAAAATTCAGGTTTGAATTGTGGATTAATTTCATTTCTAAATTTTGTTGCCTCTAGATTTCCCTCTAATTTTGGTAAAATACTTATATCGTGTTTTAGTTGTGTGTTTGTTTGTTTCTATCTCTGCAATCTTTTTTGGGGCTCACGGTACTCCCAACTCGAGGTCGTATGGCTATATACCCGTTTTTGTTTAAACCGCACATGCACATTAGATTACTTTATGACGACATGAAAGGTGGGTCGGCCCATGGATTCCGCACTCTCAACCGGGTGTCATACATGTTTTCATCTTCATCACCGATCGTGACCGAAGATGATGAGAAATCCCTTTTGCATCCCTTTGGAATTTTAACCACTGCGCCGTTTGGCCGGTGTGTTTTAATTATAAGTCGAAATCTATTTCTTATCAACCATTTTGGTCAAATAATGTAGTTAGTAATTCATACTTAATAATCAAATTTACATTCAACATTTCCCTCAAACATATAATAACTTGGAACTTTTCGGGTTAAAAACTCGTTTTAAAATTAGCATTAAAACTGTAGCTCAAGTATGGGGTAGAATTGCATTTGCTACGTTTTTAAAATGTAAAATAAGTGGATATGTAAAAATATATGATTATGCATAAATATTTAATAATATGCGGTAACATATTAGTGGGCTCCTTTGCTTTTATTTGTTCTTAAGGGCTCCTTCGCTTTTATTTGTTCTTAAAACAATAACTATCCAATCAATTGTTGGTTTGAATTTCCCAAAAGAATATGTTTTTACCTAAGAATCCTAATCTTAGTTATAATATACATATGTATGTATAAAGACATCTACATATGTTCAGTTGTAGCCAGTTAACAGTAGCCCACAAACCGTGCGTAATTCAAAATCAACGCGTTCCGATTAAAAGTCGTCGGAACATACTACATATTTCTTTTATTTGTATGTACCTTCTAATTGTTAGTAATGGCGCAAAGTTACGAGGATTACCCTGCAGATTGGATGTCCTTGATATATGGTGTTTATGGTGACGAACCAATAGTGAAATGAGATGGATGCATTAAATGGTTCCATTAATGATGCGAAGAATTCAGCGATGATCAAAGCAATGCTAAACGTTATTGCTCCTTCTGTCAAGGAACACGATTCTCGTACTTTAAGAAGCCAAATACGAAACTCGCAGGCAAAACACAGATATCAGAAAAAGACGGGTTTTTCCACACATGTGAGAAAATGGTGAACGCACAAATAAGCAAAGTGTTATCGAAGAATCTCAACAGTGGCAATCGTTGTTTTAATATCATAGAAAATGATGAACCATTAATGAAAGGGAGATACGTTGCAATTTACAGTAGGCCCAAGAGAAATACGAAGGGGGTAATTCTTTAAAAAATTATGGTTAAACTTACAAATAGCGAGTAAAAATCGCCTGTCTGAAGTAGGAAATCAACTTAATAATAAACTGAAAAAAGATGATCGTTTTGAATCATAATTGAAGCAAGCGCGCGATACAAGTAACAAAGACAATGTTGCTGAGATTTCCACAGCTATGGCAAAACAAATATGGAGAAGAAAATCGATTCCAAAAAAATTGCTTTTGTTTTCTGGAAACCCCAAAGATTGGCCAGTATTTTATAATGCGTATCAAACATTGACTAAAGAACTGCACTTATCCAGCGAAAAAAAATTTCATACGCTTGAGTGAATGTTTGAAACGCTACTTGTTAAACCTGACGTAATAATAAATGCAGCTCGCGCTTGCATTATTTAAATATTACCACCAAACTTGAATGACACGTGATCATTAATTAGATATTCAGCAGAAGCCAGATGTCCGGTTTCACTTGTAAGTAGTGTGGGTTCGCTATAATACACGAATAATCGGGACATATTTCTAGAAGTGTTTGGCCGTTTTCACAATTATATTCAATTAGACTGGCAAAGACACGAGAGGCGCAATAAGAAAGAAGCTAGTTGACAATAAAAAGGCAAAAAATGTTCAAAAGCAAGAATTTCGCCAATAGGAGAATCGGTGTAAATGTTACTTATGCAAGCACAGTGTAAAAAAATTAAATTTGAGAAAAAGCTCTGTAGATATTGTCTGGACAAGCACTTCTCAAGTGAATCTAAGCAAAGCAAACATACGGCGAGAGCAACTGCGGAAGAATTGATCACCGTTTCCTACATAAAAGGAAGAATAGAGCAACAAAATTTGATTAAAACATACCACGGATAGTGATACAAATACAGCTTGGAGCGCATAGTCTGATGTATTACTCCTCTTGTGTGGTTTCAAGTAAGCACAACTGATTTCCAAGGCGGATGCACGTGCTATGCAAATTATGAAAAAAGCAAGTCGAAACTTATAATATTAATATTGTTTGTAATGGTTAAATTACCTAATAATTTTAAATTAGTTATTAATTATTATAATAATTTTGATATAAAATTTATTTCCGCTGTATATTTATTCCCCAATTGACAGAATCCTCTTTTGAAAAATGGGGAATAAAAAATTGGAAATATGTATCTGGGAATAACTGCTGTAAAAAAAAATGATTCCCCGTTCCCCGGGAATTACCAGAATAGGGCCACAGGAAATATTTTTAGGTTTATATTTAAATCAAACCTTTGAGCATAACATATTTTAACACCAATAACTTAATTATTAATAATTAAAATAAAATGGTACAAATTTACTTTTTCTTTGTATAGCTATGTGAAATGTAGTATAAAATTATAAAACCAATATAAATGACATAAGATCTTACTTACTATTTATCAAAGACTTTAAAATACAAAAGACCAGAAATAAACAAACTACGCACAACGACTCTTTAACAACAATAAAAACTAAATGGTTTGTTTACATAAAAGTAAAAAAGTTTGCTTCTCCTCTGTAGTATTTAATATTAACAAAAACATAAACGAAATGTGATACGTCATGGGATAAAGATTGTTTGTAAATAAAGGGGTTTTAGTAAAACATTAATTAAATATCTATAAACAAGATTTTATTGATTGATTTTCAAATAATTTATTTATCAATTATTCTTCTTGATAAAGTAGAAAAAATTCTGTTTTGTAAGATTTTCATTTCAGAAAAACGAAATTAAAAAACATAACTTTTCATATGATTTGTATGAAAAACCCAGTTTTCTTGTCTTTCTATCCCCCTTATAAATACTGAGTTTGAATTTGATGCTGATGGCTTGTATATCTAGATGCTTTGAATATATAAACCAAGGTACACAGAAAAAAAGGTAGTATATTCCCGCGTCTCATTTTCGTCTTTCTTTGCGCATCACGTCACGTGTAGTCAAAAAAACATATTTTTATATGAAGTTTGGCGGTTTTTTAATTAATTTTTTAAATAAATCAAAAATAATCGTAATTTTTTTTAACAAACCGTATTTACAATTGATAATGATAGGTTAGGTTAGGTTTGGGTGGCGGTCCACTAGGACCAGGCATAGACACAAAAAATTGTCCGTAGCCATACCACAATAATTATTTCCTCCAACTCATTGGAACCATTTTGAGCTGTTAACAAAGCGCTGGATACTCCTGACGAGGTCCGTCGGGTCTTTGAAAAAGGGTGCCGATAGAAACTTTAGTCTGTTTCGTGCCAGACGAGGGCAGGTGCACAGAAGATGAAGTACTGTCTCTTCCTCCTCTTCGTCCTCGCAACTACGACAGTAGTCATGTGAGAAGACACCAAGTCTACTCGCATGCCTCCCTATGAGACAGTGCCCCGTATTCACTCCAACAACCACACTGATCTGACTTCGCTGAAGTGAGATCAGCTGTTTGGATCTCGTCAAGTCCAACTTTGGCCATACCTACCGAGTTATTACGCAAGAAGTGATACTTGACCATCTGTCATTCGTCAGCTTGCTAGCTTCTTCCTGAAGCAGCAGTTTGCATACCGCAAGTGGCATTTAAATATCCTTTCTGCTTTATGAGAAGTGGTCCATTGTACCACGTCGAACCAGTTCATTGGCGTTTATATTCCCTGTACTTATGAAATGTCCTGGCACCCATAAAATGTGGATGTTGAACTGATCTGCCATCTCGTTAAGAGATGAGAGACAGTTCTGGGATACTTTCGACGTGAGGAGGTGTGATTGAAGCGCTTTAATGGCAGCCTAACTGTCCATATATATGCGAATATCACAAACTGATATTACATTATACCTCAACCAGTCTACGACTTCCTTTATGGCAGTTACTTCGGCTTGAAAAATGCTACAGTAGTCGGAGAGACGGAAGGAGAGATTTAACAGAAGTTCCTCGCAGAACACTCCAGCCCCGACTTTCCCATCCCGTTTTGAACCATCAGTGAAGAAGTTTATAACTCCTGGTTCCAAAACTGCACCCATCATTCCCACCCTGGATGGGATCCTAGTCCGGAACTTTGTGTCAAAAGATAGTGACGGGACAGTATAGTCGGTGGTCTTGGGAATTTGTTTGTTGCACAAAATACAAAAATGTACGGCAGTACAAGCTGCCAACTGTTTCCCCAAGATATCTAGAGAAGTCAAAAATAGCAGAGTCTCTAGTGCCTGAGTGGATGTGATCAGTGCACTACTGATACACAGAGAGATTGTTCTCTGAACTTTTGTCAACAGCTTTTGGTTGACAGTTTTGTCCAGAGCAGGCCACCAGACTATTACCCCATACAAGAGTATGGGTCTGATTACTGCGTTATAAAGCCAATGTACGATGCGGGGCTCCAGCCCCCATCCTTTCCCAATGGCATTTTTGCAAGAATTTAGCGCTATCGAAGCTTTCTTTGCCCTTTCCAGAATATTGGGTTGCCAATATAATTTGCTATCCAAAACGAGACCCAGAAACTTCGCTTCAACAGTAAAAGTCAAGCTGAACCCATTTAAAGTGGGAGGATCGATGTGAGGAAGTTTATATTTCCTGTAAGTTGATAATGATAGTCTACCGAGACCCTTTTTATGCGTTATATTTTTTTTATGGTCTAAATATTTGAGAAATAGTTCCTTAGAATACGTATATAATGTCTAAAATAAATGGAAAAAAGGGTAGAAAAAATTATGAGTACATAACATAAAACAATTAAATTATTAAATGTTTTTGGCCATTTAAACATACATACGAGTATGTACATACCAATTATTAAAATTTTTATTTTTTTACGTATGTACTCAAATTTTTGCCATCTATTTTCGATTGGCTTCAAGTTATTGGTATCCATGTACCTATTCAAATATTATGACCATATTCAACGTTAAATATAAATGTAAAAATATATTAAATAAAATAAAAATTGTTTTTAGGTGTAAAATGTTTTTTAAAATTCGGTTATTAAACGCCCAGTTAATAGAAAATATAAATTTGAAAAAAAGGAAATTAAATAAAACTATAAATTAAAATTAAATCTCGGGCTTATTTCATTTATTATCTTATGGTTCTCGCTAAAACTAAATCAAAACACCCATTCACTTTTTAGTGTTCTATATGTGTTCTTATCAGAAGTACAATTAGTAGTTTTGTTGCAATAGGAATTATTCAAATTTAGTATATTTAAAATCGAACACTCCCAAATTTTTGAATTAAATAATTAAAATCTAAACGTTCTCTGCATTTAACAAAAAAATTCTACTCATAAATTCCGAAACTTGTTATGCAATGTGCTCAAACAGTCTGCTCTAGACACGAATATTAAAACATGCCTCTTTTCCCGATTTAATTCCAAAAGTATTGCAGTATATAACTAAAATAAAAATTGAAATGTTTAATTTTAACATAAAGTCGAAAAACAATTAATGGCAAGAATAAAAAAATAAATCATTTATTTTCCATTTATTTAAAAAATTAATAAAAATACCACGAAACTCCATATAAATATCAGCATTTTTGACAGCACGTGACGTTAAATTGCGAAAAAAGAATAGCAACAGCATTCGCAATATTATAACTTTAGTTTCTGTACATATATCTTCTGTATCGATCGTTCTCTTCTGAGCTTATTTCCCTTATTTGTATGATGTTATCCCTCTAATTCGTGTCATTTTATCTCTCTTATTTTGTGTCATTTGATCTCATCATGTTAAACGAAAAACTAAAAAAAACGCACATTCGACACCAATACAATTTACCAACACTATTGCCTTCCGGTAATTCTCACCTCAATCTTCATTTTGCGACCAAAATCGCTGCCCAGAAGTGTTTTACACGGGGTCTACACTACGAAAAATCGCTGAGATTTTCTCTAATGAGATCAAATTTATCAATGTAGGTGTATGTATATTATACAAATTTTGACATTCTCAGCAAATTAGCAGGAGGCTATTTGACGAAAAAATTATTATGAAACTTGTACGAAATGTCAAATTAAAATGCACTTTTAAGGTTATTTTTTTTTCTAGTGTTTAGATTTATGTAAAATATAGCTACATAGAAAAATATTAATTTAATTTATAATTTAGGCTAGTCATATGCCGATCATAGCAAACGAAATAGAAAAAAAAAATTAATTTATAATTTATAGCTGCATAAAAAAAAATAGGACGACAGGCAGTTGAATCATATAATAAAACACACGAACGGGGCACAGTCGAGTATTGTTTTGGATATTATTTTGAACCCGCTGATAATAGATAAGTACAAAATTGTTAGAGATTGCCTCATTGAGCGCTCAGAGGAATCTGAGGTGAGGAGAATACAGACAGTACTCAATCAACCTCTAGTTTCCACCGACAATTAAATCGTATGGCAGGTGACTCAAGTGCACTGTCATTAAACTTTATAAAGAAATTGTGGCTCTCAAGAATATCACCAACAATAAGTGCAATATTTGTGGGGATAGAAACAGACGATATAGGTAAATTATTCGAAACGGTTAATAGAATTTGGGGAATGAATAATCCCTTTCATAACCGATTCCTCCAACCGACGACTCAGATAAATCAAGTCGCGAAAATAGAGCCGACTAATTTTTCAAGCACAAATGGCAATTTCGATTTGAACGAGCTGTGTAAATCCATCAACGAATTGAAATCGCGTTTTGAAAGATTCGAGAAACGCTCGAATCAACAAGAAAATTAACAAAAAACTAGATCTTGCGATAGAAATTTTTCTAGATCGAGTTCTAGATCACGGTCAGTGAACCACCCAATGTGTTGAACATTTACGAATATTCTTCAAACGTTTATTAGATTACCGTTTCAAAATTCTTTGTCTAAATATGAGTTCGGCATTCCAAAGGTGAATTACGTAAGTCAAACGATCATGAATGATGGGCTTCAACCAATCAAAGATTTTCCACACCCCACCACAGTCCGTCATATTCAATGTGTTGTCGGTATGATCAATTATTATCATAGATTCTTATTAAATGAAAAGCATTGGGAACTTTTAGCGTTCTTTCCAAAAAATTTACTCTTCCGGAACAAAAATACTCTACTTTCGATATTTCCTCGAAGGGTGTGAATTTCGAATTAACACGGATCACAAACTTTTAACAACTGCAATTAATTCCAAAACAGAGCGAAGTCCGAGACAAACACACCGCTTGGAATACGTCGCTCAATTCACTACCGATATCCGTCACGTGAGTGGTCCAGAAAACGTAGTAGCTGATACTCTCTCACGAACTGCCGATATTTCAGTTTTATCTTTTGTTGGTTTCGACATTGCAAAATTAATTCAAGAATAGGAAGTAGATCCTGAATTAAAAGAACTTTTAAATAAAACGAAACCCCTTAATAAAAGAATTATACTATAACAAATTTCATCTGAGCCTAGCTCGAGATTGATATGGTGCGAAACTTCAACCATGTCACCCCAAATCTTACATTCCGAAACCAATGAGACATCAAATCCCCGACAATATTCACAAACTATCTCATCCCGGAGTGAAAGCTTCAAGAAAGATAGTAGCGGTAAAATATTCCTGGCCATCACGCATTGACTGCCAGAGAGCAAAAGTAACAAGACACATCCGGTCCGAATTCCAAAGATTCGAACTACCATTGGGCCGTTTTGATAAAATCGACATCAAATGGAAATGTGTACATAATGACCTTTACCGATCGCTTCCTTCGGTGGACTGAAGCTATTCCTCTTCAGGATGCCATCGCTAAAACAGTCGCAAAGACATTATGCACCAACCTCATTGCTAGATTCGGTATTCCAATTGAGCTCATTAGCGATGAAGGTTCTCAATTCGAATCTTCATTATTTCAAGTATTGAAAAATGCTAGGTATCCACAAAATAAGAACGACTCGTAAATAAAAGGGATTCTGATAATCCGCGGCAACACAGTCAATTGGAGTGAAGAACTACCGCTTGTGTTGTTAGGAGTTCGTACAGCATTTAAGAAGGATTTAAATAGTTTCGCGGCTGAGTTAGTCTACGGACAACACTCAGAGTACCCAGATATTTTTTTATTCCTTGTAGTCGCAATTAGACCCCACATCGTATGTTGAACAACTACGAAACCACATGGAGAATCCAATTCCAATGCATATACGAACACATAGTCAGTGTCAGTATGTGTTTGTGCGAGTGGACAAAGCGAAGCCTAGTCTAACACCACCATACAATGGCACTTATAAGGTAGTAAAGAGATTGCGAAAACACTTCGTAATCGACATAAAAGGGGAAAACAATTCGATTTCAATTGATCGCTTAAAACCAACGTTGTTAAATTTCAATAAAACAATTGATTACTTCGCATTTTTGACAGTATAAAACAACTGCTCAATCAGTCAACTATACACGGTTCCAATATAGAGTGGTATATTAGTAAACAACGCACATTTTTGTAATAACAACATTCGTGAGTTTGGTAAAAATTCAAACAAAAACAAATACAATGTTCATTCCTTGTTACCCAGAAGCAAAACCAACAAAAATGTCTATACAAGCCAAACTCTACAAACACTTAATATATAAAAAAGTACGTTTTTTTTGTTGTTGTTTAAATATTATATGAAAAAAAAAAATACATGAACAAATATAGTGTACATTTTCTTGATAGGATCTGTGTAAAGAGCGAACGAGACGGTTTGTATAAACAATTTTGTTGGTGTTGTCAGGAGCCATGCGAAACTAGTTCTCGTCACAGAAAGAAGAAGTCATAGTGATGCCAACGGCCCCAGCAACTGTGTCCCAAATTATGTCCAAAAACCACAAGGACTTGTGAGGAAAGATCGTCCCCAAATTAGAATTTGGCAATGATTGTGGTGATAGTGATCATCGTATATAACAGGATAAATACATGAAGACGAGGTTCAACAAACAAGTGTTACAGGCTACAACGAACAACCAACAACAGAAGTGTTAGGATGTTCGACAAACAAAAAAATAACTAAAAAGTGTTGAATAAAAATGACTAAATAAATAATATTGATAATAAGAAAATCCTTATTGTTCAATTTTTAATAGCCCAGTAGCAAAATTTTTTTTTATCGGAAGGGGAGTGATGTGGATTTCTAAATATATCTTGCAACCATCCATCATTCCCATACGTCGCACACAATTTCAGGTGAATAATAATTATTACGGTGGAACACTTTTAACAAACTGGTTCAATAGTGAAATGTAGATATTGAAATAAAATAAGACGAAATTAACAAATATTAACTGTTTATATCAATTATAATACTTCAAATGAATTATATAAAAATCTTATATTTAATATTTAATAAAATTATATATACAAATAAAATTATAATTAATAATTATTTTATATCAATAAATAAAATTATATACACATCATAACAAAATTATAATTCTATCCAAAAATCATTTTAGAATTCCATTTCTTTCGCCGATGTCAAAATTCACTAAAATCCATTAAGAAATAGCCAAATTCCGTCCTAATTGACCATACTCCAGAACGGCACCTATCTGCCATCTCGCACCGCGACCTGAAAGATCTTTTGTACTTGAACCATGCTTAATTATCCGTTCTGTTAAAGTTCAAGCTCTTAACGAACCTGATAATACTGCCGGCCAGTATACATACTATCTGGGCTTATTGCTTTCCTTCCTATATGTTTACTACAGCATGTAGTCCTGCTAGAAATACGGTAGCATTGGTATCCAAGGACTTCGAGAGGGCTGCCCGGTCCTCCATTTTAATTTTACTCTTACGATTTCTAGGTATGGAAAGTCGCCTGTAGGTTTCCCAGCTTTGCTACAGGAAGGCTTAATAAAACTGGAGAGTGCCTGATAACCAATTAGCCATTCATCCATCAGCATACGCTATTCCACCTTAGATAAGTGTTTTTTGGATAGAATTTCTCCTGAACCGCCGTACTTTAGCCTGTGCCAAATGGCCTTAATATGCCAAAAGGGCTCAGTTACCAGTGATTGCCATTAGGAGGCAACACGTACACTTGCGAATTGTGAACTGGTTACCCCTTACATAATTGTACCCACAACACATCTGCCTAATACATGACCAGGACAGCTCACGTGATACACACCCTGCTGGAAGGTTACGGAGCGGTTATGGTGAATTCAGCGAGGAAAATTTGCTAGCTCGTGATCACGAATTATTGAAATTTCGTCACCTTTTTTACAAAAAAAGTATAGAGCAACCATAAAAAAAGACATAAAAAATTGGAGGGGGTAAAAAAGTTTAAATGATTTTAGAATCCTATTTCCAACGCACATGTCAAATTTCATTATAATTGATTAAGGAATAGCCAAGCTCCATCCTAATTGGTCATTTATATAAAATGCTGAGGGGCCAATTTGAAATGTAAAAGGTTCAATTTTAAATGTAAATAGTTCAATTTGAAGTGTAAAAGGATCAATTTGAAGTGTAAAACCTGCATATAGGTATGATGGTATAATGGTATGACGGTTGGATGGTATAACGATATCATGGCCTGACAATATGATGGTATGATTATATGATGGTACGACGTTACGATGTAGACGATCAACAGAGACTGGCCGTAATCGATCAACAGAGACTTAAGTTGTGTTTCATATCGCGTATTGAAAAGAAGAAAAAATATTAGATACACATAAGCGTTTAAGGTCAGGGGTGAAAAAAACCTACTGGTACGTTTTAAATAAAAAACTAGAACGACATTGTGCCGTATAATACTATATGTAGAGGTATTTTTAAATATTTAAATTGATCAAATAATTCACAATGTAAATTTATTCATAAGCCTAATTGCATTATTAACCGATTTACTATTAACCGATTTACGATTAACCGGTAAAGGAAATAAAATCGATTTTAAGGCTGCGAACCTGTTCTCGGGAAAATAACGTTCTACGGTAAAAGTCTACTTTAAATGGCCATATGGTTTTTAAATATAAATTTTTCTATTTTCTCTACAATTGAAGTTAAAACAAATAGATCAACAACGAATAATTATTTAAGATTTTACCAAACACGTTCTAAAAATCTCCACACATTACATGTATTGTGGAAAAATGAGAACATGACTGTGGCCGAAACCTGCCATAGATAATTTTTAGTACAAATTTTTGACATTTATTTGGAAAATATTCCCCTATATTCATAAATTTTTATTACGCTACCCGAACGTGTAATAATTTTTTGAAGTACTTCCCCTTCAGTCATGTTGTTCGATTTTAATGGCAAGCAATCCTTTTATACGCATCGAATTAGCTTTCTTTTTATGTTATATATTGTAGCGTACCGCTGTATTTCTTAGGGCATAGTATAACAGGATGAAGGTACAATAAGTCTCATCAAAATTTTGGAAAATATTTTACGATATAGTTAGATTTTATACAGGAAATAAGGTCAAGAGGGGTGTTAAATCAGAATTTGCGACGCAAACTAAAAAAATATTGGAGGCAACTCTATTATGGATTAAAATAAATCGTTAATGATGTGGTGCATACAAATCAACGTTTTAAATCAATCGATCAATTAATTCTATAATAATTCTCACATTACTTAATATATCAATACTATATTAAGCTTTAGTTGACATACACGGACAAATTATCTCACTAGAAGACAATAATTGTCGGCAATCTGCTGATGTTGAAAATAGGAAATTATCATATTGCCATTATTATATTGCTGCAAACGATAACATAATCATTGACCAGTTGATGTTTTACTTTGATGATATAAAATGCTAAAGCAACAATATAAAATGTCGATCAAACAATTAATTTATTCTGCTTGTCCAACAAATCATCATAGCAAAAGACCGTGATAATTTGGGTGAATGAAGTTTTTTTAAAATAAATGTCAAAAATATGCACTAAAAATATTTATAACAGGTTGGGCACACTCTAAATGTATTTATTTATCTTGCCATTTGCAATCACCTAATTTTGTAAATAAAGTTAAGAGCGATGGCTCCTAGTTTCAATTATGTAAACATGCATCCTCTACAATCAGATATATAGCGAATTAAAATAAACTTAAAAACGTTTATTATATTTATTTAAATGTAAATAGTGTAAATACTAATTAAGCGTTTATTTGAAAGGAACAGAAATGTTCACCTTCAATTTGCTTTCTAGCTTAGTGCCGTCCATGAAGAATTGCACAGCTTCGGTTTTCTTTGAAGGGAACATGGTCCGAAAACTTGTTTCGAAGCATAGATTTGGTGTAGTGTGATCGAGGTTCGGCAGCTGCTTCTTTAGAGAACTATTTACCGTCGATTGTTTGTAAAATGACGTTGGCTGGTATACTTTGATATATAAAATTGCTCACTTTAATGTGGAATCAAATTTGCATCCTTAGTCTAAATATATCCTTAAAGATATTTACTGGTAATGTAACGAATATTTCTGGACCCTTACTAACAAGGTTTAAGAATATAATGTTAGTGGTCGGGCGGGTATAAATGGAAAAAACCGTATGAATGAAAAATACTGTATGTTTCAACCCAAAATTTAATTAAAACATTTCTAAATATGTACACAAAATAAATTAATTTCGAAACAAAATAAAAGTAATTTTTACAAAACATAAATTTGATTGGCCCTCGTAGAATCCTCAATCCTGGAGAAAGAATGAATACAAGAGAAACTAGATAAAAATTGGGAAAAAGACCCAAAACTGAAAATTTAATAAATAATTTTTATTGTTTTCATTTACTTTTCCTTTTTATTATACATACTATATACCAAAATGTTTAAGGAAAATGGGGAAAACTCGATTTATTGTTGTTTCTGTTGTCGTCCTTGGTCTTTATTCTTTACATTGTATTTTTTTTTATTATTTATCATTTTTTATCAACTGCAATAACAACAAACAATTTTAAATTATGTATATTTTTATTGTGCTTCACTTGTGATATTATGAAGCATAAACCTCAATAGAATGAGAACGCTCAACTGGTACAACATGATGGCATTGTATGGGTTGGTTTTTTTTTGTTCGTTCTCAACTTAAACATTTTCCTTTTTTTTCTGTTGGCATGTTTAATGCGCGATGGCTTCTGAACGGGACGAGATATTATGGTTTGAAGGAAAATGTGAAACGAATATTTATTTAGAATACTAATACATTATTATGTTTTATGTATATCTTCTTGTTTGTATTTTATATCGTACTTATATCTATAAATTTAGATGATGGAATAATAATTTAATTATAAAAAATATTTTGGTTTTTACTGACAAACTAATTTAACCTTAAGCAATAAAATGTAATGTTTATTACATATTTGTTTAACTAAAACTAAGGAAGTAAGAGGAATTTTCAAGAAAACGTTTTCTTTTAATTTTAAGTGAAATTCTATATTTAATTATAAATTATATTTTCGTTAGTTAATTATATTTAGATGCGGTGTGCAAGGGAACATATAAACTTTAGAAATTACTGAATTTAATGAAATTACTTTTAAATTAAAATGCAATAAATAAAGCAAATAAAAGGTAAGACAAAAACCATTTTTTTTAAACTGACAATCAGAAAATCCTACTACTTTATTCAAACAACTAAGCATGCCAAAGACCCTCAACTAAGCATACCAAAGAAGATCACACCAATGTCAACAAAGTCCTGAGTCCAATAACAAACATTTCCGTTTTGCCCACATTCCCCATATATCAACACTCTCCAAAACTCTTGAACTCCTAAAAATATCACCCATATAGCCTATAAATCATCACTCTTCAAAACTCTTCGACTCCTAAAAAAAATCAAGTCCATTTCTTTTGTAACCTCAAGTCATCCAAAAAACACAACCTCTACTTATTTTCAAAAACAAAACACGCTGTGCAACCCACTCACGCATCCATATACAAACAAATTTGTGTGCGAGTCAGCAATCCCATTTCAACAAATGCCCATCACAACAAATACACATCGTAGAGCATTTATAATGAAAAAACTTTTTACTTTTGATTTATAGGTTTATACGAATTTCCAATATAAGGAGCAAACATTCTTGTTCGTTATGTTGGAAATTCATACAAATCTCAAGTAAAAAGTTTTTTCATTGTGAATGCTGTCTAACTGGCAATTTTCACTAATTACTAGTGATTACTTGTATAATAGGGTTCAACTATCGCTGGAATTCTGACAGATGACGCGCAAATTTGACAAAAAATAATACTACGATGTATTTTGAGTTTAATATTTACTATTTTGTATTTGTTCTTAAATGAATTATACGAGCGACTAAAAAAGAACGGCCTAAAAAATGTAATAAAACCGCCAAACCTATTTAAGAGACATGTGTATAATACGGAAATTGGCGTTTTTGATGTTCTTGTAGAGGTTGTAGCACTAATAATTTCACGGACGTGGTTTCAATTTATTAAATGCTAATTTATTTTGTTTGTGTTAATACACGTTTTAATTTATAAATTCAGAATTACACTTGATTTATTAAAATATAATTTTTCACGACTATGTTTAAACACTCGTTTTTATGAAAGGCAAAAATATTTTGTTTTTTATGGCCAAAATGGATATTTTGGAGCGCGCGATACTAATTATATGAAATCTCAAAACCATCTGTCACGAAGCCAAAAATTGTTTTTTTTTTGTTGTTTTGTTTCGTAGTATCAATTGCTGTTGTTTTTTTTAGTGTTGACACACGAACGAATCACTCGGTTGCTTTCCAAAACAGGGATGGAGTAAAAAAACAGAAATTATCAATCCGAAATCGAATTGAGAAAGCTATTGAAAGCGAGATGGAGTAAAAACAGAAAAATATTGTGACGGTGACACCTAGTGTGTAATAGAATAAGTAAAACTAATAGCTCAATGTTTACTGTACTAAATGGAATTTTCCATGATAAAAATTGTTACGTAATGTTTCTACGCTATTCCAACTGGAAAAGTCGTGAACTTTCGAGAAGCTTGGTTTGTGTATATAAAAAGGCGAACAAGATCGAATTGGATTATTAGTATTTGGAACGCGATAGTGTAAAGTTGTAAGAATAAGTAATATTTGGAAAGCGATAGTATAAAGATTAAAAAGGAATTAAAAAGTGATTTAAAAAGTGTTTTTGTGCGAAATAAAAAGTAAAAGTGATTAGTAAAATTTGAGAATAATTTATATAAAGTGATTTTGTGAATTTTGATTGATAAACTGTGTTGTAATAAATTTTGTGAAATAAATAAATTCGTTGGTGATAAATTGAATTGAGTTTGTATTATTCACAATCCAGTGATACGAACCTTGATTGACAAGGCAAAAACGTAACATTTGGTGACAGCGGTGGGATTGTGAATAAAAAGATAAAGAAAATGATTCTCAACGAATTAAAAGTTCCAGAATTAAAAAGAGAACTAGAGAAACGGGGTTTGGCTACTGATGGTACTAAAGCAGCTTTACAAGCGCGACTATGTGAGGCCATGCAGAACGAAGGGCTGGACGCGGAACATCATGATTTTGGAGAGAAAGTAACGGATGCAGCAACCATAGAGCAGAAAGCAGAAGATAAACAACCGTTGGTCGAAAAGACACAAGAACATTCTGGAAGTTTCGATTTGTCGCAGTTAATAGCTGCTATGAACCAAATGACAGGACAGATGTGTCTCATGAAACAACAAAACGAACGACAAATGGTGAAAATTGAGCAGTCAAACCAAGAAATTAAGAATGAAATGAAACAACAAGGAGAGGAAATTAAAGACCAAATTATAGATGGTCAAAAGAGAATGGACGAGAAACTTCTCGAATTATCTACTAACATTCACGGCGAAGTGGAGAAGCTGCAAATGGAGATTCAAAAGGTTGACGAAAAATTTGAAACGAAGGTTCAGCAGGTCGAAGAAAAATTACAAGCAGAGGTTCAACGTCTCGGGAAAGAGCTAACTGATATCAAGGCAAGTGGAACAACAACACAAGTGGTACAAACCATTCAATCAGTTAAGTTAAAACCACCAAACTTCGACGGTGCAACATCTTTCGGCATTTTCAAATTTCAATTTGAAACGGCAGCTAATCAAAACCATTGGAATGATGAACATCTTGTCGCAGCGTTAATAGTGGCCCTTAAAGGTGAAGCTGCGGAGGCCTTACAAACAATTCCGGAAAAAGATCGCAACAGTTATCTCGAAATTATGAAGGCGCTGGATAGGAAGTACGGCAGTGATCACAAGCGAGAAATTTATCGAATGGAATTGAAAAGCCGCTACCAAAAGGGAGGAGAATCACTTCAGGAATTTTCATCGGCAATTGAGCGATTAGTACATCTAGCACATACCAGTACATCGGCTGATTATATGGAAAGACTAAAAATTGACGCATTCATTGACGGCATTCGAGATCCAGAGACACGCAAAGCGGTAATGTTGTCACCTAAATCAACCTTTGCGGAAACCGTTGCGTTTGCGTTAACCATCGAGGCTGTGCAGAACTTCACCAGACCATCAGTATTTAGGCGTCAAATGAACTCAGATAAGAACGGCAGCATGGAGCGAATGGTACCGACAGTCGGAAGAGGCAGGCTTAGGTGTTGGAAATGTGACAAGTTGGGTCACATCTCAATGGACTGTCGGAAAGTAATACATGGAGAGAGAAGATCGCCACCTTTTATACGAGCAAACACGGAACGGTCGGGACAGAGGTCTAGAGGCAGCGAGCGAAGATGTTGGGTGTGTAACAGGATTGGCCACATCTCGCGAGATTGTTTGGAAGCAGGAGGAAAGCGGCACGGATTACCATCTTCCGGGGAAAGAGCACGAAGAGGAGAGCGGGAATCGGATGAGCGGATGGCAACAGTCGGTAAAGTGGAAAGGTTAGAAGTCAGTTTGAAGGAACCGAAGCTGGCTTCGCCGTCTGGTTGCCCCATAACATTCATCCCTGTTACGAGTGAAGCACGAGGCGGAAGCAGCGTCACAGTTTGGGGCGGTGTTGAAGGGAGGAGGTGTATTATTACGCTGGATACCGGAGCAACCCACACAATTGTTCGGAAAGATTTGATCGCAGGAGCAGTGCAGCTGGTTGATGGGTTAAAATTAAGAATGGCAAATGGGGAGAGTGCAATGATTAAAGGGAAAAAGATCGTGAGCATAAGGATCGGCGAAACTCTTTTCCCACACGAAGTTCTGGTCGCAGACATTGTGGACGAGGTCATTTTGGGAACGGACTTCATGAGGATGAATGGCTTTGTGTTGGATTTTGACCGAGGAATATTGAGTAGCGATAACATCGAGCTGAAACTTAAGTTTAACGGTACGGATGCAACAGTAAGGCGAGTAACAATCAGTCATTACGAGGAGCTGCCATCGAAATCTGAAACAATTGTTGAGGGAACCAAAGAACACCAGGTTAAGCAGACTTTGGATAAGAAGGGCCGAGTTGTGCGAGGTAGAGTGCGAGTGTCGGGCGACTGGATGAGAACTCGATGTGCCATACGGGCAAATGGCCAGGGATTACACGAGGGGCAACTGGTGTGGCATCACAACTCGCAATAAAAGAAGGGGGATTTATCGGCGAAAGTGCAGCCTATATGGACGGCACCCTACAGGACAAGAAAAGGACAAGGAGGTAAACCAATGACGGTACATTTAGAGAGGCTGGCCCTCTACCGAGGAGGTAATTTCGGTCCTGTTCGGGACGAACAGGCTTAGGTGAGGGGTAGTGTGACGGTGACACCTAGTGTGTAATAGAATAAGTAAAACTAATAGCTCAATGTTTACTGTACTAAATGGAATTTTCCATGATAAAAATTGTTACGTAATGTTTCTACGCTATTCCAACTGGAAAAGTCGTGAACTTTCGAGAAGCTTGGTTTGTGTATATAAAAAGGCGAACAAGATCGAATTGGATTATTAGTATTTGGAACGCGATAGTGTAAAGTTGTAAGAATAAGTAATATTTGGAAAGCGATAGTATAAAGATTAAAAAGGAATTAAAAAGTGATTTAAAAAGTGTTTTTGTGCGAAATAAAAAGTAAAAGTGATTAGTAAAATTTGAGAATAATTTATATAAAGTGATTTTGTGAATTTTGATTGATAAACTGTGTTGTAATAAATTTTGTGAAATAAATAAATTCGTTGGTGATAAATTGAATTGAGTTTGTATTATTCACAATCCAGTGATACGAACCTTGATTGACAAGGCAAAAACGTAACAATATAATTTAGTGTTCAATTATATTTTCTATTGTCCATCTAATTTCGCTAGATGACAGTACGCCACACAAAAGATATTTTGTGCGCTAACCCATATTGTCGTGGTGAGCTAATGTCAATTTATATAAGTAAACAATTAATTTATATAAATTGAATGAGTGAGCCGCTACATTCTAAAGGGTGTTTTTTTTAACCCGATAGAACTTGAAATTGTAAAAAATAACACAAAAAATTAAATTGTAATCAAACATTTTTTTTTTATTCAAAAGATCAATACATAACATTAATATTTGAAAATGATTTCGGGCAAATGGGCACCGCGGCTGTTCTTGACGAAATGCATTCTAGACGTCCAATTTTGTGCCTCTTTTTAGAGCACTGCTGGCCGTATGTCACGAATAACACGAACAATGCTGGCCTCCAAGGCGTCAATTGTTGCTGGTTTATCAGTATCACGTAGCCCACAGGAAATAATCGAGAGGTGTCTAATCGCACGACCTAAAGGCCAACACACATGACAGGTCCATTTCTCGAAATCAACCATCGCCAAATTTTGATTTTAATAATGTCATGAAAATTTGTTGTTCCTGTACAATGTATGTCCGAGGGTGGGCAAATTTTATTTCTGTCTATATTGACAGAGAAATAAAAAAAAAAGATGGAGTTGGTTTATTTTCAAGATATACAGAAAATGACCCGATTTAGACGTGTTTTCTTGCATCAGCTTTCTCTGCTTTCAAAAAATCAGTTTTCGTTTAGACGTGTTTGCTTGAATCAGTTTCACTGTTGTTATTTATCTATGTGTGTGTAAAAATCCTCTAGTTTAAAAAAATGAATAGTAGAGCATATATGTATTAGAAAACTGATGAAGAAAAAATTTAAAAAAATATTTTGGACTATATAAGCACTATATAAGCTATATACCAAAATGTTTAAGGAAAATGGGGAAAACTCGATTTATTGTTGTTTCTGTTGTCGTCCTTGGTCTTTATTCTTTACATTGTATTTTTTTTTATTATTTATCATTTTTTATCAACTGCAATAACAACAAACAATTTTAAATTATGTATATTTTTATTGTGCTTCACTTGTGATATTGTGAAGCATAAACCTCAATAGAATGAGAACGCTCGACTGGTACAACATGATGGCATTGTATGGGTTTTTTTTTTGTTCGTTCTCAACTTAAACATTTTCCTTTTTCTTCTGTTGGCATGTTTAATGCGCGATGGCTTCTGAACGGGACGAGATATTATGGTTTGAAGGAAAATGTGAAACGAATATTTATTTAGAATACTAATACATTATTATGTTTTATTAACAATCTTCTTGTTTGTATTTTATATCGTACTTATATCTATAAATTTAGATGGTGGAATAATAATTTAATTATAAAAAGCATTTTGGTTTTTACTGACAAACTAATTTAACCCGAAGCAATAAAATGTAATGTTTATTACATATTTGCTTAACTAAAACTAAGAAAGTAAGAGGAATTTTCAAGAAAACGTTTTCTTTTAATTTTAAGTGAAATTCTATATTTAATTATAAATTATATTTTCGTTAGTTAATTATATTTAGATGCGGTGTGCAAGGGAAAATATAAACTTTAGAAATTACTGAATTTAATGAAATTACTTTTAAATTAAAATGCAATAAATAAAGCAAATAGAAGGTAAGACAAAAACCATTTTTTTTTAAACTGACAATCAGAAAATCCTACTACTTTATTCAAACAACTAAGCATGCCAAAGACCCTCAACTAAGCATACCAAAGAAGATCACACCAATGTCAACAAAGTCCTGAGTCCAACAACAAACATTTGCGTTTTGCCCACATTCCCCATATATCAACACTCTCCAAAACTCTTGAACTCCTAAAAATGTCACCCATATAGCCTATAAATCATCACTCTTCAAAACTCTTCGACTCCTAAAAAAATCAAGTCCATTTCTTTTGTAACCTCAAGTCATCCAAAAAACACAACCTCTACTTATTTTCAAAAACAAAACACGCTGTGCAACCCACTCACGCATCCATACACAAACAAATTTGTGTGCGAGTCAGCAATCCCATTTCAACAAATGCCCATCACAACAAATACACATCGTAGAGCATTTATAATGAAAAAACTTTTTACTTTTGATTTATAGGTTTATACGAATTTCCAATATAAGGAGCAAACATTCTTGTTCGTTATGTTGGAAATTCATACAAATCTCAAGTAAAAAGTTTTTTCATTGTGAATGCTGTCTAACTGGCAATTTTCACTAATTACTAGTGATTACTTGTATAATAGGGTTCAACTATCGCTGGAATTCTGACAGATGACGCGCAAATTTGACAAAAAATAATACTACGATGTATTTTGAGTTTAATATTTACTATTTTGTATTTGTTCTTAAATGAATTATACGAGCGACTAAAAAAGAACGGCCTAAAAAATGTAATAAAACCGCCAAACCTATTTAAGAGACATGTGTATAATACGGAAATTGGCGTTTTTGATGTTCTTGTAGAGGTTGTAGCACTAATAATTTCACGGACGTGGTTATAATTTATTAAATGCTAATTTATTTTGTTTGTGTTAATACACGTTTTAATTTATAAATTCAGAATTACACTTGATTTATTAAAATATAATTTTTCACGACTATGTTTAAACACTCGTTTTTATGAAAGGCAAAAATATTTTGTTTTTTATGGCCAAAATGGATATTTTGGAGCGCGCGATACTAATTATATGAAATCTCAAAACCATCTGTCACGAAGCCAAAAATTGTTTTTTTTTTGTTGTTTTGTTTCGTAGTATCAATTGCTGTTGTTTTTTTTAGTGTTGACACACGAACGAATCACTCGGTTGCTTTCCAAAACAGGGATGGAGTAAAAAAACAGAAATTATCAATCCGAAATCGAAATCGAATTGAGAAAGCTATTGAAAGCGAGATGGAGTAAAAACAGAAAAATATTGCTACGTTTTTGCCTTGTCAATCAAGGTTCGTATCACTGGATTGTGAATAATACAAACTCAATTCAATTTATCACCAACGAATTTATTTATTTCACAAAATTTATTACAACACAGTTTATCAATCAAAATTCACAAAATCAATTTATATAAATTATTCTCAAATTTTACTAATCACTTTTACTTTTTATTTCGCACAAAAACACTTTTTAAATCACTTTTTAATTCCTTTTTAATCTTTATACTATCGCTTTCCAAATATTACTAATAATCTTACAAGTTTACACTATCGCGTTCCAAATACGAATAATAATCCAATTCGATCTTGTTCGCCTTTTTATATACACAAACCAAGCTTCTCGAAAGTTCACGACTTTTCCAGTTGGAATAGCGTAGAAACATTACGTAACAATTTTTATCATGGAAAATTCCATTTAGTACAGTAAACATTGAGCTATTAGTTTTACTTATTCTATTACACACTAGGTGTCACCGTCACACTACCCCTCACCTAAGCCTGTTCGTCCCGAACAGGACCCAAATCACCTCCTCTGTATAAGGCCAGCCTCTCCAAATGCACCACCTTTGGTTTACCTCGATGTCCCTTCCGTATCCGATAAACCACGTCGTTCATCCTTGTGATGACAGTATAAGGTCCTTCCCATGCTGGTTGCAGCTTCGGTGATAATCCCTTTTTCCGTTGCGGGTTGTGAAGCCATACTAATTGCCCTTCCTGGAAGCCCTGGTTATTTGCTCGTATGTCATATCGAGCCTTCATCCGGTCACTTGACATCCGTATTTTCTCCCGTACAAATTGATGAATCTCATTAAGTTCCTCTTTCATTCGGTCTACGTAATCTTGTCCACATAAAGCCGATGATGGTACAGCCCCAAACTTTAGATCTCCAGGTAACCGTAGATTATCTCCAAATAACGTTTTAGCTGGTGTCATTCCGGTTGTGTCATGTATAGCTGATCGATAGGCCATCAGAAACATCGGTATATGTCGATCCCAGTTGCGTTGGTTTTTCTCAACGACCTTTGCTAGATATTCCTCCAATGTACCATTGAATCTTTCCACCATACCGTCAGACTGTGGATGCAAAGGCGTTGTTCTCGTTTTATTTATACCGAGCATCTGGCATATTTCTTGAAACACCACCGATTCGAAATTCTGTCCTTGATCGGTATGAATCTCCATCGGCACTCCAAATCTGCTAATCCAATTGTTTACCACGGCATCAGCTATTGTTGTCGTCTCCTGATTGGGAATGGGGTACACCTCCGGCCATTTGCTGAAATAATCCATGATTACTAGCACATATTTGTTGCCGCTCTCAGTGGTGGGAAATGGGCCCGCTACATCCATTGCAATTCTTTCGAATGGTGCTCCAACGTTATATTGCTTCATGGTTCCACGACTTTTGCGTGCGGGTCCCTTCACCGCCGCACATTGGTTACATTTTTGGCACCATTCTATCACAGACTGCCTACATCCTGCCCAGTAGAATCGTTGACGTATCTTTGCTAGAGTTTTATTAATTCCAAGGTGGCCCCCACTTGCTCCTCCATGATACTCATTCAGAATTTCTACAATCCGGCACTTTGGTATCACCAGCAACAATTGCTTCACTTTGCCATCCATGCTTTCCCACAATCGTTTTAAACAGCCATTCTCAAGACGGAGGCTATCCCATTGAGCCCAATAAGCCTTGACAATGGGAGTTTTGTCCGCGATCTCGCTCCAAGTTGGCCGGTGTTCCTTTTCCTTCCAATCCATTATAACTGATAAATCCGTATCATCCAATTGCTCTTTCCTGATCATTTCGTCGGTCCACTCCTCATCAGGCAGCACTTGCGTAAGCCTAACGTCGATGATGCCTTCCTTTGCTTCAACATGGCCACAATGTTTACATTCTACTGGACACGGCCGTCTTGATAATGCGTCGGCATTTCTGTGTGCACTTCCCTTCCGATGTTCAATTTGGAAATCGTAGCTTTGAAGACGTTCGATCCAGCGTGCTACTTGTCCCTCTGGATTCTTAAATTGTAACAGCCACCGTAAAGCGCCGTGATCTGTCCGTAAATGGAATTTTTGGCCATAAAGATACTTATGGAAATGCTTGACACACTCCACTATAGCCAACAATTCTTTCCGTGTCACGCAGTAATTACGCTCCGGTTTTGATAATGTTTTGGAGAAGTACGCAATAACTCTTTCTTGACCATTAATTTTCTGTGATAACACACCTCCTATACCGTCATTACTTGCATCGGTGTCCAAAATAAATTTCACGTTGGGTATAGGGTACGCGAGGATTGGCGCGGCACACAACCGTCTCCTTAGTTCCACGAATGCTTCTTCCTGGTCATTCTTCCATTCGAATGCCTTGTTCTTCCTGGTCAACTCGTGTAAACTCTTGGCGATGTTGGCGAATCCTGGCACGAAGCGTCTATAATAGGTGCACAATCCGAGAAAGCTTCGTAATTCGTGTAAATTTTTAGGTCTTGGCCAGTTCTTAACCGCTGCGATCTTTTCTTCGTCGGTGTGAATTCCATTAATCGTTACGAGATGACCCAAATATTTGACTTCAGTTCTGAACAGCTTACACTTCTTTGGACTTAACTTCAATCCGGCAGCCTGTATCCGATCCAAAACTTCCGCCAAGTTCTTTAGATGCTCGTCAAAATCCTTCCCCATAACGATGATGTCGTCCAGATATATTAGGCAAGTCTTCCAATGTAATCCCTTTAACACGCGCTCCATTAATCGTTCAAAAGTCGCAGGGGCATTACATAATCCGAACGGCATAACATTAAATTGCCAAAGTCCGTTACCCACACTGAACGCTGTTTTCTCGCGATCTTCCTCATGGACTTCCACCTGCCAATAGCCGCTTTGTAGATCTAATGTCGAAAATATTTGAGCACCCGATAATGTGTCTAACGTGTCATCGATCCTTGGCAGTGGGTAGCTATCTTTTTTCGTCACAGCATTGAGTTTTCGGTAATCAACGCAAAATCTCATGCTACCGTCCTTCTTCTCGACCAATACTACCGGTGAACTCCATGGGCTATTAGATGGTTCAATTACTCCTGCTGCCTGCATATCTGTTACCATTCGATTGACTTCTTGTTGTTTTGCCAAAGGTAGTCTCCTGGGTGGTTGACGAATTGGCATCTCTGCTCCCGTATCAATGCGGTGCTTTACCATTGAGGTCCTTCCGTTATTATCCGATGTACTGCAGAATATGGACGTGTACCGTTTGAGTAGTTGATGTGCAGAATTTTTCTGTGCCTCGGTAAGATCTTCGGTCCATTTCTGCATAAGTTGTTCTACCATTTCTTTCTGCCCTTCCATGTCGGCTTTTTCAACCGGACTTCTCTGTTCACACTTTACTATAGTTGAAACCTCGTTACATTTTCCGATGACTGTCCCTTTCTTGATGGTTTTCGTCTTATCCGAGAGATTTAGAGTCCTAATTGGTACTCTATAGTCGTTGTCTGGTTTAACTAGGGCTTTCCCGATTATAATTTCCTTGGCTCCGTTCTCCTCTTCGTTAGCTTCCACAACCCACAACCTGGGTGACCCAGAACCTCCCTCCAATTTTCCCCATAGGATCGTCTCCGAATTCGGTGGCAGCTTCTCCCGATGATCAATAATAATTCGCCTGATAGTTGCTCCGGCACTGCTAGATTGAAGTGGCAACTCGATGTTATCGTAACTTAAAACTCCTCGTCCAACATCCACCACTAAGCCATTTGCCCTCATGAAGTCCATCCCCATTATGACTTCATCCACAATATCTGCAATCAGCACTTCGTGTTGGAAAAGAGTTCTCCCGATTTTTATTTTCACGATCTTTTTGCCTTTTATTATTGAACTATCTCCAGTTGCTGTTTGTAACTTCAATCCATTAGCTGGTTGTACACCTCCATCGATCAGATCTTTACGGACAATCGTGCGATTTGCTCCCGTATCCAGAGTGATGATGCAATCCGTGCCATCAATGTCGCCTTTGATTGTTAAGCTGTCACCGCCTCTTGCTACTTTCGAAACGCGGATGGAGGTTATGGGGCAATCGGTTGTGGGAGTCAGCTTCTGCCCCTTTAAGCTGACTCGTTGTAGTTTAACGGCTCCGCCGTCATTTGGCCTTCTTGCCCAGCCAACGCCTGCTCTCCGCTTGGTCGTCGCTGCATAGGAGATGGTGATCTTCCCCTTTTTCTTCTTAATTCCCAGCAGTCGCGAGAGATGTGACCGACCTTATCACATGCCCAACATCTGATTTTGCCGCTTTCATCTCGGTATCTTGGTGTTGCCCGCTCGTTGTTTATGCTTGTATCGATTTCTACTCGGCGTATTTTCATTGACGGTTTGGTGATGGCTTGTGCAGTTTCATTTGTTAACGCACAAGCGATGGTTTCCGCAAAGGTTGCTTTAGGTGACAACATCACCGCCCTGCGTGTCTCTGGATCTCGAATGCCGTCAATGAATCCGTCAATTTTTAGTCTTTCCATATAATCAGCCGATGTACTGGTATGTGCTAGATGTACTAGCCGCTCGATTGCCGATGAAAATTCCTGAAGTGATTCTCCTCCCTTTTGGTAGCGGCTTTTCAATTCCATTCGATAGATTTCACGCTTGTGGTCACTGCCGTACTTCCTATCCAGCGCCTTCATAATTTCGAGATAACTGTTGCGATCTTTTTCCGGAATTGTTTGTAAGGCCTCCGCTGCTTCACCTTTAAGGGCCACTATTAACGCTGCGACAAGATGTTCATCATTCCAACGGTTTTGATTAGCTGCCGTTTCAAATTGAAATTTGAAAATGCCGAAAGATGTTGTACCGTCGAAGTTTGGTGGTTTTAACTTAACTGATTGAATGGTTTGTACCACTTGTGTTGTTGTTCCACTTGCCTTGATATCAGTTAGCTCTTTCCCGAGACGTTGAACCTCCGCTTGTAATTCAGCTTGTAATTTATGTTCCACATCTTGAATCTCCATTTTAAATTCCGTTTTAGCGTGTTGAATTTCAGTTTGCAATTCCGTTTGCAATTTTTCTACTTCTTCACGTAGCGAAGTGGATAACTCGATAAATTTCTCGTCCATTCTCTTTTGCCCATCTGCAATTTCCTGGATTGGTTGTTCAATTTTCTCTATTTGTTGTATCATCTCTTGGTTAGACTGATTTTGTTGTTCCAACTGTCGTTTTATTTCTTCGTTTGACTGGTTTATAGTCTCCAACTGCCTCACATTTTGTTGTTCCATTTCATTCTTAATTTCTTGGTTTGACTGGTTTATAGTCTCCAACTGCCGCACATTTTGTTGTTCCATTTCATTCTTAATTTCTTGGTTTGACTGCATCCGTTACTTTCTCTCCAAAATCATAATGTTCCGCGTCCAGCCCTTCGTTCTGCATGGCCTCACGTAGTCGCGCTTGTAAAGCTGCTTTAGTACCATCAGTAGCCAAACCCCGTTTCTCTAGTTCTCTTTTTAATTCTGAAACTTTTAATTCGTTGAGAATCATTTTCTTTATCTTTTTATTCACAATCCCACCGCTGTCACCAAATGCTACGTTTTTGCCTTGTCAATCAAGGTTCGTATCACTGGATTGTGAATAATACAAACTCAATTCAATTTATCACCAACGAATTTATTTATTTCACAAAATTTATTACAACACAGTTTATCAATCAAAATTCACAAAATCACTTTATATAAATTATTCTCAAATTTTACTAATCACTTTTACTTTTTATTTCGCACAAAAACACTTTTTAAATCACTTTTTAATTCCTTTTTAATCTTTATACTATCGCTTTCCAAATATTACTAATAATCTTACAAGTTTACACTATCGCGTTCCAAATACGAATAATAATCCAATTCGATCTTGTTCGCCTTTTTATATACACAAACCAAGCTTCTCGAAAGTTCACGACTTTTCCAGTTGGAATAGCGTAGAAACATTACGTAACAATTTTTATCATGGAAAATTCCATTTAGTACAGTAAACATTGACCTATTAGTTTTACTTATTCTATTACACACTAGGTGTCACCGTCACAATATAATTTAGTGTTCAATTATATTTTCTATTGTCCATCTAATTTCGCTAGATGACAGTACGCCACACAAAAGATATTTTGTGCGCTAACCCATATTGTCGTGGTGAGCTAATGTCAATTTATATAAGTAAACAATTAATTTATATAAATTGAATGAGTGAGCCGCTACATTCTAAAGGGTGTTTTTTTTTAACCCGATAGAACTTGAAATTGTAAAAAATAACACAAAAAATTAAATTGTAATCAAACATTTTTTTTTTATTCAAAAGATCAATACATAACATTAATATTTGAAAATGATTTCGGGCAAATGGGCACCGCGGCTGTTCTTGACGAAATGCATTCTAGACGTCCAATTTTGTGCCTCTTTTTAGAGCACTGCTGGCCGTATGTCACAAATAACACGAACAATGCTGGCCTCCAAGGCGTCAATTGTTGCTGGTTTATCAGTATAAACCAGTGACTTCACGTAGCCCACAGGAAATAATCGAGAGGTGTCAAATCGCACGACCTTAAAGGCCAACACACATGACAGGTCCATTTCTCGAAATCAACCATCGCCAAATTTTGATTTTAATAATGTCATGAAAATTTGTTGTTCCTGTACAATGTTATGTCCGAGGGTGGGCAAATTTTATTTCTGTCTATATTGACAGAGAAATAAAATAAAAAGATCGAGTTGGTTTATTTTCAAGATATACAGAAAATGACCCGATTTAGACGTGTTTTCTTGCATCAGCTTTCTCTGTTTTCAAAAAATCAGTTTTCGTTTAGACGTGTTTGCTTGAATCAGTTTCACTGTTGTTATTTATCTATGTGTGTGTAAAAATCCTCTAGTTTAAAAAAATGAATAGTAGAGCATATATGTATTAGAAAACTGATGAAGAAAAAATTAAAAAAAATATTTTGGACTATATAAGCACGGATACTTTTGGTATTCCTGAATTAATTCTAATGTTTGTCCCCGACTCCAATTGTCCGTTTGATATTCCAAATTTTCTGTCATCTTTACAAACTATCTAAAAAAAAAAACATGACCTTCGGAAATTTTATATAACTATTTTGTTTGTGTTAGTGCAAAGAAACAGACGAATCAAACAAAATTTTCGTTGAAAAAAGAATCACAAAAATATGACCTTCGAAATCAATTTATAGAGAGAGGGGTAAAGAAACGAGGAAAGAAACTGATGCAAGAAAACACGTCTTAAGGTGGATTTATATTATCAGTTACTTTCAGTTCCTACTCGTATCGTGTCAGACATCATCAATTTATACTATCCGTACCTTTCAATTCAGGCATTTTCCTCGTATCTTTTGGTTACGTATAGAGTAAAGATAACACACAAAAATACAAAAATGTTTTAGTAGCAATTTACAATTTTTGTTTGTTTCGCTATTCTTTCGTATTTTTTCGCCTTCAGATATCATACAAAACATTCTTTTCAACAATACGTGTCTGTGTCGATACGAGTGGGAACGGAAAGGAACTGATAATATAAATACTCATATAGAAAGTACATGTAACAATGTTTTTTTTGTCTGACACGATACGAGTAGGAACTGAAAGGAACTGATAATATAAATCGACCTTAAATCGGCTCGAAAACGTATAATATTGCGAATGCTGTTGCTAACCTTTTTCGCAATTTGACGTCACTTGTTGTCAAAAATGCTGATATTTATATGGAGTTTCGTGATATTTTTATTAATTTTTTAAATAAATGGAAAATAAATGATTTATTTTTTTATTCTTGCCATTAATTGTTTTTCGACTTTATGTTAAAATTAAACATTTCAATTTTTATTTTAGTTATATACTGCAATACTTTTGGAATTAAATCGGGAGAAGAGGCATGTTTTAATATTCGTGTCTAGAGCAGACTGTTTGAGCACATTGCATAACAAATTTCGGAATTTATGAGTAGAATTTTTTTGTTAAATGCAGAGAACGTTTAGATTTTAATTATTTAATTCAAAAATTTAGGAGTGTTCTATTTTAAATATACTAAATTTGAATAATTCCTATTGCAACAAAACTATCATTTGTACTTCTGATAAGAACACATATAGAACACTAAACAGTGAATGGG
Organism: Tipula vernalis; assembly: GCA_958295665.1. Classification (NCBI taxonomy): domain Eukaryota; kingdom Metazoa; phylum Arthropoda; class Insecta; order Diptera; family Tipulidae; genus Tipula; species Tipula vernalis. The sequence goes on along the minus strand of OY282558.1, from coordinate 244,341,298 downwards.
GCTTTTGATTTAGTTGTAGCGAAAACCATAAGACAGTAAATGAAATAAGCCAGAGATTTAATTTTAATATATAGTTTTATTTAATTTCCTTTTTTTCAAATTTATATTTTCTATTAACTGGGCGTTTAATAACCGAATTTTAAAAAACATTTTACACCTAAAAAACAATTTTTGTTTAACTGAAAACAATAATTTGTTAACTGAATTTTTATTTAATACATTTTTACATTTATATTTAACGTTGAATATGGTCATAATATTTGAATAGGTACGTGGATAACAATAATTTGAAGCCAAACGAAAATAGATGGCAAAAATTTGAGTACATACGTAAAAAAATAAAAATTTTAATAATTGGTATGTATGTTTAAATGGCCAAAAACATTTAATAATTTAATTGTTTTATGTTATGTACTCATAATTTTTTCTACCCTTTTTTCCATTTATTTTAGACATTATATACTCCAAGGAATTATTTCTCAAATATTTGGACCATAAAAAAAAATATAAAGCATAAAAAGGGTCTCGGTAGACCATCATTATCAATTGTAAATACGGTTTGTTAAAAAAAATTACGATTATTTTTGATTTATTTAAAAAATTAATCAAAAAACCGCCAAACTTCATATAAAAATATGTTTTTTTGACTACACGAGACGTGATGCGCAAAGAACTACGAAAATGAGACACGGGAATATACTACGTTTTTTTTCTGTATACCTTGGTTTATTTTCATACTTTCTTTTTCCTGAGGGCCTATTCTCGAATTCCACATCCATTTTCCACATGCGGACATCTGTCAAAATTCATCAAAACGTTCGGAAATTTTAATTCATATACAAAACACATGCGGCATTGACATTTTCCTATATGGGGAATTTTTTCCACATGCTTATACCCATTCGGAAATATTCCCTTAGTACCGAAAAAATTCAATTTTTATGATTGACAGATGTCCACATGTGGAAAATGGATGTGGAATTCGAGAATAGGGCCCCTGATCGTGCGATTACGAAATGTGTAATACCTTTTTTTGCTTTTGTTATAATACACTATATATAACTTTTTTTTGTTTACGATCGATTATTATAAATTAGGTAACTGAATTATAATATTATTAGTAATTGTTACTGTAATTTTTTGCGACTAAATAACTAAAAATGTACAAAACTCAAACATGAAACAAAAAACAGTTTGTAAGAAAAAGTAAAGATAATAAGAAAATAAGAAGAAATAATAAGAAAAGTATTACGCATTTATAATATCGTAATTGCACAATAAGGAAAGTACTAAAACAAAATATCTCGCTTTTTTTATTTTCTCTGTATACTATCAAAGCTTACCTAAATATACATATATTTAGGTAAGCTTTGATACTATATATTGAAATAAAATTTCCCCACCCTCGGGCATAACATCGTACAGGAACAACCAATCATTAGGAGTTGCAACGCAATACTAAAGAAAATAAACAAAATCATTTTATTTTCATACTTTTTGTTTTGTTATTTTTTTTTTGTTTTGATTTTAGTCTCTCCCGTTGTTTTGTAGCCAAAAATTTTAAAAAACTCTGAAACGGCCTTGAATAAAAATATTCATTAATAATTTTTTTTTTTGGCCAATATTATAACTAAATATTATTATGTATGAATACGAAAAAAGCTCCTGGTTACGATCTTATTACTGCAGAATTCTTAAAAGAATTGCGAAGGAAAGCTCTGGTGAAGCTCGCCAATCTTATGAATGCAGCAAATATGTACCAAGCTTATGGAAAATTGCAGAAGTAATCATGATCCCAAAACCTGGGAAACCACCACACATAACATCGTCTTATAGACCAATTTCGCTATTGCCAGTTATGTCCAAACTCTTTGAGAAGCTTCTGGTAAAAAGATTAAATCCGATAATCGAGAGTAAAAACTTGATCCCAAATCATCAGTTCGGTTTTCGCAACCACCACTCAACAATTGATAAAGTACATAGAATAATCAGTATAATTGAGAAAGCAATAGAGGAGAAAAAAGTCTGTTCAACAGTATTTCAAGACGTTGCATAAGCGTTTGATAGAGTGTGGCATGAATGACTTAACCACAAGTTAAGAAATCTTCTACCAATGCAATTTGCTAAGATACTGGAATCTTTCTTGAAAGATAGGTTCTTCAGGATTAAGTTAGGTGATACATTTTCTGAATTGAAAGAAATCAATGCAGGAGTTCCACAGGGTAGTGTATTAGGGCTGGTTTTATACCTACTATGCCTAGGGGTGAAGTTCGATTCTGGCCTAACTCAAAAAGTTGCTTGGATCCGATTCGTTGCGTTCCTCTTTCACATCTCTTCCTTAATTCAAGCTCAAGACATGTTTTGGAAACACCACTCTCTTACCGTGAGCATCACCAGCATAGTAGGGCAGACTCCCAAAAATAAAAATACTAAATGCCTCGATAAAAAGGAAGACCTCCAATAAATTTATATTAACTACAATATGAAATTAGGATACTGCGAGACACTTTCTTTCTTTGCGCACCAACGATTAATGCTAAGCGGCTTTGTGGAGTTTTTTATTATAGTATGTGAAATATTCATACCTAAATGTAAATATTTTTGAAGCATGTTTACTATAAATCATCAAAGGAGGGTCTGGGACGGTAGCCATCTTCCCCTGAGGTATACAATGAAACTTGTTTTAGGATATCACCACCAATTCCATAGCCAAAAAATGTTCATATTTATACCACCACCAATCCCCTAGCCAGCTATTAATGCTGTGTCAGAAGCCTATGTCTGGAGAATTCTGCTGACGGAACACTAACGCGTCTCTAAGTTCAGATTTCTGGTGCAACTTCGGCTCAAGCCTCATAATGCAGTCAAAGTCATGAGCATCATGATAAATACCGTTACAAACGGCTCAATAAGATCTTTAGAAAATACTTTGTATGGTGCAAATCGTTGCCGTTAAAGTGAAGGAAAAGGAAAAAATAATGAGGTTTTGCTGAAGGAAAATGAATTAAATTGAATGTACATAACAGTATTACAGGGTTAATATATGTTAAGCTAGTATTAGTAATATCGTATTACTATTGGTCATTGACAATGTTTTGTGTGAGTTACGTTGAACACCACATACTGCTACCTAGGTGGAATATGCTCTATAAAAACACATAACGTCTTTATTTTCGAGTCGCTTACAAAACAATGACAAAAATAAATATAAATAATTTCCTGTCCCTACAGTTTCCAAATCTTGTTATTTTCATTTTTCGAAAGAATTTCGTTATTCAGTATCCATTATCTGATGTAACTACATATAAGTACAAACATATACATACATACAATGTAACAAAATCGATTTGTTATTTTTTCGATTACATACAGAAAATTGAAGCTTATATCATATAGTACTATTTTATCTATTAGACAACCAATTCTATATCCAAGAGTAGCACGACCACACTACTCTGAACATGCACGTATTCATGTTTGTGTGGGGATGGAGTTTACGAGTATGTACATAGAAAAGTTTTGTAAAATAAATATTTTATTGGAAATTATATAATAATAATGAAAAAGTTTTTTCTCCTTTTTTCGGGGTAAAAGGAAAAACTTCTTTGCTACTACCAAAAAATTATTAGCTTAGCTCTTTTTAATGTTTACATTACACATCTACAGAAATATATATAAATAGTACAGCACGAAACTTGGATATAATTGAATTTTATTTGGTTTGGTTTTACAAAACTTTTAAAATTTATAGTTGGTCTCGTGCGCACAAATATCGATAAATAAAGTACGACCTGGGATAAATCGATAACAAGAAAATCAAACCTTTTCCCATTAGATACAATTTTTTACCTGTTGTTTCCTTACGAGAAATCTATTGATTCATTATCAAATCACGTAATCAAAATTACTTAGATACGAATAAAATAAAAATTACGTTACAGCATCAACATTCACAAATCACATGGATTATACCCACAAGGATATCACAAAAAACAAACTGTATGGTTGCATCCATTAATTTGTATTAGTTAGAAAAGAAAATGGAATGGAAATCCTTAAAATAACAAACAATAAAATATAAATCGAGTTTTGGAAAATGAAAAACTTTTAATCTTTTATTTATGTATATAGAAACACAACTCAGTAATAATAATAGTCGTGCAATAACATAAATAATTCACTTTGTACATACATAAGAAAAATCACTCTCTACACATAAAGAGAACATGCAAATATGGTTTACGTGCAACTTTAGAAAATCACGTAAATCTTGAGAATGGATAAAACATTTACAAACTAAATCTAATTTTAGAACTTTAAGTTTTTGTTGTTTTATTGTGCCACATTATCACTCTGAGACATTACAATGGAATTTTCGTGTGTATTGTTGATCTAAATACACCTTGTTTAGATTTATAACCAACTTTTAACGGAATTAAATTATGTAGTTTGATTTGGAATTATAATTTTTCTTGGGAGATTAGCACTTTATATCTTACTGATTTGTTTATCGACAACCTTATAGGTGAAACAACCAATAAACATCACAATAAAAAGGTTTCATTCAATTAACGAAATAGTTATGAAAACCTATTATGGATATGTGAATTTCAACAGAATCTGCGGCTATGGCGTCTTTACCTACCTCAAATTATTAAATAACAATTATCGTTTGTGGTTCTAATATTTATTTATTTAACACGGATTAGCCCGATTGGAAAGCTTTTGGATCATAGGAGTTGACTTTTCCACAAGAGAATGTATGGTATATTGCTTAGACATAATTCGAATCGGCTGGATTATTTGAATTTTTACAAATCTTTGGATTGTTCGTAGATTGTTTTTCTTAGAAAAACTGGCGTTCTAACTGAAACATTTTTTTTTTATTTGAGTAATATGGATTCTTCTTGATTTTAATTTAATAGATTCTGCGAACAGAATTTTGATTTTGTTTTTTTAATAAAACCATTGTTCATTTACCATTCATCCAAATTCTCCAACCAATTCTTAATGAAAAATTATTTGTTTTATATTGATCAAATTTGGCCATTTATCATTTCACCAGCTTTAAGAGCTTCTTCTTAATGAACTTGGCGCAAAAAATAATCGACTTTGCCGCCGATGTTGATATTCTGGCCGGCATCTTCATTTTTTGATACAATACTATGCAAAACACCTTTTCTGCTGTGTCTTTCAAGCAACCATTTATAGGTCATTTTGCGCCTTTCGATGTCCCCTGGCTTCAACTGGTACGGCACCCAAATTGTGTTTTTTTTTGCACAAAATTCAACATATTATACGCTAAAAAAAATTGCTTTGGCACTTCGACAAAATAACACTTTCTGAAAAATAATGCCACATAGTACTGCGATGCGATATAGTACTAGTTATGCCATTTCTTGAGAATCCCTTAACATTAATGCACACTCCTAATAGATTTAAAATTATTCTTCAAAAATTGAAAATCGGTATACTATATAATTGAAATATTCTAAAATAATTTATAGAAAGAATTGTTATATTTTAACAAAAATATTTTAACATTTGTCTTACTATTAGAAGAATGATAGAAACGATAAAACTATTTGATTTACATCTGCAAGGTTAACGGAAATACAACTTAAAATTACAACCATGCAAATGTAATTTTCTAAGGAGAGAAATTAATTAGTTAGGGCATATAATAACAGATTAAGAGATCAGACCAATCCCTAAGATGGTAGAAAATGTCATTAAATATCACATCGCCATGAACAACCGTGAAATTCAGTCCTTCTTGGAACTCGCTAACTATTATATGAAATTCATACCAAATTTTTCGGAGATTAGCGAACCAATTAACTAGTTACTTAAGAAAATTGTAATTTATAGATGGTCAGAAAATTGTGAAAATCTTTTCGAATTCTGAAGCAGAAGCTGACCACCTCACAAATTTTAAACTACCCAGATTTCAGTAAAACCTTCGTTCTTACTACCGATGCAAGCGAATACAGCCTCGAGGTCGTGTGAAGCCAGCCCTTCCCGTCTTCTGCGATGGAGATTGAAAAAGCAGAATACGATTTTACAATTGTGCAAAGGGCAGGTTCTAAAAATACGAATGCTGACGCATTATCAAGAATAAACCATGTTGATAAACCAACTACGTGCAAAGGATATGAACAGACGTCTTCTTCTGGATGCTGCTTTATCGGAAATTTCCTACTTGGTCACATCGATTCGGCTTATACATTTGGAAACCAACTATAAACGTCCCAAGCAGGACATTGCATAATCACTAATTTTGGGCGCTAGAGCATCATTCCAGCAACTATCGTGAAAACAACCCAATCAATAGATTAGTAGAATCATTCAATAACGTAGAGGATCAATTCTATTTTAATCGATCAAAAGACAATTTCAAAAAAGATTTGAAAACCAATTTTTTAAATTTATGTTTAACTCCCTGGCAGCTTTAAGTGTGAAGAAAACCATTTAAAATTTTGACTTAATTTTATTATTTTCTAAATTTCTTGTTTTCTAAATTTCCTAAATTTAAAATTTGTTTAATAATCTATGTGTTGGTGATTATTTTTTTATTTTTTTATATGAAATCATAAAAGTTACTGACAAAATCGATTTCTTTAAATTAAATAAATAAAACGTGGTAAATATGGTTTAATATAATTTAAAAATTTGAACTTAACATTAAATTTTTGCAATTTTAAGCCCAGTTTTCTGGCATTTTTAATGATACAACTGTTCAAAATTAATCAAATATATAAAAATCTCATTTTAAACTACTACATACTGGATTAATTAAATTTTCTTATCATTACAATTTTAATAAATAATAATTAAAATGACATATAGAGTCTATTTCCTTATAACTTTATAAAACAATTTTGGTTAAAGCGATTACTTCAGTACTGTCAGATAGAGCACAAAACACCGGTCGTTACTTGTAAATAGTTTTTTGGAATAATACTATCATCCTCTTTATTACGGTATCCGTTTTCAGGTAAATTCACACGGCGTGCGTTTGATTTTGCACTCAGTTGTGAATAGCAGTTAACTTTTTTAATTTTTTTTAAAGTTTACGGCCACGGATGGTTTCCAACTCCACTTGTACATATTTTCTCTTGACAAAATATAAATCACAAACGGCTCATGCCATTTTTTGTACAACAACTAACATAAATAATATAACTAATTTCTATCTTTGATAATAAGAAACAAATTTGAAGTTGGTTCCTTTTTCGATTAATACAATTTTTGGCATATCAGTTTTATATTCCACAATTTATTATTTATGTTTTATTTTAATAACACAATTTTTAAATTATTTTCTCCTTAAACTTATTAAAAGGCTAAAATTTTACCAAAAAATATGAAAATTTCATTTTAATCGTCAAAATATTCAACATAAAATGGCAATAAATTGAGCATAAAATACAATTTATGCTCAATTGGCACAACGTTATGACAAAAATATTAATGCATGCCCAAAACCATTTTTGTGTATGTATTTAGCAAAATGTACTAAAAATTGTCACGAAAAAAAATGGACTTTTTTTGTCAAGGGAAAAATACATAAGTGGAGACCAGCCATCAATTGTAGTTAGGTTTTTATTATTATTTCTAATGGGATCTATTTCAACACCTTCGAAGTTCTCTATGTATAGCGCACAGTGTATTAAGTTGTGTGATAGCAGCTTTGAGTGGTGGTGGTGAGAACGAAAAGAATTGCTTTTTATATTGTTTTTTTGAAGGTCATTCCAGAATTAAACAAGATACATTTTTAAAATGTAAACGATATAACCAAAAACGATATAATACCGAGACGTCTCGTGAACATTTATTTTCAAAAAAAAAAAAAAAATAACAACAGCAAATGGAAAATACAGTAGAACTGTAATAACTTTATCTTCTTACTCTCTTTAAATAAGACTCTCTGCTGTTAATTTCTTCTTATTACGTTATTTACAACCATAAATTGGTATTAGATTTGCGTTTGACTTCGAATTGAGTTTGCTCTACGAGTATAATGAATCAAAAACAAATCGAACAAAAATTCGTATTTCTCACTACTTTTATTTTTGTTTATTTTTTGGGTTTACAATTTTTATGTTTGAGTGCATACAAACAAAATGTGTGATTGTTTGTAACAAATATATAATAGTATATTATACACCAAGGTTGAAAAGTATGCTATTATAGCCCGCGCGAGTTTATAACCCGAGACGCGGAGCGTCGAGGGTTATTGTAAGTGAGGGCTATAATAGCACTTCTCAAGCGTGGTGTATATACTATTTTTCCACTACTAGTCGTAGAAGGCACACCAACCATTAAGGTTTTCTGTTGATAACAAAATTAATTTGATAAAGGAAACACATGCTCTTTAAAATTCTTAATAAAATTTCGGAAAATATACTTTTGGCATATTTTCAAGAGTATTCAGTTAATAAAAAGGCCTCCTCTTTATGGGCACATTATTCAATGTTAAAATTAACTCTCTAAATGGAAATATTGGTATTTCGAAATTTTACAAACTAGTCGCATTTTTAATTCGAAAAATTGTTGACTATCGCCAAGAAACTCAATGGTTTTCACTTATGAGGGCACAGTTTTCGAAGAACTTCTGCTACTTTATTAGTAGTGAGTGGGGGTAATCTACTTCAACTTATGCAACATGGTGGATGGAAATCTTGTTAGTAGGTAGTTTGTTAGTTAATAAAACACAAATAAACATATATTCCCTTTATTCACCGGTCATGATTTAATTAATACCAGTTTAGCTCTAAATATGGAACAAGATAATCATTTTTTTTTCTGTGACGACACACAACTGTAGTATTAATAGAGACGTAGAAATTACAACAACAAGTAAAAAAACGAAAAATAAAAAAACACTCGCTCTTTCTCTATTTATTTATAAACACGTGGCGAAATTGTATGACATCAGGAACACGTGTCTCGAAAGATCGAGCTAACCTTGTTTGAATCATATTCACCGGTGTTCCAGCGCATCGCATACTAACTACTTTAACACAATTTCTTATTAAATTAAATTTAAATTTAGCTTTTAACAAAACCTATTTTGAGCAAGAGCTCATTCATAATAGCTTGTATCAGGAGTGGTCGAAAACAAAATAATACAAAAAAACTGCGCCAAGATCACAGAGCCGGTATTTAAATCAATCATATATCCTGGGTGATCCCTCCAAAAACGCATTTTCATCAGGATCCTTGCATTCTCATTTTCTGAACCGAGGATTGTGGTACATTTGTTGAACGGCGGTTGCAATCAGTTTCTCACATCCATCCAAAATAATATCACTACGGTTCGGCCATTTTGCTGTTCTGCACAAAGTTTTTTTTAAAAGTAGAATTTAAATTATTTGAAGAATAAATGAAATAAAAACACATCCATTTGACTTGACTCAAAAGTTAAAGCTATTTTTTCAAGAAAATTTTTCTGAATACATATTTTTTACCTCTCTCAAAACAATCTCGAATTAGTTGGAGAGTAAATTTACTTAAATAGAGAATTATGTTTTTAAGGTTTTAAGTATATTGCCTAGGGGCTCACTGTATAGATCATGTTTTCAAAAGCGATTATTATTAATACGTGATAATTAAATTGATGATTTTGACTACTTTTTATAAACGTTATTTTGAAAAACGTCAGTAATATATTTTTGATTTTGTAGTGACATCTAGTGGAAAACGCTCTTTACTTTTTCTTTGATCGTGCTGCCTCTTTCGGAAAACATGATCTATTGTTCGAAATATAATTTCTACACCCAATTAGGTATTTTCTACACTCAACTAATTTGAATTTTTATTTATTCGACACGAGCCATCTTTATGAAATCTACTATAGTTTTTGATACAACCTTGCAACATAAAAATGTTCGTTGTATAACAAAAACGAAGAGTGAAAATTGTACGCTTTTGATTGTTTATCGTTTCACATAAAGAAATATTTGTAAATGTGAGTACATAATATTATAAACTTGATTTTGTCTAAACAATTTTTTTAAACATTCATACAAATCGGTTTTTATATTATAATTGTTTCGTTTACCGTACCAATCAAAAGAATCACACAATTTTCCTCAATAGTAACGTGGAGTTTAATTAATATAAATTAAATATTGCAAACCTTATTAAATATCGTAGATAATATTGTAATTCGCACATTAGTTAGTATACGCCAATGAAGTTGGGATGCAATTTAATTACTCGCACAGTTAAATACTGAGGACAAATTAACATTTTACTATAGTTAATTGTATTAACTAGTTGGATTTGGTAATTTTTTTTTTATATAAGAAGTTTCAGTAATTTTTTGTGCTATGGAAATGATATAATCCATAATACGAAAATTTTACGTTTTATTTTTAAAACAGTTTCTGTTATTATTTATAAGAACATTTAACAACAATAAATAAACACAATAAAAAATAATAATTAATTTTTTCAAGAAGACTTTCTTATTATGATATATTTGATTATAATAATTATAATTTATAATTATTTAATTTCACCACCGGTATCGGATATTACATCCTTCTTCAGGTCTGAAACTTCTACTCGAGTAGAAGTTTCAGACCTGAAGAATAAATTGTTTGTTTTTTTTACGGCTTTCAAAACTATCTTACTTCATGGTCAGTCCATCCATAAGTATTTATGTAGAGTTTCTCAAAATAATTTGCGTAGACTGAATGTTTGTTAAAGTATCTATACTTTCCTTTTCGCTTCTCCTTTTCTTCGGTTTTTTTGCTCTAATATATGGGGCATCGTAATAATTTTTTTTCATTTATTTCACAGTTTAAGTGTTTCGCTCATTTAGAGCTCTTTATAAAATTTTTCGCTCTTGCTCACAATAAAATGTTTTTTCAGTTTGCTTTTACGCTATTACACTCTAATGATAAACACAAAAAAAAATTATTTCGCTCTTTCAAAGTTATTGAAATTTTTATTCTTGCTCTTAAAACAGGGAGCGTAAAAGTTAAAAATATCGCTCCCAACCCATTCTACAGAGCGATTGAAGAAAATACAGTAGGGAGCGATATTCTTTGTAACAAACGAATTGCTATTTGAATATCATTAAATAAAGAAAGATCAATAATCGATATTTAGATAAATTTCTGGAATATTGCCAACTAGGATGGAACTTGGCTATTCCTTAACCAATTTTAGAGAAATTTGACATGTGCGTTGGAAACGGGATTCTAAAATGATTTTTGGATAAAGTTCTTGAATATGGCCAGTTGTGATGGAACTTGGCTATTCCTTAACCGATTTCAGAGAAATTTGACATGCACGATAGAAATGGGATTCTTAAATGATTTCTAGATGAAGTTCTGGAATATGGCCAACTAGAATGGGACTTGGCTATTCCTGAACAGATTTTAGTGAAATTTGACATGTGAGGTGGGATTTTAAAATGATTTTTGTATCAAGTGAACTTGACATGCTTGATGAAAATGGGATTATACAATGATTTTTAGATGAAGTTCTGAAATATGGCAAACTAGGATGGAACTTGGCTATTCCTTAGCCGATGTTAGAGAAATTTTACATGCGCGATAGAAGAGGGACTCCAAAATGATTTCTAGATGAAGTTCTGAAATATGGCCAGTTAGAATGAAACTTGGCACTTTCTTAACCGATTGTGATGCAATTTGACATGTTCGTTGGAAATCAGATTCTAAAATGATATTCCTATTTCATTAGCGAACTGTCACCCATTTTTTCTTATTATCCTTTGATTGCGATTAAATTTCCCGGCAGATGTCTAACAAATATATTAATATGAGTAACCTAACAAGATTACGGCAGATGAATATTAAATATATCAATATGAGTAACCTCAAAAGCTATTGTCTGTGGCAGCTTCCAAAATCCTTGCAGCTGCCGAGATTTATCTGCTGTGAGGCAGATCTAAAATCGGTAGAGAAATAATCTGTAATTTCCATCCTATTTGGCCATATTCCAGAACTTTATTTAAAAACTATTTTAGAATCCCACTTCCAACGCACATATTGAATTGCATCAGAATCGGTTAACGAATAGTCAGGTTCCATCTAAACTTTTCACATTTCAGAAACTCATCTAAGAATCATTTTAGAATCCCATTTCCATTGCGCATGCCAAATTTCAACTAAAATCGATTAAGAAAGGGCCAAGTTCCATCCTATTTCGCCGTATTCTAGAACTGCAACTATAAATCATACACAATCGGTTAAGGAATAGCCAAGTCTCATCCTAACTGGCCATATTCCAGAACTTCATTTAAAAACCATTTTAGAATCCCTTTTCCATCGCGCATGTCAAATTTCACCAAATTTGGTTAAGGAATAGCCAAGTTCCATTCAAATTGACCATATTCCAGAACTTCACTCTAAAAATCATTGTAGAATCCCGTTCCCATCGCGCATGGCAAATTAGGCTGTTAAGGAATAGCCAAGCTAACTCTCTGTTCTTAGTAATTTGACGTTAGAAATTCATTTAACTACAATATTTTGAATAATTTACTACAACGAGAAAAGAGAAAACAGATTCAGAAGAGAAAATGGAGCATATCAATTAGGAACCGGTAGTTTACTCTCCATCGGAGTTGGACCACTTTATAAATTTGTCATTCCTGACTGTAGCTGGGTTTCTGTCTTCTTGGTCATTTTCCTTGGGTCTACTACGAAATCTCGATTTTCAAAATCCCGTATTAAAAATCCCGGTTTCCAAACTTCTGGTTTTCAAAATCCCGGTTTTCAAAATCCGGGTTTCGAAAGACATATTTTTTTTTTAAATTCTGCTGAAGGAAAATTTTAATATTGAAACAGGATTTCGTAGTACACCCGTAAAATAAAAATAAAAATCGAGGTTTTCTGAAAACCGGGATTTTTATTTTTGCAGAACCGGGATTTTAAAAACCGGGATTTAGAAAAGCAGGATTAACAAAAAAAAAACAGGATTTTGACAAATCGGGATTTTGAAAACCGAAATTTCGTTACACACCCGTCTTCCTTACTTTAGATTTTGTTGTGAAATAAAGGAGTGGTTTAGAGCGGGGTTATTGTGATTTCATTTTCTTGAAAGCAAACGGATTGTTTAGCCTTTGGTGGGAAGTGTTTAATTCATACTTTTGGGTATAAGGGTATGTTGATTCCTTTTAAGTTTAAGAGAAGTATGTCTGTTTATCAAATGTTTTTTTTCGGCTTTTTATAGACTCCAATATATTCGTGAAAATGGAATTCACAGGATTTTCCATTGGTTAATCAGAAACAAAATTAAGAGGCCAATTATTCATAATATATCTACCCAAAAAAAATAGAAATGTCGATTCCCCCCGTACTTTACCCAAAGAGGTTTACACAGTGTATAACCCTGAACAAAAAATGAGAACTTTCCTTGAGCTCAATGTGGGTGGTAGTTTGGTTTCGTACTGGAAAAGTTGGTCTACTCATCAGGTAGCTACGACTTAGCTACTAAAATATAATTACTACGAACGTACTAATTTAGCGAATTATATTCAGTAAATCAAAAAACTCAACGAAAACCTTCATTTGTGTGTGTGTCTATAAAATAAATTAATACTAATATTTGCGTCTATAAAAAGTCGAATAAAATCATTTGATAAACAAACATACTTCTCTTAAACTTATTAATATTGCGTGGGCATTAAACACACAGAAATGAGAGTTTTCCTTGAGTTTTTTGATTTACTGAATATAATTCGCTAAATCAGTACGTTCATACTTGGCACTATCTGTGTTAAGTAGGAATTGTATTTTTATAGTTTGTATGTGTATTTTGTGTATTTTTAACTTTTTCAGTACGAAACCGAACTACCAACACAATGAGCTCAAGGAAAGCTCTCATTTTTTGTTCAGGGTTATACACTTTGTATAACTGTCGGGGTAAAGTACGAGGGGATTGATATTTCTACTTTTTTTTTGGGTAGATATATGTACATATTTAAATAATAGGCCTCTTGATTTTGTTTCTGATTAACCAATTGAAAATCTTGTGAACGCCATTTTCACTAATACAATTCTGTCTATAAAACATGTTGTGCCAGTTGAGCATAAATAGTGTTTTATGCTCAATTCCATTTTATTATCTTGGGATTTAAATTTGCATACGCACGAAATGAAAAAAGTCATCATGGCCCAAGACGATTTTTACGACAATTTAAAGCCTATAACTTTTGAAAAAAGTAGAAAATTGTCAAAACAACATTAAGTGACGAATTGTTAGAAAAAACAAACGTTAATGCTTTGTGTTATAAAAAATGTAAAAATTATTCAATTTTACAGAAATTTAATTTACATTCATTAACATATTCTAATTTATTTTTGTCTATACATTTTTTATAACATTATCTTCATCCCAAGTTTTTATGTGAAAGACCCTTTCCAATATTAAAATTCACCTTAAAATTGTTTAGGTCAAACTCTAAAGAGCCCATACTGTTGGCAAAGAAGAACATCATAATAAACGCAATTACGAACAAGGATATTACAGACATTCAATAAAATTAAATGTGAATTAAATTAAATTGAATTAGTGATCTAATTTCATGTTTATGTTTTACAAAAATTGGCTTAGTTTTGTAATTATTCCAATTTTCTTTTTAATATTAAATAAACGACTTTCCATGATAATGAAATTTAAAATACAAAAAATGTCTTATTATAAGTTTCAATGTTCAATCTATCGAAAATTCGATCTCATTGAAATTTAAAAATGTAAATTGAGCTAAATTCCTTTTTCTAGCAAAATAGTGGGTAATTCTACATCAGAAAAGTGCAAGTGAACTGGTCTTGAAATGAATATTTTATCACCAGTGGTGAATTATTCTTCATTTGATAATTTTCAATTTTTCATAATAATTATTTACAATTTTTCACAATACATGCAAAACAAAACCAAACCAAAAAATCATTTGTTGGAAAGAATATGACATAAACATGAATTGATCCACTTTCGTGAATTCTATTTCTTTGTATCGGGCCAATCTTTTGGCACCTCTTCTATTGATTTCAGAAATAAACAGTTTCAGTAACAGATTTATTAATTTGCTGTTTGAAAATTGTGTTTTAACTTGTTTTTCGTAAACTCCGACAATTATGTATTGTAATTTCATAAAATTTAAAGGGGCAATAATTAACAAAATTTAAGGTTAGCAGATAGAGAAGAAGGATGAAAGGGTTTTATGGAGAGGAATCAGTTCGGCACATCGAGCCTGAACAAGTAATCAAAGAAAATTAGTTAAACATTTTAAATTTTACCAAATACATTTCATCATAAAAATAAATCAAAAAACAATCTAACGGTACAGATTGAGAACCAATATATTTAGTACGTAGGTATGTTTAAAATGAGTAATATTGTATTTGGTAATATGTAACAAGGGTCGGTGTGCTTTTATTTTCGTTTTTAACCAAACGCGTACGTTTATTTTCCTTTTTCATCAAATTATAGTATTGTGCATTTACTAAAAATAAAATTATAAAATATAAAATTTTAACAGTTTCAAAGCAACATTTCAATTTACCGTCAATAATTTTTATTTTATGATGATAAAATGCAATTCTTTATTGAAACTATTAAAATTGTATATTTTATTTTTAGAAATACACGATTTTTAGCTATCGTTAAATAAAACACACTGTTTTCATAATTTGATGAAAAAAAATATCGGTCTCGTCGCTATTTCTTAACGGGCACCGACCTTAAAAATGGCAGGCAGTTTTCTCTCTGAAGACATCATTACCGCCAAAAGCGTTGTGTTAATACTCTTTCATTATTTTCAAAAGTACATAATAATTGTAAGTGACATTAACACATTACAGACCGCATTTTTTTTTTTTTTTATTTTTTATTATTTATTTATTTTCCAAGAAAAAAATAAATTTTTTTATAGGAAAACATCACTCATTATTCCAATAAAAAGTTAGAAAGTGATTAGTAATATAAATTTACAACAAAATTAAAAAAAAATAATAATATTTGATCGGATAATTTGGTGCCACAATCAAAGTTAAATTATCGATCATGCGGTGCGATAACTTCGGTTTGGTTCCAGTTAAGCTCTAATTAAATTATGGGTATTATTCACTGAATCAATAACAAGAACTTTGGTTCAAAAACGTTATAAAATTTATTTATTATTAAATTGGTCTTGTTCACAAAATGGTTGGTAAATAAGTGATGATAAGCAAAAAATTGAACAGCGCACGAAAGGCAAGTATAATGCACTAATTTATACTATAAAAATGTTTACGTGTTTGAGCACAATATGTACTATAATTGTATACTTAAATTTGTAATTACTGTGCGCATCCAAATGTATTCATAAATACCGAAAGTTCAACAATCACTGAACTTGTTCGACTGTCATCAGATATAAACAAATTGTCAAAACGGTAAGTAATAACAATAATAATTAAATTAAGATTACTAATTTGAACTAATTTTAGGCTATAATAACGTACATCAAAGGTTATAATTCGTGTTTAAGGTGAAGTGAATATACAGATAAGTTAATTGAAAAATTGTCCTTTGAGTTTAAAACTAATAAGTTTCTTATTCATTTTCAGATTGAAAATTATTCTACTGATCAACGTCAACCGATCCGATTAGACCATTTGATGTACATTATTAACAC
The DNA here is from genome assembly GCA_958295665.1 of Tipula vernalis. NCBI lineage: Eukaryota > Metazoa > Arthropoda > Insecta > Diptera > Tipulidae > Tipula > Tipula vernalis. The sequence continues at coordinate 244,324,641 of OY282558.1, read as the reverse complement.
GTAAGTAAATATTGAATTTGTCTTTTAATTAAACTATATAATATTCTTGTTTTGTATTGTTTCAGGTAATTTCAGCTTTGGTCATTAACATCCCGGCCGCCTTGAATCGGATGATTCAATTTATTGGTAACAAACATAACTTTTGAATAGGTCGTTTAGTTAGACCCATAACTGTTTGCAGTGTAACCACCCTCACTTTATTGTAAGAACCTGGATGTGGTTGTACGACTATACCCAAAAGCCATTTGGAAGGTGGTAAGTTGGTTTCCTTAATTACAACTATGCTGTCAATCTTAATGTTTGGTTGATCTTGATTCCATTTGGTTCTCTGCTGCGGGTTTGTCAGGTATTCTAAACTCCATCTGTTCCAAAACTGCTGATTAATTTTCTGAACGATCTGCCATCTGGATAATCTTGATAATTTAGTTTCTTGAAAGTTTTCAGCAGGAATCTGAGTTGTAGGTCGACCAATAAGAAAATGTGCTGGTGTTAGGGCATCGAAATCTTCGCTGGATAGTACACAAAGTGGACGTGAATTTAAAATGGCTTCTATTTCAGCGAGCAGCGTGGACATCTCCTCTACGGTAAGTATATGATCACCTATCGATCTTTTTAGGTGAAACTTGGTTGACTTAACAGCAGCCTCCCACACGCCGCCAAAATGAGGTGATCTTGGAGGTATAAAATGGAAACTTATGCGGTCTCTGTTGAGAAAATCGGAAATAAAATTAGTATTTTTCAGAATTAATTGGTATAATTGTTTTAATTGGTTTTTTGCGCCAACAAAGTTCGTTCCATTGTCACTGTGTATTTCTTTACAAATCCCTCTTCGTGCCACAAATCTTCGAAAAGCTGCAAGATATGCTTCGGTTGTGAGATCAGTCACCAACTCCAGGTGGACAGCCTTAGTGCTAAGGCAAACGAATAAGCAAATATAGCTCTTATACGTCTTCTGCCCTCTTCCTCTGGATAAGTGGGTTGACAACGGTCCCGCATAATCTACTCCCACTTTTAAAAACGGTCTTATTAGATCAACTCGCGCCTCCGGCAGGTCACCCATTATTTGAGTCATCTCTTTTGCTTTGTATTTGGTACATTGAACACAGCCATGAACCATCCTTTTTACTGCATTCCTGCAACCCAGTATCCAATATTTTTGACGAAGTGTAGCCATCATCAAAGTTTGCCCTCCATGTAGATGTCGATGATGGTTTTCTTTTATAATGACTTCGGTGAGGTGATCTCAAGCCGGTAATATTATGGGGTGCTTGATTTCGTAGGTGATTGATGCGTTTGACAATCTTCCCCCTACCCGTAGTACACCGTACGCATCAATAAATGGTTGTAACGATTTCAAGTTGCTCGACTTCTGCAACATTTTGTATGACGAGATATGATTTATATCTGCTGCAAAATGTTTTCGTTGGATTATCTGGATAAGTCTTCTTTCAGCAATAATTATCTCCGTAGTTTGCAAATAACTGGTTCTAATTTTCGGTTTGCGTTGAAAAACTCGCAAAACATAAGCTAAAACGCGAACCATTTTAGCGAAACTGGAAAATTTGTTGATGATTATTTGGACCACATCATCCTCGTGAACTTGCATATTAGGTTCAGGAAGTTGAACCTGTAATGAATGGGTCTTCCTCTCCTCCATCGTAGCATTATTGTATTTATATTGTGATGGCCATTCTTCAGGATCATTTAGCCACTCTGGTCCGCAGGGGCGGTCTTGTCATAGGTGCAAATGGTGCACTGCAACCGGGCGCAAAAATAAACCAATATTTAATGGGCGCAATAGCTAAATTAAATACACTGTTATATTAACATTAATAAAATTATAACTTAGTTTATTAAACTAAATAAAAATTTCATACGAAAAATCAACGTCTATTATTCGACTCATAATTTATTTTACCTATAATTAAAACCTTGATAAACGATAAAAGATAATTATGATATGAGTAAACTCAATTGTAATACATAGTTGCTATGAAATATAAAAAATATATTTTATTTAGTATCAAAATCAACAACAAAATCTAATTTACATATTGGTAGCTTTTTTAATTTTTTAATTCTAAAATCTCTCTCCAAATAAATTTAAAATTATCAATAATAATGTCGCATCTTACCTCAATATTCGATTAACTAAATATGGAATGGGTACGCAAGGCCGAATTTCAAAGGGCCGAATGTCGAAGGGCCGAATGTGGAAGGGCCGAATGTCGAAGGGCCGAATGGGTCGAAGGGCCGAATGTGTCGAAGGGCCGAATGTCGAAGGGCCGAATGCGTCGAAGGGCCGAAAGTGTCAAAGGGCCGAATATCGAAGGGCCGAATGGGTCGAAGGGCCGAATGGGTCGAAGGGCCGAATCGGTCGAAGATACATACCAAATGTAAATAGATTTTAAATAAAAAAAAAGAATTTTGTCATAAAAGTCATACAAATTAAATTTACTCCTGTTCTTTAAACTGATGATAATATTCATTCTTTTCGAACGATGTTATTTTCTAGACCATTATATAGTTTATTACTATTGTTTTAGAAAAAAAGTAAGTGGTGGAATTTGTCTTTTGGAACAAAGAATCCTAATTATCGGTCGGCTTTCTTTCAATCTCATTATACGAAAATGTGTTATTTTGCTCTATACGACGAATACATAAAAAACAAAGGGATGGAAAGATTTTTCAAGGGTGGATCTATAAAAAAGAGTTTTATTGATGTGTCCATGTACATAATCATAAATAAATAATATTGTATTATGTGTTTTGGTTATTCTATATGCCTATATGCATCATGGACAAATATATCTAGAAAAAGAAAAGATAAGAGAAAGATAACAAAAATATCTAGAAGAATATCTAAAAGAAGAAAAGCTGAAACAATCGACGGCCTTAAGAGGAAACGTCTTTCATTAAAGGCATTGGAAATAATATAGCTCTTTATTGATTTGTACCACTAATCCATTAAATTTAGTTTAATCTTTATTATATTTTTCAGACATATCTCAAGAAGAGAAACTAACTTCTGGAATTATAGTTTTAAATAAAATTTGTGTAATTATTACAATTTGTTTTTTATTAATTGAATCTGAACCATCTTGATGTATGTTAAATAAGGGACATAGGAAAACTGACTTGGGTATGTAAATTTCGCATTACAAAACATTGCAATTACAAAAGGTTGCAATTATAAAATATTGCAATATAAAATCTTGCATAACAATTTCCCGTACATTTTTTTCTCTATTCTGAGGAAATTAAATTGAAGCAAAATGACATCGACTAATTTAACTTGGAATTGTAGAGGCTAACGGCTTCGGTAACTCTCACGGACACGCGAGAGGCCGCTCCGCTCCCCCCCGCTTAGCGGTACATCGACCCATTCGGCCCATTCGGCCCTTCGACATTCGGCCCTGTGATATCATTCTCTAAATATGTATGTATATCAAAAATGATAATATCATCTTTGCTAATATGTACATGAAAAAAATATTAACTAGCTATTTACTTCATATATTTTTAATATATTGAATTTAATATGCATAGGTTTTAAAAAAAAAATTGTGAACCAAAAAAAAACCGTACATACAAATAACAATACCAAATAATTTAGTATCATATACGAGTATAACGGCTAATGTACAAAATTGGAGAATGTGTACATTCGCCGGTAAATGTACATATTCCCAATAAGAATATGCTCATTTTCCAAATAGAATCCAGTAAGAATATGCACATTATACCGGCGAATGTACACATTCGTCGCTCTATGTACATTAGCCGTAACATATACACATCTCATATTTCCTATTAGAAAACATATTTGGTTCACTTTATTTTTATCAACCAGAAAAAAATAAAAACCAAACGCTTAGTATTGTATTTGTTAGTATTGGATTTTTTAAAATGCATACACGGTGAAATTAAGGAGCGCATATCTCTTTGTCTCACTCTCACCCATAAAAAGGGACAAGGTAAATTATATAACGGTTTATACAGTGTGGATTATGGTGGATTTATATATCCGTTCCTTTCAGTTCCTACACGTATCATGTCAGACAAAAAAACATTGTTAGATGTAATTTCTATGGGAGTATTTATATTATCCGTTCCTTTCCGTTCCTTTCCGTTCCTTTCCGTTCCTGCAGTACCGACACAGACAAATATTGTTGAAAATAATGTTTTGTCTGAGATCTGAAGGCGAAAAAATACGAAAGAATAGCGAAACAAACAAAAATTGTAAATTGCTACTAAAACATTTTTGTATTTTTATGTGTTATCTTTACTCTATACGTACTCGTAACCAAAAGATTCAAATATATACGATAATCAAACGAAGAAAATGCCTGAATTGAAAGGTACGGATAGTATGATGATGTCTGACACGATACGACTAGGAACTGAAAGGAACTGATAATATAAATCCACCTTTACACTTGCATAATATTCGTTTGAATAACACTGTTTTGAAGTTGAAGTTCAATTTATTGCAATCGCTTTAGATCAGCTGTTAAATTTAACTGTTTTTTATCAATAAAGGGATTTGCTTGATAAAACCTGTGATTTTTGTGGTGTGTAGATGTGATATATAGATGTGATATTATAGATTGATCTGATTGATAAAATCTGTGTTTAGTTGTGCAATATAATTTGATTTCTAAAATCGGTCTTTTTTTGCCGGAAATTTTATAATTCGTCAGTGTAAATTATATTTACACATTAGTTATCGATTGCTGTTTAGAATGAGTGCGAATAAAAAATTATCGAGATGTAAAGAAATTGCGATCATTTGGATAAAACACAGGCAAGTTCTTTGTTAAAATATTTAGACACAAATTTACCTCTAGTAGGTAGTAGGTACCCAGAATCCTTTGGTTGAAGACACTACTGCGATTAGTTCTACTTTAAATGATTGTAGTACAATACCGTCTAGTTCGAATACTCCCTTGATTGACGATCAAATAAGTCTAAATCCAAATTTAGTATCTGGATCTGTTACACAAGATAAAAATGATTTAGAAAAATTAAGTGTTGATCAGGCTGTCTTAAATTCTTCTCACGAAGTTGAACATAATTTGCATGTTTTAGTTGATTTAAGTGATCCAGCGAAATGGCCAAAGCTAAGTGAAAAGATTATTCAACTAATTGGAGAAAATGGTCCCGTACAAGTTGATAATTTAAAATTCCCTATTAAGAATAAAAGAAAGTTCAATCCAAATATTTATGACAGGGTGATGTCAAATGAACAGATCGTTAAACGAAATTGGCTTATATATTCTATTTCAACGAATACCGTATTTTGTTTTTGTTGTAAATTGTTTACTTCTCGTTGTGATGATAATATGACTCTTATTAATCAAAGATTTACAGATTAGAACCATTTAATCAGATTAGTTCAGTCACATGAAAATAGCGTGAACCATTTACAATATTTTAAATCATGGAAATAATTAGAAAAACGCTTAAGATCAAATACAACTATAGATTTTAATCTTCAACGACAAATGATTGCAGAAGTTCGACACTGGAGGGTAGTGCTTAAGCGGTTAATAATATATGTTGAATTTTTAGGAACATAATCACTTGCATTTCAGGGGAAATCTGAAGTGTGATCCAAGTAAAGGGAATTTTCTAAAACTGGTTGAAATTGTAAGTAAATTTGATCCTGTGCTTTCTGAACACCTTCGAAGAATAATTAATAACGAAACTAAAAACAAATACTTGAGCAAAATATTCAAAACGAGTTAATTCAATTATTTCACGTTCAGTAAAAGATAAAATTATTTCATTAATATTAAATGCAAAATATTATTTCTATAATAGTTGATTGTACTCCAGATAAGAGTCATGAAGAGCAATTAACGTTAATTATTCGATTCCTTTGTTATCAAAACTCTATGTTTGAAATCAGAGAACATTTCATAACATTCTTAGAAGCCAACGTTGTTACTAAAGGAGCTGGTCTTACTGAAATTGTTTTGAAAGAATTGTGTGAAATGGAGCTTTTACTTGAAAATTGTAGAGGTCAGGGTTACGATAATGGTTCAAACAAGAAAGTCAAACATCTTATACGAACTAAAGAGCCAAGGGCTTTTTTTGTACCGTGCTCTTCCCATACATTAAACTTAGTTGTTAATGATGCGGCACAATGCTCCTGAGGTGCTGTTAGTTTATTTGATATTGTTCAAAATTTGTATGTGTTCTTTTCGAGTTCTGTTAAAAGATGGGCAGTATTAAAAATACATATTAATAATTGTACTCTTAAACCAATTTGTACCACAAGATGAAAAAGCCGAATTGACGCCCTAAAACCATTAAAGGAATAATTGGGAGATATTTATGAAGCCCTTATCGAAGTTTCAACGTTTGGTGATGCATCTACAGTAAATACTGCAGAAGCTTTGGGAGGTAAAATTTTAGAATTTAAGTATTTATGTGCGTTAAATATTTGGCATACAATTTTAGAGACTATTAATATAGTAAGCAAATACCTCCAAAATCCTAATATGAATATTTTAGCTTCAACCTACAATAAAGTTTCTTCAAAAGTTGAGAACAGATAATGAATTTGATTTTTTTTTTGCAAATGTCAACAAAAATTGCTAACGAACTAGAAGTTCCCAATTGCTTTCCAAACTCAAATGTTTTACGATCTCGTCGAAAGAAGTGTTTATTTGGCTATGAAGGAGTGGATGAGCCTATTGTGGACCCAAAGCAAAACTTTAAAATTGAATTTTATTTTAAAATCATTGATCAATCAATTTAATCAATTACAGAAAGATTTCCGCAATTATCCGAACATACAAATATTTTTTCATTTTTATACGACATTCAATTATAATCTGTCATGTCTCCTGAAGATTTAAAAAAAAATTGTAATCATTTAAAAAAGGTGTTAACTAACGGAAGTGCTTCAGATATCGACGATAAGGACTCATTAAATGAACTTCAAATGTTATCGACGTTATTTTGGAACCGAACACTGTCTCTCTTGATATCCTAAACTATATTTTTAGCAACAACTTAACTTGTATTTCCAAATACAGTCATTGCTCTTAAAATTTTGTTAACAGTGCCTGTTTCTGTAGCAACTGGAGAAAGAAGCTTTTCTAAATTAAAACTTATTAAAAATTATTTGAGGAGCACTATGTCACAAGAAAGATTAAATGGCTTAGCTATCATGTCAATCGAAAAAGATTTGATAGATAAACTCGACTACAGTACTTTAATTGAGAAATTTGCCACGATTAAAGCACGAAATAATAATTTTTTTCAATAAATTGTTTATAAATGAAATTAACTTGTTTTTAGTAATCGCTTTGAATTATTTTATATTATTTAATTTAATTTTTCTAATGTTATAGGATAACAGAGTATGGATTTTGTGTTGTTTATAAACGTGGAATAGGCCTACTGGGGATACCCCAATAAAAAACACATCATTTTTCTAACCACTTTGTGCCATTCTATATTAAGGTTTATACCTTCAGCTATACAATCTATTTGATTTGACATAAGTTATAAGTCTGAAAGAAATTTACTTAATGAAAGGTACTTCAGGTGATGTGCAATAGAGATAATAAATATACGTATACATACATAAATATGTATTTATATACAAAATTAATAATAAACTTGGCCCAAAATTATATACATACATATATAGAATAAAATAAGTACAAATTATTTGGGCGCAATAAAATGTAAAAATGCACCAGGCGTTAAGTGCTTGCGAACCGCCCCTGCTGGTCCGTTCCACCATAAATTGAAATTAAGTAACTGGTCTGGTTCTTTCCCTCTCGAGGCACAGTCAGCAGGATTTTCTTCCGATATAACATGATTCCACTGCGATCTGTTCATGTATGTCAAAATTTCCGACGTACGATTGCCGATAAAAGTGTTCCAATATTTTGGATAAGTGGACAGCCAATCTAGGACGATGGTAGAATCGGTCCAAGCGTAAATTTTAATAATTTTCGTCTTTAAAGCTTCGTTTACTGTTCTTAGTAAATTGGCTAACAATAAAGCTTCACAAAGCTCAAGGCGTGGTATTGATAGCTGTTTCACTGGTGCTACCTTGGTCTTAGCTGACAATAGCATGGTAATACTTTCCCCATTAGGTTGGATTATTCTGGCATAAACAGCTGCTGAGTAGGCCTCCTTACTGGCATCGGAGAACCCATGTAATTCTATAATAGTGTTACAATTTGTTTGGATGTAGCGTGGTATTTTAATCTTTTCGATTAGAGGCAGATTATCTCTCAGCTTCAGCCATTCTTCATTGATATTTTCTATTAATTGTTCATCCCAGCCTAAATTTGCGATCCACAAATTTTGGAAAAATATCTTCGTTTTGACGATTACTGATGCTAATCATCCTATTGGGTCGAATAATCGACTGGCCTCTGATAATATTCCCCTCTTGGTAAGAATTGGCTGTTGTTGGAGATTTACGCGGAAATGGAAATAATCTCTCGCTGGATCCCAGTGAAGTCCTAGGACCTTTACTGAAGTTGATTCTCGTATTTCGATCGATAAATCTGATTTGTCTTCTTTGGTGTCTATCAGAAGTTGTTCCTTGTTGGATACCCATTTTCTTAGGTGAAAACCAGCACTCTCTAGGATTGATTTTATATCGTTCTTTAGGCTTCTTGCGTCACAGATCGTGTCTGCTCCCGTCATGAGATCATCCACATATATATCCTTCATGATATGATCAGCTGCTTCTGGTAATTGGTCTTTATGTCGTAAAGCTACTTCTAGGAGAGCTCTAGTGGCTAGGAAAGGAGCACTGGAACTGCCGTAGGTGACGGTCTGCAGTTCATAGTGCTTAAACGGTAGTTTCGGATTATCCCTCCATATAATTCTTTGGTATTTGGTGTCTTCATTTGCTAGGCGTACCTGTCGAAACATTTTCTCCACATCCGATGTAAATGCTACTCTGTATTCTCTAAAACGACATAAGATACTGTATAAATTAGTTTGCAAATTAGGACCTACTTCCAAGCAGTCGTTAAGTGCTTTTCCCGATGTGATTTTGGCGGAACCATCAAACACAACTCTCAGCTTTGTTGTGGTGTTTGATGGCTTCATTATTCCATGGTGCGCAAAATAGTAGCCTGGTAACTGTTGTTCTGCAAAACCAATTTCCTTCATATGTCCTAATTTGATATACTCTTCAATAAATTCTTTGTACATGTCACAAATTTCTTTATTTTTAGAAAATGTCCTTTCCATTGCCCGCATTCGTTGTATAGCAACACAAATGGAGTCTCCTAAAATAGTAGGTGAATTTATGAATGGTAGACGAACAATTAAACGACAAGATTCACCTTCCTGCTTGGTCTCCTGGAAATGGGTTTCACAAAATTCTTCTTCCTCCGAATAAATGTGTTTGCTGGTGGTGGTGATACTTTCAATTTCCCAAAATTGTTTTAATAATCGATCCAAATTTCCTTCCTCTGGAGTGGTGGTAGCGGTGAATGATTGAACTGAATTGGTGTCATCAAATTTACCAGCAACTATCCAACCGAAGAATGATTTTTGCATGGTAGGTCGTGTTTGGTCTCCTAATATTCGTTCTTCCTCTAATAGATCAAAGAAATGATCTGATCCAATTAAGATATCAATATCTGCTGATTGGTAGAAGTTTGGATCGGCTAACTGAAATTGATTAAAATATGACAAATCTAATGGAGTAAATGTAGTTGATGGCTGCTTGGTGGTCAGCTTTGGCAATATTAAAGCCTCAGTTTGAAAACAGGGCGTATGTTTGGTTCTAGGTGTAACAACTAGTGAGACAATTCCCTTTGCACAACAAGTTTTCGAGTCTCCAATTCAGATATCGAAATTTTAGCATTTCGGCGGGTTAGTAGTAATCTTTGTACGCAGCTTTCAGTAATAAATGATCTCTGGGATCCTGAATCTAACAGCACGCGACATTGTTGTTTCTTGTTATGTCCATCTAATACATGTACTAGAGCTGTAGGTAGTATTGCTGTTCCTATTTTCATTGCGGTGTAAGAAATTGCCGACGTAACAGTACTACCATTTGATTGTGATGCTATTAAACTAGAACGGGTTTGGTCTACATTAGCTGGTGTATCTTCATGTAGCAGGGTGTGATGCTTTCGGTTGCATAACGGCACCTGAACTTTGATCGATACTGGTACACATTGTGATTATCGTTGAAACAGTCACATTGTGATTATCGTTGTAACACAACCCCAATAATAATAATAATAATCGTTGAAACAGTTGAAACAACGATTGTGTTTTTTCACTAATTCCTTTCTTTGAACTACTGCCATCTCTGTTAATTTGTTGCATTCAAATAATCGATGACAATGTTCAGGACATAAAGGACATGGATCAGATGTTGTACTTACATGAGCTTTCACTCCTGAGTTCGGCTTTGGTTGATGAGATTGTGGGTTCGGTCGCTTAATGGTAGTTCTCATGGATTCCAAAGCATCGATTCTCTTGCTCAAGAACGTAAAGAATTGCTGTAAAGTAGGGAACTCATACTCACTAGATGCCTATGCCCACAGACCATTAGTCTCATCATCCAGCTTGCAGGTTAGAAAATATATTAGCCAGTGATCTCTGGGTTCTGCTTTTTCTCCCATCGCCTTTAACCCTCGAACAACTTCATCGGAAGTATCTAATATTTTTCTGATGTTTGCACTGTTTGCTGCAGTTAGACTTGGTTGGTTCATAAATGTTTTAATGAATGCATATACTGTATGCCGATCATATCGGTCCTTTAATTTTGTTAAAGCCTCAATATAGTTAGCCTCCGTGATGCTGAAGTGCTTTAGTAGTCCGGCCGCTTCACCCTTTAATGCTCCTTTTAAATACTGCAACTTCTGTGAAGGCGATAACGTTCCGTTATGGTGAATAGTCGAACAGAATAAGTCGTAGAACGACTGCCATTCAGTGTAGTCTCCAAAAAAATTAGGTAAGGTTATCTTCGGTAATCTTGTTAGTTAGTTATAGTTTATTTTATAATTATCTTAGTAAGATAATTATAAAATAAACTGAAATTTGTTAGTAGTTGCTCTTGAGAATTTTCTTTAATAGAATTCAAAATGTTTTCGTAATTAATATTTATTTATTTTATTTATTTATTTATTTATTTGACATAAATTTTAATTACACATATGTAGTACACTCCATTTTGAGCATATTGGCTCATTATTAACAGAGTATAAAACAGATTCAATTTTGTACAAAAAAAAAAAAAAAAAAAAAAAAACAAACAAAGCAAAGATTGTGGCATCGCTCAACGATTCAATAATAGTGCCGTTGGTAAACTATCCCCATTATCCGTCCGATATTTCTGCAGCATTTCGTTAAAGAATCCCATTTCAGCCCATTTTATCCCATATCCCCAGGTTTTTGTAGTACTATTCCATGTACTGATAGCCTCCGGGCCAATGGCACCACAATTTTGACATACAATTTTATTTTGCCATAAGTACTCATAAATTATTAATAAAACTAATAAAAATGATTATTTTTAATAAAAGAAAAAAAAAAAATTTCAAGGAAAATAAAAAATAAATGCAAATAATATGGGTTTTTTGACGGTCTTAATGAATGATTTTTTCGGTAATACATATTTAAACAGTAAACATCGATGGTCACTTAATAGGGTGGGGTGTCTCCATAATAAATGCAAAACTCAGATTTAAAGCTTGAAAGAATATGGTCAATGACAGTTCCCGTACTTTTACTTATTCGCGTAGCAAATTTTTCGTCTATTTGGTTTATGACATGATAATTATTTTTAAGGAGCATTGAGTTATACTGACGGGTCTGAAAGTTTGCTCTATTTAATAAATCTCGATTAAAGTCGCCAACAATTATTTAATTTTTTAGACTGTGAGTTAAGTTATCTAAAATACTAAGAAAATCTTGATAAAGTGGTGGTTTATATAAAACAGTCATAAGTTCAACAATTTGCAGTATATAATTAGGAATTCATTTTCAAGCTTAATTTCTACTTTGAATAATGAAAAATCCAGATATTTATTGACAAAAACTGATACTCCGCCACCACCCCTGCCTTCACGAGTACTATGATGTGCTGTGTATCCATTCATATTAAAAAATTTAGTTTCTGTAGCAAATAGAAATGTTTCAGTTAGAATAATTCTATCTATTTTTGGTTTGAGTGACGACAGAAGAATTTCAAGTTCATGCAATTTATTTTTGAATCGATTTATATTTATATAACAAATATTCAGGCTTAATAAATGTTTGGATTGCTGTGAGAAATCGGACAACAATAAAAGTGTTTGTTGCTACTCACCGTTGACAACATGTTTAATCGGATTTTATTTTATATTAATTTATTACAATATATTATACTCGTTTAGCTTTGTACTATAATTTCGTATATAACTTAAATTTGTTATTATGTTGCGGACTATATAAATATTTTAGTAGTTTGATTAAATTCACATTTTATTGATAAGTATGTGATTTATATTTAATTAATACGTTTAAATGAATATGTATGCAATTATATTACAGAAATTTCTGCGATTAGAAAAATAATAATAATGACAGAATGTGTAAAATTCAAATATTAGGCATATATTAGTTAAACGTAAATAATAACCAAATAGCATCAATAATTGTAATAACAAAATAAAATAAAAGAAATAAAAAATTATATCAGCAGGATGATAATATCATCGTCAATCACACAGCAAGCCATACAGTTATTGGATTCTGTGTAGCTGTGTGATTGATCCGCATTTCATGTTGTATGGAGTGCAGACACGACAAAAAATCACACTTCAGGTGTGTTGAAAACCATTTCTTCACAATAATAAAAATATTTTTCATATTTTAAGTTATTAAACCGTATTTTTAATATAACATATAAGCTCGTTTATATTTTTTTTATACCTTCAAAATCCACTGAACGAAAGACGCGTTTTCGCGTGAACGAACTCACAAAACGCAGCGGGTAAGGCCCTTTTTCAATTGAGCGGACTGTAATGTGGTAAAATGAAGGTTTGAAAATAATGAAGGAGTTTTGGAGGTAATAATGCTATCGGTAATGACATCAATATTGATCGTGTAAAGGTCGTTTAACTTTTACTCTTTGTACCGCGGTAAAAAATTACCCCCGAACTAAAAAAATGTAAGTAAAATACGATCGGATGAAATCTATATTAATTCAATTTAACAATGCCTTCTACATTAAGATTTATACAGAAAATACATGAATTGACAGAAAACCAACATGTCATATTTTCAAAAGTAGTTTTTATTTTCCGAATTTTTGTTTCTTTTATATCTCCCCTTTTGATTCCGAAAATATAAAATGCATCTTCCATAATAAACATCGTTTTTGCAAGTTCTCTATTTGATTCTTCCCCCATATAGATTGGTGGTGGCTTCTCAGTTTATGGAGTTTTTTTCGGACGGCGGGTCGTTAACAACCAAGCAACAATACCTATTACCATGCATTAATTCAACGCTAGGTAGCTTAGTGAATTTATTTGCGCTTGCACTGGCCGCTGATCTAGGGTTTCTTCTTCGTTTTGATCGGACAGTAATATAATGGTCCATTCCCGTTTGCACTAAACGCTGACCTACATCACTGTTTATTTTATTGTTATCTAATGTCGATGCACTTTCATTGTTTTTTTATCGTCAATATTTGGCGACGATGCACTTTTAGTTTCATTATGGTTCGACACACCAATGTTATTTAAATTAATAAGTTCACTTTGATTTAAATTGCCTGGTAAGGTAATTTTTTGAGCATTTAAAATTTGTTGACGCTTTTGACTATGCTGCACTTTTGTATTTTTATTAATAATAATTGAGGTCGTGACTTTCGGTGGCAAATCGCTTGTGGAAATCGCTATCTGCTGATTTGGCCCAGCCTTTTTTACTTGAGGCGGAGATGGATTCACTTATTTTTCACATCACAATATTTTTTTAAAAAAAGATTTAAACTACTGATTCAACTTTTCAAAGAAGTACTAAGTAAATTATTTAAATGTTTACTCGGTGGTAGGAAAATTGCAAGTATTTATGATAAAGTTTTCTTTCGGTTTGTACATTAATTTATGGTTAATGAAACATTAACTTTAAATAAATCCACACAGGAATTAAATATAAACAAACACATCATTTTTCTGAGAAATTTGTAACAACAATTGCATGCGACTGAGGAATTAAGAAGTTACATCATTCAGGCATGCTAAAAATAAGGCTTATTTCTGGAAACTTTGTTTTGCGCTACAAATAAAACAATCAAAAAATCATTTGAAGCCTTTATTGTACATATTGGGCTACATACTCGATACTCTAGCAATTCGCAATTTGCAACTCGGTAAATATCGCGGATTTGCTAATCGAAAATTTGCTTGCATAATAAGATATACTCGATTATTTCATCAAAGTAACAATATATTTTTGTATTCAGCACAAACGTCAAAGTGCTTAACCATACATCAAATGAATCAAAAGAAAAAAAGTACGAAAACGGTTTTGAAAATACTTACTAGGTTCCGAGAATATTTATTTTAGTGAACGATTATTTAAATATGAATACGAATGACGCATGAATGATTCGAAAGCGACACTAAATACCGTCTCAATAATCTTTCTGGTATTTTTATGGTTTAAATTATAAAGTTTTTTGGCTTCCGTAGTAGCGTTTAGAGAGTTGTGTTAGTAGTTAACATACTTACTATTCAAAGTTTTTTTAAATTTGATTTGAAAAACAAAAGTTAAATATGTACATATATTTATTTTCAATTATAATCTGCACAAATATTTAGAAACGGTTGATTTAAACTAAAAAGAAATTGACATCTAACAATAGATGCGGTTACATTAAAACGTTCGCAAAATTTGTACAAGTTGCTTGCTTGCTAACCAACAAAAAATATCGAATATCCAATTTTTTTGAAATTCAGCAACACATTGGATTGCTAAATTATAGTGTATATCATTTCTAGAAAATTAGCAAAAAATGACTGCTTATCTGCTTGCTTGAGTATCGAGTATCTAGCCTTTTATCAGGTATACAAAATATATAATTTTTTGTAATTTAAAATACAAAATGGCGGCGTGGCAGCAAGTCGAACGTGGACACTTTTCCCGAGGAGCTAGGACACAATAATTTTTTTTCGTTATCTACATTTGTTTTTTTAGGGCGGTTGACAAGATTAATATAAAATATTGAATTTTGGCGAATTAATACCAGTTTAAAAAAAAAAAAATAAAAAATGTCGGTGAAAAAATCGTCCCTAATTGGGTAATAAAAGATATAATTGTTAATTAATTGTAAAAATCTTCTGTACCGAATAAAAAAAAAAAAACGAAAAAAAATGGTTTTCCCAATTAGGTTCAAAAAAATGTCCACTCTTAATTCTTTGTGAATATCATTCTTGGGATTATACATCATTTAAGCGAAAAAAAAAAAATTCAAACAAAACGTTTGAATTATTCTTATTCATTCCTAATTTTAGTTATGATACCTTACATCAAATGCCAAATTGTTCTTTCTTTTTCTTGTTTTATTTATAAAGGTTGCCACCTTCAAGTAAAATGGTATTTCGATGGCGCGTAAAAGCATATACGGTAGCGCAATGTCATGCAAAACATATCTTCTTTTTACTTTCCATTAAATTTTAATTTTTTTTTAAATATTCAATATCTTTTTAATTATTTAAGAAGCTTGAACAAATAAAATACGTAAATATTAGTTAGAAAAACAGGAGAAGTACCTGCATATAAATTCAAGATTAAATCGAAAAAAATAATTCGTTACTTGTTTCCTTGAGAAAAAAAATTATTAAAAAATAATCCGAATCAAATTGTTCTCAAGGAAATACAGCAGAATTTGATTTATTTAAACCTGTTGAATTATATATTATGAAACCAGCCACTAGATATTTATACAATATATTCGAATGGTTCGTGATTTTGAAAAACAAATTTAATGTAACTCGCATGTTTCTTTTGAAACATATGGTATAAACACAATAAATTCAAATTTAATTTTTCTCAAGGAAATACGCTTTATTTGAATCAAAAACAAAATAAGATTGTTTGGCTGCATATACGTATAGTACAGTAATTTGCGAGTGACCAAAAACACATTTGTTCAAGCAAGAGAACAATTTGCGAGGCGCAGTTGAGGTTGGTAGTGTTCGTGAACATCTTTATGACAGCTCTTATGACATTACTAAAATGAAATAAAAGCGTAACGTGAACGAATACTTTATTTTGAATCAAAAATAAGAAAAACGCACGAAACAAACAAAACTAGGCAACTCAAAGAAATAAACAAATAAAACCAGGCAACTAGGTAACTAAGTTAAGTCATCATCTCAGGAAAAAAATTTATTAATCCTGTGGATATTACTGAAATTGTTGGTATAATTAATGGTTTGAAATCTAGTAATAGTATAGCTATTCTTGGCTTAAGCAACTTGCTAGAAGCTACATTTTATCTATCAAAGTTTTTTGAAAGGCACTGTTCCTAATTTTTGGGAAAATGCAGTTGTAATTCCATTGTTTAAAAAGGGTGATAAACTGCTTAAGGATAATTATCGTCCTTTATCTATACAGCCCACAATTATGAAAATTCTGGAAAAGGCTTTAAAATTACGGGTTGATAACTACTTTTCTAAATATAATATTTTAAATAATTGTTAATATGGTTTTAGGTTGTTACGAAATTAGGATAATTTCGTACTTGTTATTCAAAATATATGTATTAGTAATATAGTAACATTATATGTATATAGTAAGATATTTATCTTGATTTATTGGGTGCGGTTCTGGAACGATAAAATGCATGTTGTATTGTTTTGTTTCCCCGCTTCTTATATGAATTTTTATTGAAAAAAAACAAAAAAATAACAAAACCCAACATGAAATTTTATGAATTCAAAATCAGTCCTATTGTTGTGTTTCGGCTGTGCTATTTGCTATACATACTTATATTACTTTATATATAGCATATTTGCTATTTACTTCTTTATTCCGAATATTTTCCTCTCGCTTTGTTTTTCTTTGTGTTTAAATTATGGAATTTTGGAGGGGAGTGGATGTGTGTTCGGGAGGACTGGAACGCTGCGAGTTCGTTTTGTTTTTTTTTATGGGTCAAATTAGAAAAAAAAGTTTTTTTGGGAGTAGAGTTTTGGATGTTGAGAAAAGAGTTACGGTGACATTAAGTGATGTAAACAAACAATAAGTGATGTAAAAAAAAATACGATTTTGTTTTTTTATTGTTTTGCTTAAGAAAAATTAAACTCTTCATTTGTTTTGTATAAGCATAATTATTTTTTTTTAACTGATTACCAGTTATTTTGGTGTGTAAAAATTTTCTAAAATTTTGGTTAAATAAAATAAATAAAAGAAACTTTATAGAACTCTATATAAATTTATAATAAAAAAAAATTATAATTAATTGGTGTCGTGTTTTAATTTTTTTATTGGTGTTATTACTGCAAGAAATAAATAAAAAAATCTTTGTACAAACTTTGTAAGTAGCATTCAAAACTGAAACAGTTTTCCGCTATACAGTCTGATTCTCAAGGACGTGATTAGGCCGTAATAAATAACTGCGTTGAAGATTCCTCGAACAGTCGAGTGTGTTACCGTTATTGATATTATGGAGATTTTGAATGGATTTTGCGAGGTGTCTTTGTTCGGATAAAGCCGTAAAGATCCGATTTTGGGTGTAAACATAAAGAAAATCAAAGAATACACAGAATGAAGAAACAAAAATATGTATTTTCTGCGGTCCGTAGCCGAGTTTTGTGTGGATTCGCGCAATATGCGGTACCAAGTAACTATAGAGAGTGCGGGTAAAATTAAGTTCGAGTTGTCACAGCCCGGGTGAGGAAGAATGTCCATTTTATGTTAAATACTTACTATTATTAATTTTTATTTTTAACAACATTTTCTTATATTTTTCTTCTCTTTGTCCTGATTTTTTTAAATCCTTTATATTAACTTCACTTGCTTGCTTGAGTGTCCTTACGATCTTCAAGTTCAAAATTGAGCCACTTCCCGTGATCCTCTCGCGTTGGAATTTTGCACATCGACTTTTGTCACCTAACAATACTTTTTGGCAAAATTTCAGTTCGATCAACATACTATAACTAAGTTTTTTCTTTAATTTTCAATTTAAAAAATTCAATCTAGTAGTGTTCCAAATGTCTCTTCAAGTAAGTTTAAAATTCAAATTTGTTTTTTGAATGACCCTTACTCATTGAATTTTAAATTTTAGTCATGGTGAAGAAGGTCGAAACTGAATTGCAATCGAACGAGTCTTATATATAAAGGATATATAGTCAAAAACTTTGTTTTTACGGGTTGTGTGTTTTTTATTGCTTTTGTTTAATCATAGCTATATAATTTTGTGGTTAACGTAATTTTAACGGTGCAAGACAATTCCAGTTTGGGATTTTAACTATTTATTTTTATTTTTTTAATAATTCGGGACCATACATTTTTTTGCTTTGTTTACTTGTCATCATCTAGTTTACTTTTTTTTTGTTTTTTTTTTTTTCATTATATAAAATTTGTTTTTCAGCTGGCGTCGGTGTCCTTCAGAACACATTTCGACAACTTTCTTTTTGTTTGCTTTTGCTCGTCCTTTACAATTATTAATCATACTTTGTTTTGTTGCTTTTTTGCTCAACGTTAATAAAATGAAGTTAAAATTGCGGTTTTTGGTGTAACTATCTTTCACGTTCGAAAAGCAGCGTTGATCATTTGTTTTCTCGGTCTAAGTTGTTTGATTCTTGATATTTTTTGTTTCTTCCTGGGCGGATTGATTGACATATTTGAGGGGGGGTATTTGTATCCTTTAATGTTTTTTTTTCTGTTAGGGTAGTTCTTTAGTTTATACTATGAAGGGCTAATTGGTGGATTTTGAGTGAGAGGCGTCATGATTGAGGTCCTGGATTGGATAACCGGGTTTCCATAACTCTCAGGTCGTGTCGGTCTCTCATGGCAGGCTATCGGAGAGATCGACACGACACATGTGTTGACCGTTTGCATAGGGGTGATTGCGTACATCACGTGGGATCACTGCATGGTCTGTTACAAAGGTGCCCTTCCATCTTTTATCCGCATCGGGACCAGTCGCGACCGGAGAGGGAATTCCGGTAAACTGACCGATGATAAGGGGGCCTCTGTAGCAAACTATGTGGGGATTTTGCTGGGTATAATAATTTTTGTTGGTTTTGGTTTAGTATACGAATGAAATTTTTAAAGGGACA
Source organism: Tipula vernalis (assembly GCA_958295665.1). Classification (NCBI taxonomy): domain Eukaryota; kingdom Metazoa; phylum Arthropoda; class Insecta; order Diptera; family Tipulidae; genus Tipula; species Tipula vernalis. The sequence continues at coordinate 244,305,361 of OY282558.1, read as the reverse complement.
CGAAGATGACGATGTTTGAAAAAAAAAATCAATTGACTAAAATGCAAAATTGTGTATTAAAATTTTATTAATTTCAATTAAAATTGTGTATAACCTGCAATTCGATATATTTAATTTCAAATTATTTATATTTATAAATAAAAATTTCGATTAAATTGATAATAAAGACGATGTAAAATAATGAATTTGAAAATCCCATATGATTTTGTTTACGTTCCATATACATTGGAAAAATGTATAAAATGCATGTAGTAGTTAGCAAGATAAACAGAAAATAAAGGAATAAGAAAAAAGAGTTTTAATAATAGGTGCATACATATGTATGTGACGCTGTACGTAAAAAAGGTTTTGTAAAACATCATTATCAATTTCAAATACAGCTTGTTAAAACAAATTGCGATTATTCTCGATTTGTTTAAATTTATCAAATTTTCAACAGAATTTTTTGATGGCTTTAATATTAAAATGAATTAAATCAATCAAATATTGTGAAAGTACAGTTTACATTATGTATTTTGAATGTATTTGAGTGTAAGTATTTTTAGTAACCTTCACATAATGTAAACTGTACTTACACAATATTTGATTGATTTAATTAAGTTTTTAATAAAAAATTAATCTGCTTTTGCAACACGAAACCTAAAAAATTAATAAACAAACATGTTAAGTTAAAACTAAAGAAATACATTTTTTTATTATACAATAATAGATCTTTACTAAAAATGGAATATTCAAAAAATACTTACAACGAACAACACAGTATTGTTAATTCTCCTGCTTCATAGCAAGTGAAATATTCTCACACGTGAGCATAAGCATCAAAAATGTTTCCCGATTTCAACCGATTGGCTTATTTTTGATACTTACCGTCACAAAACGATACACTAATACAAACAACGAAAATGACAGAACACAATAACAAAATGTATCTTATACTCCTTGTACGTATACAAAATGCTCATGAGGCAGTGAGGAAATTTGGGACCAAAATTTATATACTGGATTTATTAGTGAAGCTTATCGCAGGTTCTTCTTAGTTTCGGCTCAGACAGTTTTTAATCGCTTGCTTAGTACTTGCGGTGGTCGGTTGGAAACCCACTATTATGTACGAACTTGCTTTCATCACTAGAGACGAAAGTTAACGTTAACGGGTTTTCTCTCACTAGAGACAGAAATCATGTTTTCGCTGAAAGTATCTCGGAAAGAAAGTTTACATTCAGGCGAATTTATTTAAAAACAAGGTGGAGTGAATTTTTAATATGAAATAATTTATTTTTTATTTTCATAGCTCATATTAATTTTGTTAGATGGTAACCGAATATTATAGTTTCAAAGGTAAAATTACCTTTGAAACTATAATATTCGGTTACCATCTAACAAAATTAATATGAGCTATGAAAATAAACCATAAATTATTTCATATTAAAAATCCACCCAAGTTTATTTTATAAAAAAGATTGTGATTTCATTTTTGGACTTAAAGGCAAACATGCAATTGAATGTATGTTATAGCTAAACATTTATTTATTAACTTATGATTTTTAGGAGTGCCAGACTTAGATTCCGGTCCCATTCGTAAAAGAAAGTCAGTGGCGGCCAAACTTTACATTTTTTTAAAAAAACTGTAGTAGTTACTATAGGGATCCGAAAATTTGGTAATGGAATTTAAAATTTGGAAATTTTTTTTAATTAAAGTGTAAGAATTACTTAACGAAATTAATAATTGAAATTTAGAAGGTTTCTACGCTTTCTTTAGAGAATGAATATATTTCATTCCCGGAAAATAATTTTTACTTTCTACATTCTTTACATATTTATACAAAGGATTTTTGAATAGACTATAAGAATTGTTTCATTTTTTTATAATATCCGAGAGAATTAAAATTTTTTGCTATTTTTACAAAATGCTTTGATTTAAAATTATTATGAAAATCAAATTTGTAGAAATTTTATTGTTTTACTATTTATGCTAATTTCACTAGAATTAAATACGATTTCACAACAATGCAATAATGGAAATATTGGGAGCAGCTTATTTAATATATTATTTTATCGTATTTCGTGTACAACCATATTTAGTTTCACCGCAATACGTTTTTAAAAACAATTTTTGCTATATAACTAGCCGACAATTTTTATTTAATTTGCTTACATATTTAACCATATTTAACCAAATCAAACATTTAATTTTAATTCTATCAGACTAAATTCTCTAATCTCTCATCATTGGGTCACCGACCAAAAAGCATGGTGGCTGTTGGATGACACTAGGAAGCAAAATAGGTTTTTCGTCAGAATATTGAGGTAGTTGGTGAGGAAAGGACTAACCCTTCCTTTTATTTTAGCCCACCTACCGACAGTTTATACCACAAGAAATATAGGTCTCATTTGGCCTAAAAGCAAAACATTACATTTTTTTAATAATTTTATTTATAATTAATATTAAACTACTTTTAATGTAATTATTTTGTTTTATTTTATTATTGAATTTTATCGTTACCGAACATAAGTCGGGTCATTAGCGTTTACACTAAGCAACCTAAGTAGTTTAGGTCGAATATGTATATTGTATATAGTGAATTTTCTGCAGACTACATAGGGGTAAAACTATCTCAAAGTACATGTTCAACAACATCGCTTCCTTATTTATTATTTTTCATAGGTTCAATGATTCAGTGATAATGAATAATTTTCCGCTTAAAAAAACCCAAGACACCTTTATAGTTACAGTTGTTCGTTCATTTGTTTATTCCTCGGTTCAGGGACTTTACTATTGCTTCAACAATGATTAATGATTACCGTTGGGTATTTATTCGTAACATGGTGGAAAAAAACGGAAAGGAATACTTAACATTGCCTTCATCAAAACCAAAAAATTTTTCATAATTTTCATATTTCTCGAATTTCGTTGCCAGGACTCGAAAAATATGTCTTTTCCGTCCTTCCATCCTTCCGACCTTCCAGTGATACATTTTTGTTTTTTCTTCCATTCTCACAAATATAATATATTTTTGGCAAACATTTTGTGTAAAGATAGGTTTTAATAATAAACAGTTTGCGTTAACTTTTGGATCTTTTTGAGCCTAAAATAGAAGGGGTTTGTCCAAAACTTGATGACACAGAGAGAAAAAGGTTTCCATGGATTATGTATAAAATTCATTATTTAAGAATAACAATCATGAACTATGGATAAATGTCAGTGAATGCTTATTCATTATCTAATCCATTCGCTTATAACATTAAAATAAACAAATAAAAATTATAAATACATACTTATAAATACACACACAGATTTCATAGGTGAATATTGTTGAATATTGAAATTTGCTAAAATAGTACGGTCTTACTTGGTACTAATCGTAAAAGTTAGATTTGTGTTTTTGTAGTTTGTCCTTAGCTAACTGATGAGTAGACCAGCTTTTTATCAGTACGAAACCAAAATACCGAAGGAGCTTAAGGAAAGCGCTCATTTTTAAAGGGTTATATACTTTATATAATCTTTGGGGTAAAATCACGGTAGACAGATGTTACCTCTACTTTTTATTAGTAGATATATTGTGAGTAGATGGCTCTTTATTTTAATGTCTCGAAAAGTCGTAGATATTCGATTGCTGTCAAAAAAATGAAATTTGTCCAAAAAAAATATAATATGATAATAACATATGACAAAAACCAATAATATAGAGCATATTTTCTCGATAGGATCAGTGTAAAGAGCAAACGAGACGGCTTGTATAAACATTTTTGTTGGTTTTGGTTAATTTCATAAATAAATATGCATTATTTTTCATTAGACTTGAACAACTGAACATATATATTATTTCTAAAACGTTATGAATATAATTCAAAATAAATGAAAACGTTTATTGTGAAATGGTCTTACACGGTGCCAAATCAAGAGGTTTTATTCATAATTCATTTACCCTTATTCATAATACGAGATATGATTTCTCTCTGTGGACAAATGAGACAATCCAACATCTATCTGTTTACAAAAATTAAGGTCAATTGAAGCACAACGTAGGGGTCACTCGTATTTATGGTATGTTGATCGATAAATTATTTGTAAATTGATTCAATGGGGTAGTCTTTGCAGATAATAGTGTATTTCCGCGTAAATGCACACTGCTCGTCAAAAAATTCCGGACACTTGAATTTTTTCACAAATCTCCATTTTCTAGAGCAATTACGCATTTTTTAACGGTACTGTCATATTAAACAGTACATAACCAAAAAATATGTGTAACAGAAACCGTATTTTTTGATGTTAAATCCAATCACAGCAACAAAGTGTAATAAATGAAAAATATTCAAAATTAGGATTGTTGTGATTCTAAATAAATGAGCGTCAATCAATGGTTTTTAAACGTTTAAAGTAGCATTTATTGTTGGTGTTGTTATTACAGTTTACGTTAACAGTGTGCTTAGTTGTTATTATTAGCAATTATTATAATTATGAGACCAGAAAATGTCGCACAAGTAATAGCTTTGAGTGAGGGTGGCCGTAGCGTGCGTTCAATTCAAAACGCTATTAAACGATATCGTGAAACTGGTCAGTATCAGCGAAGGATTGAATCAGTTTATAAACAAGTAACAAAGGAGCGGGACGATCCGTTTATGGTATCAAGATTACTGCGAGAACATTTCAAACAGTTAGGATCGTCGCTGGACGATTGCCCTATGTACATGGTAGTCCAGGAGGGCTGCTACAGGGCCAGAGGTTCTCCCAGCCCGGCGAAAAAACCGTTTGATTTTTGCCCGTAACTATATCAGTTGAACTACGAAAGACTGGAAGTGCGTGTTGTTCATTGATGATCAAGGTTCAGTCTGCGATCACCGGATGGATGTGAAAGAGTATGGCGGAGATCCGGAGAGCGATATGCGCAATGTGCCACATCCTCAAGAGTCCCATTCATGGCCACCCACTAATGTTGTGGGCAGGCATTTCTATAGACGCCCTTACGGTCCTTGTATTAAAAACTGCCGGACAGTTTATTGCGGACTGTATAGAAGATTTTATTGAAGTTTTATGTTTATTAATAATTAAAACTTTCATTTGATGTTTATTCTATAAATTAAATGTCTGTATTTTATTGATTCCGTTTTTATAAATTAATTCATTTACTTTTAATTTTAGTACAATTATTATTATTTAATATTTTTCACCACTAATTTTATCATCACCGAAGAGAACGGAAGAAAAATGGCTACGAGTCAAAACTTGATATAATCACTATGTACGACGATTTTACTGACCGTGTTTAATGAGCAGAGCACCAAAAACCATGTGTCTTTTTTGTTTCATAATGCGCGCGAGATTTTTGAAATTTGTTTTACAAGCAGTGATGCAAACATAATATTTTGCAGGTGCGTTCATGGAAAAATGTAGGTGTGTTCGTGAAAATGGATTCGAATTTGGATACACGTATTATGTTGGTGGTGTGTGAATGTTTGCTTGAATTGATGTACACGGGTGTTTTGAATGAATGAATTGTGTGGTGTATGCGCCAATATATATGATTGGAATATTGTGGCGATGAGCGAGTGATGATTATATTTTGAGTATTTGGATTTTAAAAATGAGTGGGTCGCTACAGGACTCCCCCGCGAGTGATTTCCCCCTCCCTAGGAAAGATTGTGGGAGTTAAAGCAATACGGATGGTTTTATGAACCCGATGGCTTGATGTTTGCTCAGCCGAACTAAGTATTCCGTAAGCTGGTTTAAGTCGATCGATTGAAACGTTGGAATTCTTTTCATTAATCGATACGATGAAATGTTTCCTTTAAAGGAGGAGTTAATCCCGTGCGAACCTTGTCTGTTCGTATGAAAACAAAATCGCAGTTGCTGCGCGCACAGGCGGGAGATTTTGTGTGCCGTTGAACTTTGGCACGTTGGCAGGAAAAACAAGACTGATCCCAATTGACTACGTCTTTTTTTATACTGGGTCAGCCGACGTGGTCTTGACACGGGCATACGGCCTGCTGTGACAATATGGTGAACCACCTTGTGTTTAACTGGTAAATTATAGTTCGGCTCTGCTGTAAGTAAAGGAAAATTACTAAGCAGAGTGGCATAACCGTTGTTGACTGAAAAAAGGATCGGCGTTGGTGTGTTATCACGAACTATTGTGTTATTGATTGACAGCTTAGTCGCTGAATCAACCAGCCTTTTGTTTTTGAGGTCAACGAGGAGGCCAAATTTACACAAGAAATCGGCGCCAATGATCGGACAATTCACATCAGCTAATATGAAAGCGTGAGTGAAGGTTCTTTTGAGTCCGATATCCACTTTTAGCAATTTTATGCCGTAGGTGTGGATTGTGGTATTATTGGCAGCCGATAGAACTAGATCTGAGTCACTGTAGAATAACCGAAAGGTCAGCGCCAGTATCTATTAGAAAAATTATTTTGTTGTTGTGGTCGTGGAGAAACAAACGACCTAATTTATGGGTGTGCGATGATGTCATCTCTACCCGGTGGATGACTCGTTTTTTGATTGTATGATTTGGGCCGCCGCCCCAATCTAAAATGGCACCAGCATTTGCCATATCGGCTGTTGCTGTTTCTGGGACTTGCATGTGGGTTCCGTCCATATCTGGATTGTAATCGTCGACCCCTTGAACGACTACGATTGTTGTTATGACTCATGTCATTTAGTCTGGATTCGATTTTTGCTAGGCGGTCCTCAGTCGTAGCACTCTGTGATGTGCTTGCAGTTGGCTGTCGACCAGAATCCGTGCGAACGGTAGAGCGTGATTGGCGTGTTATCGCGGAAACATTGCTATTATGGTTATTTGACATCGCGGCGTACATTTTGTCAGCGGTGGCAGCCAGATCAACGAGATATCGACAGTCTGACTGTGCCAACAACGCTATCCTGATTATTTCAGGCATTTTTCGCACCCATAAAGATTTTATAGTTTTTTCGGGGATTTCGGGGAAAAGTGCCTCCGGTGATCGCCTGTCTTCCAATTTTGTATCTGATAAGAGCGCTTCGAGGTTCGCTTCGTCCGAGGGCGTTACACGTGTTAGGAGAGCTTGTTTTAAAGTTTCGTATAAATTCTCTTGTGGGGGATTTGCCATGATATCCTAAGCGACCTCGCAGGCTTGTGGAGACAGTGCAGACAAAAGACTAACTAACTTTTCGTTGTCTTTTTTTATTCCGGTCACTCTGAATTGAAATTCCGCCATATTAAGCCAGTTTTGCGCATTGCCTAGCCAGAATTGCTGTAATTTAATTGTCCGAGCAATCATTGGTTGCTGAGATATCGATGATCAAAGACAAAAGGATCCTTTTTCATTCAAAGTCACATATCTTAGCAAAAAATTGACGTAGAGAGACCAAATTAAATTAGATAGAAATTAAATTGAAGCTTAATTAAAAAGCTAATTAACCTATGCATTGGTTTAACTTAAAAAAGGTTTGATGAGCCTGTCGATTCTTAGAAAAAAAATGGAAAATGTTTGTTTCGCGCTATTCCTTATGAATGCACGATGATGGTATCTTACAAAAAAAATATTCTGCTAAAAATCTCGAAACTAGAGGCTTGAAACTTTTTTCCCCATCTCTGTACAACCGTTTTTCAAATGCAATAGATATTTATTTAATACCTGTAGCCTTCTTGAAATTCGTTGTTAATGATATGTAGAAAACATTTATATAAACGTTTTATAATATTTTTCCATTTTTAAAAGTTATACCACTAAAAAAGCTTCTAAAAAATTATGACAAATGATAAGGGCTCTATATTCTAGATGGTTCTGCTGTTATTCATAAATCAAAAATAATTTATGCATCAGAGCAAATACGTAATAAAAAGTTACCAATTTATTATATAAATTTCCAAAACTGACTAACAGATGTCTCTTAGTTCCACAATGTTATTCAAAAAAAAAAAAAAAAAACTCGTTAAAATTATTTTCGTAAGAATAATTTTTCTGACAATATTTCTGTTGCTTAAATTGAATGTTCTGCGGATTTATATTTCGTTCGTTATATTTCGAGTTTTATAAGTAAATTTTTAAGGTGAGTGTTCAGGAAATCACTTTTTAATATTTTCGTTGATGATTTGAAAACATTTTGAATCATATTTAAATTAGAATAAGATTAATAAAACTAAATACTGTTTTGTTAATCTGTGTTCGAATCATTTCTAGTAAGTACATTATTTACTAGAATAAAATTGTTATTTAAAAATTATTACAAAAGTGTTGTGTTTGTGTTTGTTCTTTTGTACTTATTTAAACACCAGGTTCGCGTTGGGGAAAGTGCGTTTATGGTAATTTTTTTTTGATTTTGTAATAATTTATTGCTTAATTGTAACGAAAGAATAAAATATGTTTCTTAATCGACATTTTGATGGTGTGCAAATTGAATATTGTAATTATCATTTTAATTTATCGAAGTTTTCATTCAAAAGTACCGTATATAAAAAAGTTGGTATTTTCGTATGATTGGTATTTGGAAAATTGTTTTTTCTTCTTTTTATGCCCGCTTATTTTAAGGTGCATTTTTCATATTACGACTCTTTATACAATATATAGGTGGCTCTGCTATAAGCTTACATTAGCAAGAAATCCAAACATTTATAATATTGTATTTTATTGACATCTTTTGTTTAACCCAGATGGATTGAAGTAAAATTTCTTCTATAGCGTACTAATAACCAGTTTTTTACCATTGGAAACGTACTTGTTTTGAGTACAACGATTGTTAGTAAGTTATAGAAGAAATGACTGAAAAATAAAGGTTATCAGTAAGTTACAGAAGACGCTTTATTTTTGGTTGAACATTTTTAGGGATTTACGGCAAATTTTTAGGGCCTTAGGGTTAAATTTAGTTTTTGTGTAACGAAATGTTAATTTAACATCTACATCTGCGAAAACATTTGAATGTAAATCAGTATTTATTCTACTGTTTCAGTGAAATTGCATTTTCAACCATTAAGAGTTTTATAAATTTCAACTTAATGAAGCAAATTTCTTTTTCAGCATCTTTAATTTAAAATAATTGAATTTATTCAAATAAAAATAATAATTTTAAAACGTTTTATTCTTAATTTAATAAATTTAACAAACAAGCAACCAAAACTTTATTTTGTGAAATTAGCCTAGTAATGCCCGGTTTCACATAAAAAGAAGTAATCTCTAGTTAAATATTGTTTCCTCCCTTTCTTCTTTTATTAAATTGCAATTTATTTCATAACACAAATTCAACGCATGCTAATTTTATTTCCTTTTTTTGGAGAGCTAAATATTTAACTGCCCAATTTCGTCGAGCTAAATATTTAGCTGAAGGCTAAATATTTCTATGTAAAAATCAAATATAATCAACTTGCATAGAATTTGTATTATGAAACAAAACGTAATTTTATAAAAGATGAAAGGGAGGAAATATTATTTAACTAAGGGTTGGATAGTTTTTTGTGAAACCGGGCATAAGTGTGTAACTTAAATTTTTCACTATAAGAAATCTTAACTGGGTTTTTACTACTATAAGCAATCGATTGATTATATTTTTAAATTCTATCTGCATTTTTTAATGCTACTGCCATTAGTTTTATTCTTGAATCTTTCTTTAAGCGAAAATAACAAGCGTCAAAATCGAATGAGGGATGGTAACATTATACAATTTGACCGCTTGACATATGATTTTATTCAATGTAAAAGTTAATTTATTTTCATTAACGCTGATCCTCCGCGTTCTTAACCGATGCTCAATCTTCAGCCAGAGCCCAGAAGTTATTTTATAAATATAAATTCCAAAAACCAAACAAGAATTGTTGTGTCAATTATTGTACTTTGCTTTGCTAGTGGGAAAAATATTAATTCCAAGAATTTTAAACTCCACAGTTAGGTAAAAAAATGTAATGAAACACGTTTTAGGTTTTAGGCGTTAGAACGAAGAAGGAATTGAACAAAAAATTTTGATGAGTACGTAAAAATGGAAATTTAAACCTCAGTGAGTCATTGATATAAAATCGGACAAACAATTGAATAATTTTGTAATATTTTGTTTGCGATTTAATTATAAAATAAAACTGTGTAAAAAATCTTAGTTCGAAACTGGTAATCAGAAATTCTAAATTTTTTAAAATTGATTTAAATAAATGGGTTTTCTTGTCCGATCCGAAGAAACAAAAAGTATTTATGTAAATCTTCTATTTTACGAGTATGTTTTGCAGTTGCCCCGAAAAACTCCAAACAATCATTAGGAATGTAGATGTAAATTTCCTCTACATACTATTAAGTTATATTTGCAATCGGTACGGTGTAACGCTAATAGCAGTACCACAAGTTTCCAAATGTGGAAATGTTCAGTAAATGACAAATTATTAACTTTTAATACATATATTATAAAATCTCTATCAGCAAAATTGGTTCTTTATAAATATATTAAAAATTTACTAGTTGGACGGAATTCAGCTATTATATTAATCACATCACAGCATTAGAACAATGACTAAAATTAGATTTTGAATGTCACGTACCACTGAAATGAAGAGAATTTATTACGATGCTTCTTCGAGAGGATTTACTACGTTGCTTGTTGCTTCTTACTATTGTACAAAGCACCTTTAAAAAAAATGTACATACATACACTGGATTAATATCTAGGTATTTGAGAACGTATTCAAAACTATTAAAAATCTTGTCTAACGTCATAAATGACGGTAGTTATCGTTACGGCATTAAACAGTCTCTCATATAAGCAGAAAAATATTATATAATTGATTCATTCGTTTTTTGTTTTACATATCTTATCACTTTTGTAGCAGAGAATTTAGAGCTCGAATACTCCCTGTTAAATAATAAAGTTTGCTATACATATCTCATATTTTTGAATTTGATTTATTAACGAATTCACTTTTAAATTTATTTTTCAGGTAACATTTGCATACTACGCTCGGGACTCGTAACGAATTAGCTTTTTGTTAGCTTAATAGAATAATGGTAAATAAACAAATTTTCCTTGTTATGCATGTTTATTGTACTAGACCTTTGAATGAACCTTTAAATGATCAAATTTTTTTTTTATTTTAATTAAATAATTTAATTTTCATATTGAAGAATTTCCAGTAAAATGAACAATCGAAATTACTTTTGTACATATACTATATCCGTACAATACGATGTACGTATAAATGAAAGCTCAATAAAACGTTGAATAATAAACGATAAACAAATACAATTTTTCATAAAAAGTTGAAATACTGTTTGTTGTTTTCTTGAAAAACTGAAAATATTTCTATTCCAAACTCAGTTTTATTTAAGAAATCAAATTCTTAAGAAATTTCTTTTCTATTTAGAGAAAACAACTTTTCAGGAGCTTTAAACCCAATTTTAAATAAGAACATTTCGGTTCGTTTGTGCATATTGCGAGATAGGAAAATGTTTTTTTACTCAGGAATTTCATCGGTTTGTACAGCAGTAACAGTGTTTACTAAGAATTTTAAATACAAATGATGTACAGATGATCAATGTTAATGCACTAAATGTTAAGGTACTATTGTAAAACTGACTTCTTACATTGTCTTGCTTTTGCAAATTGTTGTCTTTCAGTGGGTTTATTATGTTGTAGAATGTAACAAAACGTGTAACTTTAACACATGTTTCTGTTCACTACATCGTTCCATTTTCTCTAGAAATTGGTTCAAAACTTTGTATTACAAAACAGTTCCATTTAATCTACTATGTATGTATACTACAAAATATTTTTAATCAAAATCTTTCCAAGTTCTATTTTTATTAAATTAATACAAGTTAAATTAAATTGGTGTTGAGACACATCAAAAACTTGTCCTGCACTTATGCGCGCCATAATTTCTTCAGAGAATTACGATACAATTTCATTGTTTAGAAGCATAAACTCATAAACATATAAAATTAATTTTTTAAAACATTTGTTTTTAAAAGTTGATTCAATGAATTTATACCCAATTGAGCTGTGTCTAACAATTTAAATTTTATTTCCATTTGATTTATTGTTCCAAATAATAATATATACGAGTATAACTGACATTAAATAAAATAATTGACAATATTTTGTATGTTTCTAAATTCCCAGCTAGGAGACTTTTGTAAACGTCTTTTGCAAATATTTTTAGTTATACATACTTAAAAAACTACTACAAATAAATAATTTTATTGACCTAGATAAAATTACGAACGGAGATAAATTCGACGAAAAATTAAATTTTAGTTGAATGGGAATTAAGTTTTGTTTGTTCAAGTTTAGAGAGCTTTTCAAGTGACATCAATTACCTTGGTCATTAAACTCATTTTAAAAACTTTTTGGCTTTACTACATAAACATAATTGTATTTAAATTTGAAAAACCAGAACTCATTTCAAAGTTGTTCAATCATATTTTTGGTTGTGTTTGAAGTTGGACCGCGTCTGCAGTATATAAACAAACAAAACTTTATCATTTGAATAAAAGTTTATTTAATATTTTCTCGTTTATGTACAAAGTACAAACAAAATAAATTGGAAAAAATGTAAAAAAATAGTATTCTGATTATCCCAAAAACCACCTGTAAATAAAACAAAAAATATAATTCGAGCAGAAAAGCTTTCTATTTTTATAAAATATGGGACAATACGAAAAGGGTTGGGGTGTATAATTTGCTTTTCAATTAAAATTAATTTAATTAATCCAGCATATGCCATATTTTTACAAAATTTACATAATCCAGAAGATACAATTGGATTGATAAGTTTTTGTATACCCAAATCGACAGGTAATCCATAACTAATATTTTGTGGTTGAATATTTTTCCAAATAAGCAAAAACAAACACTAGTATTTTCCAATGAATAAACTAAAGTACACATTATATTTAGAAGAAGACACAAAAAATCCTTTTTACTGTAACAACTATTTACTACTCGAATATATGTGTGTTGCTCCTTATTCTACCATTGGGGTGTACATTCCAACCTCTCCTCAGCATCCATTTCACATCCAATCAATATATTTATTCATACCCTTTTATATACATACATACAAGCTTATACATTTTCCGTTTCGAATATTGTACTACCCAAAATTTCATCAATAATAAAGTTCGGTATACAACGTAAAAGTAAAATGAACAGCACGATTATACATAGGAAAAACCACTATACCGACTCGAATATATGTACATCCTTCGAAATAAGCTTTTTAGATTTGATTTTTATTAGGGAATGAAATCCTTACATAGGAAACAGAAATCCAAACCAAAAAGATGTTATTTCTAAATAATCTTAAGAAGCAAATGCTTCATCCTTCCATTTTTCAAAATTCTATAGCAATCATAAAAATAAAAATTAAGCAACGGCGTCTATTGTCCCAAAAACAAGTAGGAAAACGAAAATATTTTGATTAAGCACAATCATACAATATTATAACTTATTCACTTAGACACCAGATGCAAATAATAAGAGTCTAGTGTAGACACCAAATGCAAAAAATAAGCGTGGGCGGTGTATAGAGCTTTATATCTCCATCGTTCCTCTGACTGAAGAATAAAAAGTTACAGTTGATACGAGCAAAATTTTATTTTAATGTGGAAGAATTTTTGATTTAAGAAAATTTACGTCTCTCTATAAAATGTTTTGATGTATACCTTAAAATTGGAATAAATAAAATACTTAAGTAGGCGTACAGCTCTTAGGCTTTCAACATATGTATCATATATACAGTGCTGGTAAAAAAAAATTGGGCAAACAAATTTATTGCAAATTGGAGTCTTTTTTTGCTTGAATTACAAAACTTTTGAAAGCAATTGGTTTATTGTTTCATTTTAAAAACATGTATGACGTAATTTTTTGAAAAAAAAAATTGACCTGCAATTTAGGGGCAAAACACCGAAAAATGCCAAAATATTCAAAATACGTTTGATTGGAGTTAAAGTAATGTAATAAATTAAACACTTATTTTTTATTTTTTTTTTTATTGATTTATAGAAGTTCAATCTTTAATATTAATATTTTGTTGGACCGCCTTTTGCTTTTATTACAGCGATACACCTCCGATTCCTTGAATTTGATAAATTTTTCAAAGTCGCAGGAGATATGGATTCCCAAATCATCATCAACAAACTTTTTAAAGCTTCAATCGATTCTGGGCGCTTCCTTGCTACTTCTAGCTTCATTATAGACCAAATATTTTCAATTGGATTTAAGTCTGGACTATACGGGGGCCAGCTCAACACATCGATACTTTTTTCTTCGAAGTACTTTTTTTACCTTTAAATGAAGAAATAAGAAAAAAAACAAGTTTTTAACAAATTATTTATGTTTATCTGAAAGCCAATTTGTCTATCTACAATTCAAAATTAATAACTCACAATTTTGGCGGTATGGCACGGAGCGTTGTCCTGTTGAAAAATAAATTTGCAAGTCTCGCCAAAAAGCTTTAACGCAGAAGGCTCAAATTCGTTCTGAAGGACCTGCAGATAAACAGCTGCTGTAACGCTGGAGCTAAGGAAGCACAATCGACCGGTTTAATTTCCAGAAAAGCATCCCCAGACCATAACTTCTTTTTTTTCGGTGGCAGTCTTAAAAGACATTCGTTGCTAAGTCTCTCGCCAGGTTTTCTCCTTACGAGAATTCTTCCATCTCCAACATGCAGCTTTAATTCTGATTCATCGGAGAAAATCACATCATTCCACATCTCTGGAGTCCAATTAGCATGCTCCTGGGCCCATAGCAAACGTTTTTTTTTCACTAGTAATGTGAACTCAGGCTTCTGGACTGTTTTAAGTGCTCTCAAACCAGCTTTAACAAGTCTTTTTCTCACTAAGCCGGCTGACATTTTTTTCCCGTTGCTCGCTCAAGATCCTCTCTTATGTCTGATGAAGTTTTAAAACGGTTCCGACGACTTTGTAATAGTATAAAACGATCTTCCACTGACGTTGTCTTTCTGGGCCTTCCAGAGCCTTTCTTTCTTTGTGTACTGCCCATCTCTCGATTTTTTTTAATATTCCACGCGACAGTACTTCTAGGGATGTTTAATCTTTCACCTATTTCACGCGTGGTTAAATTTTCTCGCGCCAAAATCAACATATTGCTTTTACAATGGTCACTAACTTTTCCCATTTTTTTAACTAAAATTGCACTTTATTTTTTATTTGTCTAGGATCACTTACAGAATAACTTAATCTTCCAAAATATGCACTTTTTATACTCAAAAAATAAATTACAGGCAATAAAACATCTGCACCCTAATGACGGCCAAGAACGGTAGGCGTAAAAAAAAATAATTGCTTGCCCAATTTTTTTGCACATCAGTTGCGGGGTTGTACCAGTGTAATAAAAGCAAAAGGCGGTCCAACAAAATATTAATATGAAAGATTGAACTTCTATAAATCAATAAAAAACAAACAAAAAAATAAAAAATAAGTGTTTAATTTATTACATTACTTTAACACCAATCAACGTATTTTGAATATTTTGGCATTTTTCGGTGTTTTGCCCCTAAATTGCAGGTCAATTTTTTTTTCAAAAAATTACGTCACACATGTATTTAAAATGAAACAATAAACCAATTGCTTTCAAAAGTTTTCTATTTTTAGCAAAAAAAGACTCCAATTTGCAATAAATTTGTTTGCCCATTTTTTTTTTTACCAGCACTGTATGTTTATTAAACAAATATATAAAAAACAATGTGTACAACCTCTACACGCGACAGAAGTAAAACTTTTTAAGCTGTAAATAATTACTATCATTTATCTCCAATGGCCCACATACATATATGTAGGTACAGTAAAATTCGTAGCTTTACCGCAGCAAGGTTTAAAGAAAAATTCAATTGATCCTTATAGTGTTATATCGTATAAAGACAAAGTAGACACATTCAAACTAGATAATCAGTGATGATCCTGGAAAACAAGATTATCGCAAGTCACAACTCGATACAAAGTTTAGCTACGGAAACATGATAAACACGAAATACAAAACAGAGTGGAAGCGTACATGGAATAGAAGCAGTATTATTTACCAATACTGATACATATTAAACTAATTGTGATTGTGGTTTATATTGTGACGATTATGGCCATCATATAACGAGTTTACATTATGAACAGCGATAGCTCAGACGGTTGGCGCGTAGTACAAAACATAAAGCTCGATGGTTCGATTCTCGTCGTAGCCTATGTTTTTATTACAATTATTTATTGTGGACATCAAAACATGTTTGTACACCAACGCACAAATGCATAATGATCTAGTAAAAACAAGAACGTCGGAGATGTAGCACACAGAGGGAGACGTGGTTTAGTGATTGATGAATAAAATACACAACAACACAATTACATACACACGACCCGTCGGCAATTATGAATGTTGATGATTTTGATAAGCCATAAACGATATTTCCAGATGATTATGGGGTCATAAACAGAATACACAAGTATGAAGATGATTTATGACACGCAATAAAGGAATTTTCGAGAGCAGTATAAAACTGGTATATACACTGTATCAAAAAATTGTCCGTACACCCCTCAGTTAAAGTAAAATTGATGAAAAATACAATTACAAATCAAACAAAAAATTCAGTTTTAATTTTTTTAAAACTAAAATTACATTTAAGAACCTGAAAATAATAATAATAATGATATAAATTAAGTTACTTTCACGTTTCTTAAGATTTACTATTTAAACCGCCTAAAACGATCTCAAATAATTGTCCGTACACACAAAGAAGTTGAGGGAATTTGGTAAAAAAAGTTAGATCTACTATTTCGTGTTGTAACCTGTTCATGAAATGACACTGTGAAATCTTCTTTTCATTGAGAAAATCAACTTCCGAGTTATTTTGGAGGGAATTTTTGGCACAAAACCACAAAGAGCCGTTTTAATTGTTCCTTGCCGCTAATTTGGTGTTCACGGATCTTTCGCTCCAAATAATGGCATAAATTATCAATGGGGTTGAGATCTGGTGGCTGGGGAGGATGAGGAAGTATTGACTTTACATTGTACAATAATCATTTCTTTATCAGCTTTGACGAATGCTTCCGTTCATTCTCATGTCTGGAGCGAAAATCTTGCCCATGTCCCATTTTCTCAGCACTTATTAACAAATTATCCTTCAAAATATCCAAATAATTAAACCGGTTCATTATGAAGGTCAAATGTCCTACACCCCTTCAGCTAACAGCTCTTCAAAATGTGGTATAGTCAGTCCAGTCGCCGCGGCCTGATGAGAGGATTGATTTTTTCATAATCATAAGCTCATCAGTTCGAAACTGGATTGAATTCCCTTACAATCTTCGGAACATATTAAAAATTAAAAATTAAATAAATAGAATTCTGTCTATTAGCCGGTTTTCGTTGAATTACCGTTCGTAAATACTAAAATGTTTCTACGTGTTAATAAAAAACACATTTAAAAGTATCGTAAGACCGGTAGCATATTTAGAAATTACAAGAATTAATTAACATTCAACAAAAATTAAAAAAAGTAAAATTAGCGTTCACAGCTTATGTGATTGTCGTGAAGAAGAAAAAATTGTAATTGAATTTATCTGTATTAGTACGATTCGCTAGTATATAAAGCACAGGACATTCTGTATATATAGAATGTAAATTGTGGTATAGTCAGTCCAGTCGCCGCGGCCTGATGAGAGGATTGATTTTTTCATAATCATAAGCTCATCAGTTCGAAACTGGATTGAATTCTCTTACAATCTTCGGAACATATTAAAAATTAAAAGTTAATTTTCACAAAAATGCAAGTGTACGGACAATTATTTGAGATCGTTTTAGGATGTTTAAATAGTAAATCATAAGAAACGTAAAAGTAAATTAATTTGCTTCATGATAATTATTATTTTCAGGTTGTTAAATGTAATTTGAGTTTAAAAAAAATAAAAACTGATTTTTTTGTTTGATTTGTAATTGTTTTTTTCATCAATTTTTCTTTAACTGTGGGGTGTACGGACAATTTTTTGAGACAATGTAAACAAGACCGATGGCAAGCAGGGGACAGTTTGATTTATTTTAAATCGTGTAACAAGTGAAATAAATCTGTTGTCATACCCCTACCAGTGGCAAGCGGACAGATTTAAAGAAGTAAGGTAACAGCGAATATAACAGTGTATAAAAGTAAAGTGGGATAAAGTCGAGTCAAGTGAGATAAAAGTACACATTGTTTTTAATTGGAAAATCCGGACGAACTCAGAAGCCCAGTTCGTAACAATATTTTAGAGTGAATTTTCCTTAAGCCAAACATTTTCTTCACAATACTAAATAATTTACCTTCGCGGCTATATCCTTGTTTATTTTTAAATTATGATTACTATTTATTGTACATTTACATAAGTTATTTAACATAATAGCCGCCTCAATCTAAATAGTACAAAACCATTAGGTTTGAGATATTTGTGTACATACACATATAATGCAAGAAAGACATAGCCAAGCAAATTATTTACGTATTTTTTCTGTGCTTATGAATGTTTGTCTTCAATATACACCAGAGTCTCGCTATGCGTCTATTCGCTCTTGCGTCGGCTAAAAAAAACGTTAAATTAATTAACGAATTATTATTAATAAAGTGATATTATTTATATTATTTATCATACATATTTGTTTTATTTTAAATTCTATGTGGATTAATCTTCCGTAATACTTTTCGGCCACAAATATTTTAAATTGTTCGATATGCGTCGAAATTCAGTTTGCGCCTCTCCGTGTGGAACCGAACAGGGACGCAAAGCGGGACCTTGTTGTCCTATAAATCTAGGAGGCATTGATTCGACTGTTCGTAAAATAATGTTGTTGTTGTAATGCTTTGTAAATTGTATGTTAGATTGTTTTCCCAATCACTACAACACTACATAAATAGCCATGACATCAGTCAAAACCAAAACCAACAAAAATGTTTATAAAAGCCGTATTATTTCTATGACGCACGCATATTATTAAATAAAAACCTACTATTTCTCTAAGTGTTAGTGAGATTTTATTCTATTTTTGATACAAACTACACTTTAAAATCAAAGTATGTAAAGATTATACTGCGTTACGGCCCTAATACTTATGTGGAGTTCTATGGTAGAAAAAAATTGCTGTAAATCAAGAAAAAATGATTTACAGCAATTTTGTGCGTACTATGGGAAAATATTATTGATGTTTTTTTTGATGTAAATCAATTTTAAGAAATTGAAATATTTTGATAAATTTATCCCCACCTTTCTTCCAGCAAAATTATAAATGTCAATTAAGATAATAATAACAAAAACAAACGAGACATCAGATTTATAATTTGATATTCATCAATAAAAATTACAAAATTGTTTATATTTTTTACGACTATGTAGCCACAAAATTTTATAGTTTCCATTTTAAGTATTCTGTTTTAATAATACAAACAAAATTTCTCCTGACAGCTAATCTCACATCTAAAAAACCTGTTGTTTTGTTTCCATCACAAAATAAATTTGCTTGTACGTTCTATGGGACCCGTTTAAAATTGCTATATTTCAAAAATTCCATAGAACTCGACATTACAGAAATAGTAGGTTTTATTTTGTGTTTGTATGGCAATAGTACGGCTTGTATAAACATTTTTGTTGGTTTTGCATCAGTCTAAACCAGTCAAATCACTAATATAACGAGAGGAATAAAGATTTTTATTTTCCTATGAAACGTAAACAAAATCATATGGGATTTTAAAATTAATTATTTTGTGTTGTCTTTATTTTCAATTTAAATGAAAAATTGTATTTGTAAATATAAATAATTTTAAATTAAATATACATATAGAATTCGACTTCTTCTTCGTGAATAGCAGCTATCATTATATGCTTGTTGAAGATATACTATTATTCCCTTTACTAACACCACTACAAATTTTTTTGTCATTGCTTTTTATTTAGTGGTATTGTTTTTCCATTACACGATTGATTTTCCGGATATATTAAAAATTTACGTTACACATTCAAGGCCGTCAGAGAATTTCGTTTCAATATTCTTTGGTTTTCTTCGAATCATACCCTAACTAAAAAATGTTCACATCAAAAAATTACGAGAAATAGCTAAATGTACTTGCTTAGAAATGAAGAAGATTTAAAATAGGAGTAACAAATTTAATGCCAATTTTTTCTCGCTGTCGATTGATGATTTTAACAATTCGTATAGGAAAATAAACATTTTCCATTCGGGATACGATTTCAGGCAACCGCTTATATATCTATGTACATATACATATATGTATACAGTGCTGAGAGAAAAAATTGTTCAAACATGTTTACAGTGCTAACAACATATATACAGTGCTGAGAGAAAAAATTGTTCAAACATGTTTTATTACAAATTGGAGCATTTTTTTGCTAAAATGACAAAACTTTTGAAAGCAATTGGCTTATTGTTTTATTTTAAATGCATTTATGACCCAATTTAAAAAAAAAAATAATTTACCTACAATTTATGCTTAATTACCATATTTGAAACTTAAAGGCGTGGAAGTAGTGGATTGAAGAAAATACATTTTTTTTATGTTAATTATTAATATTATTTGGACCACATTTAGCTTTTATTATGGCGGTACATCCTCGCAAGTGCTGTGCAAAACATTGGTTAAATATTTAGTTTACTTTTACGCCTACCGTCATGTGACGTAAGAGTGAATCTTGGACAAGCAACCGGCAAACGAATATCATCCAGCTTAGTGAAAAGAAGACTGGTTAAAGCTAGCTTGCAAGCACTTGGAACAGTCTATAAGGCAGAGTTCGTAATACGAGTCAAACTAAAAAAGTCAAAAACTATTTGCTGTGGTCCTATGAGCACGGTTCTTGGACGCAGGAGTTGTCGAATAACTTTATTTTCTCTGATGAATCCAAATTCAAGCTGCATGTTTGAGATTGTAGAATCCTTACAGGAAGAAAATCTCAAGAGAGGCTTAGCAACGAAGACTTCCATCGAAAACTGGAAGAGTTGGGGTCTAGGAAGTTTTTTCTGGAGAAAAAACAGGTCGAATGTGTTTCCTTAGTTCCATTACCACAGCAGCTGTTTATCTGCAAGTCCTATATAATGAATTTGAGCCCTTTGTGTTAGAGCTTTTCGACGATACTTTCCGATTTATTTTTCAACTCCATATGCAATATTGCCAAAGTTGTGAGTAACTTCCATATATATTAATTTCGGATTGTAGATAGTAAAATGGACTTTCAGATAAACAACAATAATTTATTAAAATCTTCATTTAAACGTAAAAAAGTACTTCGCAGAAAAATATATCGATTTGTTGGACTGGCTCCCGTAAAGCCCAGACCTAAACCCAATAGAAAATGCTTCCTAGCAAGAAGGCGCTCAGAATCAATTCAAGCTAGGAATACATAACTTCTGCGACTTTGAAAAATTTATAAAACTCAATGAAATGGAGGTGTACCGCCGTGATAAAAGTAAAAAGCGGGCAAACAAAATCTTAATATTAAAGATAAAATTTCTATAAAGCAATAGAAAAAAAAAAAATATAAAATAAGTGTTTACTTTATTCGATTACTGTAGCTTTAATCAGCGTATTTTGAATATTTTGGCATCTTTTCGGGGGTCATAAGTACGAGTATATTTAAAATGAAACAATAAGTAAATTGCTTTTAAATGTTTTGTAATTTTAGCAAAAAAAGACTGCAATTTGTAATAAAATATGTTTGACCCTTTTGTTTTTCCCAGCACTGTATATGATTTCTCATGGTAATTTCTCATGCTTATGTACAATTTTAGAAATTAGACCGATTTAATTAAATTAATTAAATCGGTCTAATTAAAATATCCACATTGACATGTCTTGTTAAATTTGTGTTTTTTTAAAAAGACATGTCAGTGCGGACATTTTAAATAAAACTAAATAAATTTTATTTCATTTAAAAAATACATTTTATTGTGAAGAAAGCCACGGCATATGAATAATATGGATTCCTTCCATTTTTATTGTAAATTCTTTTATTTTAATTTCATTCAAATTTTATATTGTTAAGTTAGTGTCAATTTAAATTCTGGCTTATTTTGTTCAATGCTACGCTTTATATATAATTTTAAATTTTCAATGTCAGCACAAAAATGTAAAGTATAAATCAAAAACATTTATAGTATGCATATTATTTCAAATTAAGTTAAGTGTCAGCACAATAGATACAAAAAACAACAAACACCAAAACTTTATACTCTGGTGGAAATTAAACGTTGTAAAGTTGATGAGTTAAAATGATGAGTCAACATATTCCGGGCTGTATAGTTTTGAGTAGTCTCCTGTTTACACTCCACTACTTTCATCCGGTCAAGGAAGAGCTGCCGGTATTAGAACCTGAACGAAAAGTACTATTAAGATTACTATAGTTAAGTAGGATATCATATAATGATGAACATCATGGTGATTCATTTGTGTTGGTAGTTGTTCCCTTTTCTTTATCACTTCTAGCTCCCTTTCCAAACCGGTAGTCTCAATTGCTGGCAGCAGGTTAAGATTATAGGGTTTTGTTGTTTTGGGTTTTATTTGCAAACTGAATTTCTTTAGATTGATCGCTCCTCTTAATATATTAGATGATTTTTCAAATGTCTTGTTAATATTATTATGTGCTGTGCCGATTGCGATGATGACGAGATTGTCGTCCCTTAGCGTCCAACCAGCATCTATCGTCACTAATCCGGACCCCTGAAGGCTGTATGAGTCGATGTTGGATCCGCATATGATATCAACTGTCGTTTTATTTGTAATTACGTAAGTTCATTGATTTGAATCATGCAGTTTTATCCAATGGTTAGTTGAATTTACTTCTTTAACATTGCATAATGTGTCAAGCGTTGGTTTTTGCTGTAAGATTGCTACTTCACACTAGGTTTTGTTAGTCAATTCATTGAAAATTGGTGATATTTCGCATAGAAATTGCGTAGGTTGGAATATTTGACAAAGTTGCACTTTTTCTGTTGTTAGAGTGGCAAAATGTTCTCGATGATTGTCCATTGCTAGATATTTTGTTGATTTAACGATGTGTGATTGAGTGCCGTTATGATTAATATCCGGAACTGGGAAGACAGCTAACAGGTTATAATATATGTTCATGAGGTCATGAATGTTATGGCCAGGAATGGTTATTGATGCTGGTGTATGTTGACGAATAAATTGCAGTTGGTCTTCTAATTTAAAGGCGCGAGTATCGATGGATTCAAAATACTATGATGTGCGAAGTAAATAATATCAAGTAGACCTTGTTGCGTATCCTCTAAGTTTTTTAGTATTAAGGTCAACTCGAATGCGCTCATTAATATCAGGTGAACCCTTTCTTCGTATGTTCGATATTCGTTTAGTTGTATCATCCCCAATCTTAACCTCTGTTGATCCTTTATCAAATTGTTGAATGATGTTGTTGTGAGATTGGAATTATATTTGATCAGCTTGATTGTGTTATCGATTATTGATGTTTGGTTTCTCATTAATGCGATTAGATGCCTTTCGTTATTGTTGATATTCTCGAATTGGGTTTCAAACTGGTTGGCCTCGCGCTGAGTAAGAATTCTAAACATGTCTCCTAAGATATTGCCTGTTGTGTCTCCTAAACCGCGCTTCACTCGTCGACGTTCCTTATTGCTTGTTAGTAGCAAAATATTGTTTGTAATCAAGTTGTTGAGCTGCCATTGAAGTTGCTGCAGACAATAAAAGCTGCTCCCAGTTCGCCTTGGGCTTGTTTAAAAGTTTCGATCTCTCCCCAATAGTTCGTCATGTTGTAATAGATCACTAATGTCCACTTCATGGCTACTAAATCAAGTTTGCCTAAATTCTCGAAATGTATTCTTGTTCAGTAGTTAAATGGGGCAACTTTGATTTGAGCTTGCGCCTTTCATAGAATGCAGCAAATTGAGAGTAATGCTAGTGCAAGATAATTTACATTTCTTAAATTCCTTCCTTGTCTGTGAGGCTGCACTCTTTGGTTTTGGTTGTCCTTTCCGGGCAGCGGTAGTTTGTTTTCTACAGACTGCGGACTATTCATCTGCGTGGTTCTTCTTTCTGGTCTTGTTTCGTCTAGGCTTTGTGGGGTTGTTAGTTGTTGAGTTGTGCTTGTAGCTTTAGTTACTACCGCATGAACTGGATCATTCTTCTTGTTTTGCATGTTAATGTAGTCCTTTGGCTCGTTAGATATCGGTAGGCGGAATATTTTAGTAATATTCCTTTTAAACGTATTGTTCCTGTATTTGAGTGTGATAGAGTAGTCACACTCAAATACAGGACACACTCAATACAAGTCCATCTTGTCCTGGATGAAGTTCAACGACTCTTGCTAGTGGCCAGTGCGTATGAGGTAGTTGTTCGTCTTTGAGGATTACTAGTTCTCCAAATTGGATGTTAGGTTGTTTTTGCAACCATTTTGGCCTCCGTTGTAGTCGTGAGAGATATTCCATATGCAATTTTTTCCAAAATCATTGACTGAGCTTGGTGAGCAAATTCCATCTTGTAACGGTTTGGATACCCTCCATATCAGGTTGTGACATTGATATGATGGCCCTGCCTATCAAGAAATGTGCCGGACTTAAAAACCCGTCATCATCTGTGTCGTTTGAGAGTGGTGCTAGTGGCCTAGAGTTCAAGCATGCCTCTATTTGAGCTAGAAATGTTGAGAGCTCTTCAAAAGTTAATGTATGAGTTCCAATTACTTTGCGTAGGTGTTGTTTTGTTGACTTGACTCCGGCTTCCCATATTCCTCCAAAGTGAGGACTTCCCGGGGGTACAAAGTGCCACTCAGTTCCCATCTGAGCTATTTTACCCTTAATTTCTGCTTTCTGTTGCTTTGCCTGCCTTTGCAGTTGTTTGTCTGCTCCAACAAAATTTGTACCATTGGCACTGAATATCTTCAGACAAATTCTTTTTCTTGATATGAATCGTCGGTATGCGGCCATAAAAGCGTCTGTTGATAAGTCACTTACAAGTTCTAGATGAATTGCCTTCGTTGCTAGGCATATGAAAATAGTAATGTATCCCTTTGTTGTTTTGTTACAGCGGCCTTTCATTTTATATTAATCGGACCAGCATAGTCTACTCCGCTGTTAGTGAACGGTGGTGCTGCTGTTATTCGTTCTTTTGATAACATGCCCATTAGCTGGTGTGACGCCAGTTTCCTTGCTCTCGTATAAACTATACATTTATGTATAGAGTGACGAATCATATTTTTGGCATTCATTACCCAATATTGCGTTCTCACGTGTACTAAAGTTGCTTGATTGCCACCATGTAGTGTTTTTATATGAGCTTCTTTGATAAGCAAACTTGACAATTTGTGACCTCTGGGCATTATTATCGGATGTTTTTCTTGAAATGGGAATTATAATTAATTCAATTAGAATTTGATATCCTACCTCCGACTCTGAGTAGGTCATTTCCGTCTAGAAATGGTTAGCGTTATGATTGTACTATTCTTTGGTAGGTTTTGATTCGCTTTTAACTTCTTTAATTTTGGTTCAAAAACTTCCTGCTGTGCGTCTCTGATTATCGTCCTTATCGATGCGTTCAGTTCCTCTGGTTTCAAATGGGCAGGGGCGGTTCGCAAGCACTTAACGCCTGGTGCATTTTTACATTTTATTGCGCCCAAATAATTTGTACTTATTTTATTCTATATATGTATGTATATAATTTTGGGCCAAGTTTATTATTAATTTTGTATATAAATACATATTTATGTATGTATACGTATATTTATTATCTCTATTGCACATCACCTGAAGTACCTTTCATTAAGTAAATTTCTTTCAGACTTATAACTTATGTCAAATCAAATAGATTGTATAGCTGAAGGTATAAACCTTAATATAGAATGGCACAAAGTGGTTAGAAAAATGATGTGTTTTTTATTGGGGTATCCCCAGTAGGCCTATTCCACGTTTATAAACAACACAAAATCCATACTCTGTTATCCTATAACATTAGAAAAATTAAATTAAATAATATAAAATAATTCAAAGCGATTACTAAAAACAAGTTAATTTCATTTATAAACAATTTATTGAAAAAAATTATTATTTCGTGCTTTAATCGTGGCAAATTTCTCAATTAAAGTACTGTAGTCGAGTTTATCTATCAAATCTTTTTCGATTGACATGATAGCTAAGCCATTTAATCTTTCTTGTGACATAGTGCTCCTCAAATAATTTTTAATAAGTTTTAATTTAGAAAAGCTTCTTTCTCCAGTTGCTACAGAAACAGGCACTGTTAACAAAATTTTAAGAGCAATGACTGTATTTGGAAATACAAGTTAAGTTGTTGCTAAAAATATAGTTTAGGATATCAAGAGAGACAGTGTTCGGTTCCAAAATAACGTCGATAACATTTGAAGTTCATTTAATGAGTCCTTATCGTCGATATCTGAAGCACTTCCGTTAGTTAACACCTTTTTTAAATGATTACAATTTTTTTTTAAATCTTCAGGAGACATGACAGATTATAATTGAATGTCGTATAAAAATGAAAAAATATTTGTATGTTCGGATAATTGCGGAAATCTTTCTGTAATTGATTAAATTGATTGATCAATGATTTTAAAATAAAATTCAATTTTAAAGTTTTGCTTTGGGTCCACAATAGGCTCATCCACTCCTTCATAGCCAAATAAACACTTCTTTCGACGAGATCGTAAAACATTTGAGTTTGGAAAGCAATTGGGAACTTCTAGTTCGTTAGCAATTTTTGTTGACATTTGCAAAAAAAAAATCAAATTCATTATCTGTTCTCAACTTTTGAAGAAACTTTATTGTAGGTTGAAGCTAAAATATTCATATTAGGATTTTGGAGGTATTTGCTTACTATATTAATAGTCTCTAAAATTGTATGCCAAATATTTAACGCACATAAATACTTAAATTCTAAAATTTTACCTCCCAAAGCTTCTGCAGTATTTACTGTAGATGCATCACCAAACGTTGAAACTTCGATAAGGGCTTCATAAATATCTCCCAATTATTCCTTTAATGGTTTTAGGGCGTCAATTCGGCTTTTTCATCTTGTGGTACAAATTGGTTTAAGAGTACAATTATTAATATGTATTTTTAATACTGCCCATCTTTTAACAGAACTCGAAAAGAACACATACAAATTTTGAACAATATCAAATAAACTAACAGCACCTCAGGAGCATTGTGCCGCATCATTAACAACTAAGTTTAATGTATGGGAAGAGCACGGTACAAAAAAAGCCCTTGGCTCTTTAGTTCGTATAAGATGTTTGACTTTCTTGTTTGAACCATTATCGTAACCCTGACCTCTACAATTTTCAAGTAAAAGCTCCATTTCACACAATTCTTTCAAAACAATTTCAGTAAGACCAGCTCCTTTAGTAACAACGTTGGCTTCTAAGAATGTTATGAAATGTTCTCTGATTTCAAACATAGAGTTTTGATAACAAAGGAATCGAATAATTAACGTTAATTGCTCTTCATGACTCTTATCTGGAGTACAATCAACTATTATAGAAATAATATTTTGCATTTAATATTAATGAAATAATTTTATCTTTTACTGAACGTGAAATAATTGAATTAACTCGTTTTGAATATTTTGCTCAAGTATTTGTTTTTAGTTTCGTTATTAATTATTCTTCGAAGGTGTTCAGAAAGCACAGGATCAAATTTACTTACAATTTCAACCAGTTTTAGAAAATTCCCTTTACTTGGATCACACTTCAGATTTCCCCTGAAATGCAAGTGATTATGTTCCTAAAAATTCAACATATATTATTAACCGCTTAAGCACTACCCTCCAGTGTCGAACTTCTGCAATCATTTGTCGTTGAAGATTAAAATCTATAGTTGTATTTGATCTTAAGCGTTTTTCTAATTATTTCCATGATTTAAAATATTGTAAATGGTTCACGCTATTTTCATGTGACTGAACTAATCTGATTAAATGGTTCTAATCTGTAAATCTTTGATTAATAAGAGTCATATTATCATCACAACGAGAAGTAAACAATTTACAACAAAAACAAAATACGGTATTCGTTGAAATAGAATATATAAGCCAATTTCGTTTAACGATCTGTTCATTTGACATCACCCTGTCATAAATATTTGGATTGAACTTTCTTTTATTCTTAATAGGGAATTTTAAATTATCAACTTGTACGGGACCATTTTCTCCAATTAGTTGAATAATCTTTTCACTTAGCTTTGGCCATTTCGCTGGATCACTTAAATCAACTAAAACATGCAAATTATGTTCAACTTCGTGAGAAGAATTTAAGACAGCCTGATCAACACTTAATTTTTCTAAATCATTTTTATCTTGTGTAACAGATCCAGATACTAAATTTGGATTTAGACTTATTTGATCGTCAATCAAGGGAGTATTCGAACTAGACGGTATTGTACTACAATCATTTAAAGTAGAACTAATCGCAGTAGTGTCTTCAACCAAAGGATTCTGGGTACCTACTACCTACTAGAGGTAAATTTGTGTCTAAATATTTTAACAAAGAACTTGCCTGTGTTTTATCCAAATGATCGCAATTTCTTTACATCTCGATAATTTTTTATTCGCACTCATTCTAAACAGCAATCGATAACTAATGTGTAAATATAATTTACACTGACGAATTATAAAATTTCCGGCAAAAAAAGACCGATTTTAGAAATCAAATTATATTGCACAACTAAACACAGATTTTATCAATCAGATCAATCTATAATATCACATCTATATATCACATCTACACACCACAAAAATCACAGGTTTTATCAAGCAAATCCCTTTATTGATAAAAAACAGTTAAATTTAACAGCTGATCTAAAGCGATTGCAATAAATTGAACTTCAACTTCAAAACAGTGTTATTCAAACGAATATTATGCAAGTGTAAAGGTGGATTTATATTATCAGTTCCTTTCAGTTCCTAGTCGTATCGTGTCAGACATCATCATACTATCCGTACCTTTCAATTCAGGCATTTTCTTCGTTTGATTATCGTATATATTTGAATCTTTTGGTTACGAGTACGTATAGAGTAAAGATAACACATAAAAATACAAAAATGTTTTAGTAGCAATTTACAATTTTTGTTTGTTTCGCTATTCTTTCGTATTTTTTCGCCTTCAGATCTCAGACAAAACATTATTTTCAACAATATTTGTCTGTGTCGGTACTGCAGGAACGGAAAGGAACGGAAAGGAACGGAAAGGAACGGATAATATAAATACTCCCATAGAAATTACATCTAACAATGTTTTTTTGTCTGACATGATACGTGTAGGAACTGAAAGGAACGGATATATAAATCCACCATAATCCACACTGTATAAACCGTTATATAATTTACCTTGTCCCTTTTTATGGGTGAGAGTGAGACAAAGAGAT
This sequence comes from Tipula vernalis, assembly GCA_958295665.1. Taxonomy (NCBI): domain Eukaryota; kingdom Metazoa; phylum Arthropoda; class Insecta; order Diptera; family Tipulidae; genus Tipula; species Tipula vernalis. The sequence continues at coordinate 244,276,038 of OY282558.1, read as the reverse complement.
ATGCGCTCCTTAATTTCACCGTGTATGCATTTTAAAAAATCCAATACTAACAAATACAATACTAAGCGTTTGGTTTTTATTTTTTTCTGGTTGATAAAAATAAAGTGAACCAAATATGTTTTCTAATAGGAAATATGAGATGTGTATATGTTACGGCTAATGTACATAGAGCGACGAATGTGTACATTCGCCGGTATAATGTGCATATTCTTACTGGATTCTATTTGGAAAATGAGCATATTCTTATTGGGAATATGTACATTTACCGGCGAATGTACACATTCTCCAATTTTGTACATTAGCCGTTATACTCGTATATGATACTAAATTATTTGGTATTGTTATTTGTATGTACGGTTTTTTTTTGGTTCACAATTTTTTTTTTAAAACCTATGCATATTAAATTCAATATATTAAAAATATATGAAGTAAATAGCTAGTTAATATTTTTTTCATGTACATATTAGCAAAGATGATATTATCATTTTTGATATACATACATATTTAGAGAATGATATCACAGGGCCGAATGTCGAAGGGCCGAATGGGCCGAATGGGTCGATGTACCGCTAAGCGGGGGGGAGCGGAGCGGCCTCTCGCGTGTCCGTGAGAGTTACCGAAGCCGTTAGCCTCTACAATTCCAAGTTAAATTAGTCGATGTCATTTTGCTTCAATTTAATTTCCTCAGAATAGAGAAAAAAATGTACGGGAAATTGTTATGCAAGATTTTATATTGCAATATTTTATAATTGCAACCTTTTGTAATTGCAATGTTTTGTAATGCGAAATTTACATACCCAAGTCAGTTTTCCTATGTCCCTTATTTAACATACATCAAGATGGTTCAGATTCAATTAATAAAAAACAAATTGTAATAATTACACAAATTTTATTTAAAACTATAATTCCAGAAGTTAGTTTCTCTTCTTGAGATATGTCTGAAAAATATAATAAAGATTAAACTAAATTTAATGGATTAGTGGTACAAATCAATAAAGAGCTATATTATTTCCAATGCCTTTAATGAAAGACGTTTCCTCTTAAGGCCGTCGATTGTTTCAGCTTTTCTTCTTTTAGATATTCTTCTAGATATTTTTGTTATCTTTCTCTTATCTTTTCTTTTTCTAGATATATTTGTCCATGATGCATATAGGCATATAGAATAACCAAAACACATAATACAATATTATTTATTTATGATTATGTACATGGACACATCAATAAAACTCTTTTTTATAGATCCACCCTTGAAAAATCTTTCCATCCCTTTGTTTTTTATGTATTCGTCGTATAGAGCAAAATAACACATTTTCGTATAATGAGATTGAAAGAAAGCCGACCGATAATTAGGATTCTTTGTTCCAAAAGACAAATTCCACCACTTACTTTTTTTCTAAAACAATAGTAATAAACTATATAATGGTCTAGAAAATAACATCGTTCGAAAAGAATGAATATTATCATCAGTTTAAAGAACAGGAGTAAATTTAATTTGTATGACTTTTATGACAAAATTCTTTTTTTTTATTTAAAATCTATTTACATTTGGTATGTATCTTCGACCGATTCGGCCCTTCGACCCATTCGGCCCTTCGACCCATTCGGCCCTTCGATATTCGGCCCTTTGACACTTTCGGCCCTTCGACGCATTCGGCCCTTCGACATTCGGCCCTTCGACACATTCGGCCCTTCGACCCATTCGGCCCTTCGACATTCGGCCCTTCCACATTCGGCCCTTCGACATTCGGCCCTTTGAAATTCGGCCTTGCGTACCCATTCCATATTTAGTTAATCGAATATTGAGGTAAGATGCGACATTATTATTGATAATTTTAAATTTATTTGGAGAGAGATTTTAGAATTAAAAAATTAAAAAAGCTACCAATATGTAAATTAGATTTTGTTGTTGATTTTGATACTAAATAAAATATATTTTTTATATTTCATAGCAACTATGTATTACAATTGAGTTTACTCATATCATAATTATCTTTTATCGTTTATAAAGGTTTTAATTATAGGTAAAATAAATTATGAGTCGAATAATAGACGTTGATTTTTCGTATGAAATTTTTATTTAGTTTAATAAACTAAGTTATAATTTTATTAATGTTAATATAACAGTGTATTTAATTTAGCTATTGCGCCCATTAAATATTGGTTTATTTTTGCGCCCGGTTGCAGTGCACCATTTGCACCTATGACAAGACCGCCCCTGCAAATGGGAGTTGTTTTTAGTTTTTGATTTTGTATTTGATGGAAATCGTAGACAGTATGCAATGCTATAAACAAGCCGTTGTAACGAAGAGAATCTATCGAATTTAATCCAGTTTTTTTCACTGTTGTTGTAAAGGTTCTGGCCGCTTGTTCCATTTCTTCATTATTGATTTTTATTATTGGATAGCTCAAATCCTTTTTATTCTCTTCCTACCAAATTTTGTGGGTTAATAATTGAACTGAGTTTAATCCTCGAGATGCACAGTCAGTAGTAGGATTCTCATTAGAGACCACGTGATGCCATTGGTTAGGATCGGTGATGGCTTGTATCTGTGTTATTCTGTTCGCCACAAAAGTCTTATGGTATTGTGGGTTACCTTTTATCCAGCCAAAAACTGCTGTGGAATCGCTCCAGCAAAATATTGATATCGTCGTGTCCAAATAAGAGTATTACATCTGCAAATCATTAATTGTTTGGAGGGGCGTGTCACGTTTTTAATGTTAAATTTGGCTTAATTTTTTTTAAATAAAATTTTTGCCACACTTTGTGGAAAGGATTTTATTTACAAAAAAATTAAGCCGAAATTAGCTTTAACAACTTTAAAGCCTCTTCAAAAAATTACCGATTTGTAGATGTAATACTCTTATTTGGACACAACGATATATTGTTGTTGATGTTCAATGTATGTTTGACATTTTTGAGCAATTTAGAAAGTAGCAATGCGGCGTTCAGCTCTAATCTTGGTAGGGATATTGTTTAATTTAACGGTGCAACCTTTATTTTGGCTGCAATTATTGTGATTTGGTTGTTTATTTTACTGTATACCACCGCAGCATATGCTTGATTCGAGGCATCACAGAAACCATGTAGTTCAATTTTGGCGTCACTGTGTTACGCCCTTTGGGTGTCCCATTTTGTTTTATGTGTTCAATATTGACTTTCACATTTATACCTCCCTTAAGCGGAAATTTAACAGACAATTTTTTTTTGTTATATACAACATGACCACCACAATGTTGACTTTCAGTGTACCTTACTTCGTTTCCTCTTTATCGAATTTTTTTTGGTAGTGGTTTATGATCTTCGAAATGTAATTTTTTTTTTCCCCCCGCTTATGGCTGAGTCTATAAAAGCTGAACAAAATTGAAAAAGAAAAAAAAGGTGATTCTAGTTTTGGTTTTTTTTCTGAAAGGTTGTGCTGACTGACTTCAAGTCATTTAAAACCGAGAAAAAAAAATATATTAATATGGACTGTGTATCTATTTCTATTGTGTTAAGTTAAGTTAAGTTGCTAAAAATAATAATAAAACCAAAATAAAATTACCTATAAAATAATTCAATAAAATAATTGTGCATAGTATAAATATCTTTAAGAAAAAGAAATAAAAAAACGTGACCATACTAAAAATTATGTATGAGGTGTTCACGAATTTTTGGACAATAAATTTTTTTTTTTGTATATCTAACGTAAATGTGAGAAAAAAAAACGGTTACTGATTGACTGTTGTAATTTAAATATATAAATATATTGCCAATTATTATTGTGTAAATGAATAAATAAAAACAACAAAACAACATAAAAACAATAAAAATATTTAAAACGTTAATTATAATCTAGTGTTTTAAATTGTAACATTTCATTCATGGTAGTGAATAAATCATCACGTTAACTGATGTACATACACCTGATCATAGCAGTAAATGCGTAAGTGTTATTTTATTAACGGTAATATGTATTTTCATTTCGTTCCATGAGTCCACCATATAACGTTCTACAATTCATTATTTAAATCCAACTCATGGTTCCAATGCTAACGTATTCATCCATATCTGAGGCTCAAAATTCTATGTGACTAATGCTTGATACTAATTTAATGAGAAACCAGAATTAGCACAATTATAGAAAATATTATCACCAGTTATACATGGATCAAATTAATGACTTAAAATTACCTTGATCATACAAAATTTCGTGTGAAGTATCATAAAATTCATCATTCAACGTTCATCAATGAACTACAGTTGTAGATATTAATTTTGTTTTGTGTATTATCACTTTTGATTTTTTTTTATTCAAAATTTTTTTTTTGAATTTTTCTTTAATTAATTTTCAATTTTTTTGTTAATTTCAAATGAATTTTTTTTGTTTTGCATTACATTTCTTAAATGTTCACTTTAATTTTTGAATATCTTAATTAATTAAATTTATTTTTTTTTGAAATTCTAAAAAAATATAAATTTATTGTATTCTAGAATAGACATGAAACATTCCCCAATTGTGATAATCCAAATCAAATTAAACATGAGTAGATAAATTTAATAGTATTTGTTGTAAAATGACGAGGCTTGAGTGACGATTTGGCGTACTGAATCAGTTTGTGTTTTCCTTCCTGTGTATTTTTGTTTCTTCGTACAACGGTCTAGCAAGATCTATTATGAATACTATCAAATCCCACTCCCAGCCGTCGAGCTTAAGCCAAGCAAGTAAATGACCGTGATAGACTATTCATATAGATAAAAACATATTTCTATAACGAAATGGATTGCACCTGAGCCAAAACAATAATTTTTTTTTGGTTTTATTACAATCCGGAAGCATTTGGCTTCACATTTCGTTACAACTGTTGTAATTTATTCAACGGTGAATTCTGATTTCCTCTAAACGTGGTAATTCCATTTAGTAGTTTAACCATCTTTTTTCAAGATTTAAGTGGAGTTTTTCGTCCCATAAATCTTGAAGCAGAATTTTTGCCTGGATCACTACTGGTGCTAACCATCCTAGCGGATCGAAAAGCCTTGATGCTTCAGATAAGATTGTTCATTTGGATATTGTTATTTTTGATCCTGGTAAAATAACTTTGAATTGAAAGTTGTCTGTTGAAGAGTTCCACAGGAGTCCAAGTGCTTTCACTGTATCACTAAATTCTATAGTGTGGAGTCCTGTTTCTTTCAGATTTTCTGGAAGCTCTTCTAATAACGCCTTTTCATTGCTGGACCATTTTCTGAGGTTGAAACCTTCCCCGGAAAGGAGATTTAGTAGTTCCCTTTTCGTAGCGATTGCTTCTGCGATTGTGTTAGCTCCAGATAGAAGATCATCTACATAGAAATCGTTTTGAACAATCTTTGAACCAATTGGATATCTTGACGCTTCATCTATGGCTAATTGTTGTAACGTTTTTGTAGCCACTGCTCATTGGCTTATTTGTCTCTTCATTGTCTCGTCATTGATCTTCGCGGGCTATTCTGATCTGTCTGAACATTTTCTAAATGTCCGCTGCAATCACGTAACGATAAGGCTGCATCTTAATTGTCGTTGGTTCCAAATGACTCAATAATTTTCCAGCTGACCCTTCTACGTGACTTTTAAGGTAGTTCATTTTATGTGTCGTGGTGAGCTGATTATTGTTATGAACTAAACGTTTGAATGTATCAGAGAAACCTACCCACTTCGTGTAGTCTCCGTGAAAATGTGGGATTTCTACTGGTAGTAGATGAATTTCTAATGGTTATATCTTGCCTAATTCCTCTTCTTCCAATAATGTTGTTAATTGTATTACAATCTTCTCGTGGTCATTGTTTAAATTTTCTTAGTGTTGGTCTACGAAATATTTTGAATTTACTTCCTGTTTCTCGGAAGTCTCCATGCATATTTGTTCATTCTCTCCATGTTTTTTAATTTGATTTTTAAAGCTGGTCTGGATCTGTTGTTACTAGACAGTATATCCTCAGCTAATCTGATTTCTCGATATAAACCCCGCATTCGGATGTCTTGCTGCTTCTACTGTTGCCTGAATTTTGGCAATTGGCTGAATGCAACGTTTGACTTCCCGGTCGACGCCTCGGGTAGTCGGCTGTGCTTAACTTCAATTGTTGATGTCCCAGGTTCTCTTGTGTTGTTGTTGATCACTTCAGATAGGATGAAGTTAAATTTTTCATTTGTTCCTGCTGCATCTGATATTAGAAGTGGTGTGGATAGCAAACTTGGTGTGTTAAGGCGTTGGCGAATATCCTCAATGGTTGTTCCGTATCTTATCGAAACCGTTCCTCTATCCTTGAAGTATTGATGTGTTCATGTCAATGGATTTTGAAAGTCTCTAATCTTGTTGTCTTCATCAACAGAACCGTTGTAAGACTTGTTCAACGCTGCGATTTTCCTCTCAAGATAAGTTTTTGTTTTCCGCTGCGCTCCATTTTTGTTGTAATTTGAGATGAGCTGCTGTATCTCTTCTGCTTTTTGTTCTTGTTTTCTTAGCAGTTCTTCCATATTTATGGTTGTACTTGAGAAAGCTTATTAGGCGGCAAGTGGCAGGATCAATTTTTAATGCGAGCTAGTCTTTCGTGGTGTAGCTTCTATGGTTGTTGTTTGGTATTTTACTTGAATTTGCCGGTTGTTGCTTGGCGTATTTCTAATAGGTGCCAGTTGTTTTTAATGGCTCGAAGGACTAATGTTAACAATGTTATCGGTTATATCGGATTTAAGTAAATTTAATTAATTAAAAGGTTACCGCTGGTGGGGTCTTTTAATTAATGAGAACAAAATCGGTTCAAGTGTCAATTTAAATTCTGCCTTATTTTATTCAATGCTACGCTTTATACATAATTTTAAATTTTCAATGTCAGCACAAAAATGTAAAGTATAAATCAAAAACATTTATAGTATGCATATTATTACAAATTAAGTGTCAGCACAATAGATACAAAAAACAACAAACACCAAAACTTTATACTCTGGTGGAAATTAAACGTTGTAATGTTGATGAGTTAAAATGATGAGTCAACAACTTTTTTTAGAACGTCCTTTCTTGTAGTTTTCCAATACGAAACTTGCACTCGTAAACCTTACAAGGGCGCAAGTTCAGGGTTTACAAGTGTTACAAAATATGTTTAACTTCAGTGTTTCAAGGCGAAAATATTTTGCTTTTAACGGATTATATACTAATATTGTTTATACGCCTATGATGAAATCCAACATTATTTTTAAACGTTGGACTGTCCTCCGTCTTGGATCATCTGCATCCACTAATGGGTAATGTGCAATTTTATTTTAATCCAATAGCAAGGAAAATAGATGGTTTAAATTGAACGTTTCAAACTAGAAAGCGGAGTTTACGTTGAAAAGGTTTTTTAAATATCTAAAAAAACATTAGTGCTGAAATTTTGAGAATTAGCATTGTAAATACAATATAATAAAATGAAAGCACACAGAAATAAAAAATAAAAACCTAAGAATTTAATAAATCGTACCTAGGCTAGGAATTTGGGAATTTCGATAATTTGTTTAAAGTCATAGTCGTTTATGAATTTGTAGAATTTAATTTTCAATCAGTGCAATCAATAAATCCTAAATTTTAGAATTTTGATTTTAAAAAAAAAACATTTGTTCTTGTAATTTGAAGTAAAAATTATAAAATTTAATATTTTTTATCTGAAACACTGAGGACATATTTCAAGATCGGTTCATGAAATCAATCCGTGATATAATATCTAGTCCAGTTTTCACCACTTTCAATTCTTTTGTGTTATGTACCATTGTAATGGAGTGAAAATATTTATGGCTTGAGTTCGTTGAATGAATTGACAGTTTAATTCTGTTTATATTATTTAAGTAAAGAATTAAATTGTTTTTTAATCAATAACGTAAGCTTACTACGAATGATTTATTCACACGAAAAAAGCGCACATGTTTGTAAAAAAACCACGTATTTTTCAAAATGTTTTGCATTTTCCTGGCATCTTTGCACAACTAGATCTTAACCTAAGCGACTTTGGGAAAATTCCGGCGTTAATATGAGAATACAGTCCCTGGAATTGCTTTTTAATTCTCGCCTGAAATTATGTGAAATATTTTGCCTTGTCCACAATTTTTCTTATGAGCTGTTCTAATGTTACCTTAAAAACACATCTTTGAGCGTGAAATAAAAAATAAAACCCAAATTTTTCAAGAATTTGGGTATTACTATAAATCCTCAAATTTATAGAAATCTTGAAGTGGTTTGGAGAAATTAAAAATCTTTAAAACATTTGTTTTGTTTAATAAACTAGCTGGGCTATTATCATTAATTTATACAAAAAAATTGTTTAAATTTATGTTCAAATATTTTTGATTGTGCACTTTTTCTTGTGAGGATTTAAGTGGACAAGTTTTTTCCAGTGCGCAAATTTCTTGTGCGTTTTTTTCTTAGAATCACTTGTAGCAGTTAATCTTATTTTTTTTTGCATAGAGGCGGAAATCGACCCTTACTCTATCTTTACTGAAACTTTTCGAACTGAACTTATAACTTATTGGTGGAAGTTGCAGATTAGTCAGCCCGACAAACGATTTTACACACAATCCTTTTTCTGTCTATCGAAACGTTATGCAAATAATTAATTATCATTGATCGGCGGTGAGAACCGAACTCGGAATAGCGTCGAAAGTCTATTCAGGTTGGGCTAACAAAGTTCACGTATATTTCTTTAAAAATATTCTTTAAACCGTGAGAGGGCTAGGATCATTGATTGTTTGATTGATTAATCATGGTGTATGACCAAGCCTAAGCAAGACTCCCGGATGACGCCGGGCCCTCCTTACCTCCTTTACACATAACAAAACCGAAGGAAAAGAAAGGTATATTATCAACAAAAAATCAACCTGGTTCCAGATACCTAAGTAGTTGATAGTTAGTAAATTTGTTAGTAATACATTTTTAGTAAATTATATAGCACAATACAATACAATTTAAAGTTCATCTACTGCTCAAATTCCTGTAAAGAATGTTTCAGGTTCTTCAAGAATTTAGTAAATTTAAAATGTGGATTAATCCTTTATAATCACTATTCTAAAATTAATTAAATATAAATTTAATTCTCTGAAATAGATTATAGGTTAATCTTTATGTGCTACAAATAAATTAACATTAATCGCTTGACAATAATTAAACCAACTACCAACCGCCCATCGTGCTTCCACCTCAGCCAGTGCCATCTTGGTCAAATTTCTCAGGAGTTTACTAAAGTAAAACCATTTTAACTAACCAATATCAATACTAATACCAAAAACTAACATTAACATTAATCCCAGTATAAATATTAACACCAATACCAGCATCCACATCAATACCAAATCCAACATTAACACTAACATTACGACATTAATGATTCGATTCGAATCAAAACCAACAAAAATGTTTATACATACAAGCCGTCTCGTTCGATAGATCCTATCAAGAAAATGGACACTATATTATTGGTTTTGTCATATAATGGTTAAACAACAACAAAATCAGATTTGTTCGGATTGTGTATACTAATATACAAATATAGTGTACTTTTTACAAGCCATACAGTACAAACACACAGTGCACAAATCGATTAACTTCACTTTTTAAAAAATATTAAATTTAAGTGTCAAAGCACTTGGTATAGTCATAACTTTTTATAGTTATTTATTTTATATTTATAAATTTTATTTTTCAAATTTTATGCATTCTACAATATATATTTGAATTTATATTATAAAGGGAATTTTAAAAAACAATGTACATTATTTCATCGCATTTTTCAACTTTTTGTTTTATGGAGTTAATCGATATCTGCACTGAACGGCTCAGTCCGAACAAATCTGTTCTTACTCCTGCCTAAATACTATATGAAAAAAAAAAACAATACATCAACAAATATAGTGAACCAAAAAATTAATTTCACTAAATTTAATTCAATTTAATTTTAATAAAAATTAAGATAATTCCATTAAATTCAGTTAAACCCAAAACCTAATTTACTTCACCAGTAATTCTTTATTTAAAATCAGCCCTCAACACCCTTAAATAAAATAAATTCAATTCAGCATCTAAATTGAAGGAAACCAAATTAAACACTAACTAGATAACCTAAAATTCAAGAAGCATAAAAATTTTAATTCTAAATTATGAATTTTAAACACTAACTATCTTTTTTTTAAACTAAAATTCTAAAATCTAAAACCAAAAATAAACCCTATAAACTTACATTTCCAATTCTTTTGCTTAACTAGCTATTGACTTCAGAAATTAAAAAAATTAATTAACTAATTCCAGGAATACCACTACAATCAAAATTAAATAATTAATTGTTTATTACTTCATTCTACTTAAGTAGCTCTGCAAAATAGTTTAAATTAATCTGAACATATTACATACTAATAGTTCAATGTTTCCTTACTAAAATAAATTTAATAAACAACACTTGGTACGTGCTACGGCGGCGATTCGCCACTCACTTATCGCTTTACACTGCGATACTCATTAAAGACACACTTTTCATAATTGCAATTTTTATTTATTTTGTTGTCTTTTTTTATTAAATAACACCTTTTTAACACTTCAAAAAAAAATTTTATGTTTGTTCTAGTCTTTATTATTATTTTTTTTATTTTTTATTTTTGTGCAAACAAAACTACAACATAGCAAATATACAACATAGCAAATATGTATGTATGAATGTACACTAATTCCATCGTTCACGAGTACACAAAAATGTTCATCAACCATTAATTTTGCTTTCCGATCTGACCACTTCTCAGATTCCAACTTGACTCTCCGTCGTACGATACTTTTCGTCCAAATATACGGCACCCCTCCTCTCCAAAAGTCATCACCTCTTCATCAATTTATTTTTTTTTTTTGCAATCTTATGATTTGAACATTTTTCTCGAACCTTAAGAGCGCTTAATTTAAAAAGATTTGTTGCATGCCTAGCGCCACCTGCTGCCCTGAAACTGCTTGTCCAATTTTGTTTAGCAAGGTGTCTTTGATATTGGGTTGGTTTCCAGGATTATTTCTGCCGATTTTCTCCATTCGTCGCCGTTCACATGCTAAATAAAATAAAAAATGTTTATGTCTTTTATTGCATTTATTTTTATTGCACCATTTTATTACACCAGTCATCTATTCAGATGAGTTGCGGGGAATATTGATAAATTGATATAAATATGGAAAGTTTCAACCGCGAAGTTTCATGACCCACTTACCGTTCAATTCGTGAAAAAATATATCCATGGTGGATTCGTCTCATCACAACCCTAAACGCTGATTTAAATAAATTTATTAAAATTGCTAAATTTTAGAAAAATGTCTTTAAAGCACACGATATTTTATTCTGCCGAATAAATTTCAACTTGTCGATTAACACTTTATTTTTTAAATTAAAAATTGGCAACTTTAACAAAATTGTCATTTCTAATTCAAATTAAATTTAGAACATTTTGATGCTTGTTCAAAATATCTCCCTTCTCTATATTACACAAAGCATTATTGGTTATCTCCATTGGAACATGTAATTTTGAGTGAACAGTTTTTCCTTTAGACAGCAACTTCGATGCAATTCCTGTTAACGCGAAAGCCACTGAAATATCTCTTTGTGAGCAAGTTGATGCGAGGATTGTGTTGTACAGGAATGCTTTACCAGTGCCGCTCGGCTCGTCAATGAAAAAACTTATTCTGATCTGAATTTAATTTATGAAAATTATCTTCAAATTCTCGTTTGAATAATGTAACTTATTCAGTTGTTGATCTTTCGTCAGCAAAGATCAGGGTGACTAGAGTTGCATCATAGGTGTTAAGCAGTTCACGAATTCAGTCGTCTGGTGTGATAAAGCATTTCTCACCATTTCGGTGTGATAAAGCATTTCTTCAATGTCTATCAACGCTAAGAGATTTCGTAATATTATTATATTGTTATATTTGTTTGTTAATTTTGAATTGATTTCAGACTGCGCTCGTGGATCAGATTGTCTTGCTCCTCATTTCATGAACAATTCACTAAATTCCCTTAGTAGGTATTTTGTTGTTGTATTTTATATAGAAGTCAATATAATCTCCAAAGATTTTCGGTATAGTCAATATTCATCCGCATAAAAAACAATTATAATTCACATAATTAATTTAGATCTACGTAGAATAAACAAAAATCTAATTTAGTTATTGTTCATTATATCAAACAAACATGAGGGAGGAGGATTACATTTCTTCTAGTAAATACTTGGACCGCCAAACACACACTCACATGAATCAACAAAACAAAAAAATAACTCCCTATATATTATTTTTTATCCAAAAATGGATATTAAATTGGTTGTAATCAAATTGAAATAAAATAAAATAAAAATTCTATCTAATCCATCACAAAATAAAAAAATAATTTCTAATTTAGTAATTTTATTTACGTCAATGTGAAATTGAATTATCGTCAGTAGAAAATTTAACAAAAATTTGTGTTCGCTTATAAAACATAATTACATAAAATTTATTTATTTTCATTGCACAATGACACGGTAGATTACATTACATTTCAATATACTGCGCAAAACCAAGTCATAAAATATATACCAAATATGTATATACCAAATAGCCTTATATAGGTTACACAAAAGCGGCAAGTACAATTACCACATAACAGTGAATATGTTATTATGTACATTTATATACCAATTTGTATTTTGATATGGATGTTTACTTCTTACATCATAAAGAATGGAAACTTATCATCCTTATCATTCAACAATACATCAACTAATAAATGTTAGGAAATAGGGTTTCTTCTCGATATCTCGATTCCCCTGGAAATGTAAAACGCACCCCACCCCGCATATGACTTTTCATATTTTAATCTGACAGTATGATTATACAACGAGCCACACCTACATATATGTACGTATACATATTTTTGCTCAATATACCGTTCGCAGGAATAATTTTTAATTTTTTATTTCCTTAGCGTTTTTAATTTCTAAATTTTGGTTTCACTACTGTAACAAATAAAGTTGTGTCACTTTTACGTAGCCCTTCGTCAAGACGATGATGACATGAGTGATGACATTTTTTGTAAATAGCTGGATACTAAGGGTCAAATCGACAGACCACAATTAATTCGCAACTACGACTAACTTGTCTAGATATCGGCGACTACAATCAGTGAATACATTTGACGTTTAAAATCGAATTTATCAGTTTTAATTTCGATGTAAATTTATTTATTTTAGGTCATAATAATTAATAATAAACAAAATACCTATATTTAGCAATAAATAATCAATTAAGATTATTTATATTGTGATTATGGCCTTAAAAATGTTGAATTTATTTGAAAAATTTATTTTTTGAAATTTGTACTAAATTCCTGATTAAATTTGCTGTTTTATTCTGGTTTAAAAATACGGTATTCGAACATCAATTTCGAAAAAACTGTGACTGCAGTCTTTACTGAAAGTTGTAGTTGTGTCTATCGATTCGAGCCTAACTAATCCTTAGTTTGGGCATGAAATGGGATTTGTGTTAGTCCTACACAAGATTATCAAATAGAAATACTGACTTCGTTCGTCGTTCGTTCTATATTATTATAGTAACACACCTTCTACGCCTTCAATGATATTCATACCCACCTAAAAATTTCCAAAAAGTAAGAACAAATTCAATTTTTGATTGGTAAACGTAAATTTAAGTAGTTCTTAATTTGGTAAATGTAGAATTTTTGATTTCAACATTTTCTCCATTATTAACTTAAATGGCGAATTGAAGATATGTTTTCACACACATAACGGATAGAAAATTTATTACGTTTGTGTGTTCCCCATTGAATATTGTCCAAGTTTTGTCATCATTTTATATCTCAGCTTAGAAATACCCGGCAGACAAAGAATGATGACATCTAAAGCGATGTCCCACAAATTTTAAATTTTTGATTTCGTGTGTGTTTTTACGTGAGTTACGTATATTCTGTTTTAGCAATCTAAGGTGAATATATATTTTTTTATTTGTGTATGTATGTAGGTATATGTGTCTCCTTTTTCCCAAATGTAACATAATAATCTACTTTTTGCCATTTGGAAAATACACTGTGTATGGCATTTTGTTGTAATTTTTGTAACATTTTTTTTATGAAAATAACAAGAATTATCCACAAAAAAATGTGTATGAAATCCCTTAAAGACATTTAAAAAGAACAACAAGGATCTAATCGGTGGTTTATTTAAATTTATATTTGTGTGTATTTCGGTATTTTAATTGGGGTCGAAATTAATATTATCATAATCATCTGTGTAAAGTATAAATTTAGGTAGATAGGAAAAACTTATGTTTAAATAAAATTTAGTATATACTTAATCATTTGTAGTTAGCACATAATTACAACGTGTTAAGATTTGGAAGCAATAAAAGTATTTTCTATATTTCAAGTAGACTCTTGTAAGTATGTGAAACAATGACTTCTTACAAAAGAAGGCAAATTTTGTAGAACATTTAAAAAAAAATTGTAGGTTTTGTAAAATTCTATAAACTTTTAAGAAATATGCTCTCAAATATTTAATCACTTTCTGTAACTAAAAATAAACTTTTCCATTTGGGAAATGTTCTTCACTATTTTTTCATATCTACTCTACGGGATATACTTTTTGCATCAAACTGGGAATCCTACATAAAATCACAAATATGTCGCACACCATGATCACGGGCACAGTTTAACATAAATAATTAATTTTGATTCTATATTTAAATATGTCACTAAACTTATTTTTTGTACATCTTCCAATCGTTTGACCAATCAAACCCAATAATTCAATTTATTTATTATTTTCCTTTTTTGATAAATATTGGAGAATAGCCAAATGAAACCATTTTTGTTGTCTCTTTTAAGGGGAACCTTGTGTGGCGGCTTTAAAAAATGTTTTTTTTTTTTTGCTTAAATCGATAGTACATTATCCCTATAATATGCCCCTATAGCGAAAATGGCGAAAAATTAACAATGGTAAACTTTCATTAAGCTTTTTCCTTGTTCGGGAACTTTAAACGCGTTTTTCTCAAAACCATGTTTTTGAGACTTGCACGCCAGTCGATAACTCAAAAAATTCTCGATGGATCAAAATAATTCTCTATTTAAATTCAAGATGATTTAATTGCCTTGAACTTATAACACATATTTTGTACTAAAAACATTATTTAGAAAAAGTTTAAAGCAAAAAAACCTGCAAATTTATGCAAAAAAACTGATTTTTTTCGAAAACATGATTTTTATAATTTTTTATAATGAAATAATTAATTTTTTAGATATACATATCTATAAACTACACTCATAAACAATACAAAAAAATATATTTTTATTTTTTCGAATAACCAAACGGATAATTTGTACAATTATTATTAGTTTTTTTTTATTTACAGAAACTGCTTGTTTTTGGAATTCTACACCAGGTTACCCCCACCCCCTTAAACAAATTTTTTTTTGTATTCTTTAGTAATCTCTATTATGAACAGCCCATTAGTTAATAAATGATCCTGAAAAGTTAGTGGCTTAACGATAATATTTTATTGTTATCGTTTATCAAAGGAAATATTATTAGATATGTTAGATATTTGTTGGGTTATTATAGGGTGCTCAAAAATGTGTTCCGACTGTATGTATCTTAATACAATAACTTCCAGTGCTTCCAGACAAAGCATTTTTTATTTGTGCTCTTCACTACAAGCAAAATGGAATGAAAGTCTATGAAACTTGGAACAAAAGCGCATGCAATATGGATAAGAAAGTAAATTAATTTTGTTGAAAAACTTAATTCTCTTAAATAGTCCACGTGGTTCCCATTTTACTGAATCATTTGATTGATTGTCTCGCGTTTCAAAACATTGTATATTGTAAAAAACGGTAAAAAATTTGAGTTAACAAAACTACAATGAAAACTTTTTGGTTGGAAATTCAATACTAAACAAAATGACAGCAACATAGGACGAGATTTAAAATATGTTCTCAAAATAAACTACTATTCGGCATAATATAAACAATATAGAGGACTCACTGTCCAGCTATTTCTGAACAGAAATATGACAATTTAAAATTAACACAAATTTATCATGCTAATAAGTTTAAACATACAATTTCAAAACTTGCGCAGCTAACAAACATTTTGAAACGAATACTTTTTTGTGGAACCTAACTTATTCAAATAAGTCCCTTTCTTGCAAAAAGAAATACCATATAAATTGCTTGTCATTTTGCACATGAAACTATCTCTATAAGTTAGTTTGATATAGAAAAATTAAAATTTGCTTTAAGTAAAAAATGAATTCTTTCAGATTTCAGACTTTTTGAGAAAGTCAAATACAATAAAATGCACTGCCAAACGAGAGTTAAAATTGAAAATACGTTTGGGCTTCTCAGGTTTCTACGGCTCATACGCTTGGATTTCTTTGCAGTGACGAGGATGTGCAAGTTTGTTCTAGAATGTTGTGTTCTAGAGGTTGCCACACAACCTATACATTCAGTCTTGCAATATCATATGAAAAAAAAGAGTGAGTGAGACAGCAATATTTTTATTTTTCGACGTAATCTCCTTTAAGGTTTATACATTTGTTACATCGATCAATTAACTTGTCTAAGCCCTCTAAAAAAAAAGTTATCTTTTGCTCCATAAAATATTCATTTACAACAGACTGTACTTCAGAATCACTGGAAAATTTCCGGCCCCTTAATTTTTTTTTCAAATTGAGAAACAGAAAGTAGTCACTGGGTGCCAAGTCTGGACTGTATGGTGGATGCGGAAGTTCTACGAAGCTGCAGTCCTTTAATGCAGCTTGAGCAACTTTAACCTTGTGCACTGGTGCATTGTCGTGAAGAAGTAAGGGTTTTTTTCTAACTTTCTATGGCCGTTTTTCCCGGATCGCTTTTTTCAATTTTCGCAAAACCTTTGCGTAATAGATGCCTGAGATCGTGGTTTTCGGTGGCATATAATCAATCATCAATATCCCTTCAGCATCCCAAAAAATTGTTGCCAAAACCTTACCAGCAGACGGTTGAGTTTTGAATTTATTTGGTGGTGGTTCACCACGTTTAATTCATTGCATCGATTCTTGTTTGGATTCCGGGTCCCAATGATGAATTCATGTTTCATCGCCTGTTATTATGTTATCCAAGAAGTTTTCTGAATCTTCTTCATACATTTCTAAAATCGCCTTTGAAGTTTGAACACGAATTTTCTTTTGTTGTGCAGTCAACAAACGGGGAACCCATCGCGCACTTACTTTTGACATGTGAAGGTGGTCATGTAATATGGTATAAGTGGTACCATATGAAAGGAAAAGTCTCCACGCTAACCGCGACACAGAAATACGGCGGTCCTCTAATACAATTGATTCTGCCAAAAGTATGTTTTCATGGCTAATAGCATCTGCGGGACGACCCGGGCGGTTGTTGTCTTCTAATGACTCCCGACCACTTTTGAACAATTTTACCCACCTTGTTACTGTGGAATATGATGGTGCAAATTCTCCGTAAACTTTTGATATGTAATTGAATATATAAATTGCATTGCATCCATCTTTACAGAAAAATTTAATAACGGCACGATATTCAATTTCATTCATTTTAGAATTTTTTTCAAAACACGGGCTACTAAATTGAAGAAAACAAACGAACTGTAAAATTTACATCGAATTTTGTTTCTATAAGTTTCACCGCGACAAAAATATTTTAAAAAAAATATATAGTTGTCTCACTCACTCTTTTTTTTCATATGATATTGCAAGACATTTTGATTCACCCTCGTATCTTGCAAGAAGGTATAAGCCTACGCTAGAAGTTCGCTACCAAGCGTAAATGTAAATAATATATCTAAAGCTACAAAAGTACAGAAATGGCCAAAATTATAAAGCACCCCTCCCAAATTGCAGTATCTACAAAACGAATGAAGACAAAAATTAAAACTCAATATTTTTAGGAAACACATACTTTTTATATTTTATTAATTTTAGTATTTTGTAGGTCCTCCTTTGGCTTTGATCATAGCCAGGACTCTTTTATTCATCGACCGTACTAATTTTTCGCAGGTATTTCTCGATATATTTTTCCATTCCTCTGTCAGCGCACGTTTGAGGTCTTCCTTTGAAGTCATACTGCGATCCTTGATTTTTTTTTTTAAAATTGACCACAAATTTTCAATGGGATTTAGGTCTGGTGACTGGGCGGGCCAGTCCATGACTCGAATTTGTTTTTTCCGAAACCAACTCATCGTAACGCGGGAAGTATGGCAGGGGGCATTATCCTGTTGATAAATTATCGAAGAACTATCCGTTTCCCCAAAGATTTGCCGAATTGAGGCATTCAATGCAGCCTCGAGGACGGTAACATAGTTGGTACTGTTCATCGGACCCTCACAAAACAACAGTTTTCCCACCCCTGATGATGCCATACAACCCCACACCATCAGTTTACCCCCTCCATGCTTTACGGTAGGCACTATACAATCAGGATTGTATGCTTCCCCGACTCTTCTTCTTACGATGGTTGCGCCAGGAGTTCCAAAAATCTATAAGAATTCCATCAAATTTAACATAAATTTCTCTATTAATTCTTTTAAAATACATAGCACAATTTTTTATTTTTTTTTGACTAATTATTTTTTAATATTTATTTTTTATATTTACCTCAAAAGTAGATTCATCTGACCAAACAACTCTCGCCCAATCCACGTCATTCCAATGTTTGTGTTCTCGAGCCCATCTCAAGCGACTTTTTATGTTGGTAAGTGAGAGTAAAGGTTTTTTTCTTGCTTTACAACCTTTCAATCCAGCTTGCAGGAGCCTTCTTCTAACTGTCCGTGCCGAAATGTGAACTTCTTGTTCTGTTAAATGCTCTGCAGCTATCTCAGCAGATGTTTTTCTTCGGTTTTTGAGAGATTTTCGCACAATTTGTCGATCGTCTCTTACCGAAGTGATACGATTTCTGCCTGAGCATAGTTTATAGGCATAGTCCCCGGTCTCTTTAACCCTTTTCAATGTAGATTGAACTGCTCCACGAGAGCATTTTAATTTTTGGGATATTTTAATTTGGCTTACACCCTGGGAATCCAACAACACAATTTGTGCCCTTATTCCTTCACTGAGTTGGCACGCTTTAGGCATAATTATCACAAACACACTTTTTTTCTCAAAAAACTTACGAAAACTCTTTTTGATTTAAAACACTTTATGTGAAGACTGCACACGATCAAATACAAAACTAAAATAAAAAAATTTTACGACGCTACAACTTCTTGTTAAGAACCTAAAACAAAACAAAAATTGGTGATTTTCAATAATTAAGGGTCGCATTCGGTGGGATGACTCGTTCGTTAACACCCATTGTTTAGAAAGACATAATATTAATATATAATGCTAATACGAGTGGGGTTTTCCAGACATATTCCCATGCTTGAATAACCGCATGAAAATCAACAAAAGGAGAAGTGTATTCACTTCATTCTCTATTGAGATTGAAACTATTTTTGCCACGGCCTCAGTAGGTAAGGAAATAATAAATCAGGTGAGATCGTACGGAGCGACAGCTACAATTTTCAGGCGATCACCGTCATGTCTGCCAAAAGAGCCTCCCTTCATCGACCCGCCTAATGGGATGCTGTTTCCCAGTCGCGACGGTCACCGAATAAAATGTGGAGGGACACTCCAATGACAGACCCAACGACGACCTCCCAGAACGGAAACCGTCACCCCATCTCGCTGAAAATGAAAGCAAGGTGGAAAATACACTCTGAACGGAGGTGAAAAATCTATGTACACACCATAAACCCACCCAAAGAAAAAAAATATAATGTTATATAATAAAAAAAAAAGATAAAACAAACTGTAACAAAATTCGAATCAGGCTTACTAATAAAAAAAAAATCGTTACGTTAATTCAGAGTGCGGTACCTCTAAGTGAGGTCCGTCAGAACAAAAAAAAAATTAAAATCAGCAGATCATTTACATTATAATTAATTTTATGGGAAAAAAATTTTCAGTTTGTTCGATATAAGTCGATACTTCTCCAAAAAATGGTTGCCATGCCCCAATGGGTGGCAATACCGGCTCAATACCAGAACTTCGCCAAACACGGTTGCGGCACGGAATACTTCCCGGCAAGTTTGGTTGTTTTTTTTTCACCAATTTCTTACGTATCACTGTCATATTCACTTATTAACACACAATTTACGACTTTTGGGCCGTAATCACCACCATATGTATTTTATCACGAGCAAAAAAAAAAAACATGAAATATATAAACGTTTTCTGTCTTAATTTTTTTTTCCTTCTTTTTAATACGAATTGTTGTAATTAAATTTTGAACATGAATTATATTATTAATGTAATAAAGAAAGTGGAAAATTATCAAAACATTATACACTCTTAATTGGAATGTTCCAGAAACAAAAATTATTGTTTTTTTATATATATAATTTTAAATTCAATTAAATGGTAGTTTTTCTTTTTCCATTACAAACTAGTAAATATATATATATATATATATATATATATATATATATATATATATATATATATATATATATATATATATATATATATATATATATATATATATATATATATATTTCATTTCATTTATTTATTTTAATTTTACTCTGTATAAATTTTAACACATGACTTTTGGCACATTGTTTTGAGCATCTGCTCATTTATAACCGTGTACCAAAAAGTGCATGATGACGCAACATGATGATTAAAATTTCGATCAAGTTTCCACAAGATCGCAGCCCTCTCTTTTAGTTCCATCCGGCAATTTCACATCTATACCTGGATTTCAGTGTTCTCCAAAAATGTATGTTATTATCTGCCCTGGCTGCTTTTTCTCGGTCGTTAAACGGATAGCAGCTTGTTCTAAATATAGAAAATTTAATACAGAAAATTTAATTTTCCGAAAAAAAACCAAAAACAAATAACGTCCTTATTGACTCTAAGGTCGAAGCCGACTTTATATCTTTGTAGATATCAATTTAATTTTATAAAATGTTTTATTTATACTTGTAAGTTAATAATTAATCAAAAAAAAAAAAAAATTCACAAAGCCTGTCGAGCATCAATTGACCCCTCGACCTTATCAAGAACCAAATCCAAACTTGACTATCACTCATTAAAAATCAAAATTCGACTGACTTTTTTTTCCAAAACAAAAAACGAGCCCTCATCCGACACAATTTTTTTTTATCTTTTCTCGTTTATTTTTTTTTTGTACTGTGCGTCAAAACCTGCTAAAATTCTCTTTAGAAAGCCGAATGTATTGTATACTATTGCTGTAAAATTATCTAAACCACTGATTGTATTAGTGAAACGTCATCGTGTATAGATACGGTTGTGAATACAGTGTAGAAAACATAAACATTCGCATACTACGAAACTAAAAGAGAGTAAAATCTAAACCAATAAAAACGAATCATGTGCAACAGTCATTTTATTTAAATATTTTAATTTCAGCTTACTTTAAAGAAAACCCAATATTTAATTTAAAAAAACTTAACAGTTTTTAACCTTATATTTCGACTTGTTGGTCAACTTCTGAGGCATTAAAAAACTATTTTTGTAATTAAAAAATCTTAGAAACTATTTTTGACAATTATTTAATTTTTAAACTATAAACAATGTATACAGAAAGAATTTTTCTTTTAAATTTTTTTGTAACGATTTTTTTTATCATTCTCATATTATTTTATAGCCGTCTTACTTTGGTAACTGGAATATTAATTGGTATATAAATTAAAATGCAAATTATGCTCAAAATAAAAACCGAAAATAATTGGCCATTTTTTCGGCACGTAATATTTCCAACTCGTGCGATTTTAATTTCCTTCTCCGTTTATATTTTCGTGGCTCCGTCTATAAATATAAAATAGAATACACATTGACATGACAAATATTATAATTAATTCTCCACCGTAGTAGTAAATGGAGTAAATGGAGTACTTACAATCGATTGTCTCTTCACGGCCGTATTCATGTCACTGTGTTGAATCAAATGTTGAATTAAATCTAGTGACATTACAAATAACTCTTGACAAACTTGGCAGTAATAAGGTGTATGGGAATTTCCCCTTTTGGTGTCAGGGCTCGAATGATGTGATCGTAATGTTCTCGCAATACAACTCGCAGATTAAAGGCTCGAGGGAACACTGAACTAACGTAAGGTTTTTCACCTGTATAAATCCTTTCATATTTTCGTAATGTCCCACCATCAACAAAAGCTTTCCAACAATAACGGCACCCGTAAGGTTTTCACCCGTATGAACACGTATATGAATTTGTTGTGAACTACGCGAACCAAATATTTTGCCACACTCGCGACAAGGGAATTGTCGTCCTGTAACATTCGTATGCGAATGACGATGATTCATGAGGGAGCGTCCATCGGGAAATTCTTCTCCGCACATATCACACGTAACAGTTTTATTTCGATGCGAAACCATATGCCGAACAGGAATGATTTTTTTCGCTGAAATGTTCCCATAAATGTTTCGATAGGGTTCGACTATCGCGACACAATTTACCATAAAGGCGGCACGAATGTTGAGTTAATTCGTTTGCATGCACGATACGTATATGAGATTTAATAATTGATTCATCGAGAAATGATTCACCGCATAACATACATTTCAATGGTTGGCATCGTGTATGCACTTCTTTGTATTTTCTTCAAAATTAAAAAAGGAAACTATAACAGCACATATAAAATTTTAAATCACGTAAACTAATATAAATTACTTTAAAAATCATTTAAACTTACTTTAATTTCTTGTAATTAATTAATTAATGGGGTTTAACTTCACGATTTCTGAGTTTTGATCATAACCTCCTGAATTTTAGCAGGTTATGGTTTTGATTTTGACATTTCGTAAAATTAAGTTTTGTTGTAGAAGAGCAAAAAACAGAGAGTAAAATGCTCAATTGTTAGTTGATATTAAGTAGTGTGTGATATCAACTGGAATTAGTAGTGGTAAGAAACAAAAAAATTTGAATTTTTTTTATATGGTTTTTCGTAGTGACTACTACGGCTAAAGGTTGATATGTATAAGTATGTGTCTGCGTATCAGCAAAACCATCAGGCTTTCTAAAGAGAATTTTAGCAGGTTTTGCTGTGTGTACACAGAACTTTTTCCCCCCAGTTCAGAGTATTTACAAGAAAACAACAACAACAAATCACAAATGTATTATAGAAAGAATATTCCAGGCGAAAAATACCACAATGAAATTTAATAACCATGCGGCGTACGTAACTTACACATAGACACAAATGCATTTTATACGGTACTAATGCCTATGTATTAAAGGCCGTGTGAGCACAAAAAAAAAATGGCGTGTCCTATGTATGTGTTATAGGATAACAAACAAAAATATTTTCATACAAATCGTAAAAAGTTCTATGGAAAAAAAAAATTTGTTTGATACTTTTTCGTTTCGGATTTCTGTGCTAACTTCTTAAATAAGGCCAAAAATGAATTTTCATCCCATTGACTATAAACTAGGGTATTGAATTATAATATTGGGCAAAAAAAAAAAATTATTTATGAATATTTTGCATATTTTCATTCAACGGCTTTTCACAGTTTTCTAAAATTTTTGTCTATAAAACTGCGAGAGAGACTAAAATCAAAAAAAAAAAAAAAATTAACAAAACAAAATGTATGAAAATAAAATGATTTTATATTATGTCAATAATGACAAAATTATTTTTTGGGCTTTACGGTTCTTTGACTCCTTCAAATTTAAATTTATAAAGACATATTTTGTTGTTTAATATCTTTAATCGCTTCCCGACACATTTCGGTTAATACCATATATAACCTTTTTCAAGGGATATGTTACATGTTACATTAGATGAAATGCACTGAGAGGTTAAAAATATGATAAGCATTTATATACTTGTATGATGTGGGTGTGATTATAAACATTAGTTGAATAGACTTACATTTAGGTGTGAAGAGATAATTAAAATATTATAATATCTGTGTTGATTATTACACTAATGATAAAATTTCTTAACAAATTCTATTATGATACGAACAAATAATTAACACAAACTAGACACAGTGTTTTAGTAAAATAAAAAATTACAAATTAAAAATGTACGTTATGTAATGATAACGCTTGTCAAATTAAATTGAACAAAAAACTAAGATGGGGGAGTGTGTATAATTGCGTGAGTTGGAATATGTTGCAGTTGTGTTCTACGATTTTTGGATTCCCCGAAAATTCAACGAAAAACAATTATGAGAAAAACAATTCGTCTAAAAACAATTCATATAAACACAATTCATAGAACAACAATTCAACGAATAACAATTTTACGAAATCACAATTCCTCGCAATAACAAT
Source organism: Tipula vernalis (assembly GCA_958295665.1). Taxonomy (NCBI): domain Eukaryota; kingdom Metazoa; phylum Arthropoda; class Insecta; order Diptera; family Tipulidae; genus Tipula; species Tipula vernalis. Next base: position 244,251,684 of record OY282558.1, on the reverse strand, counting down.
TCATCGAAAAATAATTCACCGAAAAACAGTTATTTTCAATACTGAATGGCGGGTATTACATTATCACATTTATATAATTATATAAATATAATTATATTTTTTTACAAAGAAAATACTGTTATATTTAGCTTCTTCTATAATAATATTTTCTTTGTAAAAAAATATAATTATATTTATATAATTATATAAATGTGATAATGTAATACCCGCCAATGAAGAAGGAAATTGAACTCAAGCTAATCAATTTTAAGTTTCAATTTTATATACAACCAGCTATAAGGCAGTCTTCATTCTTGCTCTTATTATATGAATTTTTGCTGAGTGTGCTGAGTTTTTTTTTTTTTTTTGTTAAAAAAAAAAGTTCGAATAATTCTCAAAAATCATATTGTTAATAACAAATCAAAATTAAAATGTTTAAATAATTTTATTGATAACTTATTTATTATAAATAAATAATTTCATCATAATTATTCTTGTTAAGAATACTTAGTCAGTCTCATACTAAAATCATTTTACTATGGAACATTTGCAACTTTTAATATGAATTTTTCGGTGAATTGTGTTTTCGGTGAATTGTGTTTCTATGAATTTTCGCGCCACATAGGAGTTTTATATGAAGATTTAACAATTCACCGAAAACACAGTTTATCGAAAAGTTTATATGGAAACTGGATTTAATGTAACTAAGGAAAGGAATAATTGATTTCTTCTAAATTTCTTAATAACAAAACGATTTATTTATAACAAAAACTTATTATTTATAATATTTTCTAAACCAAATTCTAAATTCAAAAAAAAAAATCTACATTAATAATTATATGTGTTGTACATTGAAACAGAAATTATTGAAGAAGCTCATTTGTTGTTTCGGGGTACCGTTTTTTGTTTTGTTGGATGAGTTCAGTTTCTGTGTGTGATAGTCAACGTGTTCTTTTTTGTGTTTTCGTTGTCTTAGAGTCATGTACGAGTATAAGGGCGCAGAACACTGGTGTGATATGGTCGGAGTCTTGTTTATGGTTCATGGATTCTTCGTCAATAATATGTAGAGCTTCTATTGTTAACCTGCGGTTAAAATCGTTAGCTTTTGCAAGGATTTTGACGGAATTAAAATCAGGAGTATGGTTGTGTGTGAGGCAATGGTCAATTAAAGCAGTTTTCGGGTGTGACTGATTATGCGCCAATCTTAGGTTATTTTTTATGGTTTTTTATGCGTTTTTTCAGATATTGTTTAGTCTGACCGACGTAAGTTAGGTTACAATGGGTCCCAGTTTCAATATTGCCTAAGCAAGGAATTTTGTATATTATATTGGTTTGTTTTTTTTTTTATTTTTTTGTTTGGGGATCCTGTCTTTGAGTTTGGTGAAGATATTGTGGGTACTATTTGTCGTTTTGTGTGCTATTTGTACATTAGGGCAGTAGGTCTTAACCACTTTTTCGATTTGTTCTGATATGTTTTTGGTGTAAGTGAGTGCTTTGTATTTTATAGTTGTTGATTTTGTATCTTAGTATCATTGTGGCTGGTAATGTGCGGAGGCGAATTATTACTTCGATAATATTGATTGACCAATTTTCTTATTAATATATGTGGATAATTGTTATATTAGGGTGTCCTTGATCAATTTGATGTTTTTTGGTGTGAAAAACGTTTAAACTTAGAGTGAGTATCCGACTTATAAAGTTTCTGGCGGTATTGATTTTTTGGGAATGTGGGTGGTGGTTATGGTAATTAAAGATTCTATTAGATGCACAGCTTTTTTTATACCAATCTGTTAGGATGGTGTTGTGTGGACCCCTTTTTAATGTGATATCTAGATACGATAATTGTTTGTCAGTTTCTAATTCTGTGGTAAATATTAATCTGGGGTGGAATGAATTGAGGGCATTAAGGATAGTGTCTACGAAATCTGTGGGGATAATAGCAAATATGTCATCTACATACTTTACAAATATAGATGGGTTGTAGTCTATGGTGGCAAGTGTCGTATCTAATAATTTTCGTGTGACTGTGTCAGCTATTACTGTCGATAATGGGTTGCCCATAGGCATAACAAATATTTGTTGATACGTTATGGATTTGTAGACGAAATAATTCCCGTCTATTAGGCAGAATTTTAGGAGTTGAAAAAACAGTGTTTTTGGTATGGACGTATATATTGCAACTGTATTCCATTGTTCTTCAATTATATTGATCGGTAAGTTAATTGGTATGTTGGTGAAAAGTGATACGATGTCGAAACTGACCATTATTTCGTTATTGTTGATGTTAATGTGTGAGATTTTTTCTTTGAAAATGAATGAGTTCTTTATGGTGTATGGGTTTTTTAGTATGTTTGATAACATATTTGAAAGTTCAGAAGTAGGGGTATTGATACATGCAGATACAGGTCTGCAGGGAATATTGGGTTTGTGGGTTTTAGGCAGTGCATAAAGTTTGGGGTCTGTGGAATTGTGTGTGGTGAAAAAATTTCCCCACCCGCTGTAGACATAACATCGTACAGGAATGACCGATTATCATGAGTTGCAACGCAATACTATAGAAAATAAACAAAACCATTTTATTTTCATATTGTTACGAGTTCCGCAACCTGGCTTAATTTGCTCGCTAATTTCTCCTCTGCGCGGGCATGGGTTACTTATCAGCTTCCAATAAATTTCTTCACTTTTTGCGTAAATAATTTTTCACAATATTTTTTTATGTGGTTATGGTAATTAAAGATTCTATTAGATGCACAGCTTTTTTTATACCAATCTGTTAGGATGGTGTTGTGTGGACCCCTTTTTAATGTGATATCTAGATACGATAATTGTTTGTCAGTTTCTAATTCTGTGGTAAATATTAATCTGGGGTGGAATGAATTGAGGGCATTAAGGATAGTGTCTACGAAATCTGTGGGGATAATAGCAAATATGTCATCTACATACTTTACAAATATAGATGGGTTGTAGTCTATGGTGGCAAGTGTCGTATCTAATAATTTTCGTGTGACTGTGTCAGCTATTACTGTCGATAATGGGTTGCCCATAGGCATAACAAATATTTGTTGATACGTTATGGATTTGTAGACGAAATAATTCCCGTCTATTAGGCAGAATTTTAGGAGTTGAAAAAACAGTGTTTTTGGTATGGACGTATATATTGCAACTGTATTCCATTGTTCTTCAATTATATTGATCGGTAAGTTAATTGGTATGTTGGTGAAAAGTGATACGATGTCGAAACTGACCATTATTTCGTTATTGTTGATGTTAATGTGTGAGATTTTTTCTTTGAAAATGAATGAGTTCTTTATGGTGTATGGGTTTTTTAGTATGTTTGATAACATATTTGAAAGTTCAGAAGTAGGGGTATTGATACATGCAGATACAGGTCTGCAGGGAATATTGGGTTTGTGGGTTTTAGGCAGTGCATAAAGTTTGGGGTCTGTGGAATTGTGTGTGGTGAAAAAATTTCCCCACCCGCTGTAGACATAACATCGTACAGGAATGACCGATTATCATGAGTTGCAACGCAATACTATAGAAAATAAACAAAACCATTTTATTTTCATATTGTTACGAGTTCCGCAACCTGGCTTAATTTGCTCGCTAATTTCTCCTCTGCGCGGGCATGGGTTACTTATCAGCTTCCAATAAATTTCTTCACTTTTTGCGTAAATAATTTTTCACAATATTTTCACAAACATTTGTTTTTGTCTTTATGAATCGTCTGACAAAACAAAAAAAATTCAAAATATCAATGTCTGTCTAAGTTTTATTTTTACACACTACACCAAAAAAATTGTTCTTTCAAGACATAACAACACGGTACCAAACTCACGGTCAAACTTTTCAAATAAAGAAAACGTTTATTGGTTTATTGTTTTTTTTTTTTTTGTTTTTTTTTGTATTTTAATTTTAACGATCACAAAATATACATTAACTTTAAATTAATTTTTATTTGTTGATGATAATATATGATTAATAATTTTTCTCTCTCTTCCATATATTTTTGTTTTATTTTTTATAAACGGTGGATTTCTATGTTCTATCTAAAAAATGCATTGCTATGAATTTTTAAATTTTTAGAATATACGAGTATGTCTCAGAGATTGAAACAAGTGGTTCCAGTTTAGACTTTGTTATTGGTGTAATGTTTCTGAGATAATTATAGTTTTTAAGTTTCTAAGTGTATCTATTAATTCATAACGTGTAAATATTTTCTATACGTTTTGCCGGTTGAATTACATATATCCGTGCAATAATAAATTTTTTTTTGATGGTCACATCTCATGTGCAAGGACGTTTTAAAGTGATATTACACCGTTTTCGAACTAATGTTATAAGTTCATTATTAATAAATCAAATTAATAAATTCATATCTAATAAACGTTAATAATACTAAAAGTTGATCTCAAACAAATTATCTAAACTATAAAAATTTAAATTGTTCAAATATAATTATTATAAATAACAGACAATTTTAATAAGTAAAGCTAACAAAAGTCGTATTTTATTTTCTTCTCATAATTTTTTTTCACATAATTCTTTTACGAGTTTTTTCATTCAGCAGATGTTTATTTTTTTGGACCCATGTGTATGCAGAGATTGCTTAAATGAAATAAAATTCTGATGTGAAGCCTTTCTGTTAGAAATTTGACCGAAAAATTTGCAATTTTATATAGTTATATATTTTAGATACATGTTCTTGAATCTTTAGAACTTAGAAATCTTAAGCCTAATCATAACAATCACACATCTTGATAAACTTTTGATAGATAAACTCAAAAAATTTTATAATCACATACAGCTAATACAGGGTCGGTCAGCAGTATAAGTATAAGGATACTTTCATTTCTGAGATTTATGGGTAACAAACTTAAAAAGGGTTATTACTTATCCCAACCACAATGATACTTCATAAATTCTGCTATAGGAATGTTAAGCTGTTCATAGAAACCAAACAAAGGACAATGTTAAAAGCCGATTTTTGGCTTATCCGGGGGAACGCATAAATCATAAAAAAATCAATTGATTATTGTTAATTAACATTAGAAATGACCCAGAAATACGTCAGATAGCTGGGGAAATGTCGCTACTACCCCTTAACCTATATAAACTACCCTTAAATAGCTTTAAATTGATAATCAATAATTATTGTTATAAAATTCGTGTAAAATGAAAAAAATGCTTGAAAATGATTTGAACAGACAGTATGTCAATATAAAAAGTGATAAATAACTGTAAAAATGTCCATTCCACCCCTTAAAATTAATAAAACTACTTTAAAAAGCTAATGGTGAGCTTATTTTGACATCAAAAATAGATAATGCTTAAATGTTCAAGGGAACGCTTATTGCTAGAAAATAATTATAGATTACTGTCAGAAAATGCAAAAAGTGATACTAGAGTACACTAAGTAACTGGGGAAATATTAATTGCACCCCTAAATCTATATAAACTACTCTCAAATAGCTTAAAATAGATAATCATTAATTATTGTTATAAAATTCGTGTAAAATGAAAAAAAAAATGCTTAAAAATGATTTGAACAGACAGTATGTCAACGTAAAAAGTGATAAACGACTGTAAAAGTGCCCATTCAATGGCGAAATAGCGCCAATTGTTCTCACTTTGCGAGCGCGTACTGAAAAAATGGCAATTTATCCTTGCGCCCATTTTTCGGGTCGCAATAGTATAAATGAACCTTAAAAGTGATTAGTACCTGAAAATCGTCGAATTAAAGTAACCTTAGTATAGTGTATTTCAAAGTATACATCTGTTAACAAAAAAAAAATTATATTAAAAATTAGTAAAAAGGACCATTCGGCCACTTATTGTGTTTTCCAGAACGCACCACGAGGAGGCGATCCTTTTTACGTTCCACGTTTTTTTTTATTTTTATTATATTTTTTTTTTATTTTTTAAGTTTTTTTTTCTATTTACACTTCGATTTTATTCTAATTTAAAGACTTTTAGACTTAAACTTTTATTATTCAGATTTCTCTTCTGGTTCACTAGGATTTTCATCATCACTTAAGTCAAAAACTTCTGAATGATCTGGTGCTGTTGGAATATGCTGCAAATATCTTGCGAATCCAAAGAACCATAAAAGTAGCATTACGTGAGAACAGCATCCAACAACTCTTTTCCCTACTTTACAACCACAAGTATGTCCTATTATGGTATCTACTGATTGTTTCGTTTTATCAATCAAAATAAAAACAAAATATTTCGTACTTCAAGAGTGTCTTGAGTTGACTCGTACTTTTATTAGTAGAGCATTTTTAGGGTCAATATTTATATTGTATGACTCATAATTAATATTTAGATTTTCTTTGGAAACAAAAAATTCAAAGTCTCCGTCTTCATTTAAGTGATCTGAATAATAGTAAGGTGCCATTTTTAATTGGTATGTACCGCAACCATAAAATTCAAAGTCTTGCTTTTCAGGACGCGGAAACTCATCAAAAGAAGTAGATTCCATTCGCTCAAATGATGATGTGCGCAAATGCAAATTCAAATCTGATACTAGTTTTGAAAGCATATTATCCTGATTTAACAAGGTGATCATTCTATTCGCTATTTTGATATCAAAATCGCTACTAACAACTGGAGTGAATGTTAGGTTATAGATGGCACATGCAATTACAAAATCATCATACGCTGTTTCTACAACAGTATTCCGTATTGTATTTTCGAAATAATGATTTTTCCTATTTACTCTACCATTCACCACTTCAGTTATGTAACGATTTTTTGTCACTATTCTATATATATTTGCTTGTTTAACTGTAAGTGGCTTCTTATGATCAGAGAATGCTGGAATCCTAGCTACAAAACCTTTTTTTTGTATTTCTTCCACTGAGTCACGAAAGCCTCTGTCTACGATAAAAACATCTTCATTCTGAAATTGTGTCCAAATTGGCCATTCTAATAGTCTGTTAAGGATCGTGGCATCATTTTCACTACCAGGAAATGGTCCCCATACACCTGCAATTCTTCCATTAGGATAAACCGCCACCAATGGCCTTAAAAGATTATAATGTTTATGAACAGACCAACTTTTTCGCTGAAACTGGAAATCGAAACTCTTTTCAATTTTCAAATAAGTTCCATCAAATATGATGGCTCCTTTATCAGCAGATCCTGTTTGAAGAATCTTTGAAACTTCTGTTTGATCACAAATTATAGAATCTCTAGAATCAGCAAAAGTTAAATATTTTTTTCTGAAAGCCTGCAATAAAACATTTCGAATGGTTGCACAGTAGTTACTTACTGTTTGCCTGGTAAAATTGTATTTATTTTGCAACTCTTCAAAAGTGTATCCTCTTCTAATTCGAGATAAGTATAATCCTAGAGCCATCTCATTATTATGGGTTCGTATATCTTTAATGAAATCTAATATTATTTTAAAAGAGTCATGATTTACGCCAGTTTCAAAATGTAATTCTGTTGGTTGCATTTTTAAAAAAGATCGAGGCCTCAGTTTTACTTCACGCTCCTCAATAACCATATTTTTTAAGGTGTATAAAAGAGATTTAACTTCTTCCGAATTCATAGATGCATTTGGTTGGTTATCAACGAAGTTTTCAGAAATTTTTATTCCATGATTAGTTTCATGACCATTACAGATTCTGTTACCATACGGTACATAAATATCGGTTTTTACAAAATGTTAACACATTCTTCCTTACTGAGCCGTCTAAGATTTATGTTATTTTCACAACCAAATAAACAGACTTTATGATTTTTGCTCGTCTTTTTAATGTCTAAAACTATTTTATTATTGTCAACTAACTGAATCCTTGCAACGTCATCATTAACTGATTCAATAGAGCAAGCTTCTGATCTTTCGTCATTAGGATGATTATTATCAGTACTATCCTGACGTTTTCTTTTCTTGTAGCACTTTGTGCATTCGTATTCAAGAGGATTTTCTGAAACTTCGTGGAAATGTGATCCACGTCTCCTTTTGGCAAGAGATTTATTGCAAACTCGACATTGCATTTTAAAAAAGTTCAATAAAATGATTAATTAAAAGCTAAGTAAAATCTTAAGTAAATTAAAAATAATTGAGTTTATTAAAATAAAGGAAAAGTTTTAAATATTCTTTTTTATTTTTTGATAATAATGTAGTGTATATTTTGCGAATCACTTATATAAATTATGACTAAAGACAAAAATATTTTTTATTTTCCATCAATTATTATTTTCCGAAAACCTAATTAAAAAAAATATTTAAGGTAAAAATAAATATCTTTTGAGAAAATTTTAAAGAAAATGTTATAAAAATAGTTTTTGCAAGTTTGACTTAATAACAACTCGAAGGATTGTTTATTTAATCAAACCAATTTTTTGTATAATAAAGCTTATTTTATTATTTCTAAAACAAAATACAATAAAAAATTCTAGAATTAGTTATTAGCGCTTAGCACACATAACACTTAATTTCTCAAAAATTCTAAGAACAAGCTAATAAATAGAAAATATAAAAGCCCATTTAAATGTTTAAATGCTGTTTTCATGGAACATTTTTAAATGCTTTTAAAATATTTTATAATTTCTTTAAACATTATTTGATAAAGAATATTCAGTTTTAATAAATATTATTTTATGTTGAAGAGTTATCAAAAAAAATTTTCAGTAAAATCTTGGATCTTATTTACTTGTTTTTTCTTATTTTGACTATAATCTATCATTTTTTTGCACTCCCGAGCGTAAAATTCGGGCGTAAACTTGGCACGGAATTTTCATTACTCTTTTTACGTCTAGGCAGACAAAAAAAAAGATTTTGTAAGCAACATGGGCGAAAAACTTTAGAAACTAGCACTTGTGCTAGTAATCACGCTAATAACAAAACTTTAGTGCCCTTGATATCTAATATACTAGTCTGGCCCTACGCATTCTCCCGAAATATTCAAGCAAATATAATAAATAAGCTCACCATCAGGTTTTGAGAATTGCTTTTTTAATTTTTAAGGTTTAATGGAGATGTTTGCAGTTACTCATTGCTCTTTAGATTGGCGTATTTTTTTTTATTCGAATCCTTTCCAAACAATTTTATCAGTTAAACGAATTTCTCAACAATAATTATTATTATCAATGATTGTATATTTTAGGCGGTAAAGGTGTATTTGTATAGCTTTAGGGTCACGAGTTATTTAATGAACTCAGGAGTCAATGTTCGTGTTTTTTGACAGTAATCTAATAATTTTTTTCTCGCAGTACGCGCTCCCGCAAATATTTAAGCATCAGCCACTTTAGAAGCCAAAATAAGCTCACCATTAGCTTTTAAAAGTAGTTATTTTAATTATTAGGGGTTGAATGGGCATGTTTACAGTTATTTATCACTTTTTACGTTGACATACTGTCTGTTCAAATCATTTTCAAGCATTTTTTTCATTTTACACGAATTTTATAACAATAATTAATGATTATCCATTTAAAGCTATTTAAGGGTAGTTTATATAGGTTTAGGGGTAGTAGCGACATTTCCCCAGCTATCTGACGTATTTCTGGGCCATTTCTAATATTAATTAACAATAATCAATTGATTTTTTTATGATTTATGCGTTCCCCCGGATAGCCAAAAATCGGCTATTTTTAACATTGTCCTTTCACTTTAATAGCCTAAATTGAGATAAAATACCAGGTGAACAAATAATTTTGGTAAGTTAGCAAAATTGTTGTTTTATGTATGACAATCCAATGTTTTCACAGTTTACTTTACCGACCTCTCGCGCAGAAGCCAATGCGGAATACATGGCTCTAGGCACGCTTTACTTAGACCGCCTAGAAGTCTTTCCAAAAAGAAGTTGGTGAGCTGCTCCTTTCTGTCCATTTTCACAGTTGCAACGTAACAAACTCTGATGGTGTTGCTTTCTAGTACACTATAACATCTGTCTGCCCGAGTAGGGCTTAACTTGAAAGGTTTTTACTTTTGATAATCTGAGTTAGAGCTTGTTAAAGTAACATGTCTTAATGCCGCATAAGGTTGGTGGCCCTGAAGGATAGTGGACCAAATGCAATATGGTTTTCCTCTCATTCGTGATCATCAGCTCCAAATCTTACAGGTGCGCATTACTTTTGGTACTACCCCACATTCTTGGAGAAGAGGTAGATTTTATTTTATTTTTAAAGTTGGCAAGTCTGATTACACCGACCTTTAAGCGTTTTGGCCTATAAGTCTTTTGCCCACTTCCCTTAAAGGTTTAGAATGGAACTCGTCGACAGATTTATTAGAGATTGTTGTTTATATATGTCTCCACACAACAATATGGAGCATGCTTCAGAATTAGTAGAGTTTGTGAAACTACTAATATCTGTATAAAGTTTTTCAATGAAGAAACTGTTGCCGTTGGAATCGAATCTTTTCTTAGGTTTCGATGAGTTAAGGGGGAAGGCTCATTTAAACAGCTGTATTTTCAAGAATTTTTTACAAAAAAATGAGAAAGGTTATACAATTGCGATAAAGTACATTATAAAATTGATAATAAAATCTATTTGCTCTGCCGTGGGTCTTGGTTGGTGAAATATTGGAGGACGGTCTGCGTACCCTTTCCTTTTGGCGGTCTCGGGATCAGATTGTGTAGAACCTAGAACACCTGGGTATTACCTTAAATCATAAATATATCTTGAAAATAAGCGGAAAAATGTCTCTGCCATATTTTGGCAATGTTTGGCATTTGTAAAATCATATCGATTGACCTCTAAAGATGATGATTTATTACAAATCACATGGTATCTTACGATTGGCTTCGCTCAATAGCTAAACATGATGGTTTACAACCAATTCTTATATATGCAATATTGTACATCCACAATACTGCATATTCTGTTGCATTTTAAATCCTCAATTATCACAACTTAATTATACCGGAAACTGATATGGTTAACGACAGATTGCTACCTGAATTTTATTTCTTGATAACTCATCTACCTAAAAATTTGTGAATCTCTTACAGTTTTCTTAAACTGGTATCAGATGCTCTAGTCTTCTTGGTCATATGAATATCTCTCTGATGTAGATACTGAGTAACTATTACACAGTGTTTCAAGCGGAATTGATTTCTCCCACACATTGTGTTATTGGGCTTATTAAATTGTTGAAAAAGATAGTAATTCTCCCCCCATAACGGGCTGAGTTATAAGACAAGTTACGTCAAAACCATCTAGTAACCTTAATCGAAATTCTTCCTGTGAAATGACATTTTATTGATTGAAATTTCAATGACTTCGGATAAACTATTCGTGAATTTCTTTAATAGACGTATTGCATCTATTGACATGAGCAAACTACTTTGAAATACTTATACCTACTAGTACCTACTTATACTAAATCGAGGGAGTACTTGCAAGCAAATTTATCCCATTGAAAGGCAGCTAATGTGTTGGTCTCTGAATGTATTATTTCCAAGTAAATAAAGTATTAAACGTACTAAATGAATCTTAGTAACAAGTTACTAAGGGAAGTACTTAAATGACATCTCGCAGTAAGTAAAGAACTATTTGTGTATTCCCTCGTTACTCACATAATGTTGTCATCTGAAGGTGTGAACATGGTACATTTCTGGTGAGAAATGTATACCACGAAGTGAGCTAAATGTATTGAGTTATTCTCAGGAATTAAAAAAAATCTGGCCAAGGTTACCCACATAACGTAACCAAAATAGTTCAAAGAGCAAAAATTTAACCCGCAGGATCACGAACCTAATCTTTAGACAATAAAATGTTGAACGTCGTGTGAATACTCTCTGAACGAAGTCATTTAAATTCTTAAGGATTTTCAACAGTACCTGAGATGTATAATATGGAAATCACTGGAGCTATTTCTTATACACCGTTATTGATTTTAGCCCAACATGTCGCAGTTCTAAATAATGTATAATTAATTGTGAGTCTGTGGTTTAATGGCTTGTGGTTAATAGGGGGGGCAGGCAAATTCCCCTACTCAAAATAACGGAAAATTATTGTGAACTATGAATGGTTCGGCGACATAAAAAGGAAAATAAAAGCGTCGTCCAAGAAGGATAAATATATTTTTTATAATATTACCAATTCCACGTCTCTTAAAAGTCTTATTGCCAGTGCGAACTGATTCCATCAGACATACAAAATCAAGAAAGAACCAATTATACAATTAATTTTAATTTCCACCTTTATTATTTTACGACATACAACTACAACCAACTATGCCTTCTTGGATCATGCAGCGTGCAATACAATACTTACATTTTCTAAAATTCCCATGATATATAATTAATTTAATAATTCCTCCCCATTGGCCAATTTTTAACGGTTTTTTAATTTGGGAGGGAAGAAATTGTAAATCACAATCCTCAATTATGATAGGAATATATAAATATAATGGCATAGAGCTTTTCCAAAAAATCATTAATTATAATTAAATGTAATTAGTAATTTAGAGCTTTTCATTTTCCACTCGTTCTGTATTTTTTCTATACGAGTACCTATGTACATATATAGTATACGTATATATTATTTGCACACAACTACCGCGCGTAAACTCCACAAATTTTCCCCAGCTCTTCGTTTCGTTTTAATTAAATTGTGGTAATAAAATTTTCACTTACATTTTTTTTTTCAATTCCCTCACCTTCTTGCTTCTTTTTAAAAATGAAAACATTTCTTACCACGCTTAGCCGAAATTACCTAAGAAACTATACATATTTTGGAGATATGTACGTACATGTTGCTGGTTTTGTTAGATAAAAAGTTTTTAATTTAATTTTTTTTACTTTCTGTAAAATGAGAAAAAGGGAAACTAAAGAAACAAGCTCTGTGAATGGGAAATAAAAAAAATGACTTCAAAGGGATTTTAATTTCATACAAAACAAAAAGTTTTTCAAAGAATCTCAGGATTTTGCTTGGAAGTTTACTTTTAATTCTTAGTGATTTTTGTTTAAAAATAAAAAAAAAATACATAACATTTATTTAAACAAAAAATGAACGATAGATGAATTTGTTCGTTGTCCGCAGTCCTCACTCCTTGCACCATATTAACTAAGCATTTTTGTTTTTTACTGGGGTGTTATTGAAAAGTGAAAAGAGTGACAATTTTAATTAAAATTTGATTTTATTAAAAGCATTTTTTGTTCTTTGATAAATCTTTTCGAATGAGTTTCGAACGATTTTCATTGACTCGCACTTTATGATATTAACTCTAAACGGACACCCACGTATTTTTTTATTTCTTCAATTTCGGACGAAAGATTTACAATGATTTACACGACAAAAAAAGTTTTAGACTTCAAACAAAAAAATATGGCTATGACTCAGGTTACGTATGTTTGGTACATACTCGTATATGATTAACACATTAACAAAAGGAAAATGTAAATAATTTTGTTTTTGTGATGCTCGTCGGTCGAATGATTTTGCACCAGTTCTCATTTCTCAACGTAGAAAAAATAAATAAGATATTTATTTCGTGTGTGTGCGTGGGTGTGTGTATGTGTGTGTGTATGTGTGTGTGTGTGTGTGTGTGTGTGTGTGTGTGTGTGTGTTTTTTTTTTTTTTTTTTTATTTATTTAGATTAACGAGGTACAGGGGGAAACCTTCAAAAGGTACTCGCCTGGGAAAACCTTCTACCTGCCAGACGAGTTATGTGGGATTTTTACCGCACTAAACCCTAACCTGCACCTCTAACCCTGCTCCTGGAACGGTGGTTCCCCGGCGGCACTCTTGTGTGTGTGTGTGTGTGTGTGTGTGTGTGTGTGTGTGTGTGTGTGTGTGTGTGTGTGTGTGTGTGTGTGTGTGTGTGTGTGTGTGTGTGTGTGTGTGTGTGTGTGTGTGTGTTCACACTTAGTTATACTTACAAATATTCAACACAGGATTACCAGTGTGTACAGTGATTCTTTCACATTAATTAAATTATTTACTTGTATTTTTGTGCCCTCGTCTTGTGCTTTTTAATAAAGTTTCAAGAAAAAAAAATCTCTAGTTTATTCAACTTAATGAACAACCACCTAACCATTTTGAATAAATTATTTATGTAGTAAAGCCAAGAATGAATAATGATAAAATGTGGGATGTAAAATGAAAATACGAATTCTGCGAATTTCGACTATAGGTATATGTGCAGTGCTGGGAAAAAAAAATTGGGCAAACAAATTTTATTACAAATTGGAGTCTTTTTTTTGCTAAAATTACAAAACTTTTAAAAGCAATTGGCTTATTGTTTCATTTTAAATATATCTATGACCTAATTTTTTGAAAAAAAAAAAATGTTCCTGCAATTTAGGGGGAAACCCGAAAAATGCCAAAATATTCAAAATATGTTGATTGGAGTTAAAGTAATGGAATAAATTAAACACTTAATTTTCAATTTTTGTTTTGTTTTTAACTGATTTATACACCTCTGATTCATTGAATTTGATAAATTTTTCAAAGTCGTAGAAGGTATGGATTCCCAAATCGTCATCAACAAACTTTTTAAAGCTTAAATTGATTCTGGGCGCTTTCTTGCTACTTCTAGCTTTATTATAGACCAAATATTTTCTATGGGATTTAACCTGGATTGTACGGGGGCCAGCTCAACATATCGATATTTTTTTCTGCGAAGTACTTTTTTACCTTTAAATGAAGAGAAAAGAAAAAAAACAAGTTTTTAACAAATTATTTATGTTTATCTGAAAAAAGCCAATTTTTATATCTATAATTAAAAATTAATAACTCACAACTTTGGCGGTATGGCACGAAGCGTTGTCCTGTTGAAAAATAAATCTTCAAGTTTAGCCAAAAAGCTTTCACACAGAAGGCTTAAATTTGTTATGTAGAACCTGCAGATAAACAGCTGCTGTAATTTGCAACTAAGGAAGCACAATTGATCGGTTTCATTTCCAGAAAAGCATCCCCAGACCATAACTGCTTCATTTTTCAGTTGAAGTCTCAAAAGACATTCGTTGCTAAGCCTCTCGCGATATTCTCTCCTTACGAGAATTCTTCCAACATTAATTTTGATTCATCGGAGAAAATCACGTCATTCCACATCTCTTGAGTCCAAGAAACTTGCTCTTGGGTCCATAAAAAACGTTTTATTTTTTCACTCTTAATATGAACTCTGGCTTCTGGACTCTTTTAAGTAAAGAGTATAAATAGAATTATGCCTATTAGTCGGTTTCGTTGAATTACTGTTCGTAAATACTAATATACTTCTCGTGTTAATCGAAACACAATTAAAATGGTCTAACCACCGGTAGCATATTAGAAATTACATGAAATAATTAACATTCAACAAAAAATTAATAAAAAGTAAAAATTAGCTTACACACAGAGCAGTGTGAATATCGTGAAGAAGAAAAAAAAATTGTAAGAGATTTCATCTGTATTAGTACGATTCGCTAGTACTTAAATCACAGCACATTCTGTATATATAGAATGTAAATTGAGGTATAATCAGTCCAGTCGCCGCGGCCTGATGAGAAGATTGATTTTTTCATAATCATAAGCTGATCAGTTCGAAACTGGATTGAATTCTCTTACAATCTTCGAAACATATTAAAAATCTCTTTTAAGTGCTCTCAAACCAGCTCTAAAGAGTCTTTTTCTCACTAAGCTGGCTGAAATTTGTTTTCTCGTTGCTCGCTCAAGATCCCCTCTTATGTCCGATGAAGTATTAAAACGGTTTCGACGACATTGTAATATTAAAAAATGATCTTCCACTGACGTTGTCTTTCTCGGCCTTCCAGAGCCTTTCTTTCTTTGTGTACTGCCCATCTCTCGCATTTTTTTAATATTCCACGCGACAGTACTTTTAGGAATGTTTAATCTATCTGCTATTTCACGCGTGGTTAAATTTTCTCGCGCCAAAATCAACATTTTGCTCTTATACTGCTCACTAACTTTTCCCATTTTTTTAACTAAAATTGCACTTTATTCTTTATTTGACTAGGATCACCAACAGAATAATTTAATCTTACAAAATATGCACTATTTATACTCAATAAAATACTTGCAGGCAATAAAACATCTGCACCCTAATAACGGCAAAGAACGGTAGGTGTAAAATAAACTATTTGCCTGACCAGTTTTTTTACACATCAGCTGCGGGGTTATACCGTCGTAATAGAGGCAAAAGGCGGTTCAACAAAATATTAATATTGAAGATAGAATTTCCACAAACCAATAAAATACAAAAAAAAGTGTTTATTTTATTCCATTACTTCCCCGCCCTCAAGTGCCAAATGGGCTATATTGAATATTTTAAAAATCGATAAATTATTTTGCCCCCTAAATTGGAGGTATTTTTTATTTTATTTTTTTAAATGAGTCATAAATGTATTTAAAATAAAACATTAAGTCAATTGCTTTCAAAAGTTTTGTAATTTTAGCAAAAAAAGACTCCAATTTGTAATAAAATATGTTTGCCCAATTTTTTCCCCCAGCACTGTATATGTTTGTATGAGATAGACATTTCTATGAATAAACAAAACTGTTGATTATAGTCGGTGATGGGTGTTGATAAAATACAGAGACAAATTACATTCCATTAAACCCAATTCTCTGCACATCCCATACATGATATAGGTACATATACATATAATCTAAGTCAATAAATATAATAAATTAATGAACCAAAAATACACCTCCAGCGAAGAAAACTTTCAACAAAAACTTAGATATTCAAAGGATTAAAACGTCCTTAGATAAATATTTTTAAAAATTTGAATAATGTCATTTTTTTGTTAGTATTATGTTTCTCTACCATCATTCAATTTAACCATGGTCACTCTTTAATCATGCATTACTCAATTTGACTGTAATTTGGCCTTTCCGTGCATACATACTTTTACAATTGATAAGTATCACAAGTGGTTTCACAAAAATATGTTAAACAGGTTGACAATTTAAAGTAATCTTTTATGATAATTTGTTTAAATTTTTTCAATATATACGAACCCTTTCTTTGAATTAAGCTTAAAAGCATAAATTATTTAACGAGGGTCAATCGGACATAGTGTGTGTATTGTATAAATGTTTAGTTTCGCTCGTTCATTTAATTGATTTTCTTGTGTTTATGGTTGTGATATATTTAAAACGATAAGTATTCGTTTCGCTGTTGGTTTTCCCATCCGTTGAAAATACAGTTTCATCGTGGATTTGCATATTTTTTTTGAAATTTGTTGTCCATTTGTTTTTCTAAACTGAAATATTACAAAGGTGAACAGGAAAAATTGTTTAAAAGGATGAGCTATGACAGAACTGATGACTGGTGGTTTGAGTAGATTAACATAAAGTGAGATAAGGAAAGTCTTGGGATTACTTTTAGTAAGATTCCGAAATACATATTATTATATAATATAAAAACCCACCTTATTGAAGTTCAGTCGGAGGAAGATAATTTGTGTAATTTGAATTTAATTTTGTTTTAAGCAATTCGCCTAGACAAGTTTGAAAGAAAACACTGAACTGAAATGTATCCGCCATTTCACTTGTGTTCGTTGCAAAACAATTTTCATCAATGTCAATTTTCTCAATATGGGCGTTTCTGCAGTTTTTGTTAAGAACCTCATCAACTAGTTTCCAGTATTCTGAAATATCTCCATTACCACTATCAAATTTTATTTTTATAAAAGTGCACTGTAGCAAGAATCACATCATTTTTAACCATTTTATTTAGTTTATCGAAACGACATTTCAAATCTATATAGATCATTCAAATTTCGAACTAACCTTTTAGATAATTTATTCTTAATTCTTAGTCAGAAAACATAACTAAAAGTTTAAGAAAAGTTTCTAACTCAACAGCTGAATGATTCACAGAAATCTTAACAGCACACAATATAGAAATCTTATTGACATATTTCTCACAACCTCATTCAAATATAATTTTTGGGTCACATTTCCTTGTGTTCGTTGGAAACGTCAAAATTCATCATAATGGGTTACAAATAGCTAAGTTATATTCTAATTGGTAATATTCCAGAATATCATCTAAAGTTGATTTTAGAATTCCACTTCCAGTGTACCGAACGAATTTCACCGTAATCGGTTGAGAAATGGGCAAGTTCAATAATGCTTGGCCATATTCTTGAACTTTATTCAAAAATCATTTTAGAATCACATTTCCAACGCACATGTCGAATTGCATCATAATCGGTTGCGAAACAGGCAAGTTCCACTATACTTGATAATATTCCAGAACTTGATCCAAAAATCATTTTAGAATCCCTATTTTCCATTGCACTAAAATCGGTTGAGAAATAGATAAGTTCCATCCTAATTGGACATATTCCAGAATTTTAGCTAAGAATCGTTTTTGAATCCCACTTCCAGTGTATCTATCGATTATGTTATCGGCTAGGTATATATCCAGGTCCTATCATACTTGACCATATCGCCGAACTTCATCGAAAAATAATTTTAGAATTCCATTTCCAACGCATATGTCGAATTTCATCTTAACCGGCTGAGAAATAGGGAAATTCTTCTAGAAATCATTTTAGAATCTCATTTCCTACGCACAGCTCAAATTTGACCTTAATCGGTTAAGGAATTGTTAAGTTCCATCCTACTTCGCCAAATTCGAGAAATTTATCCAAAAATCATTTTATAATCTCCACTTCCATCGCACGTGCCAAATTCCACTTAAATCCTTTAAGAAATAGATAAATTCAATCCAATTTGAAATGTAAAAGGTTCAAATTGAAGTCTAAAAAGATCAATTTGAAGTGTAAAAGGTTCAATTTGAAGTGTAAAATCTGTATATCGAAATTTCTGTTTAATAGATGATTTAAATTCTGCCCAATAGGTATATTTTGTTTTAAAAATCGTTTATCCCTTTTTTAAAATAAACCTACCGTTTTCCTGGAATCTACTTTTATATTAATTTCACAGAGAACATGAGACCCAACTTGATGTTAAAGATTTTTTTTTTTTTTTTTTTTTAATAATTTTATTTATGATAACAATAAAATTTTTTTACAAAGTAACTAGTCATTTTTGACTAACAGCGTTTGACTCTGACAATATAATAATAAAGCACTCATATGTGTTCTTTACATAAAGTGTTGTTTTGGTTGATGTTGCATTGTGCGGACTATTCAGGCAACTCAAAAGGTTTTAGTCTTTTGAGTCTTCTTATTATACCCTCTTGATGAAGTAGTCTTGCAGCTTCGATGTTAGGGTGATGATGGAGCCTCTCCTGGTGTTTTTGAGCACATTTCTTTATTTCACTTGCGACTGTGTCTATTCCGAGATCTCTATGAAGGTCACTATTACGAGTGTACCAAGGGGCATTTACAATTCCTCTGAGGACTTTATTTTGAAATCGTTGAACTATCTGTTGATTGCTGATTTTGGTGCATCCCCATAGTTGAATACCATATGTCCAGACCGGCTTGAGTACTTGTTTATAAAGCATAAGTTTATTATGAATGGATAACTGAGAGTTTCTTCCAATTAACCAGTACATTTTTCTATATTTTAACTGAAGCTCTTCTGCTTTCTTTTTCACGTGTACTTTCCACTTTAACTTTGCATCAAGGTTCATACCAAGGTATTTTGCTTGATTGGCATGTGGTACAGAGATATTATTGAGAGTCACAGGTAGTGGTTCTATTGATCTATTAGTGAAGTTAATGTGAGTAGACTTCGATTCATTCACTTTAATTCTCTACTTAGCTAGCCAATCTTGTATATTATTTACGGCTATTTGTAGTTTGAATGTGACTTCACCGATTGTGTCACCAACAGCTAGAATTGCAGTGTCATCTGCAAACGTGGCGATAGTTGTATTGCTCGTCTGCGGTATGTCGCTAGTAAACAGCACGAAAAGGAAAGGCCCTATGACACTCCCCTGCGGGACTCCTGCTTTAGCTTCTTTAATACTGGAGTAAACCCCTTCCTGTTTAACTCTAAAATATCTCCTTTTCAGGTATGACTTTAGCAGTTCGCAATACTCAAATGGCAGAGTTTTCTCCAATTTAAATATTAAACCATCTAGCCAGACTTTGTCAAATGCCTGCGCTATGTCAAGAAATATAGCTGAACAAATCTTTTTTTCCTCTAAGGATTTTTCTATTATATCTGTTATTCTATGGACTTGGTCGATTGTGGAGTGTTCCGCTCTAAATCCAAACTGATGGGACGGAACAGCTCCTGATTTTACAACTTCTGGTTTAATTCGTTTTAATAACAATCTCTCAAATAGCTTTGACATAGTTGGAAGAAGTGATATTGGCCTGTACGAGGCCAGTTCACTTGGTGGCTTACCTGGTTTAGGTATCATTATCACTTCCGCAAATTTCCAAGATAGAGGGACATAACGGAGTCTGAAGGAAGCATTGATTATGTCGGATATTTTTTTAATAGCTTTATTAGGTAGTTGTTTTAGAATCTCTCCAGTTATCAGGTCATATCGTGGTGATTTTTTAAGTACTACATGGTTCTTTATTACTTGTTTTACTTCTTTAGCATTAGTTAATGGAATTTCCTGTCTCAGGATAGTTGTTTGGTTTTCGAACAATATATCCTGTTGGTTAAGTGTTGTTAAATTTGGCTGAAAGGTACGCTCGAGATGATCCGCGAATTTTTCTGCTTTTTCTTCTTTGCTTTTAGCCAGGTGACCATTATTTGTTCTTATTGGTGGTATATGCATAACTGGCCTTTTCAAATATTTGGTTGCTTTCCACAATGAATAATCACTACCTTTATCATAGGTGAGAGATTGTAGGTATGCATTTATTGATTTATTTTTAAATTCCCGTATTTCTCTACGTATTCGTTGTGTTAAATTATTTAATCTATTTTTGACGGTTGGGTCTCGTGTACGTTGCCACTCCCTACGGGTACTTCTCTTCTCTATAACTAGTGATTTAATTTCCATTGGATAGCATTTGCCAGCTATTTTTTTGTTTGTTGTGTTAGTACTTTTCCACGCCGCTACCTCTATGTCCTTGACGAGCTTCTCCACCTCCTGTTCTAATGTTTCTTCTGATGAAAGTTGTGTGTTTAAAATGATGCTATTGTTTAGTTCATTCCTGAACTTTTTCCAATCAGTATATTTATTTGTTAACAGTGGCTGTTTATCATTAGTAATTATTGTATCACTTATTATCATTAAAATAGAGGAGTGGTCAGATGTGGAGTCCAATCCTTCCTGCACTTGTATATAATCAACCGGGATTTTTCGTGTTATAAAGAAGTCAATTAGGTCTGGTGTTTGATCACTGGGCCAATAAGTTGGTTTTCCAGTAGAATGCCAGTTGCAGTTGTATTTAATTATTGCTTGATGAAGCTCTTTTCCTTTAGTTGTGGTTAGTCTTGATCCCCAGTCAGTATGTTTAGCGTTGAAGTCACCCCCGACTACAAATTTTTCACCGAGCTGCTTGAAGAACTGAGTATAAGCATTCTCTTTGATGTTATATCTAGGTGGGCAATATATTGCGGATACCACTAACTTGTGGTTGTGGGTATTAATGCTAACGCTAATTGCTTGTATTTCATCACTTTCAAGTTTTTGTTGCAGATGGTATTTAATATCTTTTTTTATAATCACGGCACTGCCCCCTCGTGCATTATTATTAGGATGAACTGCTGAGTGAACTTCGTAGCCGCGGATTTTTATATGACTTTGAGTAGTAAGGTGTGTTTCAGATAATAAACATATATCTATTTTTTCTAAATCAAGAAATAGTTGTATTTCATTTTGTCGTTGCAATATACCATTGCAGTTCCATGCAAGAATTTTTAAATTATTTGCCATGTTTTTCGAGTAGAGTGAGCCTTTGTAGGATTGATATAAGGGCTTTTTCTTGCTTTTCTTCTTGTGAACTAAGTCTATCCAGAATATCTTGTAGTATTTTATTAGTTTGGTTATTATTTGAATCATTTAATAAAAGAGAGCTATGTTGTCTTCTCGAACTTCCAGTAGATAGTACATCAGCAAATGTTACATTTGGATTAGTTCTTGATGGCTAGGTTAATGTTTGGTGTGGCCTTAAATTTGTAGGTATTCTTGTTGAGGCTGAGTTAATTTCTGGCCTGGTAATTATTGAAGTTTCCCTTGTTTTGTTGCGAATTTTTTGCAGCTCTTTTATAACAATGCAACCTCTGTAGTTGGCTGGGTGTGTCTCTCCACAGTTAACACATTTTGGTGGGGTGTCTTTTAGTTTCGTACATTCAGCCGTACGGTGTTTTCCTACACATTTCACGCATCTGGGCTCCTTATTACAAAAGTTTTGCGTGTGTCCGTAGACTTGGCACTTTTTGCACTGGGGGATCAGCTTAGATTTTTTAACTGCTTCTATTTGCACTTTCATATGGAGTATTTCGCTGATTGCATAAATATTTTTAATGTCTTCTGTTCTTTCAAAAGACAACATATATAATGGAAGAGGTGTTTTGTCACCTCTTTTTAGCAGCTGTGTAACTTCTTTAATTTTGTATTTTTTCTCCAAAAGATACTCTTTTGTCTCTTCTGGTTTGCATGAAGCGTGTAGCTTCCTAGCAATGACTTTGGTTTGCCTTGTCTGCTTAACTTCGTAGGAATACCACGCTGTCTTTTCTTCGTTAAGAGCTCCTGTTAACTTTCTATAGCTATCACTGTCTGTGACATTTATTTTGATATCACCACTATTTAACGCTGTAGCTTGAAACTTTATATGATTGTTGTCCATGATGTTTCTAATACTCTGATAATTATTGCAATTAGATATTATTACTGGAGGTGGCCGTGGCACTTTTTTCTCTAGTTGTACATTCTTACTTCCGGTTGGGAGTTCATTACTTGATCGTTTCTGTTCCGACGGAACCTGAGCTTTATCCTCCTGTTGCACGTGCCTACTTCCGGTTGGAAGCTGCTCAACTGATTGTTTCGAATCTGGTGAAATCTGTGGTGATTTACTCATCTTACGTTTCTTATTTTTTTTTGTTACGGTTTAGAATCCATCCCGTTTCTCTATTGAGTTCTTCCTCGTCTGTTTCATACATAACCTCTATATGATCTATATGATATGATGTGTTGTTTATCTTAGTGGTTTCTTTCTCAGACATTACTGCATTTAGAGCATCTTTTAACTCCTTGTTTTCTCGCTGTAAGTTTTTGAGGTCTTTGTTTAGATTTAACGTTAACTTTTCTATTTCGTAAATCTTATTGCGCAGTTCTGCGTTATCCCTTTCTAAGGTGTTCGCTATTGGTGATGGTGATCTACTCACCCTGGATTGTTGTTTAAATGGGTTGGGTGGCCCAAAAGGGCTGTTAAACAATGATTGGCTCACCCCAGAATCCTTTGAGCCAGCCTCGTTAGAGGGTGGATTTGCCAGCTGATTAGCTGGGTTACCACCTGGGGTACAATTTCCTGAATCCGTTGTACTCATTGTTTATTTTACTGGTCATAAAGCATCTACCACTCTGACCAGTACGAGTTGGTAGTGGGTCTGGTTTGAGAAGATCATTTACTAAATTCTCGATATTCAGTTATACCGCCGTGTCTCGGTCGCCAGAGCCTCGTTAGTTATCTAGCAGGGTGCACCACGTGCAGGTGAGGATGGCATTTGGACTATTTGCAGACCAATTACTTAAGCCCCCTTTCCCACCCCGATGTTAAAGATGGTATAATAACATCTTTTATTTATTTGCACTAAAAGCATTTGCGTTTCACAAATTATAATTCCTCATTATCTAACTGAAAAACCAAACACTTATTTTTGTACCTTTGTTTTGTTTATTTGGGACGGTTATTTTTTAATTTTGTTTACCAGTCCTCTTTTCTTATTATTTCTTTTCTTGCCTTAACCAAAAGCGCAACGACCTACCTCCGAAGCACAAGACACGAAACGCACCCATTTTAATACACAACACTATCATTGATTGATTGATTAGGATGTACGGCCAAGCATTATAGCAGGAACTCCCGGGGACACACCGTACACCGATTTACATATAACAAAACCGAAGGATAGGATAGGATTGTTAGTTGGGACAGACTCGACCCGGTTACAGACACCTAAGCGATCGATGGTTAGTAAAAATTGTTAGTGAATATATAGTAAAAATAGTTAGGACATAGGACAACACAATTTCTAAACTACAGCTTATTCACTAATAAATGATCCTGGAGAGTTGATTCAAGCTAAAATTTAATTCTGAAACTCAGGATTAATTTTAATCCCTATAGTAATGATTAATTCTTAAACTATGTTAAATTCTGAAAATTTAATTATTTTATTAGCAAACTAAGGAAGAGAAACCATTAAATATTTGTTAAACTTAATTAATTAATATACATTAATGAGCAAAAAACAACATTTTATGAAATCGAATATGGATACTTAAGCTCAAACTACTTTTATAGTTAAAGTAATTCCGCTAATTTTCCACAACCACACTACCCCTCAACCTTAGTAAATTACCTGATAACATCCTACAATCCAACAATTCCTTCCATTTATCTCCATTTGTACTAACAAATACAACCCTTGAGGATGTAAACTATAAAACCTTGAAAACTCAGAAAAGTACCACTCAACAGTTAAAAATACTAAGAGTATCATGGTCATAATTATCTCCGAAAATGTATAACAAATTAATTGGCTATTCGTTATTTGTAAGATAGCGATCATCAATATTTCAAAAATTATATTTGTTCAGAAATGCAACCTGAAATTTAAAAACGAACCTGAAAATAAACCACCTACATACATCTCATTTGCTGGGCGGATTTAATCCACACCTGAACATCATAAAGCAGCCGCTAAAACATAAATATTAAATCATTTAACTTTATAATAATTTTTAGAATAATTTGTATACAAACTCATATTGAATCCCAATTATAATCCATAATTTTTCCCATACAGTTTGTATTGTAATCCATAAATTTTCCATCACGTAACTTGACATCCAGTATTATAACCTAAAAACAAAAGAGAACACAGAGAATCATTTGATCACTAAAATAATTACCATTTATACTTATCTGAATTATTTGTCCATCAGACGCTTCTCTTGTTCCTATAATTTGTTGGCTGAAATTGTTAAAATAATATTTAGTTTAACTTTAGTTTTATATAGAATCATTTAACTTACCAATTTAATTGTTTACCTTTGTTTTGACAGTTCCAATTTAGGTACAAGCCGTGGAATATTATATTAGGTATGATGTTACACGTTCAAAATTTGTACTAAAATTGTAATTGCTCAAATAAGTTTATAATGTCTATCAACAGATGACCCTTTGTATATAAACTGGAAATTTTCCGTAAAATATTGCATTGTATAATTTACCTTTCAAAGTGACAGTCGTGTCAAGAAACCGTGTAGAGTGAACATTAACCTAAAAGAAAATTATAATTTATTAAATAAAAAATTGTTATTAAATTCACCATATTTACTCGAAGTATTTTCCGTAAAAATATTGTTTCTATTTAATCGTAAGAGTGAAGCCAGCGTGAATTTCTTACCCTAAGGAATTCATCATCACATTTACAAAATTTTCAACATTGTGTTTGATCCAGTGAAACCGGATTTATTTATCCAAAATAAAATAATTAATATTTTATTTGATCTACACGGATTCCGGTGTGTATTTATTGATCCAAAATAAATCACCATCATACATTTCCGACACGATTTAATGGTCCTTCGAGCCGGATTCGACACGAGGCGAATCTAACCTAAAAAGAAGAGAGACACGTGATTATCAACCAAGAAGATTGTGGGAGTTTTATCGATTCACCATCCAAAGAAGAAAGCATCTACCAATATTCAGGTAACCGTTTTACATCCATTTATTTTTTTTTCCATTCCTTCCGAATTTAATCCAGGCTTTTCGTGATTTGAGTGAAGTTTTCTTTTTTAATTTTTTTTCGATAAAATGCCTCTCGATGACGGTTTAGATCGTCGTAGTGCGCTAATAAAACGTAAGTCCGTGATTAAAGGCCAATTAACTAAAATCTTTAATTTCGTTGATAGTAAGGGTGTGAATTGCAGTTATGACGAATTAAATACCCGCTTGTCCAAGGTAAACGAATTATACAACCAATTTATTTCGGTCGAAGAAATATTATTCCAATTAAAGCCCGAGACGGAATCAGAAATGGAGGAGTTGGATGACCAGTTCTTTCCGCTTGTTTCGAAAATCCAATCATTGATCCGTTCAATTAACCTTCAGCCAGTTCCCAAATTGGATGATAGCGTCGACCATTCTGTGCACGGCAACAATTTTAAATCCGATTTCAAATTACCAAGACTATCGCTCCCGATATTTGACGGCAATTATAAGTATTGGCAATCATTCCATGACATTTTCATTTCAACGGTCCATGAAAACACATCGTTGTCACCCGCGCAAAAGTTTAAATATCTGTTGGGTCAGTTACGGGGACCAGCGTACGAGTCTGTCTGTCATTTCCGTATAGATGATGCGAACTACGTCGAAGCGTTGAAACGTCTCATAAAGAAATACGACAGAAAGAAAGCAATTGTCGAAACCTATATACGAGAATTTTTGTCGCAACCCAAAATCGGTACGAATCCTTCTTCTGCAAACGTATTGAAACTTTTTGACAAAATAGATGAGACCGTCCGAGGATTGAAGTCGCTTGGCCCGAAGGCAGTTGAACGGGATCCTTGGATCATTTATTTAGCTACAGAGAAACTCGACGAAGAATCAAAACGGATCTGGAAATACGAGACATCAGAAAACGAATTTCCTACCACTGACGAACTGTTAGCATTCTTATCCAAAAGAAGTGATGCAATAGGAGAATCTGGTGCGAAACGTAGCTACAATCCGCCGAGCTTACCCAGCACGTCCAGATCATTCTATGTAAATCCGCAACCACGTTGTCCGTTATGCACTAACGAACACCATAAATTATTTACTTGCTCTAAATTCCGCAACCAAGACATTGACGCCCGACGAGAACTGATTAAAAGGTTGAATCGGTGCTTTAATTGCCTGAGCGATGAACATATCGTATCCCAATGCAAGAACACTAAAAGCTGCCAAAAATGTAATAAGAGGCATAATTCGCTATTACACATTCCTCAAGCCAGTACTCCTCAAACCAGTACTACATCATGTATGGTTTCGCAACCCGCCTATTCCGAATCGGGCACCCCACACCGAACTAAATTGTCGTTACCAGAAATTTCGGTTGAGCCGACCAATTCCCAAACCATGGTAGCCAATTACGTTGAGCAAAACCGACGCGTAGTACCCATTCTTCCGACAGCCGAAATCGAAATTGAAGATAGTTTCGGGAATTGGACGAAATTTAGAGCCTTGCTTGATTCGGGGTCAACCCATTCATTTGTGACGGAATCGTGTGTTAACCATTTAAAGGTGCCAAGATCAAAGGCGAACGTGTCAATTGATACATTAAATAATTCACAGGCTGGATCATCAAAGGGAGTATCAATTTTGAAAATCCGTTCATGCGTAGATCACGACTACATTGTCAGTACCAGAGCATATATCCTTCCTTCAATTTGCCCTAGGGTGCCAGTAGAGTATATCGACGAAATTAAGTCCCATTTCAGACATCTCAAACCATTAGCTGACCCCAATTTTACTGCGCCGACTCACATCGATATTTTGCTTGGCTGTGAACACTTGTTCCACGCATTGACTGACGGCAGAGTAGCCCATAAGGACACTTTGATAGCACGAAACAGCCGATTTGGCTGGATTATTGGCGGAAGTTTTAGGTCAGATGAGCCAACTACCCCGAATAAGGGTCAGTTAAGTGTATTGCATATTCAGTTAAAGGACGACTCCTT
Organism: Tipula vernalis; assembly: GCA_958295665.1. NCBI lineage: Eukaryota > Metazoa > Arthropoda > Insecta > Diptera > Tipulidae > Tipula > Tipula vernalis. The sequence continues at coordinate 244,223,957 of OY282558.1, read as the reverse complement.
GGAATGGTCCGGTATAGAGAAATTACTTCAAAGGTTTTGGGAAACGGAGGAGGTCAACACCAAGCCAAGCTTAACCGAAGAAGAGTTTAAATCTGTGAAATTTTTTAATGAGCATGTCAAATTTGAGGGAAATCGTGTATCATTACCGCTGCCGTTCATTCAACGACCACCAAACCTTGGTGACAGTCTTATGCAAGCACAACGAAGATTCTACTTGCTTGAGAAAAAATTGAATTCGGATCCGCCGCTCAGAGAAGCCTACGTTAGCTTTATGAAAGAATACCTAGCTTTGGGACATATGGAAGTTATACCAGATAATGAAATCGCGAAAAAATCTCACCAACTATTCTACCTTCCACACCATGCAGTAATCAGAACCACTAGCAGCACTACCAAGGTCCGAGTAGTGTTCGATGCGTCCGCCAAGTCCACCTCCGGCGAGTCATTGAACAATAATCTAATAGTAGGCCCTACTATCCAGGATAATCTATCTGACTTACTCATCCGATTCCGTAAGCATAAATTTGTTGTGTCAGCTGACATCGAAAAGATGTTCAGGCAAATTCGTATCCATCCAAATGATCGAGATTACCAGAGAATCATTTGGCGTGAAAATCCGCAGTCAGCAATCCAACACTACCGCTTATCCACAGTCACTTATGGTACTAGTCCCGCGCCGTTTCTGGCCACTCAAACACTCCATTATCTTGCAGATAAATTCAGTGCCGAATATCCAATTGGCTCCGATATTCTAAAGCAAGACTTTTACATGGACGACCTAATGTCTGGCGGAGAAACTTTAGAAGCAACATTACAACTGCAAGGGGAAATAATAAACTTGCTCAATCAAGGAGGCTTTAAATTACGAAAGTGGTCCGCAAACCATCCCACCTTATTGGAATCCATTCCAATTGAAAACCGAGAACTTACCTCTTGGGAAATATCCGATGAATGCAAAACCATATCAGTACTCGGCATAAATTATGACCCTATCCACGATAATTTCTTTTTCCGATTGTCTTTACCAAATACAATCAAATTCACCAAGAGGTCATTTTTATCGGAGACCGCTCGAATCTTTGACCCGTTAGGTCTATTATCACCTGTAACAATCCGGTTAAAGATTATGTTCCAGTCGCTGTGGGTGAAGTGCATTGGCTGGGACGATGAGCTCCCTCGAGATATTTCAGAGGAATGGTGTTTCATTCGAGATCAACCTACCGAATTAACCAATTTAAAGTTTCCACGATACATACATGCAACTAAAGGGCTAGAACTCCATGGATTCGCGGACGCCTCGAATTAGGCATATGCAGCGTTAATATACGCACGAGTAATAGAGGGTACGACTGTGCACACCAATTTAATTGCAGCCAAAACTAAGGTAGCCCCAGTTAAGGTTGTTTCGATCCCACGTCTGGAGCTAAACGCTGCTGCTTTATTAGTTCGTCTTTTAGAATCTGTCCAAAAATCATTGCGCTTGTCCAATCATCCCAAAATCTATTTGTACACAGATTCCACAATCACGCTGGATTGGTTATCTAAGCCTCCTAACACATGGAAAACATTCATAGCAAATCGCACATCCAAAATTCTTACATGTACGAACCGAAACCAAAGGCATCATGTCTCGTCCAAGGAAAATCCTGCGGATTGCGCGACGAGAGGTATGTTACCGAAAGAATTCCGTCACCAGAAGTCCTGGTTTAAGGGTCCCGAATTCCTACTTAATCACTCCTTTAGTCCTCCGGGTGAAAAGATAAGGCTTCAACTACCTTCTTACAACAATCGAGAATTCAGCTGCAAGCTCTCCGCGACACCGAAACGTGAATCCATTATTGAGGAGATAATGGAAGGGAGAGCAAACTATCGAAAACTAACAAGAATAATATCATTACTGTTAAGATTCAGCAGAAACTTAAAACTAAGCCCTCATCGCCGCGCATTAGATTCATTGAGAGTATCCGAGATACGCGAGGCAGAGTTTACAATATTTCGCGATATCCAGGAAGGGATTTATACTAACGAAATCCGATCCTTAAAAACGTCAAAACCATTACCAATTAATTCTAATCTGATTTCTTTTTTTCCATTTTTGGACGGCCACGGGCTGCTACGAGTTGGCGGCAGATTGGATCACTCAAATGTATCATATGATATGAAACACCCTGTGATATTACCAGCATGTCATGCAATAGTCGAGCAAATGGTAAGGGAATTACACATCAAGCATCTGCATAGCGGACCGAAGTTACTTATGAGCAGCATTGCCCAAAGATTCATGATTCCCCGCGCCAGGAATCTAATAAGGCGCATAATCCAACAATGCATAATTTGTCGGCGACATCGGGCTGAAATTCAACAGCAACTCATGGGTCAACTGCCATCTTGCAGAGTAAATCCTACCGCAAGAGCGTTCGTGCAAACTGGCATCGATTTGGCTGGCCCCTTCACCCTAAAAACACATCGTTCCCGAGGAAGTAAAACGTACAAGTCATACGTAGTTATCTTCGTTTGTATGGCAACTAAGGCCACAACTCTAGATTTAGTAACAGACATGAGCACTGACAGTTTCCTGGCAGCCTTAAGACGATTTTGTGCCGTTCGTGGAATACCTACCGATTTGTATTGTGACAACGGCACAAACCTAGTTGGAGCAAAAAGGGAATTAACCAGATTCTATACGGAGTACCTAACCCAAGCAGCAAAATCAAACATACTTAGTTGGTGCACCGATCAAAAAATACAATGGCATTTTATTCCCCCAGCGGCTCCTACATTTGGTGGATTGTGGGAAGCCGCAGTAAAAGCTACCAAGTTCCATCTACGTCGCGTGATTGGAGAATCCATACTCACCTACGAAGAGTACATTACTTTTCTTAAGCAGATTGAGGCCCTTCTTAATTCCCGGCCTCTAGAGGATCTTCATGATGGCGATTACAACCCTTTAACTCCCAGCCACTTCCTAATTGGTCAACCAATGACTCTATTACCAGAACCAGATGTCTCAACAATAAAAATCAATCGGTTAAGCAGATGGCAATTACTTCAGTCCCTATTACAGGGCTTTTGGAACCGATGGTCATTGGAATATATGACTTCGTTAAACAAATTAAATAAATGGCACACACCGAACCACCAAATAAAAATTGGAAATCTAGTGCTTCTCCGTGATCAACACGTAACCCCATCAAAATGGCCATTAACACGGATTTATGATGTACATCCTGGAAAGGATAACCTAATTCGGGTTATTACCGTCAAACTTCCAAATGGCAAACTACTGAAACGACCAATAACCAAAATTAGTCTTCTACCAAGTTTTGACTCTAAGGAGTCAACCGCGGCGATATGTTCAGAAATGCAACCTGAAATTTAAAAACGAACCTGAAAATAAACCACCTACATACATCTCATTTGCTGGGCGGATTTAATCCACACCTGAACATCATAAAGCAGCCGCTAAAACATAAATATTAAATCATTTAACTTTATAATAATTTTTAGAATAATTTGTATACAAACTCATATTGAATCCCAATTATAATCCATAATTTTTCCCATACAGTTTGTATTGTAATCCATAAATTTTCCATCACGTAACTTGACATCCAGTATTATAACCTAAAAACAAAAGAGAACACAGAGAATCATTTGATCACTAAAATAATTACCATTTATACTTATCTGAATTATTTGTCCATCAGACGCTTCTCTTGTTCCTATAATTTGTTGGCTGAAATTGTTAAAATAATATTTAGTTTAACTTTAGTTTTATATAGAATCATTTAACTTACCAATTTAATTGTTTACCTTTGTTTTGACAGTTCCAATTTAGGTACAAGCCGTGGAATATTATATTAGGTATGATGTTACACGTTCAAAATTTGTACTAAAATTGTAATTGCTCAAATAAGTTTATAATGTCTATCAACAGATGACCCTTTGTATATAAACTGGAAATTTTCCGTAAAATATTGCATTGTATAATTTACCTTTCAAAGTGACAGTCGTGTCAAGAAACCGTGTAGAGTGAACATTAACCTAAAAGAAAATTATAATTTATTAAATAAAAAATTGTTATTAAATTCACCATATTTACTCGAAGTATTTTCCGTAAAAATATTGTTTCTATTTAATCGTAAGAGTGAAGCCAGCGTGAATTTCTTACCCTAAGGAATTCATCATCACATTTACAAAATTTTCAACATTGTGTTTGATCCAGTGAAACCGGATTTATTTATCCAAAATAAAATAATTAATATTTTATTTGATCTACACGGATTCCGGTGTGTATTTATTGATCCAAAATAAATCACCATCATACATTTCCGACAATATTTAAAACTGTCTTATAAGACAGTAGACACCACTTAAAAATACAAGTCAGTATAATAATACATCATTGTTTTTTATTTATTTTATTTGTTTATTTATTTGTTTATTTATACATAATTTAGGTGCACTCTATTTTGAGCTTAAGCTTATTCATAATGGAGTGTAGTAACAATAATAAAACTGTTTGGTATCCAAAATCACAACCCTCTTGTAAAAAAACACATAATTAGACAATCCCGCCTGATAATAAGCCTTTGTTTGCTGATGTATCCCCCTTATTAACGTACGGGTTTCAGGATTTAGAAATTTCTAACTTAGCTGCATTTATTATTTATAACAAATTATCTTGAACTTCTAAATTATATTTGGATTTTGGCCGCCATAATAAAAATTATATAAAGATTATTATTTAGAAAAAAAAAATATAATTAAAAATTAATTAGACTGGCTGACTTGAAAGTCAAAGCCTACTGAGATGAAATAGAAAAATTATATTTTTAAAAATTTTGTCCGTGTACCATATAAGTAATATTGACGTTTGTATGTGAAAGCAACCTAAACTTCAATAAATCCAATAAGTTAATTAATTAAGTTCAATACATTTTGCATCTCGATTTTCATTTACATAATTCCACGTTGTCAAATTAATACGTGTTGCAAATCAAATCTCAATTCAACTCAAAATAAATATTTCCATATTAGTATTTTATTCATATAATTTAATTAATTTATAATCTTTTAATATTAATTAAATTGATTTAATATAATTAGTATAATTTAATGCTGTTTATAATACCCTGTAAAAAAATTAATCATACCTAAATAAACAATTAGCAATTTCAGATTCGACTCAAACTTACTCGATTATACGATGTAAAGGAATCCTATTTGAGTCGAATACATTAAAATTTTCGTTGTAGTTTTTTCTGTGTAGTTCATATTTTACCAAGAACACTATAGATGTCTCAAAAATACAAAAAACACAAAGAGAAAAAACAACACCAAAATAAAAATAACAGAATCGTATATACTAAACCACCAAACACATAGAGAAGGTTAATATGTTCAACCAATCTTCCATGTGCGTAGCAGGAGACGTATCATGTTTTCATTATATTACATACAAATAATACCCTTATAGCGAAAATATGTACAAACATTCCTGTTCTATGTATCAAGGAAATGTTTGTGACGATTATACCAAAACCAATAAATATGTCTGTCTGTTTTTGTTGTTGTTTAAATATTTTATGACAAAAACCAATAATATAGAGTACCTTTTCTTGAACGAGACGGCCTGTATAAACTTTTTGTTGGTTTTGCTATGTATCAAGCTTCTAGAATATACATATTTGTGTCAGTTGTACATAAAATAAAATACCAAAATATGTTTAATTATAAGTAAAAATAAAATAAGACATGAAGATTCACTGCATATATAAATTTGGGTCAATTTAACTTTTAATTCTAATTCACAGATTTTATGTAATTACACAAACATTAAAATCAAAATCATGCAATTAATCCAGTAATCAAGAAATTTGATAAATACCAATATTCCTGTTCTATGTAACAATATTCAGGAATATATTTGTGTCGATTGTACATAAAATAAAGAACAATAATAACAAGAACACATTCCAGCATGCGTAAAAATAAAATAAGATATGAAATTAACTACGTATATCAAATTAAGTTAAAATCAATTTTAATATGATCCAATTATTAGATTTCAGTAATTAAATTCCATATACAACCACACAAAAGTTAAAATCATGCACTTAATCAAGAAATCAACAATTTTGATTTCTTTATCTTTAAATATAAAACATTGCCTGATAAATGCATCCCGGAGGATTGCATTTTTCAAAATTACACTTTTATTATTATTTCACTTACACTTTAATTATTACTTCACTAAAATTGAATTGAATTAGAATTAAAATTAAAATGTGCATAATACACATATGTATCAAGTATATACCTATCATTTCACACTAACACATAAAAAAAAATAAAAATAAAATTAAATTAAATTTTGAAGAGGAAAGACAAAGCACGTCTATCCTCATTGAATGTTCCCTCAACCCCCCCCCCCCCCCCCCCCACTTTTATTACACAGCGCTATCATGAGTAAAAATTATTTATTAGGCATTTTCATGTTGGTACCAGTGTCGGGTGAATTTTTTGTTTTTTTTGTTTATCTTGTTTGGCGGGCGCTGACAGCTAGTATATAGATAATACATAGCAACAGAGAAAGTAAGTCTAAATATTTATTATAAAATAAATAAAATCTGTTGTTGTTAACTAACCAAAATCTGTTTCAAATTCAATAGAGCACATACCATGATCGGTGATATTTAGATTATGAACTTCTGCACTGAAGCTAAAATTAAGATTAGATCAGTATATAAAAATAAATGGTCTAGATGCGATAAAGAGTTATTTGTAATACGACTTGGAGTATTAATCAAAGATTTTAAGATTCAAAGAACAAATAGTCTCAGCGGATCGAGTATTTATAATCCTATCACCACAAATAATAAGAGTTTTTGATTTTATATTTACAAGAACACTATTAAGTTCATTAACAAAGATAAGTTGAAAGCAAGAAATCTATAAGTACACACAATGAAAAATAAAACAGAATTAAATTAAAAAAATAATCGTATGTAAGCAGGATTATTATCAATGAAAGTAGCAATACTGTTCTGAATGCTATCATTACAAATACAATAACACCTCCTGCTCTATTCATAGAATTACACCTACCGAATACATTAAAGCGGGAAATATTGTAGTTATCCATTTCATGATCTTTAATCCAAATATTCGAAAGTACGATGATTGTAGTTATGATATTTTAATCTACAATTTCGAAAGACTCATCCTTTATCCTATTATCTAATTTCCCGAACAGTTGACCTGGGTATCAGGTATCCAAGTTTTTCCCCGAGCCACCTCTGGAATCCGTAAAAAAGGCCGTATCTAATTCTAAAACTCTCTGACTAGAGATCCGGCTGGTCATGCACTTAGAATAAACAACTTCTCAAACAGTGATTCCGATAAACTAATTTTGAATCACGAGTAGTACAAATTAACCGCAGTTTTATTTTTTGAGTTGCAGTGAAATATTTTAGCCACTTGCGCATTAAATATTAAATTTAAACTAGAATGAAGCCTTGAAATAAACAAATATCTGCGTCTCTCAACAAATCTCTGCGTATCAATTAAAATTTTATTGGAATTTATGGTGCGATTTTTAATAGCAGCAGTACTATCATCACTTGGGACCGCTTCGTTTTTATTTAGAGACTAAAACAAAATATCGGAATCGGCTTGAAGCAGTTCGTTATGAGAATCCAATTGTTGAATTATCAATAATTTTATCAAAAATATTAAGCGTGTTTTCCAAAAGAAGAATATTGTTCATTCTTTCATTAAAAATATTGAAATTAAACTATTTTTACTTGCAAAATTAAAAATAAATGTAATCAAAAACCATTTCATTAAAACAAAATTTTCGGGTTTAGGTCGTCATGACATATTTCAAGGAGTTGCTCTCAATCAATCCTCCCAAAAAATCAAGTTTTTTCACTATATAAATTTTTGAAAGGTTATTTTAATTCGTTCTGTACCTTAGAGGATGGCCCCAAATCCCAACTTAAAGAGACGTATTTACATTTCTGTTTCATAAACTAAAATAAAAAAAATCCTCAAAGCCGCTTAGCATTGGTCCTCTCCGCACAAGGATGACAAGGAATTATTTATCATTCGTTTGTTATCAAATTGTAATTGATCATATTTTACAAAAATCTAATGGGGTCATTTTTTCCTGTTTTTAATAGATTACCGTTGATACAAGTGGTTTAATGAATCTAAAGACGTATCTAAAGATCATTATTTGCACAACTCGAATATTTAATTTGCTTTGGTATCTCCACTTCAAATCATATTATAGCAAATAAGCGAAGTTGCGCCCAATACGTAGAGTTTCAGTAGTTAATATTTATTTTTTGGTTTCTTAATAATAAAACTTATAGGATATGGTCCTATATAATGCGAGTGTTTGGATACTGTCAACAACACTTGTTTGACAAAGCTATTCGTGGTACTATTCGTAGCGTTTATTGCGCTTGCTTAACACGTCCCAATTTGGGGTATACGATGATTTAGCACTTCACGAATTTAACCAGAGCCTTCTATGTATTTTTTAGAAGCTTCTTTAGTGGTATAACTTTTCACTGATTTCCATAGGAATCCATAGTAAAAATGGTGCTCTATAGCTTCAAGTTTTTCAATGAAAAAAAGCAAAAATATTATAAAATGTTTATATAAAAGTGTTCTACATATCTTTAACAACAATATACAAGAAGGCTATATTGGGATTAAATAAATATTAATTGCAAAAATATTAAAATTAATTTATTTCTAAAATATATTTTTCGAACTTTCATTTTGAAAAATACATTAAAGTTGGCTTTGACGAATTAAAATAATACTTGCTAAATTTATCTTTAGTTTTACTAGTGTACGAAAGATGTCTAAAATGTTTACAGAAAAATACGAAAAAAAAATTATTTAACCACAAAATTATCGCACGTTCCTATATTTTGTGAATTTGTTTTGCTTTTTCTACAATTTTTGAACTGGAAATTTCCCCAGGTGGTAATTTTTGGTACGATTTTACCAAATTTTTTATGACCATCACTGCCATCTATGTAATGTACATTGACATGACCAAACGAATTGTAGTAAGCTTTTATTTAATTTTGACCAGAATGCTGTTTTTCTGAATTTTTTTTTTTGTATTTTGGCTTAAATAAATCAATCATTACAAGAAAATGAAAACGATTTACTTAAATGGCATTCATACTATATATGTTGAAATTCAAACATTTATGAAAGTATTTCAGAAATCATAACTAAGAATTTGTAACGTTTTCATTTAAAAATTTGTCTTAGGAAAAAAAGTGATTTCCCATATGTTTTGTGTGTTTTTATGAAAAGTTTGGTTTTTTCTTCGTTTCTAATTCCCTTATAAAAGCTTCATTTTTTAGACTATGGCTTTGTATAATCAAGGTTGCCTTGATTTAACACAAAAAAAGCACTCAATTGTTTTCGTTGAAATAAAAATTATAAGCTTTACTTTTTAAACAGTAAATTAAGTGTTTTTAATGAAACTAATTGATTTATTTAGTTACATTGTTTAATTTAATTACAATTTCACGCACAAGATTGTGATTACACAAATTAGATATAATTTACCACTTTGTAAAATTCCGGAACAAAATGGCGAACCGTTTTGTTCGCAACAAAAAAGAAAATAAAATGGCTTTTTGTTATGACTGAACATTTCAATACCAAGGTAAGCGAACCACTGTGTAGGAAACATGATAACAATTACCCACTAAACAAAGGTTTACGATACGAAAATGATATTTGTTGTTCATATAAAATATCGTTTACGAATCGTTTTTGCGATTCGAAATCGATATGTTTACGAATCCAACGTCTCGTGATAATTAGAATTTTTTACGTAACGTAAATAGAAAGATTTTTACGATACGTTTACGATGCTTTCTTTTCATATCGTAAACAGATCTAATTATGCGATATATTTACGTATCGTATTTTTCGTGTTGGTTACGATAGTATTTATTTTGGATTAGCAAAAATAAAAAGCCAATTTTATAATACGATTATTTTTTTTTTTTTATTTAGTGGAAGTATTATAATATAATAATTATTACATTATATATAATACGTAAAATTTACTTGTTTATATGAATGACTTCGCTCCTTAATTCAATTGACAGCAGTAAAATTTGCTCACACCTTAAAAAATAAACAATTAGTATAAAAGGATTAAATTAATAAACAAAAATGGTTTAAATAAATTGTAAAAGAAATATATAATTACTTTGTGAAACTCACAACACCAAATATTTCCTAATGATGTTAGTTTCTTTATACACAAATATCGCCGTCCGCTTTTGTTTTAGGTTAAACTTGAATTGAAATGGCGAGTAAGAGAATGCGCAATATAAAATTTTTATTTTCGTTGATCCTATGGGAGTAGAAATGCAAATAAGAAAGTGCGTGGTGTGATATAAAAAAATATGTATCGTTCTCATATCGCAATAGTATCGTTATTTCCAAATCGCTTTTTTTGTTTAGGGGGTATGTTCGTAAAACGATGAAGCATGAAGTATGCGAGAATGCAATTGTATAATTTTTGTTTGTTGGTGAAGCGCTTGTGGTTGAGTGTGTGTCATGTGTATAAGAGCGCTGAAAGATGTATTTGACATATCGCGGTGATAAAACGAGAGATGTGAATTAAGTGCGCGGTAATATATGTGGTTGATATATTGTAGCGTTGAACGAATGTAAATATTTATAAATATAAATATGAGTGAGGCGCTACAAACTATTGGAAATGAGATATGCCAAATAAGAGCGAGCTAAACTCTCATAATACGAGGGCAATCTGAAAAGTCGGTACAAAAACAACGAAAACATAATTTTATTGGGAAGGTTAGGTTAGATTAAGGTAACGGTCTACCAGTACCAGGCATAGACATAAAACTGGTCCGTAGCCCACGATTTAATTGTACATCCTCTAACTCATTGAAATCATTTTGAGATGTCAATAAAACGCTGGATACTTTTGACGACCATTCTGCAAGTCCAACTTTTGCCAGAACTGCCGAGTTATTACACATGAGGTACTATTTGACCATCTGTCATTCGTCAATTTACTAGCTTCTTCTTGAAGCAGCAGATTGCTACCGCAAGAGGCATTTCAATATCTTTCTGCTTTTTGAAAAGTTGTCTGTTGTGCCACGTCGAGCCAGCTCATTGGCTTTTATGTTTTCTGCACTATTGACATGCCCTAGCACTCATATAATATGGATGTTGAACTGATCTGTCATCTCGTTAAGCTATCAGAGACAGCTCTGGACTACTTTCGACGTGAGGAGGTGTGGCTAAAACGCTTTAATGGCAGCCTGACTGTCTGCATATATGCGAATATCATAAGCCGATATTACATTATACCTCAACCAGCCTACGACTTTCTTTATGGCAGTTACTTTAGCTTGAAACACGCTACAGTGGTCGGGGAAACGGAAGGAGAGGTTTAACAGTTCCTCATAGAACACCCAAGCCCCGACTCGGTGAAGGGAACATTTCGTTTTATTTTTCATAAAGGAGTACTCCATTTTTATAGCTTATACCGAAGCCTTATATAGTAAAGAGCCATAATCATCATGACATATTTTTAGAAGCTTTTTTAGTGGTATAAATGTATACTGATTTCCATAGGAATCTATAGTAAAAATGATGTTTTGTAGCTTCAAGTTTTTCAATGAAAAAAAGCAAAAATATTATAAAACGTTTACATAAAAGTTTTCCACATATCTTTAACAACAATATATTTTTCGAACTTTCATTTTGAAAAATACGTCAAAGTTGACTCTGATGAAATAATTCTTGTTAAATTTAACTTTAGTTTTACTAAGTGTTTGTGTGAATATATTAAAAACTAGTTAAAAAGTTAAAATTTTGACATTAGAGTTTAAAAAAAAAATGTATTCACCACAAAAAAATTTATGATGGTACGGACTATCTATAAATTTTGACATCTGCGTTAAAAAAACATAACCTTATATTTTAGTTGTCTTCGTTCTTTAGTTTTTATTTATTTCGTCATAAATCATCTAGAGCCATCTTGTGAAAGTAATGATTTTTTAATTCGCAATTAAAATTTTGTTAATTCTGGTAAAAAAATAACAATACATGAAATATATTGTTTAGACAAGTTGTTGAGAAATGCAAATTCGGTCTAGACAAAACCTATTTAGGGTGCAAACAACAGTGGTGTAGCTTTATGCAGAAATATAAGGTGCGGATCAAATAATACAATATAACCCGCCTCACTAATTTAGTTTTTATATTTTTTTAGAGTTTCTTTAAAATACACACGGGAGACGGTGCCGGAGATGAAGCTCCCGAAGAAAAATTAAATAGGGAGGATTGGCCTTATTTTGATGTTATTCATCAATATGCAAATGAGAAGGATAATTACCATCCTTCCTATTTACTTTCTAACAGTCGGGGGGTGTAAAGACGGCCAATTGATGGTCAAACGAGCGGCACACTACAAGCAATGGGAAGTTCAATAACTGCAACAAGTCCGACGCCTTCCACATCTTGTGGCAGTGATGGGGATAGACATGAAATACGAACACTTAGTCCGACGCCTTCTACATCTCGCAACAGTGATGAGGATAGACATGGAATACAAACATTTAGTCCAACGCCTTCTACATCTCATGGCAGTAGTAATAATTTCAAACAAAACTTTAAAGTCAGGAAAAATATTTTAAAAAAAGAGATCGGCGTCTCGAAAAAAAAATTAATGCTCTGTTGGGGGTGTTTGGGCAACTTCTCAAAATACAGCATCCCAGCATTAATGTAGATTCTTTATTAATTTCATCAGATGACGAGAATTCAGATTACTAAAATTTGGCTTATTGATATTTTTATATTAAACATTTTTTATTTAATTTGAATTATACAAATCATATTTCGAAATATTGAAATAAAATATGAATTAAAAATTATGTTATGCTTTAAACTAACTGTTCCAAAAGTGTTTTGCGGAAAATAATTGCTTCTGATGAATCTCTTTCGTCCGTAAAGCTTCGTTCATCGACCTCTATATTGATTGGCTCCATAAGTTCATTTACTTCGGGTCCTATATCACCTCCGGTCACACATATATTATGCAGTATACATGCTGCAAATACTGTCTATGCTATTTTCGATTTTTAATTTAACCGATCGATTAAAAATATTTCGCCATCTCATTTTCAATATTCCAAACGCGCATTCGGCAATGTTGCGAGCCCTACTGTGTGCAGTGTTAAATTTTTTTTGTTGGCCGACAGCGTTTTTATATGGAGTAATCACAGTTTTTGCGCGCTTACAAAACTTCTCTCCAATTTCGTACCGGTCTTCGTAAGATGGCGGTTTTATTATATGCCGCATGTTCTTCGCAAAATACTCCAGCATTTTGTGAATTATGTCTTTAACTGTGAAGCTACGAATAATAAATTTTTTTTAAAATTATTGTGTACATTATATATTATTATTACTGTCATATATGTAAGTTGAAAAAAGGGGTAAACCTCAGAATGAAATATTATAGGCTACAAACTTGTATAAATCTTTGTTTTGACATTTTATATATTATCTCAAAAGTCTCATAGAATCTCGTATACGCGAGTCAAGATATTCAAGGACAAAGTTTTTAGCTAATTATCTTTCATTCTTCGGGTCTATAGCCGTACGTCCTCGATTTGGCTAAAAAAGCGTAAGGTAGGACGTAAAAAGCGAACTGCGAAAGAGTTGGGAGTGCCTCGAGCCCCAGAACAGATTGCAGAGATAAAAACAAACAAACAAACAAACAATCTTTCATTCCGAGGTTGAATCCCTATTTGACTGAACTATATGCATATTCATATTTTTACTGATTCCGATAAACCCCCCCATCTACTCGGTAACTACATCCAGCTGCCATCCAGTATAAAAATATCATAAGATTTCCAGCCATGGCTTTTTTGGGGTATTAATTGTAACATCTTTTTAAAGCTTTCAGATGTAATGCGTAGGTGTTGTTGGATTTTCATAGTGTTTCCATTTAAAATATCATTTACATCCTCAGAATGGACGCGTAGTCGACAATACTCTACCGGCTAAAATAAAGAAAATACGTCAACAATATAATTATATTTTAATGAGCTATTAAAATGCGTACCTCTCTTAATTATTTATTACTTTTACTTAATTCACTTGATAGTCTATATTGTTGAAAAATTAACAAAACTATCATTACCATAGTCAAATAAATTTCTACATTACAATCCATCTTTCATGTCACAAACTGTCAAAATTTTTAACTAATTCACACAGCAAAATTATTAACCACGTTAAAAAAGATTCACCATGGTTTATTTTTGTTCACCAAATTTTTAACCAAATATTTTTAACATATTCACACACGGCCTAAGTAGTGTTCCAAATATTTTGTGAATTTGTTTTGCTTTTCCTACAATTTTTCAACTTGAAATTTCCCTCGGTGGTAATTTTTGGTACGATTTAGCCAAATTTTTACTGCCATCTATGTAATGTATTTGACTTAATGACCACACGATTTGAAGTAAGATTTTATTTAAATTTGGCCAGAATGCTGGTGTTATGATTTGTTTTAAATTAAAACGATTTCCTTAAACGACATTCATACAAATATGTTGAAATTCAAATATTTATGAAAATATTTCAGAAATCATAGTTAAGAATTTGTAAAGTTTTCATTTAAAAATGAGTGTTAGGAAAAAAAATGATTTCCTATAGATTTTATACGTTTTACCATGAAAAGTTTGGTTTTTTCTCGTTTTTAATTTCCTTATACCATAAAAGCTTTGTTTTTAGACTATTACTTTGTATAATCTAGGTTGCTTTGCTTATACTTGTCTGGACGGTATTCGAACTTCCAGAAATTAAATTTGCCCAAACACTCAAAATAGGCCTCTGTTTTCGCTATGACCTATAATTCAAAGTTTGGTTTTAGTTTTTGGGCGTGTTTTCCCACGCAAAAAAATAATATTTCATCAAAATACGAGATTCAATTTCTTGCACTGCTAGGGAATACATGGAGGTTGTCCGGTGTTTGTGACTGTCAAATCTGAACTAAATAACATATACCTACCTAAAATTTTGAACATGGAGGTTTGAAAGATGGTTCTTTAAGATGATAAGGTGTTTTGTGGTTTGGGTACCACCAAATAGATTTTAGACGAACTTTTCAGATTTGCTGTTCGGTGAAAAGATATAAAGGACTTTCCTTCCTAAATTAAAAGCTATATATTTTTATTGATTAAATTTTAAACATTATTATCTCCGAATACAAAAAACGTCTAGACGTTTTGTATTTAAAAATATAGTAAAACATTTGCCAATAAAGAAATTTGAAATTGAGAAAGTTCCAAGACAAGTAGGGAATTTGATGACGACGAAGTTTATAATTATTATATGTAGTTTATTTTCTAAGTGATAAAATCACTAAGGGCATTAATACAATCTTTAACCAACTTTTCTCATTAAATACATATCTATAAAGAATTAGCTTTTCTTTGAGTTTTCCTGGAATTTTTCCTGTAACAAATATTCGCTTGAGGCATATATATATTTTTCTACGATGTTTTATAGACATTGAATTCCATCAATCAATGTTCACACGAACAAATTTGAAGTTTATTTTATCTTGATTCTGAAGGTAAATATGTATTGTTGTGCAGGGGATATATAGACTGTAGATATTAAAAATATTCGTATTTATTTGGCAAAACAATATTTCACTGTAAATAGTAATTTAAAAACACTTTGGAAAGGAATTCATTAAAAACCCCTTAAGAAATTTTCTATAAATTTAAAGTTTTTTTTCTATAAATTAAAGTGTCTTAATTTGTTTCGATATTTTACTTTTAAATTCAAATTTTATTGTGAATGTACAATATATTATCAAAAACTATATTAGACTTCATAGAAACATCTCATGTCGAATGAACAAACTTCAAATTAGTTGGATGTAGCAAATACCTATTTGGATGTAGAAATTAAATTTCGAACAATACAGTGAGTGAGCTCCTTCACAATATGTACACTTATACATATAAGTATGTACTTTTTTGAATTATTTTATTTAATTATTTTTCCGCTGCAGTTCACACTAGCGTTGCGATTTGAAGTGTGATCGCATAGTATAAAAGTTTGTTGTTTTGACAGATAGGCTAGATTCTCTATTAGATTTGTCGGCAAACTATTTGATTAACACCCGAAATTGTAGTTTAACAAAAAAACGTAAAAAATTTTTGTTTTGACAACAAATATACGAATGACATTAACATATAGTTATTAGCTAGGGTTCACATTACAACGTAATATACTAATACTTTTTTGATACAGGCTTTACCGAAATATCAAAAAAGTATGTGATATAATATTTAAATATTTAAATTTGAGTTCACATGACGATACTTTTTTGCTACATACCTTTATTCTACTAATGTAAACGTGGTATTAACCACAAAAACATAATTCTCTCTTTTAGTTAATTTACTCTCCAACTAATGAGAGATTGTGTTGAACGAGGTTCGAGGTAAAAAATGTTTATACAGAAAAATTTTCATTTGTTAAAGTAGTAAGCGTTCGAACAATGGTGAGTAAAGGGTGTGTTATATTTAGTTTTTTAACCTTTATCCCGCTGGATAAGTACGAATATACCTTCATATGTTTTATATGAAAATAAAGCAAATTTATGATACTATGAAAGGGTTTTCATTGCGTTATGGGTTAATTGTTAAGGAAAGCCAGAAGTATACATTTGTGGGATTATAAATTGATTTGCAGATGAAGTTTTAGAATATGGCTAGTAGAACGGAACTTGGTTATTTCTTAACCGATTCTCGTGAAATTCAGAATGTGCGATGGAAACGGGATTCTAAAATGATTGTTACAGACAAAGTTCTGGAATATGGCCAATTAGGAAGGAACACGATTATTTCTTAACCGATTGAGATGAAATTCGACATCGGCGGATTTACGGTGGAAATGCGATCAAGTGGGATGAAACTTAACTATTTTTAATCGATTTTGATGCAATTCGGCACGTAGGATCGAAAGAGGATTCTAAAATGATTATTTTCTTCTATAATTATATGAAGGTACAATTGTGCCTTCACATAATCTCTTATAATTATATGAAGGTACAATTGTACCTTCATATAATTGTAAAAGAAGAGAAGATAAATTTAAACTAAAAACAATTAATTTCATTTTATTAGAAAATAAAAATAAAAACCATTTTAGTGGAGGTGGAAAGTATACATTTAGGCAGCTTAATTACAATAAATACATGTGGTTTTAAGAAGACTATGCTCATCACATAGAGCTTTTAGCTGTATAAACCCAGTATAATCTTTGCATACTTCGATTTTAAATTGTAATTTGCTTTAAAAATAGTAGAAAATCTCACTAACACTTATAGAAATAATAGGATTTAGATTTAAAAGTATGCGTGCGTCATAGATACAATACGGCTTGTATAAACATTTTTGTTGGTTTTGACACAAGTAAAAAGTAGTGCTATATACAAATTATGTTCTATTTTTGTGCTCTTTATAAAGCAAAGTTAATTCAAAGTCAAGGCAAATCAAAACTAAATTTATGGTAGCAAGAAATTAACAACGGAGAGTCAGATATGAAGAGAGTAAGAAAATAAAGTTATTACGGTTCTACTGTATTTTCCATTTGTTGTTGTTTTAATTTTTCAAAATAAATGTTCATTAGACATCTCACTATTTTATATAGTTTTTCATATTATTACTTTCTTTTACGTAAATTTTGGACCTTGAGACTTTTAGAGATTTATCTGTTGAGGGGACCTCAACCCCTGAATCCGAAAAAGTGGGTTTCGAAATGTTTTCTGTCTTTCAGTCTGTGTCCTCTTCACAGCCCAGAATATTTAACCAATCGAACTGAAACTTCAGATTAAACCTTTTTTGATCAGATCGGCTAACTGGAAGTGGCAACTCCCTTGGTCCAGAAAATTTATTTTTTAAATATCTTAAAAAGTACAAACAAGGTTTATAAAGAACTACTTAATACAAAATGTTTCCAAAAAATAATAAAAAATTAAAATTAAAAATAATAAATTTAAAAAAAATAATTTTAAAATTTAAAAATTTTAAAAAAATTAAAAAATTAAAAAAAAAAAAATTCTAAAAATTCTCTGTTCGTAAAAGAAAGTCTTGTGTTGGCCACATCTCCATTAGTTTATAGATATTCATTATGTGTTGTTAAAGTAAATATTTCCGTATACAGAATTTTATACATTAAAAGGTTTCGTATAGCGATTGATGCAAAGAGACAGCGATTTGATATCGAAATACGCTTATTCACCTCAAGAAAAATATCAATATGCCTTCATTTTTAGCTCAATTATGAATGAGGTTGTGGAAACTCGAATAAAGTAATCGTGTTTTGATTAACTAAATTCGCAGAGAAGTTTACGAAGTTTCTACCCACAATTTTAGTTGTTTTATAACAGTTCGAAAAATGCCGGAATTGGTTCGTCACGCTTAGCAGTCTGCTCAAGTTTATACCTAAAGAAAACCTGTAAATATGATTGGTAATGGTTTACATATCAGGCCAAAGTGCTTCAATACAAACAAGAATACAGCAACGCAACATTATGTGGTACAAAAAACACGGCTCCAATGAGCTAACTATAAGTCGCTTATTTTACAGAATCAACAGACTTGTTAAAATGAATTTTAACAGTGATTTTTATGTCGGCTCTTCAGGTTGCTTTTAAAAATATAATTGAATCTTTTTAAAATTATTGTTTCAAAATTTGTAGAGGGGCTATTTATTCCAAAAAGTTTGCTCACTTTTGTTGGACTTTCCGAGAGCCAGACATGAATTTCATTAATATTAGATCATAGAAATCTATGTTTTTGTTTATTTTTAATTTGCCCGCTTGTACATCATTGCTTTCGGGAAGTATTGAGAAACGAAAAAAATATACTATATAACCAAAAACTATTTTAGATTTCAAAGAGACATCTCAAGTGAAGAAAATACCTATTTGGGTGTAGAAATTACATTTCGAACAATACATAGTGAATTATTATATACAAATAAATAGTGAGCCCCAACGCAATACACTTAGAACCACAAAACATAATTCTCTCTTTTAGTAAATTTACTCTCCAAGTAATGCGAGATTGCTTTGAGTGAACTCAGACAAATGTACGAGTTAAAGAAGTTAGTAAGCGCTCGAATACCGGTGAGTAAAGGGAATATATAGTATGTTTATTTATTATTTTGTTAACCTTTATCCGGCTGGATAGGTATTTATTTATTTAAGTAAAGAAATCGATTTTGTCATTAACCTTTATGATTTCATAAAAAAATAATCACCAAATATTTAAATTTAAAGTTAATAAAACAAAAATAATAAAATTAAGTCAAAATTAAAAAAAAATTAAAATGGTGTTCTTCAAAGTTGAAGCTGTCAGAAAAATTAATCATAAATTTAAAAAATAAGTTTTCAAATGTTTTTTAAAATTGTTTTTTGATAGATTAAAATCGTTATTGAATGATTTTGTTAATCTATTGATTGGGTTGTTATCGCCATAATTGGTGGAATGATGTTCTAGCGCCAAAAATCGGTGATTACGCAATGTCCTGCTTGGAACATTTATGAACATGTTTTCCAATACAAAAGCTGAATCGATGTCGCCAAGTAGGACGTTTCCAATAAAAACAGCATCCAGAAGAAGACGTCTGTTTGCAAGGGTGCAAATTTTATATTCCTTACACCTAGTCGAATATGGTGGTAAGCGAGCCACATTTTGATAAAAAGGTACCATATAGTCATATTCCCAGTCAGTTTTTTTCAAAAGGAATATCAAAAACTTTTTTTTCATGCTTTCATTTCTTTTAATGTGCACATCATAATAAGGATTCCAGAAGATTACAGCATTTTCCAAAAACATGATTTCCACAGTCCATCGTTTGACAAAGCTAAACATAGAGTTTGCTTTAGCAATACAGTTATCGATGTACCTCTTAAAACTAACGTTTCCTCCTTCAACTTTACTGATGTTGTATGTCGTTATTATCGGATTCCTTTTTCGATGAAAAGACATAATTTTTTACTTCTTGATTTTTAAGTGTAATGAGTTTTGGTCGCACCACTCACTAAATCTATTGAGGTCATCTTGCAGTTTGGCAGCATCACAAATTTGTTCAATCGTACGATACATTTTTATGTCATCAGCAAATATGAGAAGAATGGAGTTCAATAAATTCAATAAAAATCCAGTGTCCAGTATGTGATCCTTGAGGAACACTCGATGTCACTTTGATAACATTGGATTTTTTATTGCCTATTATTAGATATTGTAGACTGTTTGTTAAGTATAACTTGAACCAATTAATGTATTCTAATGAAAATCCAAATTCAAATAGACTTTGAAGTGCTTTATGATGACATATAGAACCAAATGCCTTATTGAAATTCGTATAATCTCATCTACTTGACACTCACATGTAGGGCATAATGCCAATTGGCGTTATTCGTTACACTTTAGCAAACGAACATTTCGAACGAAGATATTTTATTATATCTTTAAACAATCAAGACCGGTTTCGGACATTCGTCTTTCTTCAGTTCTTTTTCTAATGATGAAAAAAAAATTTTGTTGTTTTATTTTTTCGCTTTTTATGTAAACGACATCTTGTTTTGGATTGCTAAATCAAAAATTTTATTCGTTTTTGAATTAATTTTGTCGTTTAACATGAGTGGATCATTCCGTCGTTTGTATATTTCATATTCCTCAATTCTGTCCATTTTATTGCCCTTATGAAGTCTATGAAGAATGTGTAAATTTATTTCAAAATCCGTGTATGTATGTTTCTCGGTTAATAAATGTTGTGCAAAATTTGAATTACATTTTGTGGTTTTATGGGTATTGTTGGCTTCATGTATGTACATATATGTTCGCTGATACCGATTTTCCATCGTCATAGTATAATAGTATAATATTATTATACTATTATACTACGACGGTGGAAAACCGAAGTTGATAGTATAATAGTATAATTATAATATTTTGTTATACTAGCTATCAAAAATATAATAGGTAGCAAATTGTGTTTTTAACATTGTAAATTTATCTGACAGTGTATTATCAAAAACGATGTAATACCGAGACGTCTAATGAACATTTATATTCAAAAAATAAAAAAACAACAACAATAAATGGAAACTACAGTAGAACTTTAATAACCTTATCTTCTTAATCCCTTTAAATCAGACTCTCTGCTGTTAATTTCTTCTTACCTCTTACTTCTTCTTGATTTGCGTTTGACTTTGAATTGAGTGACAATTTAAAAAACAAATCTAACAAAAATTCGCATTTCTCACTACTTTTATTTTTGTTTATTTTTTGTATTTACAATTTTTATGTGTGAGTACGTACATCAATTCATACAAAATTTGTGATAGTTTGCAACAAATAAATAAAAAACATTATGAGATACATAGAAAATAAACGATTCTCGTATAGTTTCCTAATAAGTTTATGTTATTGGTTTTAGATTTTTTAACCTTTTCCCGGCTGAATAAAAAAAAACTACATATTTCGTCTGGAGTTCATATTTTGTACTCGTATATGAAAATAAAGCAAATTTATGTTACTAACATGGGTGTACATTGCGTTATGAACTATTTGTTGTGCCAAGCTGGGAATATACATTTGATTATGATACTTACTAAATGTGGCATTCTAAATTGAATTTTAGATGAAGTTCTGGAATATGGCCAAGTATAATGGAACTTGTCTATTTCTCAACCGCTTATAATGAAATTTTTTATGTGCGTTTGAAATGGGCTTTTAAAACGATTTTTGGAAGAAGTTCTGACATATGACCAAGAATGATGGCACTTGCCTATTTCGCACTTGCGCATTATGATGAAATTTGACAGGTGCATTGGAAATGGGATTCTAAAATGATTTTTGGGTGAAGTTCTGAAACATGGCCAAGTATAATGGAACTTGCCTATTTCTCAACTAATTATGATGAAATTCGGTTTGTGCGTTGGAAATTGGATTCTAAAATGATTTTTGGAAGAAGTTCTGGAATATGGCCAAGTAGGATGAAACTTGGCTATTTCTAAACTGATTATGATGAAATTCGACTTGTACAATGGAAAGGGGATCTTCAAATGATTTTTAGATGAAGTTCTGGAATACAGTCAAATATGATGTAACTTGTCTATTTCTTAACCGATTTTGATGAAATTCGACACGTGCGATAGAAATGGGATTCTAAAATGATATTTAGATGAAGTTCTGGAATATGGTCAGTTAGGAAGGAACTTGGTTATTCCTCAACTGATTAAGATGAAATTTGACTTGTACGATAGAAATGAGATCTTCAAATCATTTTTAGATGAAGTTCTGGAGTAAGGCTAAATAGGATGGAACTTGGGTAGTTCTTAACCGAGTACGATGAAATTCTAGTTGTATGATGGAAATGGGATCTTCAAATAATTTTTTTGATGAAGTTCTGGAATATGGCCAAGTAGGATGGAACTTGTCTATTTCTTGAACGATTTTGATGAAATTCGACAAGTGCGATAGGAATGGGATTCTAAAATGATATTTAGAAAAAGTTCTGGAATATTGTCAATTAAGAAGGAACTCGGTTGTTTCTCAACCGATTATGATAAAATTCCACTTGTACGACGGAAATGGGATCTTCAAATGATTTTTAGATGAAGTTCTGGAATATTGCCAAGTAGGATGGAACTTGGATATTTCTTGAATGATTTTGATGAAATTCGACAAGTGCGATAAAAATGGGATTCTAAAATGATATTTAGAAGAAGTTTTGGAATATGGCTAAATAGGATGGAACTTGGCTATTTTTTGAACGATTTTGACGGAATTCTACTTATACGACGGAAATGGGATCTTCAAATGATTTTTAGATGAAGTTCTGGAATATGCCCAAGTAGGATGAAACTTGGCTATTTCTTGAACGATTTTGACGAAATTCGACTTGTGTGATGGAAATGGGATCTTCAATTGATTTTTAGATGAAGTTCTGGAATATGGCCAAGTAGAATGGAACTTGGATATTTCTTGAACGATTTTGATGAAATTCGACAAGTGCGATAGAAATGGGATTCTAAAATGATATTTAGAAAATGTTCTGGAATATGGTCACTTAGGAAGGGACTCGGTTATTTCTCAATCGATTATGATAAATTTTTACTTTTGTGTTTACAGAGGAATACCATTTTGTGAACAATTAAAATTGTTGGTTTAGAAATTCGATATGAAGTTTTGCAAGTATGTCAAAGGTGTTAAAGATTTTTTCTATTAGATTGATTATTTACTAGAAGATATTTTTCCGCAATTATTTAAAAAACACTTTTGATTGAAATATAATGTGACTCTAAAGAAATAAAATAAACTTTGTTTGGGGGATTTTACTAACAATTGAGCTAATAAAAAGTAAAATGAGGGGGCATAAGAATAAATATTACCTGTCGCACCGTCGCTCAATTAGCAAAGCTGGTTAGAAATACTTTCTATACAATAAGCATTGAGAAGCATAATGGAGATTGGCTGAAAAGAATCTCTATTTGAATTGCGCAAGAGCCGGTCTTTTTTATTTTTAGAATATACAATTTAAAATTAGTATAGGCAAAGCGAGAAAACGCTAGTAATAAAGCAGAAAGACCTATTCATGCAGTCATGTTTTTCGGCCATAACACAGCTTTTCGAAATTGTTTTTGTAACACTACACAAGCATCATGAATAACATGAGATAGTATTGGGCGCTTTCAGCTCTACCAACTGTTGGCAACATGTTGACTAAAATAACCCTGTTGTTTTCTGAATGCCCCGATTTATCGAAAATTCCATGGCAATGTTATGTATCGAATGTCATTTTGCCCCTCAGTAAATTTTGAAAGCCAACATGTTGCGGGACCTGAAAGCGCCCAATGACACCCGTTTCCAAGCCGTTGAAAGCTTACTAAAAGCGATTGTGTTGGAGTCAGTGCTTTAATTTTCCACTTTATTTTTTAAAGCCAACATATCAAAAATTCCTCGATCTCATACTGTTTGAATAATAATTCAAATCGAATCATTTTTGACGTCAAGAACGACGTGATGATAATTATCTTTAGCAAAAATCATGGAACATATCTAACACCTGATAAAGAAAAGCACATAAGCAGCACGGTTATTGTACAGTTGAAATTGTAATTAAATAAGTATTTTATACAAAAACCGCTAATACTTAAGCAAATTAATTAATGAAATATGTATATGTATTATTAGGAAAAAGTAATATTAAATATAAGTGATAATTATATTAATTATTATAATAAGTGATATATGCAAAATGAAAAGTTTTTGATAGAATAGACCCCTTGTTTGATTCATAAATTTATTTTAGAATTATGTTCATTTTACACTTTACAGGGATACTAACTACAGTTTCGTTAATTAGACTACAATTTAAAATGATCAGTCGAACAAGAAGCTATAGTAATATTTTTTGACGTTTTCTCTAAATAGGGAAATCCATGAAAACTTGGGAACTTTGCTTTAAAATTAGATTTTCCTGGTATAGAGGGATGTGCGTGTGATTTTTATTCCAGAAATGGTGGAAAGATCCCCTGAGGATGTTAGGCCTTTACAGATCCATTAGCCGCACATTATTTATTCTGAAAACCAAACCTTACATAAAATACCGGTTCGGTAGATTAGATTCAACGCCTTCACGCGACCTGACATCATAAATTGATGACACACTCCGGAACAAAGAGGTACTATTATGTTCATTCATTGATATTCCACGGGCTTTTGATAATACCAAATTCAAAGTCCTTTTGGAACAAGGACAATCATGGGGTATAGACTCGGACTGATCCTATAAGTAGTTTGCTTCTTTGTAGCATCATGAATAACATGAGATGTTATAATAATTAATAACAAAATGTTTAATAATAACTATTACTCCTATTTTGGTTCTCACCTCACCGAGAAATACTATGCAAATGTTACTAGATTTGTATGAAATTTTTCGGTGAGGTGAGAACCATAATAGGGCTAAGAGTTAAACAAAGTTTATTTTATTTCTTTAGAGTCACATTATATTTCAATCAAAAGTGTTTTTTTAAATAATTTACTTTTATTTGCGGATAAATATCTTCTAGTAAATAATCAATCTAATAGAAAAAATCTTTAACACCTTTGACATACTTGCAAAACTTCATATCGAATTTCTAAACCAACAATTTTAGTTGTTCACAAAATGGTATTTCTCTGTAAACACACAAGTAAAATTTCATCATAATCGATTGAGAAATAACCGAGCTCCTTCCTAATTGACCATATTCCAGAACTTTTTCTAAATATCATTTTAGAATCCCATTCCTATCGCACTTGTCGAATTTCATCAAAATCGTTCAAGAAATAGACAAGTGACAAGTTCCATTCTACTTGGCCATATTCACGAACTTCATCTAAAAATCATTTGAAGGCCCCATTTCCATCATAAAAGTCGAATTTCATCAAAATCGTTCAAGAAATAGGCAAGTTCCATCCTACTTTGCCATATTCAAGAACTTCATCTAAAAATCAATTGAAGATCCCATTTCCATCATACGAGTATAAGTCGAATTTCGTCAAAATCTTTCAAGAAATAGGCAAGTTCCAGCCTACTTGGGCATATTCCAGAACTTCATCTAAAAATCATTTGAAGATCCCATTTCCGTCGTATAAGTAGAATTTCGTCAAAATCGTACAAGAAATAGCCAAGTTCCATTCTACTTGGCCATATTCCAGAGCTTTTTCTAAATATCATTTTAGAATCCCATTTTTATCGCACTTGTCGAATTTCATCAAAATCGTTCAAGAAATATCCAAGTTCCATCTTACTTGGCCATATTCCAGAACTTCATCTAAAAATCATTTGAAGGTCTCATTTCCATCACACAAGTCGAATTTCGTCAAAATCGTTCAAGAAATATCCAAGTTTCATCCTACTTGGGCATATTCCAGAACTTCATCTAAAAATCATTCGAAGGTCCCATTTCCATCGTACAAGTCGAATTTCATCATAATCGGTTGAGAAATAGACAAATTCCATACTACTTGGCCATATTCTAGAATCTTATCTAAAAATCATTTTAGAATCCCACATTTAGTCAGTATCGTTTTCAAATGTATATTGCTGGTTGGCCACAATAAATAACCCATAACCGAATGAAAACCCATCGTTAATTTGTTAATAAAGAACAAAACAAATAAACATATACATATTCCCTTTATTCACCGGTCGTGATTCAGTTAATACCAGTTTAGCTCTAAATATGTAAACAAATGATCATTTTTTGTTTTATGACGACACTCAAATCTAGTATTTAAGGAGACCTTTAAATTACAACAACAAGTAAAAAAACGAAAACTAAAAACAAACATAAAAATGGTTCATTCGCTTTTTCTCTATTTATTTACATACACGTGGCAGGATTGTGTGACGTCACGAACACGTGACTCGAAACATCGAGCTAACCTTTTTTGAATCATGCTCACCGGTGTACCAGCGCAATAGCGCATACTAACTAGTTTAACACAGGAAAATTTTTCTGAATACATATTTTTGACCTCGCTCAAAACAATCTCGTATTAGTTGAAGAGTAAATTTAGTCAAAGAGAGAATTATGTTTTTGTGGTTTCAAGTATATTGCGTAGGGCTCACTGTATTGTTCGAAATATAATTTCTACACCCAAATAGGTATTTTCTACACCCAACTAATTTGAATGTTTATTTATTCGACATGAGACGTCTCTATGAAATCTACTATAGTTTTTGGTATTATTTTGACAATTCACTAAATTCATTCGATTTTTTTTGTTTTTTTTTGTGGTATTTGCATAGTGCATACATTTTATTAATTTTTTAAAAACACAACTAATGCGTATGCTTGGTTATTTTTAATTGTTTTTTTATTATGAATACACGTTAAAATTTTCAAAATAGGAATTATACCTACGTTCACATAAAAAAAATATAATTGGTGCTATAACTTCGTCGCATGCGATGGAAAACCGACAAGGAATAATAGTATAATAGTATTATACTATTATGCTATTATACTATTGTCGATGGAAAATCGGTATCAATCGTTGTTTGAATGTACGCCCTGTTTGGCCAATATAATATTTTGGGCAATCATTACATTTTAATTTGTATATGCCGCTGTCAATTTCGTTTTGTTGTATCGCTCTCAATTTGTGTTGTATTTTATTTTCTGTTTTGTACGCGATATTGTAGCCATAATTTTTTTAATTTTTGTGTAATATGCTGCTAGTGTGTTCATTGTAATCTATTGAGATGTATTTTTTATTTTCTTGTTCATCAACATGTGAAGTGTTAAATTTTGTTGTTGCATCTGAAGAACTGAAGAAGGACGAATGTCCGAAACCGGTCTTGATTTTTTAAAAATAAATAATAATATATCACAAAAAGAAAGTTATTTGTTTCTAATTAATTAGTTTTATGTAAATTCATTTATTTATGTGTTTTCATATAATAAAATAAGTGATATAAGCCACAGTTTTAAAATTTATAAAAAATGGAATTTTTCCGTCTTTTTAAGAATGAAGATATTTTTTATAACAGGAACGTTGTTTCTAAATGAATAAATAAACCAGCTAATTGATGGAGCAGTAAATTCGATTCGAATAAGTATGAATGTGAACACCAAATTCAAACCATCTGTTTATTTCTTCCTTCCCTACACATGTCAACTTTAGATTTTCATAGAAATTTTAATTGTTATTGAAGTAGCAAAGTAAGCAGTAGAAGTTTAGATTCAACCCAAGTATTTTTATATCCAAAATTGTTTGTATTTTTAAACCATTTAGCTGATTTCATCACCGACATTTTTCGGCAATAATATCCGATTTATTATAAGATTTACTATGATCGTGTTGACAAAAAAATCGAAAAATGATGAAACAAAAGAAAGTTGAAAACCAAATTTCATTATTTTCCGATTTTTTATACCAATATTCGGAAAACAAATTCAAGTTTTCAGCTTTGTTATACTTGGGAATAAAATAAAATTGGATTAAAGTACATAAATAATTTACATTTAAATTGTTAATAAATGTACATATAACCTATATTAAAGAAATTCATGTCAAATTGTTTTACCGTCAACTCTAAATTACCTGATTATTAGTGTTCGATTTCCGTCAAAATTCGAATGGTCACGGATGTCCTGATGCCACCCCAGGTTTTAAAAATAAAAACAAAATCTACAATTGGTTTTAAAAATTGAACAAAAATTCCCGAACTCTTTTAATTTTTTTCCTCATTTTTTATTCGCATCGGCATCAAGTACATGATTTATCTTTTCACATTGTATACAAAGAACAGCAGCTGTGTAAATCCATTGAAATGAAGTTTGATTATTCTTTATAAAGAGCTAAACCTACTGAAAGCCGAAAAGAAAACCTACATTTATGCAGTTTTTAATAAATCTTTTGGATTTTTCATTGGGTTTCTTCTGATATGAGTTAAATCCTCTGATTTTTGAGTCAGATGGTCGTATTTATTTTTAATTTTTCCCTAAAACTAGTTTTTATTAAAATCGTATTTTTGTTAGTATGCAAAACGATTGTAATGCCAAAATTGTGGTAACTTGTGAATCCGTCATCGCTGTTGTATGTAAATATTAACTCCTATAAGTGGGGTATTTAATTCGAATTGAAGGCTACCAGAGTTACGCTATGATATTGACTACAGATAAGGTAAAATAGTTCAAAATATGCTGTTACCACATTAGCCTACCCTTCCAATGGAGCAACTGCAGCTACTAGTGCAGAAAGGAAAACCTGCGCTTTGGCACAATCGTAGAGGAATAGTTCACGTTTTTGTATTATATTTTTGTAGTTTGTTTCTTTTGATTCACTCTATTGTAAATGAGCTTTTGCTCAAAATAGAGTTTGCCAAAAGCTAATAAAATTAATCAGTAAATAAATAAATAAACAAAATAAAATAATGAATTTGCTTTCTATTATTCGTTTCCCACTGGTAAGACAATGATTTTTTGTTGTTTTTTAATTTTGTATTAACCAATCATTAACCATGCTTCTATTAATCGAATTAGAGCGGGTTTAGGTTTCGTTGGGCTGAAAACATGGTGTCGCCTATAATGCACCGTTTTAGAAAAAGAGTTACAGATGTGGTGCGATTTGCGAACCGACTAGAAACCGATTAAAAAACAAAAATTAGAAATTGACTCAAATCAACTCCTTTTTGACATTTCTTTGACTAAAATCAACTCCTTTTTGACATTTGTTTATTATGTTTCTGAAAATTAGTTAATTAAATGAAAGACGCCGTTCTGAATTTTACAAAAATGTTGACTTGTGGAATTCAAACTCAAATGAACTTGATTCTAAACTTTACTCTAACACCCACATTTTACATCCCATGCAGTTTATCCTCTAAACTTACTCTGGCTACGGAAGTATTAAATCATTTGTTTTATTGAATTTCATTCTTTTTTAAATGTAACTATATTTTCTTCCATGATTCTAAAAACTCATTTATATAATATAATAAAAATGAAATTTAAAGAAAATTATGATTCATTAAAATGAATTTTCATTCAAAAAATG
Source organism: Tipula vernalis (assembly GCA_958295665.1). NCBI lineage: Eukaryota > Metazoa > Arthropoda > Insecta > Diptera > Tipulidae > Tipula > Tipula vernalis. The sequence continues at coordinate 244,194,267 of OY282558.1, read as the reverse complement.
TAACTTAAACCTAATTGTATATTGCTTTGGTGGTGTACCGTAAGTTTTTCTAAACTCACCTACATATGTATAAGCTTTTTGTCAGACGAACAGAATATGTATTGATCGGCTTACCCTAATAATCTATCTACCTGTTTGACCTCACTTATTTGACTTTTGAAAGTCGACCATACCTAAATTATCTGAAATTTTTGACAACAATTTCTTTAATTGGTTGTAAGAGAAAACCCATTTAGTTTGATCTATTTATTCTAAATTTGGCTGACAATTGTTTTAAACAACCAATATTTTTTTCTAAAGCAGCATATTTATTCATTGTTGAGTTTTAGCCTAATGCCCTAATCGTCAAACGCAACATGTTTTAGCCGAAATCGAATTCTAATAAAATATTTTTCAAGTCGAGTATTTTAATTTATTATCACATATCCAACCACGCAACCCTCATTCTTCCTCCTTTTCTTCTTTTAAAACTAATAGGTTAAAGATTCTAAATTTATTGTTCTTATAAGATTAGGTCTTAATGATTGAAATGTGAGCTATTCAACCAATATTTATGAAATAATAGCACGCAACTGTGTATTCTTTAGTAATTTTATTTTTTACGATATTCATTATACTATAAATTAAATATCAAATTGCCCATAATTTACGAGTATAAATTACCGAATTTCCACCTAAGCTCAAGTAAAAATACATTTATCAATACACAAACGTACTTTTGAAAGAAACACCATTTATTTTATTGCCTGTTGCGATTTTACGAACTGAATTTGATTCTATTATAATTTGGCAATGTTTATATAAAATAATATGGATGATACTTCGCCGAAAATATGTGAAATCTAATTTTTTTTTTTCTTGTTATGTACTGCTTTGTATCGAATGCAAAAATATTAGTCTTATATCAACGGGTTCTAAATGGAAAAAAATTGTTTGTATTTGTAGCGGAGTTCATGGAAAAATAAAAAACAACCAGAAGCAGAATAAGGATCAATTACAAGCAATAAGTTTATCGTAAAAATCATATTGGAACGGAGAATGCTGTGTATATTCGAAAGACCAACAACAGCAACCCAAGATTTGAAATGAAATTTTATTTTCGCTTTGAGAAAATCTTGAGAATAATTTTATTACATTTTCTTATTCTTGTATAAGGATTAACCACCGATGATTCTCCTTTATATCGTACTTGTTGTTCTTGGAAGGCGCGTTTTTTTGGTTTTTTATCATTAAGTTTTACCGTAGACTAAACTATCGTTACAGAGATGTCTTAATATGAATAAAATAATATTCCAAAAGTCGCAATTTAGACAAACTTTATAGCTAATAACACAAAACGTACACATTTTTTTATTCATTTTATTCTACGATTGAATTTTGTTTTTCCTTTTGGCCTGCAAAATACTTAATTGCAAGTGAATTTTATACTATTATACTATTATTCCTTATCGGGTTTCCATCATTTGGTGTGAAGTTAAATGCGTTTTAAATTTTTGTGTGGGAACTTGGGTGCAATTCATTATTTTAATAGCGAAAACTCATATTTTATGCATATTTATAATTACTTAATAAATATTACTTGAAGAAATCGAAAAGAATATTAAAAATACTCTAAGACTGCAGCCTAAAAAAATTTAATATGAATAAAAATTCAACCAAACCTTTACACTGCCATGTTTGCATTGTTAAAATTACAATTTGCTTGCTACCTATTATATTTTTAATAGCTTGTATAATGAAATATTATAATAAACTATTATACTATCCACTTCGGATTTCCATCATCATAGTATAATAGTATAATACTATTATACTATGAAGATGGAAACCCGGTATTAGTTCCTTCCTCCATTGTTATTCCAGTTTGAATTTCTACCTGTTGGCGGATTGGAACCTTGTAATTGGGATTTTTTAGTTCGTGTTAAGACGTCTCTATAAAATTATTTTAGTCTATGATTTTACAAATCGACGCTATTTGGATATGAACTTTTGGGTTTGTGTATGTTCATTGTTGTGTAATTAAATTTTGTTTACGTTGTTGCTTACACAGGGTGAACACCGTAATAGTTCTTTATCTGGTTTTGATAATGTTTCGATTAGAATTAGTGGTAAAAAAACTGCAACTATTTTGAAATTAATTAGATGCAAATTCATGAGATTAGTAAAAGACACAAAGACGAAACATTGTCAAAAAATATTGTATTCGGTGCATTTAGATCCACACTTCTGGGTAGAAATATGGTACCTACAGTTAAAATGGAAATTTATGCGGCATATAATAATTGCGTTGATTTCTAATTAGGAAATAAAAGCTTTAGACGTATGTATGTAAACAAACTACGAATTTCAATGATCCGACGAACAAAAAATAGAAGAAGAAACTTATGATTTTTTATTTCTTGTCTCAGCTTCTTTTTGATTGTCTAAATAATTTTTCCTAAAGACATATTATAAGGGATGAAAACGGAATTTGACTTTGCTTTGTGTTCATCTAATGTTATTTTTCCAATTTTCATAAGAACGATATTTCGCCTCCCTCTGTGTTTTGTTTTTACTAAATGATAATCGGTAATTATTGAGACTGCTGATTATATTTTAGACGTATAATTTTTTTGTTAAGAAGGAAATAGGAGGATTAGACTAAACGAGAATGTAAATTATTTAAATAGACAATGAAGTATTTATTTATTTATTTATTTATTTATTCTCTTAAACCATACAAAATTACAAAACTAAATATACAAATGATTAAATTTTATGGCAAGAAGATAGGTTTCCTTTGTCAAGGACAGTGTTGGAAACCTCTAAAATTAAAACTAAAACAATTGGTGGGGGTCAAATTAAAATAATAATAAGAATAAAAATAGCAAACATCAAAATAAAACATAAGAAACAAATTAAACAAAATTAAAATAAAATGATAATAAAGCAAAAGGAAAATACCAAAAAAATTAAAAAAAATAAATAATTAAAAGAGATATAACAGAAGGGGAGCGAGTAGCAGGGCCAGCAGAGACGCAACGATTTCAACAACAACGTCAAGCAACACTACCTACAGTTAGTACAAATTTGGGTGACCGATGATGATGGAACGAAATCTCGCCCCCCTCATAACCTCCGATGGAAAAAATGGTGGAGGGAATAATAATAGTTCTTTACAGCTTTTTAGAAAAAAGAGTTTGCGGCACCAGGAGATTTGTGTGTAGTCATTGTGTCTTCTTACAGGTTGGAGCAGTAGATGAACTTTAAAAAATTGTATTGTCTTGTGCTAAATAAATTACTAAAAAATATATTACTAATAAATTTACTAACTATCAACTACTTAGGTGTCTGGAACCGGGTTGAGTCTTTGTTGCTAACATTCCTTTCCCATCCCTCGATCTTGTTATATGTAAAAAAAGGTGTACGACGGCGGCCTGGCCAGGGGCGGATATCACAACTATTAGACTACTTATGTGGTTATCGTTGTTGGTGCCTTTCTTTACGGGGTGATGAATATGTTTGGCTTCATGAAGAATGGGGCCATGTTGTGTGTAACATGGGTATATAGGTGGTGTGGTGGTATTATTCGCATTTATAATACGGGAGACTTGCTTTAATGCTTTGATCGTACCATTGAAAATCAATCAATCAATTAAAAGAGATATAACAAAAGTTTAAAATTTAAAAATAAAAATTATTTTATTTATTTTACAACCTCAAAAAGAAATTTTAAATTCTTTCTTTCAAATAACCAACCTTTCAGCAGCTCCAAAAAGGAATTAGTGATCGGATATGTAAATGCAGGAAATTAAAGAAGGCAATTAAAGAAGTACGGACCCAATGACTAGAAAATATCGCCTAAAAGTTTCGGTAGTAAAAGTTGGTATTTTAAAAAACAATTTGTTGTTATTACGAAAATTATACGCAGAAACAAACCTTACTACCCTTACCAGTACGATAATAAAACAAACGAAGAACTCTAAAAACTAAAGATGTTGCGGAAAAATTTTATTTGCAACATAAACTGGCCAACAGGAATCAGTACGGCTCATAAAAAACATGGAACGAATAATATGGTTTTGTAACGTGATTAAAGGAATTAACGCACTATTAAAAGCACCACCCCAACAGGGAATTCCATAACTCAAACGAGAGCCGACACAAGCATGATAAAAACTTAATAAAACAGATTGCGAACAATAAGAGAGCAACATATTGACGCGCAATTGACTTTTTAATTGTTGAATATGCAACTTTCAATTGAGGCCAACATCCAGATGTAGACCAAGGTAGCTGAAGGACTTAACAATTTCAATTCTAAAACAATCATTATTACAATTCAGGAAATTACAGTTAGAATGGTGATAGTAAATTCAGGCATATAATTCAACAAAGGGTCCCCAGATAACTTGGAAAACATAATTTTAGTCTTCTCACTTAGAATCATACCATGTCGATCAAACCAAACACGTAGCAATTTTAAATCATAATTGATATCGGTAGAGATATTGTCCAAAGATGACCCCGAATAACTTAAAGCCATATCGTCCGCAAAGGCTAGTATTTTTCCACGTAGACCCAGGCTAAAAATATCATTTATATAAATTAAAAAAAGTAATGAACCCAAGACAGAACCCTGAGGAACACCACAATTCAATGTAAAAGGATAAAGGAACTTTGAATTTTAAACTTATAATACCTATTACTCAGATAAGAAGTAAACCATTTTTGTGAAATACCTCTAAAACCGATAGATGCTAGCTTATTGAGAAGCAAGTTATGATCAACCATATCAAACGCTCGTTTAATATTAATGAAAACAGCTCCAGCCTCAAGCTTATCATTCAAATGAAGATGAACACCATTAAGAAATTCAACCAAGGCAGACTCAGTACTTCTACCAGATCTAAAGCCGTACTGATTGTCACTTTAAAAATTATATTTAGCAAGGCATTTATCTATTCGTGGTTTCATGGCTTTTTCAATTATTTTTAAGATAATAGGTTGAAGAGCAATAGGACGAAAGTTCTCTTTGAACAAGCGATTACCTTTTTTGTGCAGCGGAATAACAATTGATGTTTTCAAGATATCCGGGACAAAACCAACAGATAAACTGTCATTTATAAGAACAGAAAGGACCGGAGAAACAAATTCGCCAACCGACTTCAACATATCGGAACTAAAACCCAATAAATCAGTACTTTTTCGAGATTTTAGACTGTTTATAATGGTTAAAATTTCATCACTGTCAACTGGCGCAATAAAAAATGAATCACCAAAACTACAATTACCACTCGAATTATAAGCATATGGTAATGAAAAATTCAACTTCAACTCATTAACAATTCTTGAAAAATAATTAGAAAATTCATTGGCAATTAAAACAGAATCAGAAACAATAATAACATCATCATTTAAGATTCTATCAATAGAAACTTGTCGATTATTTGATAAAATATCATTAACCACTGACCAAACACGCTTACTATCCCCAGAACAATCATCAATCTTGCGGTTATAGTAACTAAGTTTCTCAGCTTTAACGCAACAACTAACCTTATTCGACAACTTCAAAAAATATTCTTTGAGTCTAATGTTATTAGGATGTTTGCTACATTTTACACTAATTCTCCTCTTTTTTTTCATTAAATCAAGTAAGAGCAAGATATCCAAGGTTTAAGTTTGGTATTTGATTTTCGAATGACAGAAATGTAACAAGATTATGCAAAATTGTTAAAGCAACTTACGAAATGGTTACGGCTAGCGGACGGATCATTATCAAGAGAGTTTAAAAAATTGTACGATAAAACTAACGAATAAAATTTAGTAAGATCAAAAGATATGTATGGGCCGTTATTATGAGAAGAAAGTCTAATACTGGATGACAGAACTATTTCTAATACAATTAAACAATGGTCAGTAATCGACAATGGAAGAACGGATGCTTTCAACAACTTCATATCGTTATTACGAATACGAGCAAAACAGTGATCAATACAAGAAACACTAGAGTTAAAAACACGTGTAGGAGAATCAACCAGAGACTGCAAACCAAAAGAGGACATCATAAATAAATAATCGTCACTGCTATTAGGCAAATTTAAAATGTTAATGTTCAGCGATGGGTCGTATTTTTTTACATGTGTATAATACAAGTAAAATACACGTATAATACGGTAACGTAAAAAATGGATGGGTCGTTTTCATGTTTTCTACATGAGTATAATACACGTAAAATACACGTATAATAAGTAACGTAAAAAATAAAAATAAATAAAAACATGTTGGCCTTTTTACAATTAATCTACAATAGTATTCGTCAGACTTATTGCTGTATTTTAGCTTCATCTCGTTGTAAATTGCCAGCAATTTCTTCGACCGGTCGAAAGTAAGTCTATTCCTATTTTTATTATGTACAAAAGACCATCCCGAAAAAAGCCTTTCGATTTCCGCCGAAGATGCTGGAATTGCGAGAAGCTTTATAGCCATACAGGAAAGTTGAGGGTTATTTAGATTGTGCTAAATTCCAGAAAGTTTTACAACTTTAGATGTCTTTCCCAAAAAGTACCCCAAACCGCCCGGTTTAGTCCTTATATGCTGTATACTCGACCAATCCGTTATTGTCAAGCTCTTCAATGAGATATACTTTGACAATTTCGAGTTGCTCGCTTGAAAGTTTAAGGCCCTTATACTTCGGATGAAGAAAATTCGCTACTAGGCTTTCTTTATTCAACACCATTTCCTGTCGGATTCTCAATCGAGAGATAAATGAAGGTGGAAATTTATCCTCGATTTTTATCCACATTTCGACTGCATCTGCGATTGAAGCGGTGGATTTTTGTAAGTCATTCACCAATTGGCAAACTGGATCAAGGGTCTCGATTTGTTCATCACAACTTTTAACCATATCTTCACAGTAAATCAACATGACGATATTTTCCTTTACCTTTGAATCACCCTCGGCGGAAATGGTTTTTAAGTACATATTCGTATATGACTTTAATTTATTCGCTTATTTGAGATTATGGTGCGACTGAATGAACAATTTTAAAGGTTATGAAGAAAAAAAAACAAATCTGATATTTGTTGTTGATAGCAGCGCCTTTCGATTTTCCATAATAATTTCAGTGGATTTTTATAGTATACTTTTCTACGTTTTCTACTGGTTTGCTATATAAAATACACATTTTCTACACGTAACGTAGAAAATTTTTTTTTTCGTTACATGACCCATCTTTGGCTTAAAATCACCTAAAACAAATAAATTTTTACTTTTAATTACACTTAAGAATGACGAAAACTCCGAAATGAAATTGGCTACAGAAACAGACTGAAGGCGATAAACACCAACAGTAATGAAAGTATCGGTATTAATTTGTTCAGTTAACTTAAGGATATCAGCAGACTCTAAATTGATTGACTAAAAGGAACAGTTAAGATTACAATTATAAAAAATACCAACCCCACCCGACCGATAATTATTATTGCAACACGTAACAAAATTATAATTAGGAATGTGGAAAAAATCCATTTCATAGTCATAAATCCATATTTCCGATAAAATAATTACAACCGGTAAACTACCAAAAGAATTTAAATGCGACACAAATTTGTCAAAATTTTCGCGTAAACTTCGGATGTTCTGGTGAAAGATTAAAAACTTTGAGCAGGTAACTGCTGCAGTATTAACATGATCAGAAGAATTAAAATTATAAGAACTATTGTCTAGATAATCATGACTACTAAAAGCAATACTGCGACCCTGAATAGGTATATTTTGATTAGAAATTATAATAAAGAAATATTTAAATTACCGAAAAACTTCAAGGTCGCATAAAGCATTGATTTTATGTAGATCATTATTATGGGTTTTAACAAAAACTGTTCCGTTACTGAACCAAACGCTGTTGAATTTTTTCAGATGTTTTAATCTCCACGCCTCAGAAAAAATGTTTCTTTTGGAAAAAGACATACTATGATTAATGTAAATGTTTTTGTTTTTGTCGACAGAAAAACCCAAATGTTGTACTGTTAGAGTTTTACACCCCTTTTTTGCCTGCATGATGACATCCTTAGACGATTTCCGCAAAAATTTTACTCGAAGAACCGTCTCAATGTTATTTTTACCTTTAGCAGATGTAATTGGTGTCACACAATCAAGATCGCTTTCCAATAATAACACACCCAAACAGGTATTAAACATACTTAAAACGGTGGTTGAGGCTAAGTCCCCTTTATTATACGGAAGGCCAACAATATCGACGCAATTATCATACAGCGATTGTTCCACAGCAGTCAATCTGATTTTTAAATCCATATTTTCCTTGCGAAGAAATTTGTTCTCTTCGGTCAATTGATCGATTTTCTTAGAAAGTAATTCATGGTGCTCTGAAGTATTAAGATTAACTTTATTAAATTCCATTTTAATTTCATTTATCAAGGCAATTAGCTCATTGAAAATATTGTATGAGCACTCAGGTGTGGAAACACGTTGTAACGGCAAAATATTTGATATCGATGAATGCGTTAGCGGGCCGCAATCAGATAATGAACTAGCTGACACAGCATTAGCATTAGCAACATTATTTAACGAAGAAGTGGGCTCAATACCGTTAAGATTCACACTAACGGACTGAATACATCCAGAACATTTCCAGTTAATCTTTTCCTTAGCAATACGTTTAACGTCATCCGCATTGAGGTCAGTGCACTTAGGATGAAAATTTTTACCACAAACTCCACAATAAACATATTTCTCATTTTTAATAAACTTAAGTTGCAAACTGCACACGACATTATGATTTACTGATTAACAATAATTATGGCACAGTTATTATAAAAAAAAAACGAAATATTGTTTCAGTAAAAAACACAAACTAAACACAATAAAACTGTAAACATTTTATAAATGCACCGGACATGATGATTCACAAATTCAACAATAAACAGCAACTGAAAATTAAATGCAGTAATGTATACAGACAACAAAAAAAAAATATTTATTGTAAATTAAAAGGTCTTATGTAAATTATGTTTCTATTAAAATGTTAAAATGTCTAGGTAAATTATTAATAATTTTTATTTTTATTTTACTTAAAAATCGTTGTTGACCCCACGACAGACAACGATAGAATGGTTTATGAGGATAGATCGCTGTAATGAAAAGTACTCGGGATTTTTTTCGATTAATAACTTCTAAATGATTTCTAATCATTTGGAATCCTGCATTTCTGTCTATCTCAACTTTAATCATACAATGAATAATTTTTTCTTTCTCAAGGAAAAAATTCTGTCAAATAGATATATTTTCGCTAGTTTACAATCTGAAAATAAAATTTTCATATTTCCAATGGTTCTGGTAAAAAGCAATTTTTATGATTGTATCACATAGGATACATTATGCATTTATGAGTAAAAAAATCACTAACTAAAAAAAAATTTATTTCACAGATTTATAGTTACAACTTATAATATACATACATTATAATTAAAAAAAAAAGGTACATAGTTTTTATTCACAGCCTATGTATGTTATTTAAAAATTCATAGTTAATAATTTTTTTTTAATAAAAATAATAATAAAATTGAATATTTAATAAAAAATACAATCAGTCGTTTCGACCATGAAAAATTTTAAAGCAATTCCTATCTTTGTTGAAACAAAGATGATTTTGGCATTTGTCACATTTAACAAAAGTTAGTTTCGAACACCCAGGTAATTTACATTGTTGTCTGTCGGATGGTATGTAGGTCAGTTTACAGAAAAACAATTCACAGAAAAGCAATTCACAGAAAACAATTCACAGAAAAACAATTCACAGAAAACAATTCACAGAAAAACAATTCACAGCAAGCACAATTGACAGAAACGGAGTTTACGGAAAAAATAATTTCTTGAAAGTCGCGGCGACTTTCAAGAAATTATTTTTTCCGTAAACTCCGTTTCTGTGAAATTCTTCTTCCTTTAGATAATAAAATATTGAAATATAAAAGAAATGGTGTATTTATTCAATATTTTCAAATTATTACTAATAATTATAAATAACAAAAAAACCGTTCATAATTTGGAATATTTTAAATTATTATATTATGCGCAACGGCACTTAAAAATTAAATGTCCATTGTTGAATAAGAGGATACAATTTCTTGTAATCTTTGATCATAATTACGATATTTTTTTTTGGTGGCATAGGCATTCCAGCAAAAATTTGTTGTAACATTATCTCATTTTTTGATTGTTCCAATTGCAACTTTTCCAAAAAACACCACATTGAAGGATGCTCTGAGCCAACCAATTTTTTGAAACCATTGTGCCATCCCTCGACATTATTGTTTGTTCGTGGTGATCTTTGTTGCACGGCTTCATAAACATTCCATGCTTTGATCGCATACCTCGGATCTCCCCTACCGGATGTGTATTTAATGCGAACATCTAATCTACCCACATAATTATCTTCGAAATAGTCTAGCAATTCATTGACTGCTTCAGAAATTATATTTCGCTCTTTTAACAATTCAAATGCTTTTATCACGTCTACAGGAGGAACAAACGCAAGTGCTAATAACATTTTGATGTTGTGAGCAAACTCTGCATCTTCATTGTATTGATTTTTGAACCCTGCTTCACTTTTCTGTGAATTGCTTTTCCGTGAATTGTTTTTTATGCATTTTCTGTGAATTACTTTTCTGTGAATTATTTTTCTGTAACTTGTTTTCTGTGAATTATGTTTCTGTGAATTGTTTTTCTTGGAACTGTCCGGATACCGTCGGACGCCCAACTACAAAAATGTGCAATTTTGTCCTCCCGCACTAGCTATGGAGTTAAGTGGCTTGCGTTGGGTTTTTTTCATTTTTGTTTCTATTGCAAGATTTATACTTATACGTAGATGGACGGCCACGTTTTAAATTTTCACGACTATCGTTTGCTTTACATAAACTCTCAGCAACCTCAGTTCGGAAACCTGCTAAACTAAGGTGTCTTGTCCCATTTACTTTAGAAATTCTTTTTTAAAGCAACCTTGAATTTACCACTATGACATCTAACAAATGGTAAAATACTCGTATGTACCACTTCCTCGATCGCATTTTGAGTTTTTGGCGACCTATTAAACTGTCTAACAAGTCCACACCACCCATATGTTTTTTATACTCCATGATTATTTGTGGACAATTTAGCAGATCAAAATATTAATTCAAAATTAGAGTAAAATATTAAGTTAGCTTATAAAATTACTAATTGACCTGAACAGTTTGTTTTTACTATGAATGTTTCGTTTCACTTTTGTTGTTGGTAGTTCACCTGCATATGTAGAGAGCAAACTAACACATTTTGTGCCCTTCAATAAAACCAAACTTATATCATAGCCTTCAAATGTCCCAACATTCAGTGGATAATTTATTCGATGATAATCTGTCGCGACGTACTGTTCAAATTCAATAAATACCGACTTTAAGTAGTTCGATAACAAGTAGTAGGCTGGTATAATAATTGTCGAAGTACAGGTGAGGATTTACGTGTCGCGGCACATCCCGTAATAGTCTAATGACGACATTTGAAGAGCTACCTAAATTAGTTTCTGATGGTAACCGTTTTTCGTTTTCTTGCCCCGAGAACAATTCAAAATTGTTAGTAAATCCGGAAACGCCACTAAGAACGAAAAACTTATAGCCCCATTTGTGCGGTTAGATAACTTCTAGTGGAACTCTCTGAGTGGAATTTTTTTGAAATTTTTGATCAGGCCCTTCATTACTGGTCGAATTTTAAACAGCCGGTCGTGATTTTCACTTGCGCGTGGTAAACATTCGCTATTACAATTAAAATGAAGAATCCTGAGAATTTTTTCGAATTTGTTGATTGAAAAGGTTTCTTGAATAATGGCCTTCCCGACTACTTAAGTTCAGTATCGTCGCAAGCTTGTTACATGGTGCATAGAGGTTAATATACAAACGCTGATATATTTTTCTAATTCCTTCTCATTGATAGAAAAAGTATTTTGAATGTTAATTTCTGCAGCATAATAATTTGATTATTTGACGATGCGGTCTTTTAAATTAGAATCAAAAAAATAATTGAATATTTGAAGAGGTGTTTCAAGTTCAAGCACTTCGGAAGGTAATGATTCATCGCCCGAAAATTTGTATTTTTCTGGAGAAATATCCAAATGTTTTGTTTTCCAAATAACATTGCTGTATTTTTTTAAGAGCTTTTACTTCGCATGATTTGTTTGGTACTTCATGTTGATGCCGAGTATGCATATTTGGCACTGTCTGGTCTACTACATCATTGTGGTCCTGATTATTCATATTTTGTATTTCGTTTAAATCACTTTGGTTGTTTACAATTACCACAGGCATATTTAGGATATCAAATTGATCTTATTTCGCCTTGCTGTTCTAAAACAAAGCGACACAATGCTGGATCCAAAGTGAAATTTTCTGGAATGATATCAAAGGGCCGAATGTCGAAGGGCCGAATGTCGAAGGGCCGAATTTCAAAGGGCCGAATGTGTCGAAGGGCCGAATGTCGAAGGGCCGAATGTCGAAGGGCCGAATTGGTCGAAGGGCCGAATGTGTCGAAGGGCCGAATGTCGAAGGGCCGAATGTCGATGGGCCGAATGGGTCGAAGGGCCGAATGGGTCGAAGGGCCGAATGGGTCGAAGGGCCGAATCGGTGGAAGGGCCGAATGGGTCGAAGGGCCGAATTTTTTTTTTTTGTTTTGTTTTTAGAATTATAATTTTTAAAATTTGTTGTTTTAAGGAATATTTGGTAATTTTTTTTTGTCAAACATAAATTAATTTCTTATGAATTTATGTATTTTATTATATTTAATCTTTGGATATTTTATCGACAAAAATATTGCATTAATTGAGGTTGTTTATATTTTGCGTTCCTTTTGGTATTATCAAGTGAAAAAATATTTGTACATAATAGGTATTTTACCAAAACCTAGTCTTATTATATCAATATAAATGGAATATATATGTAGGTATACACATATGTATTACTTTTGTAGTATAACCCGCTCGTATGTAATAACAAAAGGCGAAGGTTATTTTTTTCAAATATGCGTACCAAATGTAAATAGATTTTAAATAAGAAAAAAGAATTATGTCATAAAATGTCATAAAAATTTAATTTCCTCCTGTTTTTTAAAATGTTAATAATATTCTTTCATTTACCAACTATGTTATTTCAAGAACATTATATGTATAGTTTATTATTATTGTTTTAGAAAAAAAAAGTAAATAATGAATCCTAATTATCGGTCGGCTTTCTTTCAATCTCACTATACGAAAATGTATTTTTTTTCTCTGCACGACGAATACGTAACAAACAAAGGGATGGAAAGATTTTTAAAGGGTGGATCTACAAAAAAGAGTTTTATTGATGTTTTCCATTCATTAAATCATAAATTACAACATTATGTATTTTGATAATCCTTTTATTCTATATAATCCGCTCCTACGTGCGGCACGCAGTGCGACATGTTTGCTAATCCCGGCTCCTACGTCCCCCGAAGCTCAAATCTAAAGCCCCTCGGAGGGCTAAGCGGGGGGGAGCGCAGCGACCTCCCGCGTGCCCGTGATAGTTACCGAAGCCGTTAGCCTCTACAATTCCAAGTTAAATTAGTCGATGTCATTTTTATTCAATTTATTTTCCTCAGAATAGAGAAAAAAAAGTACGGGAAATTGTTATGCAAGATTTTATATTGCAATATTTTATAATTGCAACTTTTTGTAATTGCAATAGTTTGTAATGCAAAACTTACATACCCAAGTCAGTTCTCCTATGTCCCTTATTTTAAGTTGATTTTTTATATGGGCAGGCATTTATCTACATACATACATCAAGATGGTTCATATTCAATTAATAAAAAACAAATTGTAATAATTACACAAATTTTATTTAAAATTATAATTCCAGAAGTTAGTATCTCTTCTTGAGCTTTTCTTCTTTTTCTAGATATTTTTGTTATCTTTCTCTTATCTTTTCTTTTTCTAGATATATTTGTCCATGATGTAAATAGGTATATAGAATAACCAAAACACATAGTACAACATTATTTATTTATGACTATGTTCATGGACACATCAATAAAACTCTTTTTTGTAGATCCACCATTCAAAAATATTTCCATCCCTTTTTTTATGCATTCGTCGTGTAGAGCAAAATAATACATTTTCGTATAACGAGATTCAAAGAAAGCCGACCAATAATTAGGATTTTTGTTCCAAAAGACAAATTCCACCATTTAATTTTTGTTTTTCTAAAACAATAGTAATAAACTATATAATGGTATAGAAAATAACATCGTTCGAAAAGAATGAATATTATTATCAGTTTAAAGAACAGGAGTAAATTGAAATTTTATGACATTTTATGACAAATTTCTTTTTTCTTATTTAAAATCTATTTACATTTGGTACGCATATTTGAAAAAAATAACCTTCGCCTTTTGTTATTATATACGAGCGGGTTATACTACAAAATTAATACATATGTGTATACCTACATATATATTCCATTTCTATTGATATATGAAGACTTGATTTTGGTAAAATACTTATTATGTACAAATATTTTTTCACTTGATAATACCAAAAGGAACGCAAAATATAAACAACCTCAATTAATGCAATATTTTTGTCGATGAAATATCCAAAGATTAAATATAATAAAATACAGAAATTCATAAGAAATTAATTTATATTTAACAAAAAAAAATTACCAAATATTCCTTAAAACAACAAATTTTAAAAATTATATTTCTAAAAACAAAACAAAAAAAAAAAAAAATTCGGCCCTTCGACCCATTCGGCCCTTCGACCCATTCGGCCCTTCGACCCATTCGGCCCTTCGACCTATTCGGCCCTTCGATATTCGGCCCTTTGACACTTTCGGCCCTTCGACACATTCGGCCTTTCGACATTCGGCCCTTCGACATTCGGCCCTTCGACACATTCGGCCCTTCGACCCATTCGGCCCTTCGACATTCGGCCCTTCGACATTCGGCCCTTCGACATTCGGCCCTTTGAAATTCGGCCCTTCGTACCCATTCCAAATTTTCTTTGTTATCGCTGTCGCATTCCATATCGTCTCCACTATCACTAAATTTATTCACGAATTCTTCTATTTCCGCATCATTCAAATATTTACGTTGATAACCCATTAGAACCATGAAAAATTTAAAATTAAGTCAAAAAAACTATTGAACGCTCGAATTATCGAATCCGCATATCGGATGTATCATATATGAAACAATAAAAACTTATGCAGTTTTATAATATGATACAACCAATATATGATACAACCAATGTTTTTCAATATTCAGAAAGAAATTACATAATTTATTTAAAAAAAATCGACAGGAGCGAATAAATAAATAAAAATATAAGCTTCACATAATTTTTTTTAATATAAAATATCTCTGTTTACCTAAGAAATTGACGATCTAAAATATACGATGAGAGCCACAAACAATTCATCACAGCGAGCGTAACTCAACTTATATTTTTTACACAATTTAAGCATTGACCAGCGAGTCTTTAAGAAATTTAAGTAAGAATGCGACCATAGGAACGTGCATGTTACTGACCAGCGAAACTTTAAGAAATGTTCGTTCAGTTTCGTTAAATTTGAATTACCGCCCAAACTGAAGGAAGAAACGTCAAACAGTGAAACATTGTCTATTTATGTTTTAATAATTAAAATATTGTTTTATATATACTTTAAATATGTACATAACATATTATGTAGTGTAATGTGACAAAACAAGTATTTCCAAATATAATTACAAATATTTTTTGTCTTTTGTTATCAAATCGTGATACGGATTCGCTGAGTGATCTGTCAAAATTTCCTTAACAATACATTTTCGTTAAATTCTGTAAGGTTTTATTACAGATACTTAAAGACTCGCTGGTCAATGCTTTACGCGCATAGCATAATTTTAGAGATAGTATAGGTTAAGCCTGATTTCCATTACGAAAGTATTTTTATCAGTAAAAATAAAGCGAGATAAAAATATAGATTTACTTGAGGTGTGAGAGGGAACCTTTTTTTCAGTACTGAAAAAATTGTTTTTACTGTACTGGAAAATTGGGTATGTTAATAATAAAAAAAACTAATTGGAATTGGTTAAGCCTGAATTCCATTGCGAATAAAAGTTTGTCAGTCAAAATAAAGGGAGATAAAAATATAAAATCGGTGGTTATGTGAAAGAAACACAAAACGAAGTCAGTCAAGATTTTACTTACATCAAATGTGTGTTTGTATTAGTGGATCGCCATAATTATGGTCAAAAATTATCAAAATCGAAGTCATTTTATGGTTATCCAACTAATATATGCACACAAATTTTGTGTACGAACGCACATTTTTTTCCGCACACTTAGTTAATTAAAAGTTTGGTATTTTTACGGTAATTGTCATAATTTTTTTTGGGAGTTGCTTCTAAAATAGCTGTGATAATACAAAAATATAAAGTTTGTATACAGTTAAATTGTGATAAATTGGGATCAATTGTGATAATATCGCTAAATGCTATTATTGGCAATTTAATAAAGTAATCGTTTTTTTTTTAAATAATTTATTGGTGATGAAAAAGCCAAATTAAAACTCCAAGTGATGACCAAAAATTTAATATTTTTATTTTTTAATTTTTTCTGTCGCTGTCAAAATTTATCAAGATATTTGTGCTATAAAAAAAAATTAAAAAAACATGCTTTATCTTTGTCACTCCAATGGATTTTTTTTGTTGTTGTCTTCTTTCGACTTGAAGTCAGTTCAGTCAATTATTCACAGTGGAATTCAGGCTTTAGTTGAGAGTATTTTTATTCTATTTTCGCACCAACACTTTCAAGTATAAGGTGCTGTTCAGATTGTACTTCTCTGATTTGTTTTTGTACTCATGACACGTTAAATTATCGAGCTCCGACTGCAATAAAATGGTTATTAGACGTGAAATATTGAGATTATAAACAAATTACTTACGGCTTTAATCTTGAGCGCTCTGTTAAAATATATTTTTATACAACAAGGGCCACGCGAAAACAAGATGTCATATGTTTGTCGTTTTTTTGACATAAGGAAAAAGATGTATAACCTATCTTTATTACAATCTAGAACAAAAAATGGCACATTTCATTGTGTTAAAAAATACAAATAAGCGTACATATTTTAATGCTTTACTACATGTTAAATATTAAAATATTAAGACACAATTTGATTTTTAATATTAAGACACCTTTTAAATTTAAATTATCTTAATAATTTGTTTTGTTAAATTCAAAAATGAATTCAAATATGTACAATACTTTTATCAAGAGTGTACAAATAAAAAGTAAATATTTGTTTGTATGAAAATAAATGTAAAGTAATATGCGACGTTGCCGTCGTCATTTAGTTACCAATACTACTTTCAGTAGTAATTATCAGACAATAACAAACAATAATTCGTCTTGGAATTACAGATGTTTTTGATATATCAATACGTATTTTATACAATACATATACATATTTTAACTAATACATGCATTCGACCACATTTTTTCTATATATTTTATACTGTTCTTTGAATTTTGTTTTATATGTATATAAAATTAAAAAAAAAATTGAAACCAAATAGCTGGCTATGTAAATTTATTTTCTTCGCATTTTGTTTTTCTGTCAAAACATTTAAATTTTTATATTCTGAGTTTTATGCACTGAGATGTAATACATGGAGACGACATGCAAAATATTTATCATAATAAACAACCCAAACGAATGGTAGAACTTTTTTCTTCTAGATGCACCACTCATTTTATATATGCCGCACACTCTAAAAAGTTAATTCCGAAAAAGAGCCGTACTGGATACGAAAATAATTTTTTTTAACATTAAACTTGCGCTAAAATCATTAAACATACAAAGATTTTGAGACTGATTAATTAACTGAAGCATTATTTGAACTATTCAAACATTGCGCTACTTATTTTCGGAAAATATTTAAATTTTTTCAAACTATTTTTCTTGAAATTTTCAATACACGCCTGTAAAATAAATCAAAACACAAAAAAAATTCTAGTGAAACGTCAAAATTCGAACATATACAAATTGTTTACTATGTACATACAATCATTTGTCTATTTATAACGGCCTGTTTAGGTTTGTACAATTCACTTAGTACATCTCAGTCGTACAATTCCATTTCCGAAAATTCGAAAATTCAAGACAAGGAAAACAAATATTTTCTTTCTCTGTCACACAGAAGCAAACTTTTTTCTTCTTCTTCGTTTTTTTTCTTCTACCACGACTTTTTGCCTATGCCGTCTCCATGTATTACATCTCAGTGGTTTTATGGAACTTTTGATCATGATCACTTCAAATATCGTTGCGATTGCGAGAAGAGTATAATTTTAACTGTAATATTTTTGACACAGGATAATTATATTGAATTTAGAATTAATTCTATTGTATTGAAACCTGTATATAATTACAGTAAACTATTTATTATTTTTTTTTTTTTTTTATATTATTATCAAATACAAATTTATTATATTTGAGTGAATTTTCTTTGTATAAATTTTAAAACTACAAAGCAAGTCATAATTTTTAGTTTTTTTAGTACTATTTGGGACTTACGGATTTTGTTGTTGGTGTTTTTAGGTTTTTGTTATTATTTTTTCATAAATTTCATTTGGTGTTGTATCCCTCTGTATTCTAATATTGAAAATGGATCTGAATTTTATTAAAAGTAGAATTAAATGTTCTGTTGAAGGTTGTGATTTGTCGAGGAGAGTAAACAAACGCCTCTTTAAATTGCAAAAAACAAACAAAAAATATAAAGAATGGATTACTAACTGCAATATAAGCAACACTACAAAAAAAAAATATTCAAATCTGTGAACAACATTTTTCTGATGGCTGTTTTATTAAAAAAGGTTTAAGGAAAAATGCAATCCCAACAGAAAATATACCGAACCTAATAACCAACTCGCTTTCCAAATCAAATATTTGTACCATTTCCACCTTAAACCACCAACCGAGTAACATCGACTTCGATGACGATATCTCAATGGTCACTGTGTTATCGATCGATGATATTTCCGAAATGGAAAATAATATAAATAAGTCAACTGTCTTAACAGAAACGACAAATGATTACATAAATTTTAATTTTGATACAAGAAATGACATTACCCTAGAAGATATTTCTAGTTTTCCTGAACCACCAAGATATGTCTCAGAAAACGTTATCGAGTCCCCACCATGTAAAAATTGTTCGCGCAATATAAAAAATGAAAATATTACCGTTTAAAATTTTACGATATGTTAAAGAAAATTGATACTAAAGACTTGGAAATAAGGAAATTAAAGCGAAAGTGCAACAATCAAATCAGAAAAATTAGTAGAAATAATTTAAAAAACACACGCAATAAAAAAATTAAATTCAACATTAATAATCATCTGAATGAATTAAAAATTAACAAAAATTCTAAAAATTTTTGTAGAATGTTGATATCAATACGCTGAAAATCTCAAAAATGGCCCGAAGATCAAAAAATAATTGCACAAAATATATTTTATCGATCATCCAGTGCTTACTTATAAACCAATTTTATAATATTTTTGAAGAACAAATTTATATTTTTTCAAACATTTGGAAAGAACATGCACATATTAAAAAAATTAAAGGACATATTTTGAAAATTTGCACCAATAATATAAACAACAAACATAAAAGTTTTTATGATACCGAAAACCCTTGAACACAATAAAATGGCGTTAAATTTCATGATTTTGGTACTCATTAGGAAACACTGCACATGGCTAGCCGAAAAATACGTTAAGCACAAATATAATAATGCCCGTAACGCCAATTGGCGTATTTCATTACAAGGAAAGTGATGAACATAAAATTGAATGAAATAAATAAGTCCTTTAAATTAAAATAATATTTTAAAAAATCGAAGTTCCATTTTCTCTGGTTGGGAAATTCATCAAAACCGATTTTTACAGTGGACATCAATTGATGGTCTTGAAAAAAAATAATTTTGTTGTTCATTCATTAGTAATTATTTGTTTTACTATGCGTATCTAAATACATATGCACTACTATTTATTGTATTTGTATTCATCTTTCATTCGAAACCAGACACAGACGCAGAAAAAAATTACAAAAACAAAAAAAAAGGAAACAGAAGAAAATTCTTTAGCTATTCACCAATTGGTGTCTCTGCATTATGGGTTGCCAGACGAAGTTAATATTTTTATCGTGCATGGGGCTAGCGCTTTTATCAGTCAATTTTGAAAAAACACACAAATGTTCTGGTTGAGCTAACTGATATTCTTATCTGTGATACAAGTCAGTAAGATTTTCTCATGGAAATCAAGCTTTAACTACATTTAAAGGAAAATATTATAAAAGATAAAAAGAGCAAAAAACAAATATAAATTAATTGTTTGTAGTTTGAAATAGTACCATATATGATACAATATGCATTTTAGGGTTAAGTGATATTAGTTAAAAATTAAAATGATATTACTTCACTGGGCTTCACTTGTGTAGTCTCGCACCACTAACTTTTTCACGAATAATGTCCTTTTCCTTTATCAGTAAGCTTAAGAAAAGTGTACATGAGCAAAATAATCATAACTGAATTATGTATCTAGCTCCAAAGCCTGAATCTTAATCCGCCAACTGCAAAATTCTATCAAAATATAAAGTTGCAAATCGATTCACAAATATCATCTGCTAAATAAGCAAAATGAAGCTTTTTAGTTTGCAACCATTTTGGATTTTCATTTCTTGTCCATTTTACTGGGCATCTCGGACTATTATTAACTATAATGCGCAATAATGCAGCGATGACATTATTATTTTTTCCAGCCACAAGGTTGGAGGTTGCAGCACGTAAAATTAAGGGATTAACACGTATTTTGCACTAAAATGTATGCTGAATTTTAATATATTTATTTAATTTTATTTTGTTTAAAAATTCAGTAACCCCACCACAAGAGGGAACTATACAAAATATATGTATTTGATTGATTGATTGATTGATTTCAATGTACGATCAAGCATTAAGCAAGTCTCCCGTATTATAAATGCGAATACCACACCACTATACCCATGTTACAACACGACACCATAACTCTCCCTCACCAAGGAAATATGTACCATCATACTCAGATTTTCATGAAGCCAAACATAGCAATATTCACCCCATAAAGATGGCGCCTTTCTCGATACCTAATCGATAACTACATAAGTCTAATAGTGTGATATCCGCCCCTGGCCAGGCAGACATCGTACACCTTTATACATATAACAAAATCGAGGAATGGGAAAGGAATGTTAGTGAGGACAGACTCGGCCCGTTTACAGATACCTAATAAAGCCGATAGTTAGTGTTTTATGACAGCACAATGACAACACAATTAAAATATTATTAATAAAACGTTGGAACCTGATCGATCTGAAATAATATCTTAAACTAGAATTTATATTTATATAATATTTCAAACTTCCAATTAACAAAATTGATGATAAAATATATTTCGATGTTCTTCTGAAACCAAAAAATAAATTAGTTATTTATTTCTACTCTCACTTAGTCCAACCGCTCTATAATTTCAAATATTTAAGTATTAGCTTTTAACAATTAAGAGAAATATTAAAACAGCAATAAATATAATATAATCTAAATTCAAATGTAAAGATGTTCCTATCCCTAAAAATAACATTACCATTTATTAATCATATTTCAATTCTAAGTCTTAAGGCATTAATTACATTAAGGATCAATTATATTAAATTCTTCTTCCTCCAGCATACCCCATCTGAAACAAAATTTTGAACCATAAGTACACTCCAACTAGTTCTAATAGATGTCTCTCCGCTCATTATTGATGAAATTTGTTAGTTGTTATACCTATCATCAAAAATCTTAAACAGTAAATATTTGCTACATAAAACCCTTGTTCATCCACAATCTCACCATTTGCCTTTAATCGAAGTTTGTGAAAAAACCAAAATTACTCTTGACATCTGATAAATAAAGTTTAAATTCAAAAGTAGTGAAGTGAATTCAATAAAATTGGAAACACAGTGCAGTGCCAGTGATAATACAATAAATAAATATACTAGTGTAACAATAAACAATACAAAAACAATTGAAAACGTGCAAGTGAGAACCGTTATAACGGTAGGTAACAACTTCTGGTGTCCTATATCAAATTATTTTATTAACCATTCCAATATTAACATCTTATCACATTCAGACCCAAATCCATACAAATCCACCCGCTAATGTAACCAATTAAATAATTAGTCAACCACACCCATACTCACAAATTAAAAACTTGTTGTCCCAACCACAATAATTTCAACCAACGTCCAATAACATAACGGTCGATAGCTGACCAAATCTAAATCACTCCAATGTGCCCTCCCTAATTCTACATCCTGAAAATAATTACAGTTAATATTATTATTAATAAAATTATGTTAGTGAAATTTCGCGACATAATGTTGACTATACATAACAAAAAATTATCTTAATTTTTTACAGACTATTTGTTATTTATAAATTTTCTAATTAGATATGTAACTTACATTAATAGTTTAAAATAAATAGCCAAAAAGCATTACCAAAATCAGTATACGTTTCATTGTTACAAGCCTTTCGCGTTTTATTTCGGTTCAGAGCACAATTCTGAATGAGCTCGCCAAACTGAAACAAATTAATTTTATTGATTTCTGTGTTGTGAATGTATGCCAATTTTCATATAAGTTATGTATGGGGTAATTTAATTGCTGGTTTAGCATTTATTGTTTAACCTATGTGACACGACAAAACGTGAAAATTGTGTATTTAGCTAAACTTGGTAATTAAACGTTTAAAACATTTATATAAATTGTTAAATGTAATCAGTCAATTGAAATAATTTTACTCGACAAATTTAAGATTTAGATCTATACCGGAACAGCAACTAATAAACAAATGCGGAATGTCAGAGCAGCTTTTACCTATATGTATGTGGCTTGAAATTGGTATGACCTTTTTAACACTTATCCCGATTTTATCAGCAGATACATCTTTAATTGGGCTAACACTAGAAAATTCGTTGGACAATTTTTGAATCCATTTTGTCCCATCTGTCCCATTGTGTCGATATTTGGGGATGAGGTTATTGCATTTTGCTTTTGGTTGGATTAGGCGTCAATATATTATTGAATTTAATTTAATTAACTTTAATTTTGGTTGGATTAGGCGTCAATTTATTTAATACCAAACCTTTAACTAAATGCTGCTCGAGATTTGGAATAATTTTCTTTGTTTTAGTCTTAAATTTATTCACGAATTTGAACTAATTCAGACGTACATTTAGGCAGACTAACCGTCGACATAGGTTCGCGGGCTCTATTGTTACAAGTCATTTTGTAGAACTGAAACCTGGTACATCCACACTCTAACAGGAGATTACGTGACTTAGGTCATTCTCCTCCGTGGCTTTTAGAATAATCTTTACTCAGAAATAATAAATAATTTAGCTTAATGATTCCGACCGACGCATCAAAGAAAACATAAGCGCAGACGTTATTTATACAAAGGTCAAAACATTGAATGGAAGAAATAAAAACATTATTTGCTTCCGACATTAAAACTTTGTAGAGCGCTCTTATTGGCAATACTCCTGATTCTATAAAAATATGGAAAACTTTTTTCGCTATAATTCGTTATCGCAAGTTATTCGTTCGTTCTTAGTGTCATAAAAAAAACGTAAAAGTTCATGGAATATTACCTGTAGCAGGATACTAAACATAGTTATACTATACTATTACTACTCGAACAGTGAAAAAATAAAATAAAAATCAACCAACAGCTTAATGAACGAAAGAAACCGATACTGCTGTAGCATCAGTAAAAAGCATGAGGCAAATATCTCTTTTTATTGATAATCACCCCTATTATGATTCAAGAGTCGATCGAAAATCGACGCGACTCTGTAGTGCGTTTTGAATGTCGATCTACTCGACAATCATAATGGTGAATATTTAATTGATGAGTACAATTGATACAATAATAATTTTTTTTTTGTATTCCTTGTAAATGTAGAACATTAGTGTTGGTTTTGATTTAATAAATAAAAAGAAAAATTTTACACAATTCATCACCACACACATGTATGTATTCCAAAACGGGTGATGATAAAATACCTGTATAACGATAACCGAGAGTACCGTTAGTTTTGTTTTTTGAACACGTTTGCTCACGTTTTCCTTGTTATTAAACACAAAATAGTCCTCCAAATAAACATAAAGATTAATTTTACACTAAGTCAGTTGACTTATTTTTATTATCACTCACAAAACCAAAACACCGCTCACTTATATATGTATATACATATATAAATCCACTTTTACACTATTATACTATTACATTATAACACAACATAACATATAGTAACACTACTTTAATTTAAATATAAAAATAAAACTTTAAAACAAATTTCACTTACGGAGACAGACTAAAACCAGAGCACCCTGTATTTCATAGAGCCATAATCAAAAAATCTGAGCTTTTATAAGGGAATTAGAAACGAGGAAAAAACGAAACTTTTCATAGTAAAACACACAAAAAATATGAGAAATCACTTTTTTTCCTACGACAAACTTTTAAATGAAAACGTTACAAATTCTTAATTATGATTTCTGAAATACTTTCATAAATGTTTGAATTTCAACATATATGAATATCGTTTAAGTAAATCGTTTTCATTTTCTTTTTATAATTGATTTATTTAAACCAAAATATAAAAAAAATTTCTTAACAACAGCATTCTGGTCAAATTGAAATAAAAGCTTACTACGATTCGTATGGTCATTAAGTCAATATACATTAGATAGATGGCA
Organism: Tipula vernalis; assembly: GCA_958295665.1. NCBI lineage: Eukaryota > Metazoa > Arthropoda > Insecta > Diptera > Tipulidae > Tipula > Tipula vernalis. Next base: position 244,169,384 of record OY282558.1, on the reverse strand, counting down.
GTGATGGCCGTAAAAATTTGGAAAAATCATACCAAAAATTACCACCTGGGGAAATTTCAAGTTCAAAAATTGTAGGAAAAGCAAAACAAATTCACAAAATATAGGAACGTGTGATAATTTTGCGATTAAATAATTTTTTCCGTATTTTTCTGTAAATATTTTAGACATCTTACGTACACTAGTAAAACTAAAGATAAATTTAGCAGGTATTATTTTAATTCGTCAGAGCCAACTTTGAAGTATTTTTCAAAATGAAAGTTCGAAAAAATATATTTTAGAAATAAATTAATTTTAATATTTCTGCAATTAATATTTACTTAATACCAATATGGCCTTCTTGTATATTGTTCTTAAAGAAATGTAGAAAACTTTTATATAAACATTTTATAATATTTTTGCTTTTTTCATTGAAAAACTTGAAGCTAAAAAACGTCATTTTTACTATGGATTCCTATGAAAATCAGTGAAAAGTTATACCACTAAAAAAGCTTCTAAAAAATACGTCATTAAGATTATGGCTCTATACTCTAGAAAGCTCTACTAAAACACGTCCATCTCCATCGAGCGTTCATCGTGCCCTCGGGAACTATACAAAATATATGTATGTATTGTTAACACTTAACCCTGGTTTCCATTATGAAACTTTTACTGACAGTACTTTTTACTGAATAAAAACATAAACATCGAAAATTTCATTGAATTGACACAGATCATTCTTCGTTTTTCATTTTTTTTGAAAAATTGCATTGAAAAATTGAATATTTTTCCAGTACTGAAAAGTAAGAAAAGAATTAAGCAGTCTGTCATTACCGTTCCAAAGACATAAAACGTCGTCAACATATATGTACCAAAAAATAATATGTTTATAGTATGGGTTGTTAGAAGAAAGAATTGTTTGTTCGAAAAAATTCATGAAGATCTCCGCTAACAAGGGTGATAAAGGAGATCCCATAGGTAAACCGTCTGAGAACTTATAAAATCTATTGTTATAACTAAAATAATTTTGTTTAATGCAAGTATCAAAAATAAATTTCAGTTCGTTACGGAGAGACAAATCTAAAACATCGCGGTCTAGGTAAGTATTGACAACTTCTGTCAGAATATTAATCGGAATAGAAGTCAAAAGGCTAACTACATCAAAGGAAATTAATTTAGAATGTTTTGGAATGCTTATATTTTTAATTTTGTCAATTAGTTGTACAAAGTTCTTAACAGAAAAACCAGAATTGAAGTTAGTATAAATGTTGAAAAAGTTAATGAAACCCCTGCATAGCTTGTAGGCAGGAGCATTACAGTAAGAAACTATTGGCCTAATCGGTATGCCTTCTTTATGAATTTTTGGTAATCCATATAGAATAGGAACCGATGGGTTCATAACCGAAAATTTCCAACCATCGTTACCAAAAACTGTTTTACACTTATTAATACATTTACTGACCGATAGTTTAAAAGAAGAAGTTGGATCTTTTTTATGCTCTATTGCCTTGCTGACTGAAATAAAATCATAGATTTTACTTATATAGTCTGCGTTATTGAGGATTGTAATTGTATTGCCTTTATCAGCCTTACAAGCTATCAAGTCAAAATCACACAACTTTTTCTTTATTGAACTTATTGTTTTTTTTTGTATAATTATTATTAGAAGAAGAAGAAAAACACTCACTCATACCTTTTTTAATCTGCAGTGCACATGTTGATTTTAGCTGGATCGATTCGTTGTATAAAGCTGACTCTGCGTCTACTGCAAGATTCTCGAACGAATGCAGGTTGTTATTTACTGGTGGAGAATAGTTGATTCCTTTGCTTAAAAGCTCGATTTCTGAGTTATTGAACGCAACACCAGATAAGTTTTTGAAACTTGGATGAAAATGAAAGTCATCTGTGGATCCTGCGTTATCGCTGTTTGGTCTGTCTCACGTATTGGACATGCGACAGTTCAGCTGTTTCTTCACGCACCTTCCTATCATAACTGTCAAATTCAGCCGCGTGTAAGAGAGCTAGCAACTCAGTATGGATAACTTTCAGATGTAAAGATAAATTGTCTCTTGTAGAATACCATTTACGGAGGACATTATCTCTCCAACTACAGCGCGCTGGATGAATTGCTCTTCTTCCTTCAGTTGATGTGGTCTTAAATTTTATGTATGAGGCACAATTTTAAACTTTTTACAATGACTATTAAACCAAATATGATTATTACTATAACTTATTTTAATAAGTAACTGTCGATATGAAACGGCGAGAGTGGCTAAATCGGCCAATTTAATATTGTTAACACTTATTGCCGTCGGCACTTGACGAAACACATTTAATAACATTTTAAATAAAACACTTGTTTAATATTTCGCAAATTTGAGATATAATTTATTCTCAATCATCAAAAAATATATGTATGTACTCGTATGTTAATTTCTACTTTAGCAAAACAAAAAATGGCTTTAGGAATACAAAATAACTCACCACAGCCTATTTTAAAATAGCGAGTACACTTTACTTTATTATTTAGATATGGGAATATAATAATTTGGGATCTAAACTCCGTCATATAATAGTAAATTGCAGAATAAGTTATTGAGTTGGTTGTGACTCTTCAGAAAGCCTCCATTTGGATGATTGAACCTGCGTCGACTTTGTATACATCCATGTTTCATCATTAGTTATGACCAACTTGAGCAGTTCTGGATCGTCATTGACTTTATTCGGCAACTCCTGAGCAATTTCTATTCGACTCAGCTTTTGGTCGAACTTTAACAATTTTGGAACTAAATTGCTTGGCATTAGCCAAATCATGTCATGCCGTCATAATTTTTCTGTGATTGTCCATAATCATTTTCTTTGAAATGTTTGTATCACTAGTAAATATAGTTGTTTTATTAAGCAACAATCAACACTTCCAATATAGTGTCGTGCTTTATTCCATTCTTAAAGCAATATTTAATGCAAATCCTTTGTTTAACGAACAATTATGCGTCAGCGTCATTCGAGAAAAGCTTTCGCAGACGGACAGTCTCTTTGTTTTTGAAACTTAATGGCCAGATGAACGCCAATACTCTTAAATAAAAATGATCGTGGACTTTATCGTGGACAGAAAACCGTTAGCTAAAGTAATTCATCGGTACATGATTCTGCTCTCAAAGTTTGATTTTTTGCTTTCTTATGGAATTATGATGATTTTTTCTATTTTCACTTAATACTGTTAGAAATGTTCCCAGCTTTTTGAAGATCGGCAAATTTATTTCTGATGGTTGGCGATTCATTAGGACAACATTTCAGTATATTCGTTTAGCAACTAAGCCAATAATGTCATTGTTTTAGGACGATATCCATACTATTTGATGAATTACTCCTTCATTCATTCAAAGCATAAAGTGATGGGACAGATGTAAAATGCTGCCGTTACATGCAACTCAAAATTGCTCTCATCGGATCTCGCTGCCGCTATACTCTAGGCTTAAGGAGTTGTTTGGTTTCTAATATTAGTTGAAATCCCACCCGTTCCCTCCTCGTTTCATTTGGTTATAAATAGTCAAATCAATTGAGTCAGTTTCCTATTCACGACATAATCAGTCGATTTCGTTTCGATTTCCAATCGTTATTGTATATGTTCTGCGATACCATTTAATGTTTCTCATAAATATTTGATATTCACCCCTATTATGATTGCCGACTCGATCGACAATCGACATGACTCTGTGCTTCCTTTTCATTTTTCATATTGTTAATATCAAAAGAAAAAACGAAAACGCAACACAGAGTCGTGTCGATTGTCGATCGACTCGTAAATCATAATATGGATGATTATTTATCTCTTTTGGATAACAAAATGTGCATACAAATAAATAGGAACTGTTTTTCATTATATATTCCTTGCTGACAAAACTTCCACCTGAATTTATGCAATAATGGCAAAAACCGCTACCATTCCAAAATTTTAATTCGATCTAAAGTTCTTGAAGCGTTTTTTGTAAAAATTTAAGAAGAACGAATTTAAGTCGTATTAGAGTAAATTGGATCTGATAAATTTAATTCTTCTAAAAAAATTGTAAAAATCTGCAACCTATCTAAAGTATTTTTCAAGGAAAAATACAATTATGATTTCAGAATGCATCTAAAATTTTCTTCTCACATCAAAATGAGTTAACTCAAGTGGGTTTTGTCATTAATTGTGTGAAAACATATCATAAAGGCATTTAGGCAACAATTGAATAGGAGGAATTTGATTTGAATTATAATGAACTCTAACTGATTTTAATTTCTTTCATAATAATTTAATATTGATAAGCTGAGAGATCTGAGAAGATGCTTCTTTAACATAATCCTAAACATAATAAGGGGCTTTGGACAGCTTACACGAATAATCGTAATGCTCCCATTCAATCGCGTAAAACCGTCTCCTTTCTATCAAATACAAGACAACACCCATCAAGTTTATTTTCCCCTCGGCTTGGTATCTATCTACTTATACAGTGCATAAAAATCATGTACTAAATCTGTCCATAAAGCCCCCAATATATTTTGTAAACAATGCGTAACCTCGTAAAAGATAAAAGCTTTTCATTGTTATATGCTAATAAGAAAAAACAATACGAATTGGTTAACAATAAATTTCCCATCGTCATACACTACAAAACACAAATACCCTATAGTGATGTCTCAATAGGATGGAGGGAATAAAGAAAATTAATTAAATTTTTAAAATAACAACCTTGCCATATTCGTTTTTTTACTGTGTTTTTCTTTAGGAAAATTACATGAAAACAAAAAATAAGCGGAAACCCATATAAAGTTTCTCAACAAGGGTACTGTATCACTTTTTAATAGCCTCCCTTTTTGTTATGATTTCGCGAGATAAGAAAAAATTTCTCGTTTTTTTTGTCCATATTGGTTGCGAAAATATTTTAGCCGTTCACGTTCAATTATCCGAAAAATTAAAACTTAATCGGATTTTCGTTTTCATTTTTCTTTCTAACTTTAATTGACTGAATCTTTATTATGCGCACACTATATAAAATTAGAATATTCTAAAAAATTCACGTCTCAACGCAAAAAAAAACAAAAAAAAACAACAAAACCTCGAATTGCCTCAAGCAAATCTTCTTATAAAGCTAAAGATTTGAGGCATAATAACAAAATCGTATACTTTTGATTTACTTAAGATTATGAGAAAGATGGTGATGAAATTTAAGTTATATCATAATATTTATGATACATTATCGTACATGTGTATTAATTAAACTTTTTGGTTTTCTTCTTAAAATTATTAATTTAATTAGTTAAGGTTCAACAATACGAGAAACAGTGAAATGATTAATTTGCATTAACGTTCCGAAATTGTTTTATTGTTTAGCCTAAACAAAATGATGAAGGATTAGCGGGAAATAAAAATTAACGGTGGGCTTAGGTTTTAATAAACTGTAGCAAAATTATTACTTGAAGCTTATGTCATCAATCATATTTAATAATTGCGTGATAAAGAGAAGACCTCAACATTATTGAACATTTATTCATCGTTGAACTATAATTGAAGCTGTGTACATGCTACATTTCTGGTGAAAAATGTACACTACAAAGTTAGCTGTGTAAGTTGAATTATTTCCAACTTGAACAAAAAAGTTGACCAGGGTTTAAGCCAAAACAAAATTAATTTTAACTAAAAAATTATAATATTTTGCTAACTCCGTGGTGTACATTTTTTTCAACAGAAATGTAGCATGTATACACACCTTCATTGCAGATAGAAAAACAAATACAAGTGTTACATAAATTTTCACGCAGATAATATCTGCATATATATTATATGCGTTTCTGAATAATTACTGAGTTTGTGTTTAGTGGTGCATTCGAATGAGGTCGATGGTCTTCTAGCATGGTTAAATGGCCCACTTCTCTCTCAATCCCTTGACTTTTAAATTATTATCGATTTATTACTTTTACCGAAGTTATATTGTGTAAGTATTGAAATCGCGAAAAAAAATTGTTCCAGATTTTCACATTTCTCGACGAATTAGGTTACCGTTAGGTGTCCGTCCTTAAAATCACACATTTTCATTATTTTTATTTTGCAAATATTGATAGTTTTCGTCCAAATTTTGGTTCAAAAATATATTTTATTAATAAGCAGTTTATGTTAACTTTTATGTCCAATCGAGTCTATAATAGAGGGTGTTGCAGTGGAAGACAAAACTGCCAAACAGATTTTCTCAAAAACAGGACCGACGCTTTTTGTTATGTTGATGATAATTTTGAAAATTCATTTACCTGTTCACAAAATTTGAAGTCGATTGAAGCATTGCGTGGGGGTCATTTTATCACAAAGGAGTAATATAAGTTTTTTGATCTGTTTTCCGAAGTAATGTCAAAGTTTTCGAAGAAATAATTTTCTACGGTTATTACACCTTCCAAATTCCAACAATTGTTCCCTAGATGCCTTTTAAACAAAATGAATATATTACCGTATAATACGGAATTTAAATTTCTAAATTTACCTAAAATACTTTGATGATTACAAATAATATCGTCTACATTTAGAAATAAATATAACTACATCAAAAAAAAAACATACAGCAAATTTTTTCAAATTTAAATTCTTATATTTCTTTCAAATAGTAACTTAAATATTTCATGTTTTAACATTAATTAACAAATGATATTGCATTTTAAAAAAATTACAAAAAAGTACAAAAAGGTCATTCAAATGTCAAATGTAAAACAAAACATAGTAAAAATAAAAAGAAACATATATAAAAAATAATATACTTGAACTGTATTTTTAATTTAATAGTGTGTAACGTGTGGAGTTTGGCTGGAAGCCGGTTTCGACTCATTACATAGAATTTATGTTACTTGCTTGCGATACCAGGCTGCATGATTCCTGCAGCTGAGCCAGGTAGAAAATTTTGGAGTGGGTAAGGTATCACAAGTAAGACCTAGTTTACCGCCGAAAGAAACGTTGTGAGCCATTGCTCAATATTGGATAATTTCTGGTTGATGGGGCTAAAGCAACCAAAACGTGAGCTGCTAATTGCAACTCGGAGAAGAAAATCAGAATGAAAACAGTAAAAAAATTCGCTTGGCTTAGGACAGCATGGCTACTCTAAGCTTGGATGAATGAAAATAAATAGAATTTAACCACTGGCCGTGGTTAGAAAGGCCATTGATCCCTAACTGATGGTTAGTATTGAAAAGACTGGCGGACGCTGTCAAAAGAAAGGCGGGTATGGTGGTTAACACCATATGTTCCCTTGCCTGCCTCTTGCGAGGCTATTGACAGACTTCCGACCAGTCGGTGCCCTTTTGTATTAGTATTGCATATTTACCTGATTTTTCTGATATTCCTGATCCAAAAAATAAAAAATAAAAAATTGAAAACGCAAATTTGAATTGAACAATGACAATAACTATATTTATCAAAAAAAAAAAAAAAAATCAATTTTTGGTTCAAAAACAAAAAAAAACGATCGATTGCTTCAATCGCAACACCAAAATACTGAGTGATCTCTCAATAAAACATTGGCGAAGTTTTTATACAATTTTTCTGCTGATTGACCAAAAAAGAAAAATTATTTTCTACATCGATCAATCAACCGCAAACGCATTCTTCCCCCCTCCAATATTTCATTGATAAGCTAATATGCAAAAATTTGAAAATATTTGGAACGTTTTTGGTTCCATGTGTAAACACATGAATTGCCCAAATTGCAAAAAACAGTGTTTTCACGTGTATTCACCGGATGAAATTCAACCCAGTTGACAATGACCTCAGACGAATAAACGCAAAAGAAAATAGCAACAACACAAAAAACAATTTTGTGCACACACGTATGTGTTAAGACAGAAGAAATGTTTTTATGTTTATTTACTGAAACTTGAGTAGAGACAGTTTTGTAAATAAACATAAATGAAAATATTAACTATATGGGCACGCACCACTAGAATTAATAGGATTTTGCACTAATTTAACTAATTTATAACAAGTTTGATACAACACAAACTAGCGTAATTAGAATTATAACTGCATCCGGGAATTGTCATTATAATTTCTAGTCGTTTTTAGAAGAAAATATCTTCAAAGGTGGGATGCAGTTTTCTCCGTTTATTTTTTTGGGAATTAGGTATATTTTGTAACGGGGATGACAGCCGCCCGTTACAAGTGTGTGTGACCTTTTTTAGCGATAACCTCTAAAAGACGTTTTTTCATAGTCGTCTTGTCTCTTCCGATGAAATTTTGTTCCATTCTTCAGTCAAGACTCTTTTTAATTCTTGTTTATTTCGGATAGTGTTTTCTTGCAGACGTCTTCCAAAAAGATCCCAAAGATGTTCTATTGGGTTGAGATCTGGTGATTGCGGTGGATGTGGCAAAGTTGATTTTATATTATAGATGAACCAATTTTTCACAAGGTGGGTTGAATGTTTTGGATCGTTATCTGCAACCAACATATAATTCTCTGGAATCCCAATTTTTATTGCACTTGACTTTAGATGATCCTTTAAAATCTGCAAATATTGCTCTTTGTTCATTGTCGTCTCCACAAACACCAGATCGCCAACCCCACCCGCACCCATTGCACCCCGAACCACGACATTTTCCCTGCCATGCTTGTTTGTAGGAGTAATATTTTTACTGTCTAGCGCTGTGCCTATTTTTCGCCATACATACCTTCGCCCGTCAGATTCGAAAATGTTGAATTTGGACTCATCAACAAATACAACTGAATCCCAAAATCTTTCGGACTTGTTTACATATTCTTTGGCATACGCTAACCTCTTTTCAATATTTTTTTTTTTTTGATAAGAACGGGTTATGGCGTGCTACACGTCCTGCGTAGCCGTTTCTATGTAAGTAGTTCCTAACGGTTTGCGGATTAACTGACACCTGTAAATCTGCTTTTAGTTGTGCAGCTATTTTTGGGGCTCCTATTTTTGGATCAGTTTTCACCAATCTTAAAATTTTGCGTTGGTCACGCACTGATAACACCTTCTTTCGACCTCTACCGGATGCACCTTCGAAAGATTTATTCGTTTTGTAATTTCGTATCATAGTTTGAATAGTTGCACAGGGTCTGCCGGCGATTTCTGCTATTCTGCTCTCCTTCTTTTAATTTAACGATTATTTTTTTTTAGGTCCATAGGCACTTTTCCTTGAGAAATTAATTGAAAATAGAGCAAACGCTTTATTGCTGCTTGTTACGCACGGCACTACTGTACAAAATCTACTTTGAAACTGCATTCAATGCCAAACACAAAAAATGAGTGTTTGTAATTGGTGATTCCCCTTTTTCAACGTAAATGGAATTTTTTATCTATACATATTGCAACTGTATGTTTATTTTTGACTATGTTTTGTTTTACTTTTGACATTCCAATGACCTTTTTTTGTACTTTTTTGTTATTTTTCTTAAAATGCAATATCACTTGTTAATTAATGTTAAAACATGAAATATTTAATTTATTATTTGAAAGAAATATAAGAATTTAACCGTGCGACTCTGACGTTAAGACTGTTAAGAGTATTACAGCTAAGAGAAATTTTGGTACGAGGTTTTTTCTTAATGTCGAATTCTTTTCGTTTTTTCAAATCAATGTAAATTTTGTGGTGCGAAAAGTACACGAAACAAATTGATGTTTTTTTTGACATTACTAACAACAACAAAAATAGAAACTTCAATTTTCATATGTCAAAGATATGAATATATAAAGTTTTTTGTGTCTTGATTTGAATCATTTTAATTGTTGTTTAATTATTTTAATCGTTTAAATAAAGTTTTTAATATAAACAGTTTTTTCCATCTCGATTTTTATTATTCTTTTGTTTGTTTGTTGTGTTTAATTATTTTAATTTTGACGATGAAGATGCCACCAATTCCGCAATTACCTTTTCCATAATTGTTCTATAAATTATATATTTATTTTATTCAAATTTCAAAACAAAACACTTAATACACTCGGACACAAAACACTATAAAAATCGATTCGAAATCGAGGCGGCAAAAACTGTTTATATTGACAACTTTATTTAATTCAATTAAAATAATTAAGCACAATAAATAAAAGGATTAAAAATCGAGACTGAAAAAACTGTTTATATTGAAAACTTTATTTAATACGATTAAAACAGTTTAAAATGATTAAAAATCAAGATACAAAAACTCTAATTGACAACTAAAAATTGACGTTTCTAATTTATTGTTGTAGTTGATTTATGGAAAAATATACATTTCGTAAAATTGATGTACATCGAAAAAACATTGATGTTTTTTGACGAAAAGTACATGATTTTCAATGTACATCAATTTTTTTTGATGTTTTTTGGCGAAAAGAATTTGACATAAGAGAATCTCTTAATTGGTCTGTTGGTAGTACCCTTAAAATATCTCTTAAAAACTCTCCAAATATATTAGAAAATATTTGGAGACCTGTCAATTTCAATTTTTACATACATTTTTGGTGGTTGATAAATAAATAAAAACAATTTTAGTAATTTTTATTTAAATAATTTGTTTAAATTTTTATTTAGATTTTTTTTTTTTTAAATAATTTAAATTACAAGGGCTCTAGGAGAAGCGTTAAACAACACGCCGCTTCAAATAAAAAAAAATAAAAATTCACTGGAAAATAAAGAAAATTTATCTTAGGCTTATAACTAAATTTTATAAAAATTAATAATTTATAAGAATAAAATATTTCATAATTTTTTTTTATCAAATTTTAGTTTATGTTTATTTTTAAAACAAACAATACATAAAATATTTTATTTTTCGAGTACAACATTAAATATTATTTAGAAACTTACTAGGATAAAATTGTTTTTGTTTAATACGACTATGAGAAACGTCAAAGTTGTAATGCTTATGACCACCTATTTCGTGTCTTAGCTAAGAGATTTTTTAACAGAATCTTATAACTAAGAGAACGTACAGAATCGCAAAATAGTCTTAGGTAAGAAAAATCTCTTAGTTAAGACCTGTGTGACTGTACGTCAGAATCGCACGGTATATTTGAAAAAATTTGCTGTATGTTTTTTTTTTGATGTAGTGTATCTAGTACGCTTTAAAATATAGCAAATTTTTTGACATTTCTGTGACGTTTTACTGACATTTTAATCATTGAAATTTCAACGACATATTGATCAACGCATTATTTGTTAATTGCTTCAATAAAACCGCATTTAAAGATATAATTTCTGAGTAATAAATTTTCTTGGTATTAATGGATGTATGACCAAACATTCAAAGTCATAGTTCTTCGCATCTTTCCAAATTAACCAAAAATGTTGTACAGCAGGTTTTATCTAGTAGTTAGAATCAGAAATTTAGAATATTGAACCTGTACTTAAAAACGTAGGTATTAACACAAAGAAACGTAGTTGCTTCATGTGGACGAATAAACAACTGTCAAAAAATTGTTCTTAAGGAATTGATAACATATGTAGTCACAATACTTTTTTTAAACTTCAACTTAACACAAAATTAACCGAAACCAAAACACATGAGATTTAACAATTTATCTTCGGGATTATTATCGATAAAGAATTAACAACAACGTGTATTAAACAAGGGTCAAGGCGACGAAAAATGGTTTTTTACCAAAAAATAACTTGGTTTTTTCCATGATAAATGAGTGCGGTTCTATGGCAAAACGTGACAAAATATACCATGGCAATTTTTATCATTTTTGCCCGACGGAACACTAGGACTGTAGTCATTTAGTTTTTAACATGTAGCAAAAGTGGGGATGTATGTAGACTCTTGTTTCACAGTGTTTGTAAGGATTTCAGCCAAAAACTCTGGAACTCTGATTATAAATAAAACAAAATTAACATTCAGTGAACAGAATGATCCTAGTGTCTACCGCTACAAAAAACATCTGTTGCTTCACTCTCCCAGCAGACCCCTGGAAAAGCCCTGGAATTTAAAGTCACTGTTCCTCATTGATTGATTGCAGTACATAACCAAGCCTTTAGCAATTTTCTTGGCCCGGGCCCGCCGCCTTCCGTTTTGATACATAACATAGCGGAAGGAAAGGGTAAGTATAATTATAGACTATTTTTATATTTGAAAAGAAACTTTTATAAGCTGGGTAAGATCAGAGCTGCTGTATAAATAAGAGCCTCCAATATCGACTATATTTTCTATTAAGCAAAATTAAGGTACATACAATTTTTTCTTTACTATGCAACTATATGGGAGAATCATTTTTTTCATTTACATATTTAGGCTATTAGAATTATGAGCTTTAGTATTATTTGTAAACGAAAATGTTCATAAAATATGTAATTTCAAACCATTGAAAAATCTGGTCGTGAAAATGATTATAAAGCTTTTGGGAAAATAAGGTATTTCTGAAAAAATGTTGTTTTACGTCATAAACTCAGAACTCAAAATTTATAAACAATTCAATAATCATCTCTTTCATTGCTTCCATTCAAATTTGAACTCGAATATCTATATATTGTTATTTTAAATTTGCGAAACAAGTTAGGTAATTTCCCTTATTTTCTTTTGATTATTTCTGGAAAATAGTAAAACATCAGAATCTGTATTTTAAATGAGCCAGTCATTGACTCGTTTATTAGCGATTTCAGAAAAATTATTTACCTAGGTTTAATTTTTAATTCATGTTTTTTCATCGATTGAAATTGGGGTTTTAATACAAACTATGAAAAGAAATTATTTTTGACCTTTCTATGTCCCTTGTAATGTTAATTTTTACATCAAGATAATTTTGGTGTAATTCGAAAAAAATAACAATTCGTGAAGCGAAAACAAATCAATACACGGTTTACATAGCAATACAACAACGAACAGTTATTCTACGAACAGCTGAATCAACGACTCCTAGATTTACATTATATTAAAGTATTGGTTGCATTAGCATGTATTCCATTAGGAAAAATTTACTGACTGCTGGAAAAAATGAAAAAAAGACAAAAAGAAAAGTAACATTAGAGTGACAAAGAAAAAACAATTTTTTAATTTTTTATTTTATAGCAAAATTTTGACAGTAAACAAAAACATTACCAACAAATATGAACAAAATTATGCGTTATTCTTAATTCGTATATTTTCACCTCTCAAAATTATCTAAAATTAAATATTATTATCACCCATATCAGAATTATTATTCACAAAATGTACGTAGATGTGTTAGAAGGTTGCAATAAAAAGTACTATATTAGATATTTTTTGTCAATAATTATGGCATCACATTAACACAGCCACAACAAGCTTGCAATAAAAAACACCACATTTTCATTGTAAATACTCGAAATTAGTCTTAAAACCAATTGTACTTGTTGAGAAAGAACTGCCTACATTACTTGTAAACTTGAGCTTGGAAGTACGACAGAACATGTGGTATCAACATGCTGGTTGTCCAGCATACTATAGGTAGAACTGATCCAGTAAATTGGTCTGTCAGATGACCAGATCTCACTTCGCCAGATTTCATTTTGCCAGGCTACCTCAAAGAGTATGATTCCAAATAAGAACCCACAATACACGAAAATCTTGAAGTTGAAATCGAAGGCTATCATTTTGTGCACTTTCTTTAAGCTAAAATTAATGTATTCACCAGCTGTTTAAATTATTGAATTGAATTGTAATAGAAAAGTGATTGAAAATTTCAGAAATACAATTAGTTTTAAGACTAATTTCGAGTATTTACAGTGAAAACGTAGTATTTTTTATTGTAAACGTTTTGCAGAATTGTATGCTTAGGTTCTCTGTAGGAAAAATCGAAAAAAATTGAATTTCGTCGATTACAGCGCCATCAATTATGAATCGGAAAAAATGTTTCAATCAAATCCTATGTATTCAAATCCTATTTAAAATTTCAATATTACCCCACCCCACCTACAAGGAGGGGCAGGCGGAATAATTTTAGCACTAAAGAATTTCCCCCGCGGAATGATTAAATTTTGATTATGGACATTTTGGCCCTTCAGAGTTCGCGTCTTTTGGCCGAATGCACAGAATGTGCGATAGAACAACATTTAATCAATAAGATTCTTTCGGCTTTTTATAGACAAAATATATTAACAATAATGGCATTCACAACATTTTCGACTTGTTAATCAGAAAAAATGAAGAGGTCAATCATTTATAAATATTTGTATCAAAAAAAAGTAGAAATATAAAAATCCCCCCTCTACTTTAACCCGAAATTAATACAAAGTGTATCGACTCCAAAAATTGAAAACTTTCCTTGAGTTTTATCTGTGGTAATGCATTCTTGCCTCATACGTAATGTATGAAGTTAGAATTATATTTTTGTTAAGAATTTTATTTGTCTGTCTGTAATAAGTTGATTTTTCGGCATTTTTTTATAGACAAATATATTAATTGTTCATGGCAATCCCAACTTAATTATATTTTTGTAGTTTGGTTTAAGCTATCTAATGAGTAGACCGAACTTTTTGTTTGTGGAGCTTGTCAGTACGAAACTAAGCTACCACAGAGAAAACTCAAGGAAAGTTTTAATTTTTTGGAGTCGATATACTTTGTATTGACCTCGGGTTAAAGTACGGGGGGATTCTGATATTTCTACTTTTTTTTTGTAGATATATTTATAAATGATTGGCCTCTTCATTTTTTCTGATTAACAAGTCGAAAATGTTGTGATTTATTGTTAATATATTTTGTCTATAAAAAGCCGAAAAAATCTTATTGATTTTAATACAGATAAACTTTCTCTTTCTGTGTGGGCTTAAAAAAACACACAGAAATGAGGGTTTTCCATGAAATTTTTGATTTGGTGAATTATATAATTCGCTAAGTCAATGCGTTCTTGTATCATACGTAATATATGAAGTTAGAATTGTATTTTTGTAGTTTAGTCGTAGCTACCTGATGAGTAGACCGAACTTTTTGTTTGTGGAGCTTGTCAGTACGAAACTAAGCTACCACAGAGAAAACTCAAGGAAAGTTTTAATTTTTTGGAGTCGATATACTTTGTATTGACCTCGGGTTAAAGTACGGGGGGATTCTGATATTTCTACTTTTTTTTTGTAGATATATTTATAAATGATTGGCCTCTTCATTTTTTCTGATTAACAAGTCGAAAATGTTGTGATTTATTGTTAATATATTTTGTCTATAAAAAGCCGAAAAAATCTTATTGATTTTAATACAGATAAACTTTCTCTTTCTGTGTGGGCTTAAAAAAACACACAGAAATGAGGGTTTTCCATGAAATTTTTGATTTGGTGAATTATATAATTCGCTAAGTCAATGCGTTCTTGTATCATACGTAATATATGAAGTTAGAATTGTATTTTTGTAGTTTAGTCGTAGCTACCTGATGAGTAGACCGAACTTTTTGTTTGTGGAGCTTGTCAGTACGAAACTAAGCTACCACAGAGAAATCTCAAGGAAAGTTTTAATTTTTTGGAGTCGATATACTTTGTATTGACCTCGGGTTAAAGTACGGGGGGATTCTGATATTTCTACTTTTTTTTGGTAGATATATTTATAAATGATTGGCCTCTTCATTTTTTCTGATTAACAAGTCGAAAATGTTGTGATTTATTGTTAATATATTTTGTCTATAAAAAGCCGAAAGAATCTTATTGATTTTAATACAGATAAACTTTCTCTTTCTGTGTGGGCATAAAAAAAACACACAGAAATGAGGGTTTTCCATGAAATTTTTGATTTGGTGAATTATATAGTTCGCTAAGTCAATGCGTTCTTGTATCATACGTAATATATGAAGTTAGAATTGTATTTTTGTAGTTTAGTCGTAGCTACCTGATGAGTAGACCGAACTTTTTGTTTGTGGAGCTTGTCAGTACGAAACTAAGCTACCACAGAGAAAACTCAAGGAAAGTTTTAATTTTTTGGAGTCGATATACTTTGTATTGACCTCGGGTTAAAGTACGGGGGGATTCTGATATTTCTACTTTTTTTTTGTAGATATATTTATAAATGATTGGCCTCTTCATTTTTTCTGATTAACAAGTCGAAAATGTTGTGATTTATTGTTAATATATTTTGTCTATAAAAAGCCGAAAGAATCTTATTGATTTTAATACAGTTAAACTTTCTCTTTCTGTGTGGGCATAAAAAACACACAGAAATGAGGGTTTTCCATGAAATTTTTGATTTGGTGAATTATATAGTTCGCTAAGTCAATGCGTTCTTGTATCATACGTAATATATGAAGTTAGAATTGTATTTTTGTAGTTTAGTCGTAGCTACCTGATGAGTAGACCGAAATTTTTGTTTGTGGAGCTTGTCAGTACGAAACTAAGCTACCACAGAGAAAACTCAAGGAAAGTTTTAATTTTTTGGAGTCGATATACTTTGTATTGACCTCGGGTTAAAGTACGGGGGGATTTTGATATTTCTACTTTTTTTGGTAGATATATTTATAAATGATTGGCCTCTTCATTTTTTCTGATTAACAAGTCGAAAATGTTGTGATTTATTGTTAATATAGTGTAACGAATAATAGTGGTAATGTGTTGGATCTGGCTTTTGTACCATTTGATCATGAGGTGACCGTATCGACGTGTGAGGATTTGGCTGGATCGTCTAGTATTTTCCACTCTCCACTGAATATTTCAGTTATGTTTGAATGTTGCGAGTTAGTCGAAGAAAATGTTAATTCATGGACTTACAACTTTATAAAGGGCGATTACAATTCTTTAAATGCATTTCTGGATACGTATGATTGGTCGTTTTTTTATGCTTGTAATAGTATTGATGACATGTTAATCGAATTTTATAGAATTATTAATCTAGGTATTGAGAAATTTATCCCTAGACTGAAAGCTTTTAGCGTTAAGAAGGAACCGTGGTATAATAATGAGTTGATAAATCTAAAAAATAGAAAGGGCAAGGCTCACAAGAAATATAAATTGCATCCTAATGTTGTTAATTACAACTCGTTTGATGTATTACGTAAGAAGTATATATGTCTAAACCGATTTCTTTACAGCTGTTATATTCTGGAAATTGAATCATTAATTAAATCGAAGCCAAATAATTTTTGGCATTTTGTTAACTACAAAAGTAAGTCTAATGGTTACCCTTCTACGATGTATTTGAACGACCGTTCCTGTGATAACATACAGGATACTTGTAATTTATTTGCTGATTTCTTTCAGAGTGTATATAGTTCGAAATCAAATCTTGGTAATTTCAGTAATGTTGCAAGTAATTCTAAGTTTTCAATGTTTCGTCTGGAAGTGGATACTATTTTATCCGAATTGTCTAATATTGATATTAACCAAAGTGCCGGTTTCGATTCTATTCCACCCATTTTTCTAAAATTAACCGGTAAGGTAATTTCTTCCCATATCTCCGTACTATTTAATAAAAGTCTCGCTGAGGGTTGCTTTCCTATTGCATGGAAACGCTCAGTTATTAAGCCGATTTTCAAATCCGGATCTCGAAGCGATGTCGAGAACTATAGAGGTATTTGTATTCTTTCAGTTTTACCAAAGCTTTTTGAGAAACTAGTTAAAGATCAATTATTCTTTCATGTTAAGACTTTCATTTCTTCCAAACAGCATGGATTTTTCCCTGGTAGGTCAACTATTACTAATTTAGTTTTGTTTACTAATTGTATTTCAAGTGCTCTATTAAATGGTAATATTATGCAGGTCGTTTACACTGATTTTTGTAAGGCTTTTGACAAGATCGATCATGACTTGCTGTTGCGGAAACTTATTTCATTGAATTGTAACTACTTGCCAGTTGATTGGATTAGATCATATCTAAAATCCAGAACTCAATTTGTGAAAATTGGCAGCTTCACTTCAAGAGTGATTGATGTTTCTTCAGGAGTTCCTCAAGGCAGCCATTTGGGTCCCATGCTCTTCATTCTTTTCGTAAACGATGTGGTCAACTGTCTAAGTCATTCCGACATTCTCATTTATGCTGACGATATAAAAATCTTCAAAAGTATTTCTTGCGCCAATGATGCACTTGACTTTCAGTCTGACCTGACAAACTTCAAGGCTTGGTGTACATCGCATAATTTGACTCTAAACATCTCCAAATGCAAAACAATGTGTTTCACCCGCGTAGTCTTACCCACTAGTTACGATTACTTCTTTGATGGTTGTAGTATTGAAACTGTTGATACTTTTAAAGATTTAGGTATAACCTTTACTTCGAATTTATCGTTCCATAAACATGTTGAAGGTTGCATTTCTAAAGCGAACTCTATGCTTGGATTTGTTAAAAGGTTTGCTAAGGATTTTCATGATCCTTACGTGATTAAAACTTTATATGTCTCTTTTGTTCGTTCATTGTTGGAATATGGTGTTGTAATATGGAATCCGTTTTATATTAACTATTCAGATCGCATAGAAAGGGTTCAGAAGCGATTCTTAATGTACGCACTACGAAGGTTGCCTAGAGATGCGAATGTACCTGCTTTCATACTCCCAGCGTATCTAGGTAGATGTAAATTTATAAATATGGAGCCGCTATTTATTCGTAGAATTGAAATTAGCGCAATGTTTGTTCGAGATTTATTGGTGCCTAAAATCGATTGTTCGGAAATTTTGAGTTTGCTTCATATATATACTCCATTACGTGTGCTGCGCGATAAAGATTTCCAAATTAAGTTGCCGTTTTGTAGGCAAAACTACGGTAAATGTGAGCCGGTTTATCATTCTTCTGCTTCCTTTAATAAAATACGGCCGGCTTTTGACTTTAATCTGTCTAGAAATGCATTTAAGGAATTGATGTCGAAGCTTCTTTTGATTTATTGATAATCTTTACATTATATAATTTTATTAAATTTTTTATTAAGTGATGTAACCAGTTATATAGCTATAAGTTGGTAATAAATAAATAAATAAATAATATATTTTGTCTATAAAAAGCCGAAAGAATCTTATTGATTTTAATACAGACAAACTTTCTTTTTCTATTATTTGTGTGGGCATAAAACACACAGAAATGAGAGTTTTCCTTGAAATTTTTGATTAGGTGAATTATATAGTTCGCTAAGTCAATGCGTTCTTACATCATGCGTAATGCATGAAGTTACAATTGTATTTTTGTAATTTGGTCGTAGCTACCTGATGAGTAGACCGATCTTTTCGTTCGTGCGAGCTTGTCAGTACCAAACCAAACTACCACAGAGAAATCTCAAGGAATGTTTTCATTTTTTTGGAGTCGATACACTTTGAATTGACCTCGGGTTAAAGTACGGGGGGATTTTCATATTCCTACTTTTTGTTTTTGTATATATATTTATAAATGGTTGGCCCCTTCATTTTTTCTGATTAACAAGTCGAAAAAGTTGTGATTTATTGTTAATATATTTTGTCTATAAAAAGCCGAAAGAATCTTATTGATTTTAATACAGACAAACATTCTCTTTCTAGCAACATTTAAGTAAATGCCTAGATTCTGATCCAGTGAATTCTTATAAAAATTTCGCAGCTGTATAATGTGAATATAAAAAGGGTAAATTTTTATGAGTTAACCTGTTTTATTTATGTAAAACTTTGACATTCAAAGTTCAAATTATTGAAGGACTGTTTTTTGTTGTTCTAATAAAAAATGTCATAAAAAATTGTCATTCCATCAAAATCAGAAGTGCTTGATCCAAACACTTGGATGATCGATTTGTATCACCGATTCGCCTAATTAAATGTTTCCTACATCGTTAACACTGTTATCTATGATGATGGTTCAACGCCCTCTGGTGAACTATTTTGATTCGCTCCAACCACTTCTATAACCAATTCCTTTGAAACGCCGGTACTGTAGGAATTTGTCTCTAGAATCTTAGTTTTATTTACTAAACCCCTACGTTTCGACACCTTCATAAGAAATTAGGAAACTAACTATAAACAAAATATTTTCCAGAACGTTTTTTTAAATTATACCGTAATGCCTAAAGTATCTAAGCTAAAGGCCAAATCTAAATCAAACTTACATAGAAATAAGATTATCACAGAAAAAATTAATTTAAGATAATTCAACTTGTGTAAAAAAATTCATAGTAAAATGTATCAAAGTAGCTGTTTGCTAGCGGATATTTTCGAAAAAGGAAGGAAGGTGTGATGCAAGTGGATATTTTTTTCGGATATTTTTTTATTTACCTTTTTCAATTATTTTATAAGTTTAAATAATAAATTTCTATATAACATCAAAAACCCATGAGATTTCTGTCACTTATTAAAGAAAAGTTTATTATTTTGGTTGCTTTAAAATAATAAAATTTTGTCTAATTTATTAACTTTTTTCTCTTTTCTCGTTGAATTATCTCAACAAATACAACTCGAGCTTTGAGTTAGCCGGGGATTTTTTTATTTTTGCACTCGTAATTAGTATGCGTAGCAATTTAACTCGACAAAACTTTTGTCCAGGCAAAAACACTCGAGCTGCGCTCTCGTGTTTTTTCCGTACAAGCTTTGTCTCGTTAAATTGCTACGCATACTAATTGTTCGTAAAAATAAAAAAATATCCGGCTAAATCGAAGCTCTTGTTGTATTGCTGTTGATAATTCAACTTGTGTAAAAAAATTCATAGTAAAATGTATCAAAGTAGCTGTTTGCTAGCGGATATTTTCGGAAAAGGAAGGAAGGTGTGATGCAAGTGGATATTTTTTTCGGATATCTTTTTATTTACCTTTTTCAATTATTTTATAAGTTTAAATAATAAATTTCTATATAACATCAAAAACCCATGAGATTTCTGTCACTTATTAAAGAAAAGTTTATTATTTTGGTTGCTTTAAAATAATAAAATTTCCAAAAATATGCCGTCGAAAACGCGTTTTGGAAAAATCTCGAATGAAAATATTGTAAAGGAAATCGATAAAACTACGCCTGAAAATACTAAGAGAAGTAAATCATCGATTTGGAATCAATTTGATGCATTTTGTAAAGAAAGAAGTTTCGATTTAAAGACAGAACAAAAAATTCCTGATGTCGCTATGATTTTAATGGATTGGGGGTTTAACATGAAAAAGCAAAACGGAGAAGACTATAAAGAGTATGTAATTAAGACGATGTGGAATACAACTGCTAAAATGATTCAGGCTGATTATTTTATTAAATATAAAGTAACTCGATCCATTTTCCGATATACAATTTAATGAAGCACGTAAAGCCAGAGATTCGAAACGAAAGCAGCTGCAAAAGTGCAAAGTATAGTTGAAAAACGAAAAGAAAGTGCGATATCATTTACGAAGGAAGAAATAAATAAAATGGCCGACGCGTGGGATGAAAATACACCGATGGGACTATTAAAAAAAATTTTCCACGTAGCGGCATACGAGTTAGCTTGGAGAGGGGGAGAAGCTGCCAATTGTAAAATAAATTTCTTCAAAACAACAGCATTAAGTGATGGAAGTTTTTCAGGGAGGGTTGAATATAATTGTATTTTTTCGAAAACTTGCCAAGGAGGGGCAAAAAAGTGCAGTGACAGTAAATGGCTCATTGAAAACATAGAAAATCCAAACTTGTGTCCAGTTAGATTATATCAAAAGATATTAAGCAAACGCTCTCCAGAGATTACGAACGAAAATTTTTTTCTTACCCCTAATCCCTTCTGAGAAAAACCAAATTCCAAAGGATGGTACAAAAATATGCCGATAGGAATTAATGAGCTTCTGAAATGGACTAAAGTATCCGCAGAAAAAATAGGACTAAATATAAAAAATAAAAAAATTACAAATCATTCACATCGTTCAAGCGCAGTTTCCAATTTGATTAAAGGCGGTATAAATGAACAAGAATTAATTAAAGTAACAGGACACTCTTCTGCAAGCTCAATAAAACCTTACCTACAAATAGATGAAAGCCACCATTCCAACATTATAAAAAATATGCGCCAACCAACTATTCAGAAGACGTCCACTTCTTTAGACACTATTAAGTCCACATCAACAGGGCAAATAATTTATAATAATTGTGTTTTCGAAAATTGTTCCTTTAAATAAATTTTCCTTATATATTGCTCAATAATAAAGTTTCAAAATAAAATTTTTAATCAAAAAAATGTCTAATTTATTAACTTTTTTCTCTTTTCTCGTTGAATTATCTCAACAAATACAACTCGAGCTTTGAGTTAGCCGGGGATTTTTTTATTTTTGCACTCGTAATTAGTATGCGTAGCAATTTAACTCGACAAAACTTTTGTCCAGGCAAAAACACTCGAGCTGCGCTCTCGTGTTTTTTCCGTACAAGTTTTGTCTCGTTAAATTGCTACGCATACTAATTGTTCGTAAAAATAAAAAAATATCCGGCTAAATCGAAGCTCTTGTTGTATTGCTGTTGATAATACGTAAGATAACCAGTCGTATGCTTATTACCGATAATTTTCTTTCAAATGTTACAAATGTAAATCCCAACGACGAAAATGAAACGAGTTAAGATTGGTATTAACATGAGTGAAATTTGAAAAAAAAATTATCAATTAAAAGCGAATACGACGAGTTAAGTTTAGGTAGAGAATAGAAAGATTGAATTTGCATCAATTGGTATGAAAAGAGATGAAAGAATTTTGTTTACTTTGGGTATGCTTTGCCTTATTTTGATTACCGTATAATTTGTTATGTATGAATAAAACTCGACAAATAATAAATACTAGATTATTGCCATATAAACGTATGTAGCACAATGACAATACAACGTCTTTTATTATCATTTATTAATAACAAAAACAGCAATAAAATTAGATAGGTAAATAGATCATTTTTACATACGTATGAATTGTATTCTCATAATAGTTTAACAAAAATTTACGACGAATATTTTCAACTACTAAATTTTGATCTTCGCTTAAATTATTTGCCACAATGGTATTTTTATCGATAGTGTGTTAGGTAAGCATTCCTAGTAATCTCCCGCTTTATTTATTTGCGTAGTGGGAACTGCCTTTATAATAAAATTTCTAATATTCCTGGCAATAACGTTTAGCAATTCACGTGCGCTGTAAATTTGTTAAATATGTTTGTAAAAATTTTGAAAATAGAATTTTCATAAAATGTTTCCTCAGATCAGAGAAAGAAGCTGGTTACCTCAGAAGCTGTTAAAGCTTCAACATTAATTGGCTGGTTATATTCGAACACAATTTCTTCACAATTCTGAAATATTTATGCCATAACATGTGTTAACCCCAGAATAAAATTTCAAAAGCAATTTGCATACTTAATACGTTACACAAGAATGAAAAATTGCCCAATTTGATTTTCACCGCATTCAATTTGTATTAATGCTAGCAAAGTACTCACTTCTAAATCACTTTCATGTGAATTTTATGTGTTTTCAGATTTTTTATTAAATTACCGAACAATGGACAATCATTATAAACATTTTTTTGTTGTATTCGCTGCCTCATCCCATGGGTCAAATTCTTTAATATTATGTATGTAGCAGCTCTTAATAAATTCCAAATTTTTCGTTTATTTTTATAACACAAAACATTATCATCTTGTAATAAAAACAAAAACTAGATAAGATTCTTGAGTAATATGTACGATTTAAGTACATAATACAACAATGAAAAACGGGAATGAAAAATCATAGTGGAAAACATCCTTACAACAACTACAACTTCATAAACATGGGAAAAAGGAAATACACAAATGAAATTTTCATTATCAACCATTACCATCATCAGCGTTATGATTATACATAGTTATATGTTCCGTCATCATCACCATTATTATGAAAATCATCGTCATCATCACACACAGACCAACATACGTAATGTTAACCTCGTAAACTAGCACAGTCAGTCTTATTCGATTCAATTTATTCATTCATGCATCAATTCTAAAGTCTTGTATATAATTTACAGAACATAACTCGTAGAGAAGATAAATATTAAAATTATCAAAAAAAAAAAGAAAAAAAAAAATGAAAATGAAAAATTCTCAGGCAGAGTGGGAAAACATATAAATAGGCGATAAACCTAATCTATGGGTTGGCTGGTAAATGTATATGAGAGTAGATGGATAGAGAAGATAAATACATTTCCCTTACTTAATTTTGTCGAGATACGAAATGGGATTTATGTTTTTGCTACTTACAACTCGTACCACTACTCCCGTTTGTATGTTTTCATATACTGTTGCCCTATTTAGAACAGCGATCCACCTTATCAACAGAAGAGTGTAATGATGGATTTTATGATTTATACAATTTTTACTATTTATTATGATGATTTGCTTTTGTGTATTGAGTTGAAAATGATTTACTTCTTTGCTGTTGTTTATTAATGAAATCCAAAGAAAATTTATTTTTGATTACGTTTACAATTAGATAACAACAATAAATTGAAGTTATAGTCTTGGGAGTTTTAATTATGAAAGCATATTACGTTTTCCAATTATGGAATATGTTTTTATCTAGTTATATTCAACGCAGGCAGCTGGAAAGCAAAAACACAATTTTTTCACCAAAATTAAATTGATTACCATAGGCAACAACAAAGAATCGTTCTTACAATATGTTTGTTTGAGACGATACGATTTATGACTAAATTAATGGAATGAAGTGGTACATTCATTTTATGATTTTATTAAAATGAATAGCGGGATTTCAAAAACAGTCGAATATTTCACTAAATTAAACACCAAACCTAAACATCTGTGTGACGAGATTGTCTTGATATGGCCATTTTTTCTATTTTTAGGATGACATACTATTAAGTATGTATTGCCATGAACGTGAATTTTATAATGGGGCATGCAAAACGCAATTATTTCTATGTTCATCTACCAGATGGCAATACCATAGGTCAAGGATAGAATGAAATTTGACATAAGAGAATTATATTGAAACGTATTGACGATTGGAGCATCACAGATTCCACCTAGTGGAAAATTTTTAAACTGAGGTAGCTGCTAATTTAACGTCCGAAATTGCTTTAAACAATTCCAATTTTGAACTGTAAACACAATTTTTACCTACCAGATTGCTAATAATTGTAAATAATTCCAATTTTGGATTATAAAAACAATTTTTAACTACCGGATTGCAAAATTTTCTTTCGTCGCATTTATGAGAAATGGCATTTTGCCAGTTGCCTCATTTTACCTTTTTTCCTTGAGAGGCGCTTTCTCTACTTTTACAATCGTCAATAGTAAAATAAAATAATCTAATGAATTATTTCCATTTTAAAATAGTAAAAACTAAAGTGAATACGAGCACTAGGCCGAAATAAAAAAAACGAATTTTAGTTTTTAATATAAACAAAAAAAACATACAACTTTGTCCAACTTTTGTGTGATTATTTTAATAGCTAATATTTATACCAACCGGAATGGTGACAACTTGCTGTGTCAAACGGCAAGAATTCAGTTTCCTAGCACCCCATCATTAAAAAGAAAACGGATTATTAAATTAAGACTGGGAAAAATACCATCAAAATGGTTCCACGTCTGTTTTTGCACCTAATAATGCAGTTTTGCACCTAATCACTTTAGTTTTGTGTTAAATCTTGAGTTGACATTTTATTGTAAAACCTAAATACTAAAATTAATTTACAAATAACATTATTACATAATTTATAAACTAAGAAAGAAACAATATGCGATGGCAAAACGCAACATGACACCATCTTTTAAAATACGTAAGAGTAGTGTCAACTTATATAAAACCAGATTGAATCAATATTTTTAAATATTTGTTTCGGTGGCTTAGCCCACATAACATTTTTAAGGTTAACACATATCACCAATTTAAATCGGTTTTATTAAAAAGAAACATTTGTTTATCTATTTAAAATAACTAAACGCGCTAAGGATTCCATGTTTACAATTTCTGTTAAGTGAAATCACTTAAATATATTTTAAAATATGAAAATAGTTTTATGTTATTTATTTCGTCATACATTTCTATACAAAACTTAAATGACAATTATCATTCTATCCTTGACATATGGTACTGCCTTAAAAAAGAGCGGCAAACATTTTAACTATAAGCATGCCCCATTAAAAAGCTAAATAACAGATCAGCAGTAGGCTATGACTACAAAATTTATTGATTCCTTTAAACATGTGTTTGCAAGTAAACTGTTTGAACTAATAAATCAGGTTGATCCAAAATTAAATAAGGTTATTCCTATATTTATAGCACACGATAATTTCTGTTTAAACAGCTCCCGAACGATTTATATTTCGTTAACTCTTTCGAAAATATTTCAAAATATTATATTCAATAGATTACAAGCTTTTTGTGAGCTTAATAATATTGTACACTCTAGGCAATTCGAATTCTTTCAAAATTCTGGAACTCTATCTGGTTCATTTATTGATATAACAAAGACTTTCGACAGTGTTTCACATTATATAATGATTAATAAATTAGAATGCATGGGTATTAATAAATCTGATTTAAACTTATTCATAACTTACTTAACAGAAAGGAAACAATACACAATTTGAATATGAAGATGCAAAATGACTCAAGCAAAATCAACTGCTGGGCACTTTCTAATAATTTAAAGCTCAATGAAGTAAAGACCAAATTTATTTTATTTGAAACCAAAAATAAAGTATTACCAAATATAGAAAACTTTACATTACAAATAAATAATTTACAAGTTTCAAAGGTATATATTGTTCGATACTCAGGGCTTTATAATGATTCGAAACTAAATTGGTCTTCACACTTATCTCATGTGCGAAATAAATTGAGGTATATAACCAACCGGGTAGGATAGTAGATTTTGAGCGTAGCAACACTTCTGTCAAAACTAATTTTTTGCTTTTATTTTTCTCTCTCTTCTCTCTATTTTATTTTTTTTATTTCCATCATTTCCATAGTCGTACATAATAAACATTTTTTTCCAATGGGTTCAAAAATTTAGGATTTAATGGAAATTTATGGATATGTATACAAATATGATAATAAAAATTGTTAAGTTTTTTTTTGTTATTTTGGAGAAAATAATTCCCGCTATTTTGCCATTTATAATTTCTATCAAATCATGACCACATATAGTACATATTCATTTTTGCTTTATTTTTTGAATGGGATGGATGGAAACCTGAAGGTTTACCTAATAAAATAAATTTAAAACATAATAAAAAAACACTTTTTTTTCAAACAATATTTTATTATATTTAGGTACAAATACACAGTTATAAGTTAGAACTAAATTACATCCCTTGAAATATAACTAAACGATTCAGCTTATTTCTAACACTATTTGTTTTTTTTGTATTACTACAAATATAAAAAAATCTTATATCTATATATTTTTTTATAATAATTTTTACAAGAAGATTATAATGATCATGATATGGGAAGTCAATAAAAAGATTTCGATCTAATAATTTGCTTTGTACATTAATAAGGATTCTTGTAGAAACTGATTCCTTTAAAACAGAAATTTGATTTGTTCTATGTTGGATGGTAAAATGACGAATTTCCTTTTCAGTTAAATTACAAATTACTACGACATCATTACTTGGAGTTTGTAGTCCACCTCTATTTTTATAAGTTATAAGAGAGTTGGTTGAGTCATTTCTTTCGAGATATGAAAGACATTCGGAGCAGTGTAGAGATTTTTTTAAACGGAAAACTATGAACCCTGCAATATACTCCACTACGTTTTCAACAAACTCAGACAGATCGGGATAGTCAAATAAATTTTCATTCTCGACAAGTAAGGCAGTATCGTTGTCTGAAATAATATTGTCGCTGTTAATCGATGGCTGAAGTAAAAGAGACCGTTCTGTTGTTAAATTTATTGCCGTTACTGGATTTAATATTTTAAGCTCCTCTAAGGGTAAACAATTACCTAATCCTGTTTCAGAAATTTGTGTATGTATAAGTAATCTTTTATAGGCCACCGAGAACTGGCGTACTGTAGGATTATTGTTTGAACCTAGACGAGATCTAATACTGGCAAAGAAAAGCTCAAGGTGATCCTGATTAAGCTTGTAGAATGGAATGAATTTTAGAAGTTTGGTTGAAATATAGGTATTAAAAATAAAATCAATACTCTTTAGGCATAAAATCATACCAATAAAACCAGTTTTCCGAGGAGACATAATGACCGGCTGGGAATTATTGAGAGTTTTGATTTTTAACAACCCTAAATAATTTATGGCGGATTCAACGAGTGTTTTTATTTCTTTTATGTTCGCTTCACAAATTGGTTGTTTCAGTCCCCTCTGAGCCATGTTCCTAGAATTCAATACATCAAAAACATTATTAATAATTCGTATAAAACGTACAGTTGCTAAACATCCCTGAAATTGTGGTAGATTTAGATGATTTATACAAAACTCAAGAGCATCCGCAACAGAATTGCTTAGAGCTTGAGTAGCAAGTCGCACATTCATTTTTTGGTTTTTAAAATAAACATGAGCTAATCGCAACTTATTTCCTAAATGTAGTTGCTCAGTTTCCTGCAACTTCAATAAATGTTCTAAATATTGCCACGAGATCTCATCACCATTTTCATCTATTAAAGGACCTTTCTCAGCAAAAGTATTTCGAATTAATTTTAGCATATGACACGGGTCGGGTAAGATAACTAATTTTTGGGGGCCGCTCTCGAATTTAAACGTGAATTTCGGATCTAAACTCTCAACATCAGAAATTTTTCTTATATTCGTTTTGCATCCTAATAGATTTCCTACCGAAAAATTTACCGGACAACCATCAAATGTTACACCAATTACTTTAACACCCGTACCGAAAAGATTATGCAGACACAAACAAAGCAAATTATTTTTTTGTTCGCTATTCAGAGATGCAATCGGAAAATATCCTAGAGGTAACTTCCATCTCTTATTAAGCCCTACAGCCATAAAAACGAGAATCTGAGTAGCGACTTCCTCATTTTCCTCTCCATTCCCTAAATCGACACAGCCTACGGATGTTTTACCATTCCATTCCACTTGGCTACGAATGTAAACTTCATCGAAAACTACGTTACAAAATACAAGCTGATTGTTAATTTGCTCATTGTTCACAAGTAGTCTTAGGGAATAGAATGATTCTTCCGTAAATCCGGCTTTTCCATTTACACATTTATACCAATCAGCAATTGTTTTTGCATGCGGCATTTGAAAATTGAATATTTTGCGCACATATTCATATCCTTTCGGCGAATAGAAGTTGAGATTCATCGCGAATGTCCGTATTTCAACTGGATAACTTTTAGGAATACTCAAACCTTTGGATTTACGCAGCTGTCGTTTTAGAAGCTCTTTAATAGGCTGTGATAAAGTTAATAAATTAATCATGTGCTCTTCTTGGATTAGGTTTTTGCTTTGTAGATCCGCCAAAACATTCTCTAAATTGTGTATTTTCCTATTTCGGCGAACAATTTTCTGGGCTAAACGTGCCCTTCTCTGCTTCATTTCACGATATCCTGATCTAAGTATTTTCAATTTCAATTTACGACGTTTATTTTTTCTAGGCGATGCAGATTCTCCAGATGGTCCTGATGTTGATGTTTTTAATGAACTCTTCAATGTTAATTTTTTTAGTGACTGGAAGGAAAATACTGTTATAGAAAGAATTTTGAAAATTATTCATTAGTAAAACAAAACTTACTTTTAATTTTTTAAAGATTTTTAATTTTCGATCAGTTGTCAGGTTCATATCTTCTATTGCTTGTGAAGACTCTTCAGAGCTTAGATCTGGCGTACTATTATTTCTTTTTAAATCTTCACCTTCGCCTTGTTCAGTATCAATAATAATTTTGCCACTTGAAGTTCCTGAACTATTGATAGTGGATTCATCATCCATTAGAATATTTGGTAAATTTGGTTCTGGATAACGTTGTTCACTCATCAAATTTCCGTCCAATTCTACTAATGGTTCCCGCCAATCCATTGCTGCATCCGTTAGAACATTTGGTAAATTTGGTTCTGAACCACGTTCTTCACTCATCAAATTTATTTCCAACGCTACTAATGGCTCCCGCTCATCCACTGCTGATTTAGATGAAGATGCAAAAATGGTTGGAACGGCGTCTGCTCTCAAATATTTACACGCTCCCTTATCATGCATAAAGCGCGTCTCAAAATGTTGTTCACAAATTTCTTGCTTTCTTCCTAACTTAACTGATTGAGTTAAGCCTAAAATTTTTATCCACTCCTTTTTCATATGAGCATCCTTAGGAAATCTATTAAGCCACGAGAACTATGAATATATCTTGTAAATTTGACAAATTCTGTGGTGTTAAACAAAAAGTGGTTAACTGCAAAGACCAACATTTTGGGAAATCACTTTTAAAGTTGTAGTTAAAATTAACCACCCAAAAATGTACCCTACAAAAAAAAATTCCCCGACTATGGATCTTTTTATATAAACATTTCATCAAAATGGAAACTATAAACAAATTTATTTTTAGTAACCAAACTGTTTGTTTCTAATTTTTTTGAAAGAAAATTAACACGCATCATAATAAAAATGAGCGCCCGTATTAAATTATAAATGCGCTTTAACACTACACACTTAATTTTAAAATCCATCCGTTGGCTCAAAATATGCACCGTAGCGCAATTAAAAAATGAAGGGCTAACACTTACCTAAAAAAAGTGGTTAAGTTTATTTTTCTTGTGCTTTTTTTTTTAATAATTTGCTTTACATTGCCACAATTTAGAACACAACACTTTACACTTTTCGACATTTTAGAGTTTTCAGTGACAATTTTCCTGTAATTTTCACAAAAAACTTTGTTGTCAAACACGTACAACCAAAACACTTGAAATGTCAAGAAAAAAATACAAAATTTGATAGAAGTGTTGCTACGTTATTTTTATTCTCTTTCCATACGTTCTGAAGTTTACACTCTCTCTATTATATTTATGCTCGAAGTATATAACATTTCTATTACTTAAAACTAGGATTCACATTTTAAGAGCCATGTTCGATATTTATTAGCTACATATGTATATGGGGTAATGCTACTGTAACTGCACTTCATGATCTGGACTACTTTCGACGTGAGGAGGTGTAATTGAAGCGCTTTAATGGCAGACTGACTGTCCGTATATATGCGAATATCACAAACTGATATTACATTATACCTCAACCAGTCTACGACTTCCTTTATGGCAGTTACTTCAGCTTAAAAAATGCTACAGTAGCCGGGGAGACAGAAGGAGAGATTTAACAGGAGTTCCTCATAGAAAACTCCAGTCCCGACTTTCCCGTCCCGTTTTGAACCATCAGTGATGAAGTTTATACCTCCTGGTTCCAAAACTGCACCCTTCATCCAGTCCTCCCTGGATCGGATCCTAGTCCGGAACTTTGTGTCGAAAGATAGTGACGGGAGAGTATGAGTGCCCTGTATTGTTGCAGGTCCACATTAAGATGGATTTCAGCCGTATGGCAGTACAAGCCGCCAACTGTTTCCCCAAGATATCTAGAGGAGTCAAAAATAGCAGAGTCTCTAGTGCCTGAGTGGATGTGCTCCTCAGTGCACCACTGATCCACAGTGAAATTGTTCTCTGAACTTTTGTCAACAGCTTTTGGTTGACAGTTTTATCCAGAGCAGGCCACCAGACTATTACCCCATACAAGAGTATGGATCTAACTACTACGGTATAAAGCCAATGTACGATGCGGGGCTCCAGCCCCCACACTTACCCAATGGCATTTTTGCAAGAGTATAGCGCTACCGTAGCTTGCTTTACTCTTTCGAGAATATTAGGTTTCCAATATAATTTGCTATCGAAAACGAGACCCAGAAACTTCGCTTCAACTGTAAAAGTCAAACTGAACCCATTTAATGTGGGAGGATCGATGTGAGGAATTTTCTATTTCTTAGAGAAGAGAACAAATTCGATTTTGTGTGGGTTCACATTCAACCCACAGCCATTGGCCTATAATGAAAGAGTGCCGAGGGCATTTTGCATAAGCTCATCACTAATGGTGCCGGGATATTTACCACGGACACCAATAGCAACATCATCCGCATAGGCAACCATCTTGAAGCCTTCGTCCTCCAGTCTCAGCAACAGGTCATTTATGACCAAGTTCCAAAATAGTGGGGACAGTACCCCACCCTGCGGCGTACCTCTGCTTGCAAATCTTCTGATGAAGGATTCCCCAAAACTGGCATTTATGATCCTCTTAGGATCTGATCTATCCAGTCCTTGAGTGTTTCATCCACTCCCAGATCTGAAAGTGTCCGAGTTATAGCCCCTGGAAGCACATTGTTAAAGGCCCCCTCAATATCCAAGAAGGTTACTAGGTGGTATATTTAAAGAAGACTACCGCTTTTAATTCAATATGAAAAATTAACGGGACCACGGTTTACAGAATAAATTGTAAACTAGCTGATAGAAAGTTTAGCTATGGGTTGGATTTGGATTCTCCTATTACTTCAAAGGCGTCCGAACTCGAAAGCTTGCAATATTATCAACTCAGATATCCCTGTTGAAACCATCAATACTTTTTCGAAATTTGAAAATGTTGCCCTAGTTTTATCAGAAATAGATAATTCCAATTTAAATATAAGATAATGACAAAATGTTCGATGAAGTAAATAATCGAAACGAAATTTTCAGTTTAACCAACCGAAAAATTACCCAACTTTTTCGATCAAGAGAATTCTTGTGAAACCACGTATAGTTTATGTTGAATTTAAAACACATATTTTTTTAAAATGAATTATGCCCGGTTTCACAAAAATTTTCCAATGTTTCCTCTCTTTTTTCTTTTATGAAATTGCCGTTTGTTGAAATACAAATTCAATGCAAATGAAATTGTATTTCTTTTCGTAAACGTAGAAAAGGAGGAAATGTTATTTAACTGGAGATTAGCTGTTTTTATGAAACCTGGCGTTAGTATTTTAATTAATTAGCATTTTTTAAAATACCCTCTCTTTAGAAAGTGAATTGTTAGGAACTCTATTCGCATTTCGTCTAGAAAATATGACTCTGTGCATGGGAGGTTAAATACACTATTCCAGTTTTTTATTGGTCGCTGCAAAGAATGAATATTGTTAATATTTATAAATACTAGAGAGCAATACCTAACATACATACATACCTGTAAGCTTAAATGTATCATACCTGGGAGTTTAGAAGATCCATTATTAAAGGTCGCGCAAAGTTCCGTGTTCTTCTCATTAAACACATGTAACCCGAAATTAATACCATATTTGGATAAAATGTTGCCCCTATCAATTTATATACACTTTTAAATAACTCTCTACGTACAATTTGTCATTTGTTGTATTCCCAAATGTCAATTTTATTATGTCAAATTTATTTCAGTATTCGGACAGCAAATGAACTTATTTCAAATATGGAAGAGAAAATTATTTCACTAATGTCAAATTATCACAAAAAAATTCTTTCACACAAAAATCGGACACGTCCTTAGTTCTTGTATTTTTGGAATAGGGTATTTTTCTTTGACGATTAACGTTGCAATTTTGATGAAATAAAGAACATTTTTTTTCTTGGTGTTGGATAATAAAAATTATAATAAATATAAATTAATGTTTCCTCTCGCTTCTACATTTATAATAGAACCAATTGTGTTTTGAAAACTTTGTTAATAAAAATTAAATACAATAATAAACAATAATATAAGATAAATATCTTCGGCAAAATAAATTAAACCAACAAAATCACTAATTTTTTGGAACAATCCAGTTTGTAAATCAATTAAAAATATTTAGTTCATTGACATTTTGATATAAAATACAGTCCACAATATCGAGATTACAAAAATCAAAGAAAGTTAGTGGTGAATCAGCACCAGCGTCGCCAAGGAGTATATTTTTGTTTGTAACGAATCCTCATTATTACGAGTAAGTTTAGAACCAGAGGAAAAACATTCATCCGTAATGAATGGGTGGGTGTTATTTTTCAAAGCTTTAGTAAATCTTGTTTAACCGCCAAAAGAAAAATGGAATAGGAAAGAGGGAACAACAAAGAAAATAATGATACAGGCAATGTTACCTACCCTAACTCAACATACATACTCTGAGTGCTTGAGTGCGACAAATAATCTCATACTGAAAAAAAAAAAAAATTCAACTACGAACAAGAAAATTTAACACCACAAGCGAACTCTGTGAAACCCATTTGAAATGATAACTTGAACTATAGGTAACTATACTTAAGCTTAATTTTATATATTGTAAAAAATTAGATTAAAGTAGAGTAAAATTAATTTACTATAATCGAACAGAAATCCATTTTTGTGTTTGTTAAAGATTAGTATTTTTAAATATAAAGAAAACTAACAAAAAAAAGTGATTTGATGGTTTTGAAGGTTGTTGAATTTTAGTAACTTTCCGTATAGTCATTCGATTTAGATAAAGGTTTATGAAAAAAATAAGTTTCCATAGCATATGAAATTTTCAATGTTCATCCAATAATATTAATTTAAAATCACAAACACCTTTAACAATGTCTTGAAGCAGTACAATATACAGAATAACCCAGTTACTGTAGATTTGATAATCCGAAATTTATTTTAAATTCGTAAGCATTTAAAAATCGCAGAACTCAATGTAATGCAAATATTAGGGCTCGTCACAAGCATTTTCATATTTGCGTATTTGGTAATTTCGTAAATTTGACGTCTCTCCTGATTGGTTTAAATTATTTCCCCTAATTAAGCAAGAAACGTCAAAAATAAACGCGCTCAGGCTATTTAGTTTTGTAATTTCTTCAGCGTATATGGTTATTGCTGGATTTAAATTTTTTTAAACTTACATCAAAATTAGCAATCTTGCCCATTTCGCTAAATTTGCATTCTTATTTATTTCTATTTATTAAGTAATCACAGAAGATCCATTATTCAAAAGCTAAAATATGTTAGACTAAACTGAGTGTTAAGGGAAAAACACTACCTAATTTACATGAAACTATCTTTAAAAGTATGAAAATAATTTAATTTTAATAAATAAATCTAAAGAAAAAAATCAAATGACAAAAGATCCAACCTAAAGATTACGAATTTTCTATTTATTTGCGTTTTTATTTTTGTACTTGATTTTCACAAAACAATTTATCGGCTTTGCTTGGCAGGAAGACATTTCAATTAAATTTTTGATTGAAATCATTTAATAAATATTTGTAATAATCACAACAAAAAACTTCATCCAAAATATATGAAAAATATTTCAACATTTAGCTTGTTTTTCAAATAAGCATAGGGAATTGGTCTAGTTTCAATCTATAATTTTAACTCATGCTGAAAAACATTCTTACGAAAATATTTACGCAAATAAGTAGCCTGTGAGCGTGTTTATTGTTGACGTTTCTTGCTTATTTAGGAGAAATAATTTGATCCAATCAGAAGAGACGTCAAATTTACGAAATTATGAAATACGCAAATACGAAAATGCTCGTAACGAGCCCTATTGTTATCCAGCTCTGTCTTTATATCATTTACGTTTCATTGGCTATTCGTTGTTTATGCACGGACACTCAAAAATTTTCCATTTCTAAACAAAGTATGCCCGTTCTATCAAACACTTTATGGTTTTATGTTTTTTTTTGTTTTTGATCAGGCAATTTCTAGTGCATTTCACCATTGGCTTTAATTAAGGTAAATGCTGCATTTATACACTTTATATTATGATTATAGTTTTTCACTGAATTATTGCACTATAGAATTTATAATTATTCGCTGAACAATTAATTTTACTTTAGTGATGATTCGTTTAAATTTTAAATAAAAATTATTGTGGCATAAGACATATAGTACATTTCATTTATTTGATTTTACCACACTGCAAACACAGAATTATTCCACCAATTGTTTATTTTTAAAAATTCAGATTATAAGTATTTTTCTTTTGTTTTATTTAATATTGTTGAAGCAGAATATCATCAGCAGCAATCTTCACCTAAAAAACAAACACAACATTAGAATTAAATATTCAGTATTATAAATTTATTTTTTTTTGAGAAACTTAGCTTATTTTTTATCGTTCTAATCACAACACAACACCACTGTTTATTATTATTTAAATTTTTTATTTGACAGAAGAATTATTGTCAAAATTGATTTATATAACAGTTTGCTCAATTTATAAAATTATCTTGTACACACATGAAAGCTCACGACAAACTTAGTTTAGCTACACAATAAGAGATGTCACTTATTATTTGATTAAATTTAAAGAAATAGTAATTAGTTAACATGTTTAAACAAAGATGTCAATATGTAAAAACCATCAAATTTTTGGCGGTTTTAATTAAGCTGAAAAATAAAAAGAAAATTCTTCCTATTCGAAGCGAGATTCCATCGAGATCACAACAAGCGAAAATAAAGATATCAAGTGTTGATAAATATTTAATAAAGATTTTGTTCAAACGGTTTACAATTTTATTTTATTAAATATTAAATACATCCGTAAATAAATTTACAATAAAATTGGAGTACGATAATCTGGCTGAATTATCAAGCAGCATCATCCTGAATTCACGAGGATTATCAACCTTCATAGCAACATTGGCGCCGAAACAGGGACAGAATATTGCATATTTGCGAAAATCAAGCGTCCTCACAATCAGTCGCAATATTTTTAGTCGTCCCAATCAAGCCACACCTTAAAATATCGGATAAAGGTGAAAGTTTCCAGAAAACACGTTGTAGCGGTCTGTAAGTATAACCGCATTAATTTATTCAGTGCAAGTTAACTGTGTAAGCGCGTTATTAAAATTAAAGCGCTAAGTGGTCGGTCCATACAGCAAAGCTCAAGCGTAACGCTAATCGTGCTCAAACCACGCGATATTTCGGTCGATCCATTTACCGTTGTCTTTAACACGGATTCAAGTGCGTTTAGTGAACCTAAAAATAAAATACAAATATTCACATTAATTTAAATAACAAAAAGTGCAAACAATCAAAATGGAGAGTCTCAAGAAGCAAAGAGCAGTAGTAAAGGGATCCATGACGAAATTGCTGACATTTGTAAAGGGCAACATGGACAATATAAGCATAGGTGATGTTTCGGTGAGACAAGAAAGAGCAGCCAAATTGTTAAGCGAGTTCCAAGCTATAGAACGTGAAATGTTCGATTTGGATAGCAAAGTAGAGTCAGATCTGTCCGAGTTCGAGGACAATTACTATACCGTTATCGCAAAGCTGAATGCTACCAGTCGTAAGAAAAGTCTTACCGAACAGCCAACAGGGGCACAACTGGACAACACCATGAACGCATCGCAGCACCATTCCATAGAAGCACGACTACCGAAACTCAACATTCCCATATTCGATGGCAATTATATGGAGTGGCAGTCCTTTGTTGACATTTATACGTCCACTATTCACGACCGAGGCAACTTAACAGGAGCGCAAAAGTTCCAGTACCTAAAGGGACTATTGAAAGGAGAACCAGCGGCACTCATCAGACATTTACCAGTAACGGATGCCAGTTACATTGAGGCATTTCAAAAGCTGATTCAAAGGTACGATCGAAAGCGGCACACGGTCAACGCATTTATCAAAGCGTACATGGAGCAGCAAAGCATCTCGCAGCCAAACTCGTCTAATATAAGAAAGTTTGCGGATACATTAGACGAATCAATCAGGGGGTTAAAAGCACTAGGTCCTGAGGCAGAGCGAAGAGACCCATGGTTGATATACGTAGCCCTAAACAAGCTGGATAATGAAACCAGATCTCTTTGGGCACAGGAGATGGCCGAAAACGATTTTCCCACATTAGAGGATCTACTTAAATTCCTTGGACGAAGAATTGACATGGTGGAGTCAATGAAGTGTTACTCTAAAAAAGGCGGTCCAGTTCATTCAATTACACGATCATGTGCAGTAGCTACATCGCCAGGAATTATGTGTCCAATATGTAACCAAGTCGGACATAGAATCTTCGAATGCAGTGTTTATGAAGCCATGACACCACAGCAGAAAACAGAAACCATTCAAAGGAGTAATAGGTGTTTTAATTGCTTAAATGGCAACCATCGAGTACGAGATTGCAGATCAAGGGCACGGTGTCAACGTTGCCATGCCAAACATCACACATCACTACATGCAGCGGATGAAAAGCGGTTCGAGAATGAGCAGCAACCGAATACGACCGTTCATAAGGCTGATCTATCACCAGCAGAAGAAGCAGAGGAATCAATCATACAATCACACAACACAGTCTATACAGCTGCACAAGGTATACTTCCGACTGCAATAATTAAAATCAAGGATGGCAGTGGTCAGTATCAAACTTATAGAGCATTACTGGATTCCGCTTCACAGACGTCTTTTATTTCGGAGGAGTGTATGCAAGGTTTACGACTTAAACGCACCAACGCAAGGGTCATGGTGAAGGGACTTGGCGAAGTGAGAATTGGCACAACACGAGGATCTACTGAGCTGGTCATTGCAGCGCAAAATAATTCGACAATATTAACAACTGTAACGATTGGCTAGCCTATTGGCCAAGAAATCGTTAACAAAACTTGTTTTGTTGAAGCTACCTGTGCACAGCATTTCCGGCTAAGAACTCACGGCGTGGGCGGGGTTTATACAGACTTCAACCAAAACTTAATTAGCTGTGCTTATAAAAAAAAAACTATTTCGTCATCTGGAATAAGTAGACCTTCACTCACTATAACGCTCAAATTAGCAAATCATCCCAATTTATACATTTGCACACATAAAAGTTTTAACCGAAAGTTTCACCATAAACAAAATGTACATCAATTAAAAAGAAATTGACTTGAGAAAAAAAAATGAAAAATTTGCAATTTAAGAAACAATAATAATAAGATAAAAATAATAACAAAAATATATAAAAATTTGGTTTACACCTACTGGTTGATTACATCAAATAAGTGCTTGTTCCGAACCTCTAACAATGCTGCTGGTGGATACGTCCCTGTGTAGATTAGAGTTGAACTCACTATCTCGTCAACTAAGTTGGCACCGCTACCGATGATGTCCGAATCGTTTATTATATTGGATATGCTGTACAGAATTTATACACTGTAATCAAGCACAATATCGACACAAAACAATAAGATGATGTTTTTTAAAAAGTCTATCAATTACAACTCTGCTTTGCAATACAACAGCGTTTAGACAGGTACAATCCAAAGGATGATATTTGTTCCCATCTAATCATTCACATTTACCACAAAATAATTTAAATGCACACTGTAGTTTAATTCATAACTTTTCAAGATTTTATTGTTTATCAATTTAAAATATTATCGTTTACAATGTTTTACAGTTGTACATAACATCCACAGAACAGTATTAATTGTTTTTTTTATAACATGATTAATCGTATGTTCGCATGTATGTACTTAATCAACCAACAAATTGGTCTTTTTTTGTTTCTTTTATTTTTATATAATTTCACAAATTAGATATTCATAATTTTATAATCATCCATTACCTTAAATTAACTATCTATTATATTTTGTTTATTTATGAAATTTTCACAACTCTTATTTATGCACTTCATTTATACAATTTTTTTAAAGCACAAGGAAAACTTTATACATTTGTGCACTTATTATTGAAAGTTTTTAAATTTTTAATCGAGCAAAAATTTATAAAAATTTTATGTTTTAAACAAAAGGTGAATACATTACTAAGTTGTTTTCTTCTCGAATTTTTGAAACTGACTGCCTCTCAGCCGCAAAAAAAAAATATCTTTTTTTTTTCATTTCCGAACATTTTCCCGCGTAACATAAAAACCATACCGTTTTATTAGTCAATAAAAGTTAACAACGTATTTGTGATCAATAATACCGGAAATAAAATCAGAGATGTAATCGACGACAAATGCGAGTCGTTACAGTCGTGGGGCCGCCTCACACCACTGAGATGTCTCAAGAAGGCCGGGCTATATTGAAATTTCATGAAATGGGCTGATTTAATGATAAATATCTTTTATATGATAGATTCCTAAGACGTCACCATTTAAATTCTTACACTCAAAAGCTACCTGCCCCACAGGTTTTGAGATAATTGCTGGAATAGACTTTGGAGCAAGCTTGGCATTGAAATTTTTGGATGCATTACTTTGGGTAAAGTTTTTTACAAATACGTGTTGTCCTGGTTCGAATTTTCGCACTCTACTGCGAAGATTATATGATTTAACATTTTTGGAATAAGCCTTTTGTAAATGTGATAAGACAGATTCTCGGGCCAAATTTAACCTAGTAGGTTTTGTAGTCATCAATATTTCATTGTCCCCATGACGAGTTAACAATTGACGTAAACCATAATCAGTACCATGGTTCCTTTTATGTTCGCCAAACACCAAGTAATGCGGTGAATAACCACATGAGGTATGTATCACATTTCGCAGCGCTGACGCGATTTCGTTTAAATGTATGTCCCATTCGCGCTGATCGGATTTAATATACGATCTAATGGCCGATAGAATACAACGATTCACACGTTCTGAAGTATTTGACTGCGGAGTATATTTGGGGGTAGTCATATGTTTTACTCCGTATTTAGACAATAACGTTTTAAATTGCACAGACGTGAACTGTTTGCCATTGTCCGTTAAAACAGTTTCCGGGACGGAAAAAAGATTGAATATGTGACCTTCAACAAATTCCACTAAACTGGCAGCATTTGCGTTTCTTAAAGCTTTTAGAAAGACGAATCGGGAATATTTGTCTAAGACTATTAATATATAAGAATTTCCACGTTTTGTACGGGGATACGGACCTAAAAAATCCAAATACAGCCACTGAAAAGGTTGATTTACTTCGGTTAAAGATCCCATTGGAGGTCGAGATACATAATTAATTGGTTTACATGTCTTACAAAGTTCACATTTTGATATGTAAGATTTAACATCTTTGGCCATATTAAACCAATAGAAATACCTTTGCAGTCTGTCTAATGTTTTCACAAACCCAAAGTGAGCAGATAAAGGAGGGGAATGGGCCTGTTCCAGTAATTTAGGAGTAAGAGATTGAGGTATGACCAGCTTCCACTGAGGTAAATCTGTTTCAAAATTATTAGTACTCGTATTAGATGACGGGCAAATGAGTAATTTGTTATTCTCAATACGAAGATTTGAATTAATATTTTTCATCTTTTGAAAATTAGTTAATTGACCAACATAATCTTGGTCGGTTGAGAATTCAGGAGCGTCCAAATTTATATGCAAAGGTAACTCTCTTTCCAAATAGTCTGATTTAGTTATTTCATCAACTTCCATCCGCGACAACGCATCCGGCACAATGTTTTGTGAACCTTTCCTATGATGAATTTCAAAATCATATCCCTGCAGTTTCAAGCTCCAGCGTGCCAATCGACCCGAGAGATCCTTTTGGGACATCAGCCACTGGAGACTTGAATGGTCGGTGATTACCACAAAGTGAAAACCTTCTATATATGCACGAAATTGTTTTATACTTAAAATAACCGCATAACATTCCAGCTCGGTCACAGAATAATTACGTTGAGCCTTATTCAGTTTTTTAGACATGAATGCTATAGGAAATTCTTCTTCGTCACTGCCTTTTTGGAACAATACGCTACCAACTCCAGTAGAGCTGGCGTCACATTGCACATAAAAAGTCTTAGTGAAATCAGGATTACGCAAGACAGGAGCCGATATTAAAGCAGTTTTTAAGGTATCAAACGCGCATTGAGCCTCTTTATTCCATACACATTTTTTCCCCTTTTTAAGTAAATCAGTAATAGGAGAACTGATCGAAGCATATTTATCGATGAACCGCCGATACCAACCAGTTATACCTAGAAATCTGCGGATCTGTTTCAGAGTTCGTGGAATAGGATAATTCTCAATAGCTGAAATCTTTTCAGGATCTACTTTCAAGCAACCATCACCAACAATATATCCCAGGTATTTAATTTGTTTTAACATAAATTTACTTTTTGTTATATTGATGGTGAGGTTAGCTTCTTTTAGCAATTTAGCTACTTCACGGAGCAATGAAAAGTGTTCTTCAACGTTCGCTGAGGTAATTAAGAGGTCGTCTAAATAAACGAAAATTCTATCCTGCAGGTGGAAAGGTATAACTTTGTGCATGAGTCTGCACATGCGCTGTGGCGCATTGCACAAGCCGAAAGGCATGACACGAAATTGGTACAACGGTCGACCCTGAACAGTAAATGCGGTATATTTCTTCGAGTTTTCATCCAAAGGGATTTGC
The DNA here is from genome assembly GCA_958295665.1 of Tipula vernalis. Taxonomy (NCBI): domain Eukaryota; kingdom Metazoa; phylum Arthropoda; class Insecta; order Diptera; family Tipulidae; genus Tipula; species Tipula vernalis. The sequence continues at coordinate 244,127,354 of OY282558.1, read as the reverse complement.
CAGAAGGCATCTTTTAAATCAAGACTGGTGATAAACCTAGTCTGATCGAGTCTTCCCAATAAACCGTTGATGAGGGGCAGGGGATATGCATCTTTTACTGTGACCGTGTTCAATTTTCGTGCATCCAGACAGAGTCGCACTTTACCATTAGGTTTTACATTTAGAGTGATGGGAGAACTCCAGCTGCTGTTACTCTCCTCGATAACTCCAAGAGAAATCATTCGATCTAATTCCTTATTGATTATAGCTTGTTTGACCGGAGAGACAGCATAGTATCGTTGTTTTATCGGATCAGCGGACCCAACGTCGATAGAATGTGTGGTGTATGAGGTTTTTCCTAACCCAATTTTATCGAATTATGGAAAACTAGAAATAATTTCGTCTAATTCACGACGATGTTTATCAGAAAGTTCATGTTTATGTGGATCTTCTAGTGGTGAGACTGGCTGATACAAATCATTAATGATAGCGGGGACAATTCCAAATTCTCGCCAAAAATCAATGCCCAAGTACAAATTTTGCTGTAAATCCGGGGCAACATGTAACCGAATTGTTCGCGTTTTGTTTAAGTAGGTGATAGGAATATTGATGTGACCTAAAATTGAATTTTTCTGACCGTTGGCTGTCAACACATATGTTGGTAGATGATGAAATTTATAATTTACAGAGTTTAGGAAATCATGACAACCGGAACCCAATACACTTATGTTAGCCCCACTGTCCAATAATCCCTGCATAATATGTCCTCCAACACACACTTCCGCGTAAGGTCTTCCATCCGACTTATCTGATATCACGGTTGCTAAACATTTAGATTTAAGAATACGCCGTTGAAGCCAGTATCGAGAATTACGAGAGTAAGATCCTAGACGGGAGAATGACGATCGACGGACTGAGATAATCTTGTCTGCTAAATTAGAATGATGTTTTGAATGAATATGGGTTTTTATTTCTTCGTTCCCGTGTCGGGATGACTGATTTGATTTGAGTGCTGTAGTCTGGGTGGAACAGTTGTTGGGAAATGTGTTCGCCCAGCCGTCCGCATTTCCGTCCCTAAGTTTCCCGATTTCATAGGATTGCATTGCGTACAATTTGGTTTAATCACATTATCCCTTCCACAACCATAACAAAATAAATGGGTTGGAAGGATTGTACAATTTTTATAAAGATGACCTATATCGTGACAGTTCCAGCAGATACATAAGTGGTCGTGCGAATCTAAAGGTTTTGCTTTAGGAGGAATAACGGTGCCTACGGATTTATTTTGATTTTGACTTCTAGAATTAGAATTGTCTCGGGAGACCCTTCTGTCTTTCCTAAAACCATCAAATGCTTCAAGGTTATGATCATCTTCTTGCAAAGCGGAGGAATTGAACTGAGGGAGCGTAGGAGCTAATTCATGTATTGATTTGCGGTAGCCTTGCAGAAAATTTTCGGGACAATACCCGTTTCTCGACCATATTTGTTCCCAACTAACACACATAGAAACGAGCTGATCTATAGAATTAGCTTTTTTATCTGCCATTTGTAACTGAAATTGAAGACCGGGGCGCATATTTTTCTTTAGGTAACGCAACAACTCATCTTCCTTGATTATAGTTGGTGAATTCATGGCAATTTTTAGTAGAGCGCTGTAAAAATCATAAAAAGATTCTTTTGGCAGCCGTTGTTTTCGATTGTCTAATTCCTGAAGAATATCTTCTTCCGACAAATGTCGTTGAAATCTTCTAATCAACTCCGCACGTAATTGTGCCCAAGACACTAATCCATTCCGTTCGAGGAAGAGCCAGTACCACTCTAATGCTTCCCCTTTTAGAATAGTACCCAATTCCTCGACTAAATGAACCTGTGAAACACCATAACGAAGGGCCGAGCGTTCGACTCGATATAGAAAACGTTCTATATCGGTTTTTTCGGAAGATAAACCATCGAAACTTAAATTCCATTTGTACAACATCTTAGAGGGGGAGCTAGAATGTTTAAAATCATCAGACATAACTGGAGCAATTTGTGACCATAGGTTGGCTTTGGGAACTGCTGATTCGGGATTTTGATTGATTTCTTTATGACTATGACCATGACACAAGTTAGATACTGGAATTTCCTGCTCGTTTCGATTATCGGTTTGAGGTGCTTGCTCTAATACAGTTGCTGTATGTAAATTTGGATCTAGGTACGGATTGCCAAAGGTTTTTATTCGTTCGGTAATGGTTTGTTTCAAGCCATTAACCTTATTTGATTCAACGTTCCGTACACTCGAAGGGTTAATTATCGTATTCCTATTTAAAGGAACTGTATGACTGTGATCTTTCGAAGATGAAGGTTTAATAGAACTTCCAACTTGACCTGCATGGGACCCAGATGAGTGGATATGAATTTCAGAAGATGTTCCATCTTGTTTTTTGGATTCTTCTTCGAGAGATGAATCGTATTCGGAATCAAAATTATCTTCTGTTGGACCTTCTATAGTAAGCTCTGATAAAGTTTTATTCAGCACTGACTCGTCCGCGTCTTTAAAGTTGACTTGCCACTTTGTCAGGTAATTTGTCAATGAATCAATAATTTCTAGTAATTCTGACACCTGATCTTTAACAGAACGTGAGTGGGCTATTCTTTTAAATCTACCTTCTACGTGTAAGAGCCTTGATTTAATTTTTATGTAGTTATCTTTATTTGTATCACTCCCATTTTCTTGTATCATGGCTTTAATACTTTGAAGTTTCGCCTGACATTTTATTACTTCCCGTTTGGGATTCTTACGAGCTGCTTGATGGGCACGATTGGGAATTAAAACGGGCGTAATAAGTTCAGCAGTTAATTGTGTTTTGACTTGATTATACATATCTACTGGCGTTCCCGTAATATTTCGAGTCTCACACTCTATTAGGAATTCATCGTGTGATAATTGGTCGATATCCATTTTAAATTAAATTTTTAAGGATAGTATACGGTCGATTCAAGTTATAAATTTCAATTAATTTTTAAGTAATATATGTATAACAATTTTAGGAATTCAATAATAGGAAAAATTATGCACGTCAAATGTGAATATAACGAAAAAATTAAATAGGTATAAATATTAATAATCAAAAATAGTAATAAAAAAAATAAATAAATTCGAGAAGAAAACCCTGTCGCAATAAACTCCAACCAAAGTTTAATTATTCAAAAAGTCGTGAGCGAAGGTCTGACAAAATCCAGTGACGTAACAGTTAAATAAAATTTTTAATGATGATGTAACAAATTAAATTGCTGTATGAAACATAAAAATCTATAAGTTCAAATGCTTTTATAAACAGATGTAGGTACTTAGATTATTTCAAAGCAAAACCAAAACACAGCTTTTCTTCTTCACTTTACCACCTAACATAATAAATCACATTTAGCTGTGCTAAATAACAATTAAGGAATATTTACGCGAATAGCAAAACGGGGAAAAACTGCATTCAAAATGTTACCAATATAATAAACACATGACTACCATTACATATATACCAACATACCTTTTCAAAACTTCACAAGTGAAGGAAATAAGTACGCGCATGTAATTGTAAATCAAAATATATCCATACATGATTATTTCGAACATTGTAATCAAAAGACCTAAGGCCGAATATCAATGCGATCATGTATTGATATAATACTGAAACAAAATCAACAGTTAGCACAAGAACGGAAAAGAAATTTTTTTTTTTTTTTTTTTTTTTTTAAATACAAAAGTTAAATAGAAAAACTGTTGATTAAATAGTTAAAGTAACTGAAGGTTACCATAACGGAAATATTGAAAGCCGTAATTTAATTTGGGCGCCAATTATTGTAACGATTGGCTAGCCTATTGGCCAAGAAATCGTTAACAAAACTTGTTTTGTTGAAGCTACCTGTGCACAGCATTTCCGGCTAAGAACTCACGGCGTGGGCGGGGTTTATACAGACTTCAACCAAAACTTAATTAGCTGTGCTTATAAAAAAAAAACTATTTCGTCATCTGGAATAAGTAGACCTTCACTCACTATAACGCTCAAATTAGCAAATCATCCCAATTTATACATTTGCACACATAAAAGTTTTAACCGAAAGTTTCACCATAAACAAAATGTACATCAATTAAAAAGAAATTGACTTGAGAAAAAAAAATGAAAAATTTGCAATTTAAGAAACAATAATAATAAGATAAAAATAATAACAAAAATATATAAAAATTTGGTTTACACCTACTGGTTGATTACATCAAATAAGTGCTTGTTCCGAACCTCTAACAATGCTGCTGGTGGATACGTCCCTGTGTAGATTAGAGTTGAACTCACTATCTCGTCAACTAAGTTGGCACCGCTACCGATGATGTCCGAATCGTTTATTATATTGGATATGCTGTACAGAATTTATACACTGTAATCAAGCACAATATCGACACAAAACAATAAGATGATGTTTTTTAAAAAGTCTATCAATTACAACTCTGCTTTGCAATACAACAGCGTTTAGACAGGTACAATCCAAAGGATGATATTTGTTCCCATCTAATCATTCACATTTACCACAAAATAATTTAAATGCACACTGTAGTTTAATTCATAACTTTTCAAGATTTTATTGTTTATCAATTTAAAATATTATCGTTTACAATGTTTTACAGTTGTACATAACATCCACAGAACAGTATTAATTGTTTTTTTTTATAACATGATTAATCGTATGTTCGCATGTATGTACTTAATCAACCAACAAATTGGTCTTTTTTTGTTTCTTTTATTTTTATATAATTTCACAAATTAGATATTCATAATTTTATAATCATCCATTACCTTAAATTAACTATCTATTATATTTTGTTTATTTATGAAATTTTCACAACTCTTATTTATGCACTTCATTTATACAATTTTTTTAAAGCACAAGGAAAACTTTATACATTTGTGCACTTATTATTGAAAGTTTTTAAATTTTTAATCGAGCAAAAATTTATAAAAATTTTATGTTTTAAACAAAAGGTGAATACATTACTAAGTTGTTTTCTTCTCGAATTTTTGAAACTGACTGCCTCTCAGCCGCAAAAAAAAAAAATATCTTTTTTTTTTCATTTCCGAACATTTTCCCGCGTAACATAAAAACCATACCGTTTTATTAGTCAATAAAAGTTAACAACGTATTTGTGATCAATAATACCGGAAATAAAATCAGAGATGTAATCGACGACAAATGCGAGTCGTTACACAACACAGGCGTTCATAGTTCCTAAGGTGTCCGGTGTGCACAACGAATTTAAGCTGTCGGAGCAAGACGTTCAAACTTTAAGTGGATTAATATTAGCAGATCCAGCATTCAATAAGCGTGGTCGCATTGACGTACTATTAGGAGTCGACATTTTCTTTAAAGCCTTGCTATCTGAGCAGCACGCATTATCAAGTGGGCTGACAGCTGTTCGTACAATCTTTGGCTGGGTAGTTGCTGGGCGAAGCACGGATCAAGCGCATATCGGAACAGCTGAAAACTTTAACATTTTATTGGATATCGATAAGTCTCTCCGCAGGTTCTGGGAGGTAGAAGAGTTGCCGAAAAGTATAACGAGATCGCCCGAAGAACAGAAATGCGAAGAGCTGTTTCAAACAACGACCAGACAAGCCGCAAACAACAAATTTGTTGTTAAATTGCCATTCAAGCAGCCTGGTACAATGCTGGGAACCTCATACAATGCCGCACTCAACCGCTTGAAATCAATGGAGAGAAGGTTCGATCGTGATGAAGACTTTGGGAAGTTATATCGAGCATTTATGACGGAGTACGAAGAGTTAGGACACATGCAGCGGGTAGAAGGAAATGGCAAAGCAAACAAATATTATCTTCCGCACCACGGGGTACTAAAGGCCAGCAGCACAACCACGAAGCTCCGAGTTGTCTTCGATGCTTCTACCAAATCGTCAACCGGGATATCATTGAATGATATTTTATTAGTTGGACCAACTGTGCAGCCACCACTAATCAATATTCTATTGAAATTTCGGCAACATGAGTTCGTCATATGCGGAGACGTGGAGAAAATGTATAGACAGGTCTGGGTGAGCGAGGAGGATCAAGTATATCAAAACATTTTATGGAGAAATAACTCAAACGAACAACCAAACACATACCAGTTGAAAACATTAACGTATGGCACCGCATCAGCAGCATTCTTGGCAACCCGTAGTCTTAAAGAAGTGGGTATGAAGCTACAAGCGAATCAACCAGAAGCAGCACAAGCCATACAACAAGACATGTATGTGGACGATCTGATGACGGGGTCGAATTCAAGGATACAAGCTGAAACATTGATAACGCAAGTAATAACTGCATTAAAGGACAATGGATTTAAGCTGCGCAAATTGATGACCAATGATGAAGAGATTAGGGCATTTATTCAAGGTACAAGTGGGGATATCATGTGTTATATAATGAATGATCTATACTGGTGGTAGGGTTGAATTAATAAAGATAGGTTTTTAGGACATATAAAAATAGATATGCATATTACATGGCAGTGACAGTCGACAAGTAAAAGCGAATGAATAAAGAGCTAATTGCTAAATAAATAAAAAGTAAATAAAAACGTGTTTAATTAAAAGAAACAGAAGACGCAATAAAGGAAGATATAACATGGCGCAGCCTATGGAAAAAAAAATAATTATAATATAAAAAGACTAAGAAAATTAAATTAGAAATACTAAAATAAAATTTCGGTGTAAAAAAAAAAAAAAAAAAAGTGAGAGTACACGTGTACAAAAAAGAGGTATTCAGACATATTGGAAAACAAAATGGCGGGTGCATTTAAATCGAGTATACCACCGCAGCTAATTATAGGAACAAATGCCGCAGAATGTTGGAAGGTTTTTCGACAACGAGTTGAAATTCATTTAAAAGCGACAAAATCAAATAACGAAGATGATGAAATTAAAATAGCTATATTACTAGATATAGGTGGTGAGCAAGCGATATCAATTTTCAACACGTTGAAATTCGATAAAATTAAAGTTAAAGTGGGTGACGAAGAAGTGGAAAAAGATGAATCGGAAATATTTGAAAAAGTATTGGAAAAATTTGAGCTATATTTCAATCCGCGGAGAAATATTGTATACGAACGATATAAATTCTTACAACGAGGGCAACATGAAAACGAAGCTTTTGATGCGTTTTTGGCAGACATACTAAAATTGGTAAAAAGTTGCGAATATATGGACGAGCAAAATCAATTACGGGATCGGATTGTACTTGGTGTACAAAATAAAAGGCTACAAGCGGAATTATTAGACAAGGATCAGCTGACATTTGAGAAAGCAGTGGATAGGTGCCGAACGTTTGAAGTGAACCAAAAGCAGACCAATGAGGTACAGAGTAGTAACAATGGGAGACAGATTGATGCAATACAGAGGCAGCAAACACATATGGAAGTAAGACAAAATTCAAATGATAGTACAAATAATTTTAAAAAATTTGGTGGTAATTATCAGAATTATAATCAAAGAAATAATAATTTCAACAGTAAAAATAAGTTAGAAAAAAATTATAATAAGGTTAGTTATAATAATCGTAGAGATAGTTATAATTTGTGTAGTAAATGTAATCGATGTCATACTAGGAATAAGTGCCCAGCATACAGTGTCAAATGTCACAATTGTAACAAAGTAGGCCATTTCGCTCAGTGTTGTTTTAAGAAAAAGTGTGATAACGTAGGCATAAATGAAAATTCTAAAGAGCAAATGGATAGGGAAACACATTATTTATTACAAATTGAAACGAAAAATTCGAAGGAATGGATAGAATATATTGAGATAGAAGATTGTTCGGTACAATGTAAAATTGATACAGGAGCCGACATTAATATTTTGCCAATCAAAGTGTTTGAAGAAATCAATCGTAAGTCAAAATTACAATTAGAAAGAACCGATATTATTTTAGAATGTTTTGGTGGTTTTAAGGTCAAACCAATTGGTAAAGTGAATTTGATCATTAATTGTAAAGGACAAGTGGTTATGCAAATTTTTATTATAGTACCAAATGAGGGAGCTCGTTCAATTGTAGGGTTGACCACAGCAAAGTTGTTAGGTTTAGTCAAAATAAAAACGGTAAATGTTATTGAGCAGGATAGTAAAGGCAAGTTTATAGAACAAAATCGGGATGTATTTACAGGATTAGGGTGTATGCCAGGTGAATGTAGTATAAAGATAAAACCAAATGCCATACCTGTAAAAAAGCCAGCACGCAGAATCCCTATTAAGATAACTGAGGAATTCGAGAAAGCGTTAGCAAAATTAGAATCACAAGATATTATTTCTAAAGTGAATCAGCCGGTGGAATGGATAAATAATTTAGTGATTATAGAAAAGAAGAATAAGAAATTAAGAATATGTTTGGATCCCCAGGAATTAAATAGAGTAATAGTGATTGAAGAGTATCCAATTCCCTCTCTGGAAGAATTTACGATGAAATTAGATGGGAAAAAGTGGTTTACAACATTAGATATGGAACAAGGGTTTTATCAAGTTAAATTAAGTAAAGAATCTAGTTTCTTGTGTAGTTTTAGTACAATTTTTGGTGTGTACAAATTTAATCGTCTTCCATTCGGGTTATCAATGTCTCCACAATATTTCCAAAAACTTAATATGCAAAATTTTGGGGATATACCAGGCGTCTTTGTATATATTGACGATATTAGTATAGTTGCTGAAACAGAAGAAGAGCATGATAGGATATTGGAAAGGGTTATGGGAAGAGCTCGTGAGTTAAACATTAGATTTAACAAAGAAAAAATTCAATATAAAGCGGAAAAAATTAAATATTTAGGTCATATATTTTCAAAAGATGGGGTATCTCTCGATCCGGAACGTATAATAGCGATTGAAAAAATTGATATTCCAAAGGATCATAAAAAATTACAATCGATATTAGGAATGATTAATTATTTGAGATCGTTTATTCCGAATTTAGCAGAATATACTACCAGTTTAAGGGAATTATTGAAGAAGAAGAATGAATTTAGATGGAATGAATCATTATCGTGTGATTTAGAAAACATAAAAAAGTTGATAAAGTCAAGTCCAGTATTAGGGATATTTGATAAGACAAAACCGGTAGTAGTACAGACGGATGCGTCAAAGAACGGGTTAGGTGCAGTATTACTGCAGGAGGGTAGACCAATTTCGTATGCGTCTCGATGTCTTTCAACGGCGGAACAAAATTACGCTCAAATTGAAAAAGAATTATTAGCCATCGTGTTTGGGTGCAAAAAGTTTCATAATTATATTTATGGGTATGAATTTAGTGTAAACACGGATCATCAACCGTTGGTAAGTTTGTTTAAAAAACCTATCACAGTATCACACGGGTCCAGAATACAAAGAATGCGTTTGAAATTAATAATGTATAAAATTAGTTTGTCATTTGTGCCAGGGAAAAGGTTAATAATTGCTGATTTGTTGTCTCGATCGAATCCTAAAGTAGAGGATTGTGAAATTGAGCAAGAAGATCTTTCGGAAATTATACACACGATTAACGTGAGCAAAGAAAAAGAAACACTATTTGTTAAGGAAACAAACAAAGACCCAGTATTGAATAAAGTTAAGGAGTTTATTATTTCTGGATGGCCAAAGAATCAGGATAGGATTGATGATATGGTTAGGGTGTATTCGAAAGTCAAAAATGAGTTATATATAGACAATGAAATAATTTTTTATAATGATCGTATAGTAGTACCTAAGTCGTTAAGGAAAGAGATGTTGAATTCACTACATGAAGGGCATGTAGCTGCTGATATAAATCAGGATATAACGAATATGGTATTATCGTGTCAATTATGTGAAAGGTATAGGGGAGCAAATATAAGAGAACCATTGAAGTCGCATGAAGTTCCAATAAGACCATTCGAATGTGTAGGTTGTGATATAGGAGAATTAGGTAATTTGACATTTTTAGTAATTATTGATTATTTTAGTAAGTGGATGGATATTGTCATGTTAAACAGTAAAACGGCAGTTGCAGTAATAGAAGCATTAAAAACAAATTTTAGTACACATGGTATTCCAAAAAAGTTGATATGTGATAATATGCCATTTTTAAGCTATGAATTCAAGAGGTTCTCTAATGATTGGAATTTTGAATTAGTTACGTCCTCTCCGGGGTACCCACAATTAAATGGCATGTCCGAACAGGCAATACAAATAGCAAAAAATATGATCCGGAAAAGTAGTGATTGGAAAGCATCGTTACTTGAATACAGAAACACGACAATGACAGACGTAGGGTTATCACCTGCTGAAATATTAATGGGTAGAAGACTTAGAAGTAGAATTCCAGTGAAAGACAAGTTATTAGATACAAATAGACAACGATTCGTACGAAACAAATTAGTAGAGAGAAATGGTAAATCACAGTACTATTATAACAGGCATGTTAGAGATAGGAAGGAATTTCAAGTCGGGGATAAAATAGTATACAGAGATGGAAAGAAATGGAATAAAGCAATAATAATTGAAAAGCATAAAGCACCACGTTCATATTTGATAAAGAATTTGTTTGGCAGGATATTAAGAAGAACCTCATTTCATTTAAGAAAATCATATGATAATAATAATAATAATAAGCAATCAAATTTTGAATACAGAACATCAAATGATGAAGATCAAAATATTCTTTCTATTCCAAGTAGAAATTCAGACAATTTAATAGGTGGTAATGAAAATGTAAATGATATAGATAATAATGTAAATATAATTAATAACACTAATATTATAAATGAAGATATTGGTAATAGAAATGAGATCGAAGTAAATAACACTCCTTCACTTAGAAGAACAGTGCGAGTAAGAAATGAACCTTTTAAATTTAAGGATTATATTAAATACTAAATTAAAATTAAATTAAATAAAAAGGGGAGGTGTTATATAATGAATGATCTATACTGGTGGTAGGGTTGAATTAATAAAGATAGGTCTTTAGGACATATAAAAATAGATATGCATATTACATGGCAGTGACAGTCGACAAGTAAAAGCGAATGAATAAAGAGTTAATTGCTAAATAAATAAAAAGTAAATAAAAACGTGTTTAATTAAAAGAAACAGAAGACGCAATAAAGGAAGATATAACAATGGACATTGGAGAGCATTCACAGTCGCCAAAGGTATTAGGGCTGCAATGGGATCCTTGTGGAGACTCATTCAAGTTTACAACCGAACTACCTGATCGAACAGCGTATACCAAGCGAACATTACTATCGGATGCTAGCCGAATCTTCGACCCGCTTGGCTGGTTGGCACCGATTGTAATACGCATGAAAATTTCACTTCAAGCAGTGTGGATGCATGATTTGAGCTGGGACGAAGATCTTTCAACGAACTTATCGGAAATGTGGATAAAAATCAAAGAAGATTTACGTGAAATTCCAGCAATTCGAATTCCAAGATGGGTGCATACTAGCAACGAAATAAGTTTAATTGGATTTAGCGACGCAAGCGAACATGCTTATGCCGCCGTTATATATGCAGTAGTGAAAACAAAGGATGGCCTGCAATCCAATATAATCGCTGCGAAATCTCGAGTTGCATCGGTCAAGCAAATTAGTATTCCACGGCTCGAATTGATGGGTGCATTGTTATTGGCCAATCTAATGAAGTTGGTGGAATCGGCGTTAACTATCAAGATAACAACAATTCTGCTATTCACCGACTCAAAAATAGTGTTGGATTGGCTGTCGGCGCATCCCAGGCGCTGGACAACTTTTGTAGCCAATAGAACGAGCGACATCATTCAAAAATACAAGCGAGAAAATTGGGGGCACGTCGGATCTAAGGACAACCCGGCTGATATCGCTTCTCGAGGCATAAATACGAAAGATTTGGTAAATTGTAGTCTGTGGTGGCATGGGCCACATTGGCTGATTGATGCTCAAAGAACCAAGATGATTCATACAAAAAACTTGTCAGAACAGAGTGCGACAATAGAGGAACTACGTCCTGCAAAAATTCAATCATATGCCGTATCAACAACCAGTTTTTTTGATGAATTTACTAATAGATACTCAAGTTTCCATAAGATGACCAAGGTAGTAGCATTAATGAGGCGGTTCATCAACTACTGTAAGAAGCAAAATTCAAGCGACACCAATCGAGAGGAGATGATGGCTGCGGAGTTGATATTAATTAAATACATACAACAAACCGAGTTTCAAGCAGAAATAGATGCATTGCAAGAGAAAAAGAGTTTGCCGAGGCGCACGAAGCTTATCAGTCTGAATCCATTTTTGGATGACGCAGGAGTACTACGGGTAGGAGGCCGGATACAAAAATCAGTCGCATCGTTTAATGTGAAGCATCCTATTATCCTACCGACGAGTCATAACGCAGTAAAATGCATTGTACGAGATATGCATAACCTACATAATCATCCGGGGGTAAGCCTTCTTACAAGCATTACAAGGCGACGGTTCTGGATAATAAGAGGCAAAGTGATTTCCAGAACAATTGTGCACAAGTGCATCAAGTGCATAAAACAAAACCCAACAATGGGAAAGCAGCTGATGGCGAATTTACCAGCAGATAGGGTATAATATTCACACCCATTTCACAAAGTCGGAGTAGATTACTGTGGACCGTTCAAAGTGCATCCCGTAAGACGCAGAGGTCAAATTCCTCATAAAATGTACGTTTGTATATTCGTATGCCTAAGCACAAAGGCAGTGCACATCGAGACAGTAGGAAACTTACCCACTGAAAGTTTCCTGGGAGCTTTATCAAGGTTTATATCAAGAAGAGGCAATTGTCACACAGTCTACAGTGACAATGGCACTAATTTTGTAGGTGCCAACAATCAATTGCGAGAATTATTTAAATTCCTAAAAACAAAGTCATCAGACATAGCCGCAGCGCTGCTACAGCATAAAATAGATTGAAAATTCATTCCACCAGGAGCGCCCCATATGGGTGGTATATGGGAGGCGGCAGTAAAACAGGCGAAAATACAACTAACGAGGGTGGTTGGAGAAACCATACTCACCATGGAAGAATTCGGCACATTGATGACAAAAATAGAGGCCATCATGAATTCGAGGCCAATGGCAGCCAATGAAGCAGAAGACATCGACTGCATTACGCCAGCGCATTTTTTAATCGGGCGCACTTTCACCGACATCACAGATGATTCACAGTCATTAAACATTTCACCATCGACCAGATGGGGTATGGTTAAACATATGCAACAGCACTTTTGGAAACGGTGGCATATGGATTATCTCACTATCCTACAAAAAAGAAATAAGTGGACAAGTGAGTCTAAAAATCCAGCGGCAGGAGATATAGTATTAATCGCTGAATCAAACTTACCATCTACATGTTGGGCATTGGCTAGAGTAGTTGAAACACATCCTGCAAATGATGGCAAGGTTCGGATAGTATCCATCCGAGTAGCAAACACCGACAAAATTATCCAGCGACCCATCCATAAATTGTGTAAGCTGCCCACCACATACAATGAATCAGATGATTCAGGCCGGCGGAATGTTGAAGCAGAATATCATCAGCAGCAATCTTCACCTAAAAAACAAACACAACATTAGAATTAAATATTCAGTATTATAAATTTATTTTTTTTTGAGAAACTTAGCTTATTTTTTATCGTTCTAATCACAACACAACACCACTGTTTATTATTATTTAAATTTTTTATTTGACAGAAGAATTATTGTCAAAATTGATTTATATAACAGTTTGCTCAATTTATAAAATTATCTTGTACACACATGAAAGCTCACGACAAACTTAGTTTAGCTACACAATAAGAGATGTCACTTATTATTTGATTAAATTTAAAGAAATAGTAATTAGTTAACATGTTTAAACAAAGATGTCAATATGTAAAAACCATCAAATTTTTGGCGGTTTTAATTAAGCTGAAAAATAAAAAGAAAATTCTTCCTTTTCGAAACGAGATTCCATCGAGATCACAACAAGCGAAAATAAAGATATCAAGTGTTGATAAATATTTAATAAAGATTTTGTTCAAACGGTTTACAATTTTATTTTATTAAATATTAAATACATCCGTAAATAAATTTACAATAAAATTGGAGTACGATAATCTGGCTGAATTATCAAGCAGCATCATCCTGAATTCACGAGGATTATCAACCTTCATAGTAACAAATATTAATTGTAGTTTATCAATTTAACTACGAATTATTTTGATTTTTGTTAATATTAATTTATATATAGTTTAGGAATTTAATTAAGAATTACTATGCCCACTATAATATTAATTTTCCACTTTTAACAATATTATTCTTAGAATTTAATTTTAGTTATTTATCGCTTAACTTTCTAATATTTTAATATTAGAATGATATGATATAGAAAATAATAAAAATGGTTTGGCAATAATAAATTAATTTCTGCTTCTTTTATGCAATACTATATATTATTTTCGATCAGATAAAGAATAAAAACTCGACACCCCGCATGGCACAAATTTTCCCTTTTTATAAACCTCCACAGCCGGTTATTGTTAAATTTTCTCGGTCTTTCCCGTTTACTTTTAAATATCTGTTTTATTGACTTCGTACCAAACCAGAATTAAATTATATTTGTCTCATTCCTCGATCAATCGAGAAACAATTTCATTCATTCATTAACAATTGAAAATTATTATTTTAGCCACGAAAATTTGTACAGAAAATGAATTTCAGAGATCCAAACAGAAACTACAAAAAACCTCCAGATTGCGTCCACCACGCCTTAAAATGAAGATTCGAGACCGAATCCAGGACAACCACAAATGTACGCCCTTCTTTTAACATTTGTAATTTTTAAAAACACAGCACGATATCACCTCAATTTAACTCCGGCTTCACAGCCAAAAACCCCGTCTACACCTTCGACGTTCGGAACCCGAACGTCGAAGGTGTACACGGCAACAATAAACCAATAAACAATAAATTGTTAAATTAATAATAAATTAATTTTTAAGGAAAATTTCAAAAATTAAAAACACAACCGTTTGACTCGAAAGTTGTAGTCAACCTTATTAAATTTTTGTTAACTGCCAATGACAACAAAAGGAAGCTTGGCAAATTCCTTTTCCAGGACTTTTCAAAAATGGTTTTCTCCATTTTTTTAATGCGCCGTAGTGCCATACGCCTTACTGAAATATGTGATACTGCAACGTGCCGTATTGTGCAATTTCAGTTTCGGTCCGGCTTAAGAAAAAAATTCTCAGTCTCCTTATCAGAATGTAGCAACTCAATTGCTAATTACATATGTATCACGCTGATTTGTATCACATGGATACGGCATATACAAAAAACTATGGTATGAAAAACAAAACTAAAAAATCGTTCTTAGTGTGAGCCAGAGAAAGTAAAAATATATCTTCCTTGTATAGAATTTCGAATTTTCGGAAATCAAAATCAAAAAAATGTGGGTGAGTAAAAACACGAAATGAAATCGATATGTATTTAGTTATATCCGCAACCACTTAAAACAATGGAACACGGGCAAGATAAGATGCGTGATAGCCAATTAAGCCATCACAACAAAATCATCAGTTTGTTCATCATTGTTTATTCGAAACGGAAATAGTTGGATAAACAAAATAACTATAACTCTTAAAATCAATTAATATAAAGGTTTATATCATATTAGCACACATAACAAATAATAAGTAACCAGCACAAATTATTAATATAATTAAATCTTGCTTTATTGTATATATGTATATAAAGGCTGTTGTTTTAATCCGTGCTAGCGTAATATTATATAAAGCATTCGCTCGCTAGAAGGAAGGTCCACTGTTTTTTTAAAAATTGTACGTTAAAATCATATTGTGTTTAAAATAAATTTCGTTGTTTTGTTATTAACCGGTAGCGTTCTCATCGCATAAATAAATAAGTTTTAAAAAAGCCTAAACCTAACCAAGATGACCGATTGGCGCTAACTATTAAATGATCGATTTTATAATCAACATTTTTTCATTTGTTTTCATTATTTCAATTATAAGTCTGGTTAAATGGAAATGTAACATAACCAAAGAGGAATTTCGCACAACATATAAAAACTGAAAATCATCCCTGAATTCAATAAAAATGTAACCATTTTTACACCGAATCAAAAAAGGACCGAAATTAGACAGGTTAGAAGAGCTGGAAATATATACAAAAACAACAACAATTTACGTAATGATAAAATCAACATCAAAACCAATAAAATTTACGACTGCTCCATAACTTAAAAACAAAGGAGGTACCAAACAACAGCGCATATCAACAGTATTTGAACAGCTACAAAACAAATTATATAATAGTAGTAAAAAAGAAACCAAAGAAGATATTATTCTCGAAATCGATATTTCTAAAACAGTTAAAAAAACAATATAAAATAAAAAGATTTTCGTTTAAATATATAAAGTGACAAAAGAACACAAAAATTAAAGTGGAAATCGGCTTGTAAAATCTGGTGAAATATGGATAGATGTTTTAAACTCAATTGCTTTTGTTATGTGTGTGAAAAATTTCAAATTATGACCAATTGCCGCCAAATAAGTGATAAACCCGCTAATTTATATCGACTATACTTTTCACAAAATGTTATTAGTGGTGTAAATTGGACGCCGTCTATTGTTTGTTCAGAAAGCATTTTCCATTTGCTTAGATCGCAGCGGCAATCCATTTTTTTGTCAAAGGATCTAAAACAACTGAACATTTTAGCTCCAGGGGTGGGAAAGGGGGCTTAAGTAATTGGTCTACAAATAGTCCAAATGTCATCCTCACCTGCACGTGGTGCACCCTGCTAGATAACTAACGAGGCTCTGGCGACCGAGACACGGCGGTATAACTGACTATCGAGAATTTAGTAAATGATCTTCTCAAACCAGACCCACTACCAACTCGTACTGGTCAGAGTGGTAGATGCTTTATGACCAGTAAAATAAACAATGAGTACAACAGATTCAGGAAATTGTACCCCAGGTGGTAACCCAGCTAATCAGCTGGCAAATCCACCCTCTAACGAGGCTGGCTCAAAGGATTCTGGGGTGAGCCAATCATTGTTTAACAGCCCTTTTGGGCAACCCAACCCATTTAAACAACAATCCAGGGTGTGTAGATCACCACCACCAATAGCGAACACCTTAGAAAGGGATAACGCAGAACTGCGCAATAAGATTTACGAAATAGAAAAGTTAACGTTAAATCTAAACAAAGACCTCAAAAACTTACAGCGAGAAAACAAGGAGTTAAAAGATGCTCTAAATGCAGTAATGTCTGAGAAAGAAACCACTAAGATAAACAACACCAATGATCATATAGAGGTTATGTATGAAACAGACGAGGAAGAACTCAATAGAGAAACGGGATGGATTCTGAACCGTAACAAAAAAAATAAGAAACGTAAGATGAGTAAATCACCACAGATTTCACCCGATGCGAAACAATCAGTTGAGCAGCTTCCAACCGGACGTAGGCACGTGCAACAGGAGGATAAAGCTCAGGTTCCGTCGGAACAGAAACGATCAAGTAATGAACTCCCAACCGGAAGTAAGAATGTACAACTAGAGAAAAAAGTGCCACGGCCACCTCCAGTAATAATATCTAATTGCAATAATTATCAGAGTATTAGAAACATCATGGACAACAATCATATAAAGTTTCAAGCTACAGCGTTAAATAGTGGTGATATCAAAATAAATGTCACAGACAGTGATAGCTATAGAAAGTTAACAGGAGCTCTTAACGAAGAAAAGACAGCGTGGTATTCCTACGAAGATAAGCAGACAAGGCAAACCAAAGTCATTGCTAGGAAGCTACACGCTTCATGCAAACCAGAAGAGATAAAAGAGTATCTTTTGGAGAAAAAATACAAAATTAAAGAAGTTACACAGCTGCTAAAAAGAGGTGACAAAACACCTCTTCCATTATATATGTTGTCTTTTGAAAGAACAGAAGACATTAAAAATATTTATGCAATCAGCGAAATACTCCATATGAAAGTGCAAATAGAAGCAGTTAAAAAATCTAAACTGATCCCCCAGTGCAAAAAGTGCCAAGTCTACGGACACACGCAAAACTTTTGTAATAAGGAGCCCAGATGCGTGAAATGTGTAGGAAAACACCGTACGGCTGAATGTACGAAACTAAAAGACACCCCACCAAAATGTGTTAACTGTGGAGAGACACACCCAGCCAACTACAGAGGTTGCATTGTTATAAAAGAGCTGCAAAAAATTCGCAACAAAACAAGGGAAACTTCAATAATTACCAGGCCAGAAATTAACTCAGCCTCAACAAGAATACCTACAAATTTAAGGCCACACCAAACATTAATCCAGTCATCAAGAACTAATCCAAATGTAACATTTGCTGATGTACTATCTACTGGAAGTTCGAGAAGACAACATAGTTCTCTTTTATTAAATGATTCAAATAATAACCAAACTAATAAAATACTACAAGATATTCTTGATAGACTTAGTTCACAAGAAGAAAAGCAAGAAAAAGCCCTTATATCAATCCTACAAAGGCTCACTCTACTCGAAAAACATGGCAAATAATTTAAAAATTCTTGCATGGAACTGCAATGGTATATTGCAACGACAAAATGAAATACAACTATTTCTTGATTTAGAAAAAATAGATATATGTTTATTATCTGAAACACACCTTACTACTCAAAGTCATATAAAAATCCGCGGCTACGAAGTTCACTCAGCAGTTCATCCTAATAATAATGCACGAGGGGGCAGTGCCGTGATTATAAAAAAAGATATTAAATACCATCTGCAACAAAAACTTGAAAGTGATGAAATACAAGCAATTAGCGTTAGCATTAATACCCGCAACCACAAGTTAGTGGTATCCGCAATATATTGCCCACCTAGATATAACATCAAAGAGAATGCTTATACTCAGTTCTTCAAGCAGCTCGGTGAAAAATTTGTAGTCGGGGGTGACTTCAACGCTAAACATACTGACTGGGGATCAAGACTAACCACAACTAAAGGGAAAGAGCTTCATCAAGCAATAATTAAATACAACTGCAACTGGCATTCTACTGGAAAACCAACTTATTGGCCCAGTGATCAAAATAAAACACCAGACCTAATTGACTTCTTTATAACAAGAAAAATCCCGGTTGATTATATACAAGTGCAGGAAGGATTGGACTCCACATCTGACCACTCCTCTATTTTAATGATAATAAGTGATACAATAATTACTAATGATAAACAGCCACTGTTAACAAATAAATATACTGATTGGAAAAAGTTCAGGAATGAACTAAACAATAGCATCATTTTAAACACACAACTTTCATCAGAAGAAACATTAGAACAGGAGGTGGAGAAGCTCGTCAAGGACATACAGGCAGCGGCGTGGAAAAGTACTAACACAACAAACAAAAAAATAGCTGGCAAATGCTATCCAATGGAAATTAAATCACTAGTTATAGAGAAGAGAAGTACCCGTAGGGAGTGGCAACGTACACGAGACCCAACCGTCAAAAATAGATTAAATAATTTAACACAACGAATACGTAGAGAAATACGGGAATTTAAAAATAAATCAATAAATTCATACCTACAATCTCTCACCTATGATAAAGGTAGTGATTATTCATTGTGGAAAGCAACCAAATATTTGAAAAGGCCAGTTATGCATATACCACCAATAAGAACAAATAATGGTCACCTGGCTAAAAGCAAAGAAGAAAAAGCAGAAAAATTCGCGGATCATCTCGAGCGTACCTTTCAGCCAAATTTAACAACACTTAACCAACAGGATATATTGTTCGAAAACCAAACAACTATCCTGAGACAGGAAATTCCATTAACTAATGCTAAAGAAGTAAAACAAGTAATAAAGAACCATGTAGTACTTAAAAAATCACCAGGATATGACCTGATAACTGGAGAGATTCTAAAACAACTACCTAATAAAGCTATTAAAAAAATATCGAACATAATTAATGCTTCCTTCAGACTCCGTTATGTCCCTCTATCTTGGAAATTTGCGGAAGTGATAATGATACCTAAGCCAGGTAAGCCACCAAGTGAACTGGCCTCGTACAGGCCAATATCACTTCTTCCAACTATGTCAAAACTATTTGAGAGATTGTTATTAAAACGAATTAAACCAGAAGTTATAAAATCAGGAGCTGTTCCGTCCCATCAGTTTGGATTTAGAGAGGAACACTCCACAATCGACCAAGTCCATAGAATAACAGATATAATAGAAAAATCCTTAGAGGAAAAAAAGATTTGTTCAGCTATATTTCTTGACATAGCGCAGGCATTTGACAAAGTCTGGCTAGATGGTTTAATATTTAAATTGGAGAAAACTCTGCCATTTGAGTATTGCGAACTGCTAAAGTCATACCTGAAAAAGAGATATTTTAGAGTTAAACAGGAAGGAGTTTACTCCAGTATTAAAGAAGCTAAAGCAGGAGTCCCGCAGGGGAGTGTCTTAGGGCCTTTCCTTTTCGTACTGTTTACTAGCGACATACCGCAGACGAGCAATACGACTATCGCCACGTTTGCAGATGACACTGCAATTCTAGCTGTTGGTGACACAATCGATGAAGTTACATTCAAACTACAAATAGCCGTAAATAATATACAAGATTGGCTAGCTAAGTGGAGAATTAAAGTGAATGAATCGAAGTCTACTCACATTAACTTCACTAATAGATCAATAGAACTACTACCTGTGATTCTCAATAATATCTCTGTACCACATGCCAATCAAGCAAAATACCTTGGTATGAACCTTGATGCAAAGTTAAAGTGGAAAGTACACGTGAAAAAGAAAGCAGAAGAGCTTCAGTTAAAATATAGAAAAATGTACTGGTTAATTGGAAGAAACTCTCAGTTATCCATTCATAATAAACTTATGCTTTATAAACAAGTACTCAAGCCGGTCTGGACATATGGTATTCAACTATGGGGATGCACCAAAATCAGCAATCAACAGATAGTTCAACGATTTCAAAATAAAGTCCTCAGAGGAATTGTAAATGCCCCTTGGTATACTCGTAATAGTGACCTTCATAGAGATCTCGGAATAGACACAGTCGCAAGTGAAATAAAGAAATGTGCTCAAAAACACCAGGAGAGGCTCCATCATCACCCTAACATCGAAGCTGCAAGACTACTTCATCAAGAGGGTATAATAAGAAGACTCAAAAGACTAAAACCTTTTGAGTTGCCAGAATAGTCCGCACAATGCAACATCAACCAAAACAACACTTTATGTAAAGAACACATATGTGTGCTTTATTATTATATTGTCAGAGTCAAACGCTGTTAGTCAAAAATGACTAGTTACTTTGTAAAAAAATTTTATTGTTATCATAAATAAAATTATTAAAAAAAAAAAAAAAAAAAAAAAAAAAATTTTAGCTCCAAATATTCAGATATATGGAGGAATAAATCGTCATTGTTATTTTACGAATTTTTTCAAATCAATTGAGAATAATTCACTCGCTTTTTGCACTGATATCCGTGGTTTGGTTTCCATAATGCACCATGGAAATAATTCCAAAGATTGGCGATTGTTTATCGATTCCTCCCAAAGCAGTTTGAAGACAGTTCTCCTCGACGTTACCTGGGTGACGTTTATTGGAATTTACAAGAGGAAGAAGATCCCGAAGACGATACGAAAGAATCAGAAAATTAAAATTGAAAAGTTAAGAAGAATAATGTTAATTTCGATTCAATTTTTTTTAAATAGATTCTATTGGATTCATATTTGTCCGATGCGATGCTTATTCGATTGATTTCAATCGATTTATTTAAATTCAATAAATGGTCAAAAATGATAAAAAAAAAGTATTTTCGTCGAAATGAAAAGAAAAAGAAAATAACTCAAATGTGAATGTGGATGTGGTTTCCCGGTCTTGATATGTTCGGCAAAGTAGTTTGTTTTGACATGAGCAACAACAGTTTGATGAGAGGTGAATAGGACATTGTTATAGACTTATGTTCTATGATTAGGGAATGGGACTGTGTAATCCTTATGGACTACAAAAAAAAATTCACGGTTCAAGGACCACTAACCACAATGAAGAATACAATTTAACATGCACTTAACCCTCTGAGTCTACCATGTGAATCCCGAAAAAAAAATCTAGAAATTACTAAAGAAGCAATCCAGAAAAAAATCCAGAAAAAATATTTTGTTCAAAATAAATGAAAAATCAATTTTATAGGCATTTTTAGACTTTTGTCGTCACTTGAAACATTTGTGGTACATCTATCAGAAGAAGCGATACGAGCGATACAATTCCTTTGATCTGTGTCTGTAAGGTTGACGAAGATTTAAATCCGCAAATCGCTCAAATAGATTCGTCGATACTATACTAACCCACCCAATAAATATAACTCCTTTGATCTGTGTCTGAAAGGTTGAAGCAATTTTTATTACCATAAATATTAAGAACTTTAAGGAAAAACTCAAATTTTAAGGCCATTTTATGAATTTTAATTTGGGCTGCACTTTGATAATTGTGTTTCTGCATTTTAGTTTTCTGCATTTTTGTTTTTCGGAATTTTTTTGTTTCTGGATTTTTTTTTTTCTAGTTTTTTCGGGATTTTCAATTTCTGTATTATTTTTTTCTAGATAAGGTAGCGAAACTGAATGGAACCGACATGTGATATAAATTCTAATTTCTTTGAAAGAAAAGAGATTTTAAATAATTTAAAATACAAAAACAATAAACTATTTTGAACGTACATATGTATGTACTTAAAACGTTCAGTGGAAGAACTTACAAGAAAGGTACTCCTGGGTAGCGATTTTGGTCGCAATTTGAGGATTGAGTTGAGAATTACCGGAAGGCAATAGCATTGGTAAATTGTATTGGTGTTCAAAGAATAGAGAAAAACAGAGAATAAACATTTGAAAAATAAAAAAAACAATTCAGTATTATCTCATGCGTACGAAAGAAATGTTGTACATATTTTTATTTCCTGTAATTTTCTGTAAAATTTAAAACTAATAAAATGGTAAATTGAATAATGAGAAGTCAGAAAAATATTTATAAACTATAATTTTATTAATAATATTAAATGATGAAAAGACACACGACGTACTCGTACATCCTGCTTGCCCATCCCAAAATCACTAATTTACTTATATTTTTCACATTATCCCTCTTATTCGATGTTAAACAAAAAATTAAAAAAATGATGGGCGGTTTTTTTTTGTTTTTTGTTTAACATGATGCAAATAAGAGAGATAAAAAGATACGAAAAAGAGGGATATAAAATATACTCTGGAAAATATAAGAAGTAAATTAGTTATTTTGACTTAGTGTTAATTAAAACGCAGGAGAGGAAGAATGCACGTCGTGTGTCTTTTCATCATTTAATATTATTAATAAAATATACATAGTTTATAAATATTTTTCTGACTTATTTTCCATTTTTAGCTATTTTTTGTTTATTTTTAAATCATTAGTCAATTTACCATTTTATTAGTTTTAAATTTTACAGAAAATTACAGGAAATAAAAATATGTACAACATTTCTTTCGTACGCATGAGATAACACTGAATTGTTTTTTTTATTTTTCAAATGTTTATTCTCACCAGTGCTGCCAGATCGTAAGATTTATCTTTTTTTGAAAGATTTTTTGCCCGTGAAAAAGATAAAAAGGTTTTCTTCAAAATAAAAAGATTTTCTTTAAAATTAATTTGAATGTATCTAAAATCAGCTTTTTATAACAGCAAGCTTTTCCAGATGTTTTAAGGAATATGTAATACGTTTTCTAAACATACGGTTTATTATTAAACAAATAGGAAATCCAAATAACCACCATTTTACTATCATCAAACGATAAAGTAGAGTTTCGGTTCCACTGTCAACAGGTGTACTTGAAGTTATCACACGTAATCACCTAATTAATAAAATTAATTTGGGGACAAATGATAACAGGCTTTGGATTCTCTTGTATATTAAATAAAAAAACCTAAGTTGTTCAAAATTTCTTTTGAAAACAAAAAAATCCTTTGTCTTTTCTCCTAACATCATTAATCAGGATTACTTCCAAATTGCCGACGATGAATTGGCAAATTAAATTGTTTAATTTTTCAAAATTAAAACTGAACGATTTTTGAATTTAAAATGGTTCGATGCAGTTTATGTTTTCCTAATTTGAAGCGAGCTAATATGGCCATTTTAACGATTTCTGCGGCAACCGCGAACGTGGAGCGTACTTTCTCGAAATTTAATAGAAAAGAAATTAAAAAAAGATTTAGTGACTCAAAAAAAGATTTTTTTTTCAAATTAAAAAGATTTTATAAAAAATAATCTGGCAGCACTGATTCTCACATAACTCAAAAAAAAAAATAAAAATAATATGAATGTGGCCGACGAAGAATGTATAGATTAAAAACCATTTATTTATGCTGCTTTTTGGTTTTTATATTGAAGATCACGAGCAATTTGTTTTTGTTTGCGTATATTGTTTTGGATTTTTGGTAACGAAGTAAAATGAATGTCTCGTTTACAACAACAATAGATAGAAAAACATGAATTCCTCATGTTAAAAGATAGGGGAAAATAACCCAAGGCGAGCGGAAGCAACAAAAAAGTTGAACCGATTTCACCCGCTTAGCTTATTTTTGATACTTACCATCATTAGAAAACACCCTAATACAATAAAAATATTTGACGGCACACAATAGCAACATGTATATTATACGCCGTGTACATACATATACAAAATTCTCAATCCTCAATCCTCATTTTGCTACCAAAATCGATACCCTGGTGTACCGCATTTTATTTTGGAGTTTTGATATGTTAAAGAAGGGTTGGTGACAAAATTTCGAATTACAAAATCCCGAAAAAACAAAAAAATCCCAAAAAATCTAGTTTTTTCAATATAACAAATGTTTGAAATATTATTTTAATTCGTTTTATACGTTAGAAGAAGGGGCTACCGCCCCAAACCAGGCATGGAAGATTTTAAAAAAATCTAACATTCATAGAAATTGGAGCATTTTTGAAAATTTTATGTTTTTTAATAATTATTCAAGTATGTACTAAAATATAGAATTCCCAAAAGCCGCTTAGCAATGGATGCTTTGCGCAAGGATGACAGGAAAACGTCAGAAAAATTTCAAAAATATTTACAATTGCAAAAATATTTACGTTTGTATTTCACATACTAAAATAAAAATCTCCCCCAGCATGACATGAAATTATGTAGATTCCTTTTGTTTTCATATTGTAGTTAACAAAAATTTTACCCTTTAAATTTTTAATTTAAAGGTCTTCCTTTTCGATGAGGCAGTGTACTTTGTATTTTTCGTTATTTTTTTCGGGATTTTTTCGCTCGGAAATATGATGGTATC
This sequence comes from Tipula vernalis, assembly GCA_958295665.1. NCBI lineage: Eukaryota > Metazoa > Arthropoda > Insecta > Diptera > Tipulidae > Tipula > Tipula vernalis. The sequence continues at coordinate 244,101,990 of OY282558.1, read as the reverse complement.
CCATTAAAGAACACAAAAAAACATGGGTCACGTGTTTTTTTTTAATGCTAACTCGGTGGAATAAGGGTTAAAAATCACTTCCAATGTTCGACCCTCGAAGATTTGCATCCCAATTTTGAAGGAGTGAAAATACATATTTTCGGGAATAGTTTTTACCTCTTATTTTAGGCAGTTAGCGCTAAAAAAATACGTAACACATATTTTTTCTATTTTTTGTTTATGGCATTGCAAAACTTCGAAAATATCGATGAGGTATACCTGGTGTACCTCACTTGTTAGTGCCAAATTCCCATAAAAAGTTGATACACAAATGCCCTCTTATTATTAAAATTATTTATAAAATTTTTTAAAATTAGTGAATTGTAAAAAGTTTATAAAATAGTTAAACATAGATGTCACATTTAAAAAGGCAACTTAAAACTAAATTTTTTAGTTGATCCAAACCGGGAACGCTTATCAAAGCACGATTGATCGATAAATTAATTTGTTTTCCTAATTTTGAATACTTCTAGCAAAGTTCACATCAAAGTTTCAATAATTTGGGATGGTTTATTTACTGTAATGTTGTGCAATCTCCGATCCTTCACTCTCCATAACACAGAGCTACCTCCCTAGCTATGACATTTTCATGCGAGCACGCAGTGATACATCTTACAAATGTTACGAATATACATAGAGCTAAAGTAAATATCTATATATACTAACATACAATATAGAATAATATACAACAGAAAATCTCGCATTTCGCGTCGTTATTTATTATTTACCGAAATGAATTGAAATTCGTTTGAAATGAGTACATATACAGCAAAAGATGTCTTCATAACTTCTTAAAATACATATAATCGGATTAAATAATATTTTATTTATATTTATTCTTTATTATGTAGGTATATACTATAATGTATTTATTACAAATATATTTTGTGTGTGTCTGTGTTTAGTATTTCTTAAGATTCTTGAAGATGATGATGAAGAATGTATATTTGTTAGGATCTCGAACAATTGAAATGAAATTTTCATCATAATTTTTATTTATTCTGGGTGTGAATCTGTGGAAAATGAGTGAAAATCTTGGCGAATTAAAATATTTTTTGTTAAGCCTTTAGTTGATTTACCAATAAACTAAAGAAGAATAACAACTAACCTTTACATATAAAGCATTGCTAAAATTTTGGTAATTTAAGGAATTTCTCATTTTTTTATTTATTTAAAAACACTTGTTTCAGTTTAGGAGCTAATTCCAATTTAATTCAATTTCCTGTTGGGATTTAAATACGACTTTTTCTGTATACAAATTATAAACCTCCCTCAATATTTTCATTTTAACCGAGAATAGCCCTTTGTGTTTGTTATTGATCAGGTATGTTCCGTATCTTTTGAATACATTTTTTATTCACTACATAAGTACAATAATAAGTTTTGTTTGATCAAAAATTATAGTATTTTGAGTAGCACGATCAGTGGTAAACTTTTTCAATGGAACGAGATAAGTTATTACCTCGATTATCATCTAAAATTTTAAATTAAAACCTATATTTTAAAATGTTGCCTAATGGAACCTTTTTTCGATATCATTTCAGATTTATATGTTACTGCGGAAATTCGCTGAAATAAAAAAACTTATGCATTATCCAATTATTTTAAATGTAAATAATGACAACAGAAGCACCGCATGATCCAAATTTTGAACAACCCATATACGACACTACAACAGACCATCAAACTGCACGATTGAAACAACTTAAATCGGCTGATGTTCCAAACGCCACCACAGCCGCATCGTCTAATTTACGTGGACGGAAAAAGAATCGTTTTAAAGTGAGGATGGTGGAATGCAAATGGTGTCTGGCTACGTTTCTAATTCAAATTATTTTTATTTTAGTTTAAAGAACGATCAGCGTCTTCAGTACGTGATAAATTTTATGATGATCCCGCTTATACCAAGGATATACGACATTTAGCATTACCAATGCGTCGCAATAGTGGACCCGAGAATGAAATAAACTATAAAATCTATAGTACCAAAATCGAAATGCAACAGACTGCATCTCTAAAACGAAAACAACAACAGACATCGAATCCGAATAACGAATCAACAGGTGGGTCAGGAAGTAACAAATCAAAATCATCGTTGCGTAAAAAAATTAATGTCGAGGAGTCAAGTAGTTCGGAAAATTTAGATATGTTAAGACGATCGCGACGAGGTCAGAGCCTTGATCGGTATGGTGAACAAATTGAGGTGTTAAAACGAACGAATTGGTTTCAACGCGATTCAAGTAATACGAGTAAACGGGATAAGAGCAAAACCCGCAGCAGCGATCAACAACAGCAGCAGCATGAATATCATGAAACGTCTCGAAGTTCGCGTTCAAAAAACAAAAACGTGCACAAACAAAACTTCAGTATGGATGGCGGACAGCCGCAGAAACCAACACAGATTGAAACTCCCGCTAATTTATATAAAAGTGACAACACACTTAATTCAACTACGGCAAAGCCGATGAAAGATAGTAAATTCCAGATTGGTAAGCGGTTTTTGAAAGGCGAGATTGGAATCAAAAGTTTTAATTACTATTTGATAAAAGAGGGGCTACGTTCTTCGAAGAAGAATTTACTTAAACAGAAATCCGATCCGATCCCCATGATGACAGCCCAAATAAACGAAAAATCGAAATCGGATGAGAACATATACGAAGAAATATTTTTCTCCAACGATAAGCCAATCCGTAACGCCACATCACTGTCCCAAACTCAATTGAAATCATCCACATCGGTTCAATCGATCAATCGACATTATGGACCACCACCCATGACTATACCCGCCGCATCACATTATCCCGACTGTGAACTATGTTTGACGCAGCAACAAAAATGTAATACCGATAATTGTGATTTATGTAAATACAATAGCTATAGTAGTACGCGAAGTAATAGCTCATTTCGTGAGCGGCGTGACTCCATTAGCAAATATCATCATCCGCAATCAATGATCAACGATAATGGTGCTAAAATTAAATTATCAAATCATCATCCACCTCCAACACCCCATCCACATGCGACCATCGAGGAAGTTGCCATCCATCAACAGAATGTTCTGCAATTTCAATCATATAATCCAAACAACCCTGGTGTTTATAAAATTGAAACAACACCGGTCGCATTCACCAGCGATTATAATCCGATACAACACATTCAACATTACAACTCGTCTAGCATATATAACCAGAGCCCAGGGATTTACGAAAAAATTCGCGGAAAATCTTCCTCGTCAAATGATTCGTTGAACAAAAAGAAATCAGTTTCATCATCAACAAAGAAATCATCGACCAGTAACGATGGCGGTTACATATCGTGTCCGAAAGAAATTTATAAAACCGATTCACATGTTTCATTGACAAGTGACTATTCAATGCGAAGCGAGAATTCAAATCATCGGTATCAACGGCCAAGCGATATGAGTGATTCGAGTTTGGGCGACTCAATGTTCTCGTACTCGAATAATCATAAAAGATATTTTGGATCGGCTGAAAGTTGCCGATTTACTTTCGATAATTGTCGCCGTTGTAGTTATGACGGTGAGAAATGCAGCTTTTCCGACACTTGTCGTTACGAAGAGTGTAACCGTAATTGTGACTGTTCATCGTCATATTTTTCATCGGATTTCGATGATAACAACACGAACAATTTTAACAATTACAATCCACATATCCACACGAATATTAATACGAAAAATCATAGCTCTGGCAAAAAAGCGAACTACTACGCTGACGATTTTATCAAACATTTAAATAACGTGAAGAAAAATAATTTATATCAAACTATTCCGTGTCATCGAGAACGGCACTACGAAGATATTGATAAAGTCAAGCAAGAGGCCAAGCTAATTCAGAGACTCACATCACCGAAAAAGTTTTCCGACCAAAAGACACCACCACCTGTAAATTATTCCAAGGTTTCAAAAAAGGGCGATAAAAAAGATAAAAAATTTGGTACTCTGCCAAAAACTTCATCCAACGGTAAAGAGGACAGTAAAGTGCGATCTACTGAAAAGCTCTCCGATTCGAAATTTTTCAGCCTCAAGCTTCCCAAATTGACAACGCCCGAAAAAGAGAAAAAACTTCTAGAAACAACCCAATCAACTCCGAAACGATCAACTTCCTCGATAACTGGAACCATACCTAAAATAACAAGTACACAGCCACCAGAATCAACTACGCCAATTAAATCAAAGCCTATTATTCCAGAACTATCAATCGATTCGAATGAAGTAAATGTTCCGAAAACTAACGAAGAAACGAAACAGGTGACAATTACTGATAGTTCTGAAGCAGTTACGTCACCAAAGGTTAACAATAAAGATAAAATTGAAGTGCCACAGCCAAGGCGGAGACCTAGTTTAAAAGATATTGACTGGGATGAGGTGGATGAAGGTGACGATGAGGTGTTCGTCCTAGAAACAGAAAAGACACAGCCAAATAGCCGTAAAAGGGTGAGTGAAGTTTACAATTAAATTCAAAAATCTTATCAGACCATACCTAACGCTAAAGAAACGTGTAATTCCATATGTTTAAAATTAACCATCGAACTTCAGAAATTTAATTTGTTGAGCTTCATTCATAATGCAAATATGCCAAATTATGCTTATCTGACTCGTTTCTCGCAAATTTCTTTTAGAATTTTAGGTCGTACGTGAATATTTTGATTGGGATGAATAATTAAAATAAAACCCTGTTTGTAATAAAATTCCTCGTAGGTTCGCGAGTTATTTTTTATAAGGCTGTTTTTATACAATTTTTTTAAATGAATATAACTGCTTAAGCTTAGTCATTGATGACATATATCGATTTAATTCAATGAATGATCGATTAATTCAAAGAATTTCCTGATTTAGCTACCAAATCACAAGTGAAGGGCAACTGATGCAACACAAGAAGGCACCTTTCAATAAGGGTGAATCGTTAAAATTAAAAATATCGTTAAAATTAAAAATTTGATAAATTAGCTTTACATATTTGTCTTTAAAAGAAAGAAAATTGTTAAACAACGAAACAAATAAATGATAAACGGATGGCATCAACCAACTTTAATTGAAAGGTTCGGGTACAACCAAATTTTCACTTTGGGATAAATTCTGGTGTGATTTGGAGTCGATGTTGACCAAGAAAAATTCCATTTGGCATTATTTTTTTTTTAAATTCATTTACTGTTTTTATTAATATCACTTGTATTAAAATCCCAAGCAGCATGCCGTTTAGGCCAGGAAAAGCTCTAGGATGCAAATATGGATTTAAGTAGACATTAGACATTTGGTTGAATTAACAAAAACCTCTCAGTACTCGCCTGAGAGGCGGGAGTCGGGGAAAAATTGCCTTTTTATACGAAAATAGGACTTTTCACTAATCTAAGAAAATCGATTTATCCAAAAGAAACAGGAGGATCTTTTTTTCCAAAAAAGGAAATTTAATTTATTATGGCGTAGGACCTGGCGCCTGTGAACTGGTTACAAAAATGGGCGAGATCTGGTCGCTGTGCTTTGATTTTAGTTGTATCACGACAACCGATGAGACAAAAACTGTTACGTGTAACTTAATGTAATCTTTAGATCAAAATATTTTTATAGTAGTTAGAATAGTAGTTATGTAGAAAAAAAAAGGACACACTGAAAATTTTGTTTTTCCCGTCTCTTTAAATTATATTTTACAACTTACCCGTACACAATATAATAATGATTACGTTAACATATTTCTTTCAATGTACGGTTAACGATGATTCAATATGGGTATACATATTTATTGGTGTTGATCCTAAGGTAATACCTAACGAAATCCCTTTTTTGGCTGATGATTTATCATCTGAAATATTTTTTATTTAAATTGTATGAGAAATTAAATAAATGAGTAAAATAGAATATTATTAATATGCCATTTAAATTAACTAAATGCCATTTAAATTAACTAAATAAAAATTAACTAAATAAAAAGAGCAGTAATATTATAATTAATAAATTGGTTTTATCAATAAAGCAAACTGAAAGCGGTTTGGAGTAAGTTTTCTTCTATTATAACTTCTCAAAAATGCCCGGGAAGTACTTACTTATTTGCTTAATAAAATATTTAACAGAACATTTCGCAAAAACTTCACGTCGCGGTTGGGCAACGAGAAAATTTTACTAATGAATTTACAAAACATTTTTTATTGTAGATGTATTAGTGAACTAACCTGCGTAAGACGAAAATTAGTAACAAAAAATAAATCCCTTAGTTTTGTGGATCGTCAGGGGCTTATAACTCCATTTGGTACCTTATCGTCCTAAACAAAAATTGGTTAAACAAAAAATTCTATGGATCTGATCCTGGAGATTTTGTCAATTGGCCACATACATACATGGCCATTGAATTAGTAACTTTTGATTTTCTATTAATACCGGGAAATTTTATCTTTATTTTATAGCACAAGTCTAGCGCCGTTTATCACGCACAAAATTATTTACCGTTATTTTTCTTGAATTTGTTATTGAATATTTTTCTAAATTTTGTACTTCCCCCAGCGAGCGATTGATGAACATTAGGTAACGGTAGTACTTAAATAGTGTAATAAATGAGGTATCATTATTTTTTTATTAAGTATTGTGTTAGTGGTTCTTTATTGGCGCGATAGGTTATAATTTTTAATTGTGTTTAGTAAATGATTTTCGAGAGATTCGCGTTACTGTCATAATGGGACGAAAAGCTGACATTACATTGATAAAAAACAACGTATTACTGATTTATTGGAACATTCATTATTAAAACAGTATGAAATTGCCAAAATAGTGGAACCCAGTAAACATGTTGTGTCTAGAATTAAGAAATCACTTCTAAATGGCGAGGTCGTGACTCCACCGCACAGGGAAAATTGCAGAAAACAAAAGAAAACATCCGAAAGGGAAGACAGAATCATCTTAAAATTAACCTTACAGAATCGTAAACGATCAACGGCTTCAATAAATGACATTATAAAGAAATATGACATCAACATCTCGAATAGAACATTGCGACGCCGCTTTAAAGTATTTGGACTAAATCAGTGTCGTCCGACTATTAAATAAAAATTAACGTCTAACATGATAATTAAACGAATTGCATGGGGACGGAAATACAATCACCTCTCAGTGTCAGATTGGTCTAATGTAAGTAAAAATTCCTGTTTGCCGGTTCGTTTTTTCAAATTTTCATAAACGGCCAAATTTTCAAGTTTGTTTCTCGGAAGAATCTTCGTTCCAAATTATTTCCGAGAGAAATATTTTTATTAAACGCCACTCACATGAACGTTTCATTGAAGACTGTGTTGTACCAAAGGCTAAACATCCAACATCTGTCAATGTCTGTTTTGGGGGTGTATCACCGCAAAAGTTCCTGACTCCTTTCATTTAGTAGATGGCATTATGAATGCTGATAAATATATTCAGATGTTGGATAACATTTTTTACCAAAACTCCCCCAATTATTTCGCCGTCGGTAAAGGTACATCTTTCAGCAGGATGGAGCTCTTTGTCACACCGCCAAATCGGTTAAAAAATATTTGAGTTCCAAAAACATACCGCTATTAGATTGGCCGGGGAACTCTCCGGACATGAACCCAATACAAAATGTTTGGAACGATTCTAAAGACGCAGTTGTCAAAAAAATACATCACAGAAAAACAAACATTGATTGAGGAAATTAAAACATATGGTTCAACGACCCACTTATTAAAAAAACCATAATAAGCTCGTTCTAAACTATGCCACAAAGAGTCGAAATGTTGCTCAAGAATAAAGGAATCTGGACTAAATATTAAATAATAGATCTATTAAACTTTTATTTAATTTTTTTATATTCATTAAACCTTAATTTAACAATTTTAATAAAATATTGATAAATAAATTGATGCTATGATATTGAATTTCCCGAAAAACTAAGTTTTATAAAAGTTACTAATTCAATGGCCTTGAACTATACCTAAAGAAATAACTAGAAGCTATCCAAAAAACAAAAAAATATCTCCCCTATTTTTTCGGATCATCAAGCGCTTAAAACTCCATTTGATACCATATCGTTCTAAACAAAAATTGGTTAAACAAAAAATTCTGTGGATATGATTCTAGAGATTTTGCCAATTGGACACATGCATAATGCAGTAACTAGAAGCGATCCCAATATTAAAAAATACCTTCCATATTTTTGTGGCTCGTCAGAGGCTTACAACTCTATTTGGTACCATATCGTTCTAAACAAAAATTGGTTAAACAAAAAATTCTGTGCCATATACATAATAAAGGCCACATACATAATAAATTAACTAGAATCTATCGCAATACCAAAAAATACCTCCCTTATTCTTGAGAATCGTCAGGGGCTTACAATTCCATTTGGTACCATATCGTTCTAAATAAAAATTGGTTAAACAGAAAATTCTGTGGATCTGATTTTAGAGATTTTGCCAATTGGCCACATACATAATGAAGTAACTAGAAGCGATCCCAATAACAAAAAATACCTCCCTTATTTTTGTGGATTATCAGGGGCTTACAAGTCCATTTGGTACCTTATCGTTCTAAACAAAAATTGGTTAAACAAAAAATTCTGTGGATCTGATCCTAGAGATTTTGCCAATTGGCCGCATACATAATGAGTAACTAGAATCTATGTCAAGTTTTATTTTTATGGTACTAAAACATTTTAAAATGAATCACACAGTGTCAAAGGAACCCAATTTCATCGTTTATTTCTTTGTTGAATTTCATTACAATCTGTGGAGAAACAAGAAGTTCCATGTCCTAATTAGTGATTCAGCTAAAAATGTTTTCGAATTCCATCAGTTTAACATCTTTTATCTAACAAAATTTTTCAAAATAATTTGTGCAAATTTCTGGTTTGAACTTGGCATGAGAAAAATCAGTATAAATAAAAACAATATAAATACTCATGCAAATTAAAATGTTTCAGGTAATGCTCCAATAAATCATTTAAACGTTATTGCCCTTCCTCAAATGACATTAACTTACTCGACAAATTGAATTGAAGCAATTGAACTGAACGTAAAGAAAAGTTTTCTGCACAAATTTCCATGAACCAAAAAACCTGTGCAAACTATTTGAGCATTAGCAATTTATTAAGTACATAGTACGTATATTCGATTTTATTATGTTTGACGATTATGTGATCACGTTTGTTTGATACTTAAAAAAATTTATTCTGGATTAATTTTTTAAATATCGGCAAGCCTCTTCGCCACGTCAAGGCCATGATCATGACCATGGTTTTTTTGTTTTTTGCTTTTTTTTGATTTTTAGGGTTTTTTTTGGGAGTTTTTTTAAAATTGTTTTTTATTAATTTTTTTAATTTTTGTTGGTTTTATCAAATAGCTAAGTAAATAAAAATAAGACTTCACAATATATTTATAATATAAATCAAAACAGAAATATAAAAAAATTATATGGAACAAAACATGCAAAGTTGATTAAAAACTCGAATGTGCATCATACCATGTATCATGCACTTTCCGGTGACAGGAGTTGCATTCGAAGCTGAATGGTTTGTTTTCAAAATTCTCGTAGCATATTAAGCAATAACCAGACGTTGAATCCTTATTTTGAATGAGAACATCTTTTAAATGTTCCCTGTAATCGTGGAGAGCTTCTTTACATATTGATTCATTTGCAGAGTGAATATTTTGTATTACATTATTATTAACTATAAAATCAGTTGCGTATATAATTAATACCCCACAATTAGTTGCGTATATAATTAATACCCCACAACTAACGAAGAAACGAAACAGGTGACAATTACTGATAGTTCTGAAGCAGTTACGTCACCAAAGGTTAACATTAAGTACATAGTACGTATATTCGATTTTATTATGTTTGACGATTATGTGATCACGTTTGTTTGATACTTAAAAAAATTTATTCTGGATTAATTTTTTAAATATCGGCAAGCCTCTTCGCCACGTCAAGGCCATGATCATGACCATGGTTTTTTTGTTTTTTGCTTTTTTTTGATTTTTAGGGTTTTTTTGGGAGTTTTTTTAAAATTGTTTTTTATTAATTTTTTTAATTTTTGTTGGTTTTATCAAATAGCTAAGTAAATAAAAATAAGACTTCACAATATATTTATAATATAAATCAAAACAGAAATATAAAAAAATTATATGGAACAAAACATGCAAAGTTGATTAAAAACTCGAATGTGCATCATACCATGTATCATGCACTTTCCGGTGACAGGAGTTGCATTCGAAGCTGAATGGTTTGTTTTCAAAATTCTCGTAGCATATTAAGCAATAACCAGACGTTGAATCCTTATTTTGAATGAGAACATCTTTTAAATGTTCCCTGTAATCGTGGAGAGCTTCTTTACATATTGATTCATTTGCAGAGTGAATATTTTGTATTACATTATTATTAACTATAAAATCAGTTGCGTATATAATTAATACCCCACAATCAGTTGCGTATATAATTAATACCCCACAACTAACGAAGAAACGAAACAGGTGACAATTACTGATAGTTCTGAAGCAGTTACGTCACCAAAGGTTAACAATAAAGATAAAATTGAAGTGCCACAGCCAAGGCGGAGACCTAGTTTAAAAGATATTGACTGGGATGAGGTGGATGAAGGTGACGATGAGGTGTTCGTCCTAGAAACAGAAAAGACACAGCCAAATAGCCGTAAAAGGGTGAGTGAAGTTTACAATTAAATTCAAAAATCTTATCAGACCATACCTAACGCTAAAGAAACGTGTAATTCCATATGTTTAAAATTAACCATCGAACTTCAGAAATTTAATTTGTTGAGCTTCATTCATAATGCAAATATGCCAAATTATGCTTATCTGACTCGTTTCTCGCAAATTTCTTTTAGAATTTTAGGTCGTACGTGAATATTTTGATTGGGATGAATAATTAAAATAAAACCCTGTTTGTAATAAAATTCCTCGTAGGTTCGCGAGTTATTTTTTATAAGGCTGTTTTTATACAATTTTTTTAAATGAATATAACTGCTTAAGCTTAGTCATTGATGACATATATCGATTTAATTCAATGAATGATCGATTAATTCAAAGAATTTCCTGATTTAGCTACCAAATCACAAGTGAAGGGCAACTGATGCAACACAAGAAGGCACCTTTCAATAAGGGTGAATCGTTAAAATTAAAAATATCGTTAAAATTAAAAATTTGATAAATTAGCTTTACATATTTGTCTTTAAAAGAAAGAAAATTGTTAAACAACGAAACAAATAAATGATAAACGGATGGCATCAACCAACTTTAATTGAAAGGTTCGGGTACAACCAAATTTTCACTTTGGGATAAATTCTGGTGTGATTTGGAGTCGATGTTGACCAAGAAAAATTCCATTTGGCATTATTTTTTTTTTAAATTCATTTACTGTTTTTATTAATATCACTTGTATTAAAATCCCAAGCAGCATGCCGTTTAGGCCAGGAAAAGCTCTAGGATGCAAATATGGATTTAAGTAGACATTAGACATTTGGTTGAATTAACAAAAACCTCTCAGTACTCGCCTGAGAGGCGGGAGTCGGGGAAAAATTGCCTTTTTATACGAAAATAGGACTTTTCACTAATCTAAGAAAATCGATTTATCCAAAAGAAACAGGAGGATCTTTTTTTCCAAAAAAGGAAATTTAATTTATTATGGCGTAGGACCTGGCGCCTGTGAACTGGTTACAAAAATGGGCGAGATCTGGTCGCTGTGCTTTGATTTTAGTTGTATCACGACAACCGATGAGACAAAAACTGTTACGTGTAACTTAATGTAATCTTTAGATCAAAATATTTTTATAGTAGTTAGAATAGTAGTTATGTAGAAAAAAAAAGGACACACTGAAAATTTTGTTTTTCCCGTCTCTTTAAATTATATTTTACAACTTACCCGTACACAATATAATAATGATTACGTTAACATATTTCTTTCAATGTACGGTTAACGATGATTCAATATGGGTATACATATTTATTGGTGTTGATCCTAAGGTAATACCTAACGAAATCCCTTTTTTGGCTGATGATTTATCATCTGAAATATTTTTTATTTAAATTGTATGAGAAATTAAATAAATGAGTAAAATAGAATATTATTAATATGCCATTTAAATTAACTAAATGCCATTTAAATTAACTAAATAAAAATTAACTAAATAAAAAGAGCAGTAATATTATAATTAATAAATTGGTTTTATCAATAAAGCAAACTGAAAGCGGTTTGGAGTAAGTTTTCTTCTATTATAACTTCTCAAAAATGCCCGGGAAGTACTTACTTATTTGCTTAATAAAATATTTAACAGAACATTTCGCAAAAACTTCACGTCGCGGTTGGGCAACGAGAAAATTTTACTAATGAATTTACAAAACATTTTTTATTGTAGATGTATTAGTGAACTAACCTGCGTAAGACGAAAATTAGTAACAAAAAATAAATCCCTTAGTTTTGTGGATCGTCAGGGGCTTATAACTCCATTTGGTACCTTATCGTCCTAAACAAAAATTGGTTAAACAAAAAATTCTATGGATCTGATCCTGGAGATTTTGTCAATTGGCCACATACATACATGGCCATTGAATTAGTAACTTTTGATTTTCTATTAATACCGGGAAATTTTATCTTTATTTTATAGCACAAGTCTAGCGCCGTTTATCACGCACAAAATTATTTACCGTTATTTTTCTTGAATTTGTTATTGAATATTTTTCTAAATTTTGTACTTCCCCCAGCGAGCGATTGATGAACATTAGGTAACGGTAGTACTTAAATAGTGTAATAAATGAGGTATCATTATTTTTTTATTAAGTATTGTGTTAGTGGTTCTTTATTGGCGCGATAGGTTATAATTTTTAATTGTGTTTAGTAAATGATTTTCGAGAGATTCGCGTTACTGTCATAATGGGACGAAAAGCTGACATTACATTGATAAAAAACAACGTATTACTGATTTATTGGAACATTCATTATTAAAACAGTATGAAATTGCCAAAATAGTGGAACCCAGTAAACATGTTGTGTCTAGAATTAAGAAATCACTTCTAAATGGCGAGGTCGTGACTCCACCGCACAGGGAAAATTGCAGAAAACAAAAGAAAACATCCGAAAGGGAAGACAGAATCATCTTAAAATTAACCTTACAGAATCGTAAACGATCAACGGCTTCAATAAATGACATTATAAAGAAATATGACATCAACATCTCGAATAGAACATTGCGACGCCGCTTTAAAGTATTTGGACTAAATCAGTGTCGTCCGACTATTAAATAAAAATTAACGTCTAACATGATAATTAAACGAATTGCATGGGGACGGAAATACAATCACCTCTCAGTGTCAGATTGGTCTAATGTAAGTAAAAATTCCTGTTTGCCGGTTCGTTTTTTCAAATTTTCATAAACGGCCAAATTTTCAAGTTTGTTTCTCGGAAGAATCTTCGTTCCAAATTATTTCCGAGAGAAATATTTTTATTAAACGCCACTCACATGAACGTTTCATTGAAGACTGTGTTGTACCAAAGGCTAAACATCCAACATCTGTCAATGTCTGTTTTGGGGGTGTATCACCGCAAAAGTTCCTGACTCCTTTCATTTAGTAGATGGCATTATGAATGCTGATAAATATATTCAGATGTTGGATAACATTTTTTACCAAAACTCCCCCAATTATTTCGCCGTCGGTAAAGGTACATCTTTCAGCAGGATGGAGCTCTTTGTCACACCGCCAAATCGGTTAAAAAATATTTGAGTTCCAAAAACATACCGCTATTAGATTGGCCGGGGAACTCTCCGGACATGAACCCAATACAAAATGTTTGGAACGATTCTAAAGACGCAGTTGTCAAAAAAATACATCACAGAAAAACAAACATTGATTGAGGAAATTAAAACATATGGTTCAACGACCCACTTATTAAAAAAACCATAATAAGCTCGTTCTAAACTATGCCACAAAGAGTCGAAATGTTGCTCAAGAATAAAGGAATCTGGACTAAATATTAAATAATAGATCTATTAAACTTTTATTTAATTTTTTTATATTCATTAAACCTTAATTTAACAATTTTAATAAAATATTGATAAATAAATTGATGCTATGATATTGAATTTCCCGAAAAACTAAGTTTTATAAAAGTTACTAATTCAATGGCCTTGAACTATACCTAAAGAAATAACTAGAAGCTATCCAAAAAACAAAAAAATATCTCCCCTATTTTTTCGGATCATCAAGCGCTTAAAACTCCATTTGATACCATATCGTTCTAAACAAAAATTGGTTAAACAAAAAATTCTGTGGATATGATTCTAGAGATTTTGCCAATTGGACACATGCATAATGCAGTAACTAGAAGCGATCCCAATATTAAAAAATACCTTCCATATTTTTGTGGCTCGTCAGAGGCTTACAACTCTATTTGGTACCATATCGTTCTAAACAAAAATTGGTTAAACAAAAAATTCTGTGCCATATACATAATAAAGGCCACATACATAATAAATTAACTAGAATCTATCGCAATACCAAAAAATACCTCCCTTATTCTTGAGAATCGTCAGGGGCTTACAATTCCATTTGGTACCATATCGTTCTAAATAAAAATTGGTTAAACAGAAAATTCTGTGGATCTGATTTTAGAGATTTTGCCAATTGGCCACATACATAATGAAGTAACTAGAAGCGATCCCAATAACAAAAAATACCTCCCTTATTTTTGTGGATTATCAGGGGCTTACAAGTCCATTTGGTACCTTATCGTTCTAAACAAAAATTGGTTAAACAAAAAATTCTGTGGATCTGATCCTAGAGATTTTGCCAATTGGCCGCATACATAATGAGTAACTAGAATCTATGTCAAGTTTTATTTTTATGGTACTAAAACATTTTAAAATGAATCACACAGTGTCAAAGGAACCCAATTTCATCGTTTATTTCTTTGTTGAATTTCATTACAATCTGTGGAGAAACAAGAAGTTCCATGTCCTAATTAGTGATTCAGCTAAAAATGTTTTCGAATTCCATCAGTTTAACATCTTTTATCTAACAAAATTTTTCAAAATAATTTGTGCAAATTTCTGGTTTGAACTTGGCATGAGAAAAATCAGTATAAATAAAAACAATATAAATACTCATGCAAATTAAAATGTTTCAGGTAATGCTCCAATAAATCATTTAAACGTTATTGCCCTTCCTCAAATGACATTAACTTACTCGACAAATTGAATTGAAGCAATTGAACTGAACGTAAAGAAAAGTTTTCTGCACAAATTTCCATGAACCAAAAAACCTGTGCAAACTATTTGAGCATTAGCAATTTATTAAGTACATAGTACGTATATTCGATTTTATTATGTTTGACGATTATGTGATCACGTTTGTTTGATACTTAAAAAAATTTATTCTGGATTAATTTTTTAAATATCGGCAAGCCTCTTCGCCACGTCAAGGCCATGATCATGACCATGGTTTTTTTGTTTTTTGCTTTTTTTTGATTTTTAGGGTTTTTTTTGGGAGTTTTTTTAAAATTGTTTTTTATTAATTTTTTTAATTTTTGTTGGTTTTATCAAATAGCTAAGTAAATAAAAATAAGACTTCACAATATATTTATAATATAAATCAAAACAGAAATATAAAAAAATTATATGGAACAAAACATGCAAAGTTGATTAAAAACTCGAATGTGCATCATACCATGTATCATGCACTTTCCGGTGACAGGAGTTGCATTCGAAGCTGAATGGTTTGTTTTCAAAATTCTCGTAGCATATTAAGCAATAACCAGACGTTGAATCCTTATTTTGAATGAGAACATCTTTTAAATGTTCCCTGTAATCGTGGAGAGCTTCTTTACATATTGATTCATTTGCAGAGTGAATATTTTGTATTACATTATTATTAACTATAAAATCAGTTGCGTATATAATTAATACCCCACAATTAAAACCATCACGTTGTTGTGGTACATATCCACAATGCGGTGAAGCCTTGTAAACGGCCTTTGATAAAATGTATATAACTCAAGAGCAAAATTTTTCCTTTCTTAATAATTCTTTTTTAATTATCTCTGGATTTAATCGGTCATAATACTATTTTCATAGCTTGTTCCAACTGTGGTTGCTTACGTGGATCACATGCTTTGTAGTTTTTGTTATGCCGTACTTTGAGCATTTGGTAAGGGTATAAAGGTAAAACATAAAGCTTTTTCATTCGGTTTAAACTTATTGAAGCATACACATCTTCCGAACTCAAAAACACTCTATTTGACAATGAGCTGTAACAAGTGTTAATAATAGCCGTATCCCAATTATCGTGAAATGAAATTTCAAAATTTTTAAATCCAATCCAAGTTTTGTCATTTTTTCAAATGATTTTTTTTTATTGTACTTCAATTCGATGTTTGAGTGTTCAAATTTAAAAATTTTTGAAACGCAACTTTACCAGTATATTTGGGACATCCTTTTACGCCATACTTCAGTGTCAAGGGGCAACCAGCGAATCAGTAAGAATCCTTACAGAATTTGACGAAACTATTTCCTTACAGAAATTTGACATATTGGCCAGCGAATCCGTAACAAATGACAAATACAGTATTAATATTTGAATGTGAATAGCAAAATTTATTATTTTTACGAAAAGTATGCTAATCAGTTGATTTTTCGGCATTTTTTATAGACAATTATATCTATGTATATTTCGGATTATTAACTGGTATAATAACACGTTTAATATAAGAATAAGCAAAGATATTCTGATTTGTCTATGTAGGTATATTAGTTTTAAAAGCGCTACACACGATCCAATTTGGTTGGTTGGTTGCTCCGATTTGGTTGGGTTGGATGTAAAATTGGAGGGTGTGTGCTATGCATACACACTGCAATCAATAAAATTAAGTTGGATGTGTCAGATGGAAATTCAATCCAACCGACCAACCAACCAACCAAGTTGGATGGTGCGTATTGTTGTCGGACGATATTTCGTCATTTATGTTATGAATTTCATAGGGTAAATAACTAAACAACAGAAAAGAAAGGAAACAACATTTTTTTTGATTTTTTTTGTATAATATAAAAAAGAGAAGAGGCATATTTATGTATTTATGAATTTATGTACTTCGTTTTTGTCAACGCATTTACTGCACTACTAACTGTATTTAGTTATTTTGTCCTAATAAGTAAAAATTGTATTTATTCTATTTGTGCGTTTCATCTTTCATAGTGTTACGATCTCATTACGTTATCTTAGCAAAAAATTATTTTTTTAAAACAACAAAACAAAAATCTAAAAATCGGATTGTTAAATGGATCGTCTGTAGACAACATCCAATTTGGTCTTGCCGACCGTCGGTCCAACAAGTTGGATCGTGTGTAGCGCCTATAATTTACGTTTTTTTTTTTGGATAAAATATTTGTAAAATATAACGGCCGCGGTAAGATATAAAATACCAATCATATGAAATTTAATAAAACTTGTCAACTACATGGTTAATTATGATAATATTCGAAGTAAAAAATGAAAAGTACTTAATTTTAAATAGTTGGCGTAGGGATAACGAGTAGAAACCATGCAATTCTTCACAATAATTTATCCTTTTATTCTTATCTCTGGTTTAGCTAACCCTGTATTCGGGCAGATTTTTGTCACGTGGCAATGCTTTTAGAAAGAGGCTAAAAAGAGATGGTTATAATTCTTTATACATTTTAAGTTATGACGTATTTTACAAAAACAACATTCCATAAAAGTTTAGCAATAGTTTATATTCCAAGAGGATTTTTACTAAGAAATAAACATTTCCAAGATGCGATTTTTCAATCAAATAAAATTACATGTTTTATGAACATTTTCGTATATAACCTCATAATTCTTATTGATTGATTGATTGTGAGTGTACAGCCAAGCATTATAGCAAGTCCCCCGGACTCCCGGGCACACAACGTACACCCGTTTACACATAACAAAACCTAAGGATAGGATAGGATTATTAGTTGGGACAGACTCGACCCGGTTACAGACACCAAAACGATCGATAGTTAGTAAATTAACGGCACAAAAGACAACACAATCTAACTACATGTTTAGATGATCATCTCTGTGGAATCCAGGGCCGGATACTCAGGACCCGTACACCCGTACACATATAACAAAACCGAAGGATTAGATAGGATTATTAGTTGGGACAGACCCGACCCGGTTACAGACACCAATGCGATTGATAGTTAGTAAATTATTAGTACAATATATAATAAATAGGTTAGTACAAGACAGCACAATCTAACTACATTATTAGATGATCATTTCTCTGGAATCCAGGGCCGGATACTCAGGACTCCCTAAATCCTAAATCTAAAACAGGGCTTAAAAAATTATTAATTTTGTAATTTTATCCTTGTCCGTCTTTCATTAATTAAAATTTAAAATAACAGCGCTTATTACCTTATTACTGGTCCTTTTATATACATTTAAATATTATTACTTACTGCAACAAGAATTAACATAAACATTAAATCGTTTAAACATAAAATTTTACTTAAAACTAATCATCAATTTCCTACCGATCCAGAAAAAAAAAATATAATTTTGAATTCAATTATTTTATAAAATTTATATAAAATGATTTAAATGATAATATTACAGCACCACAATACCTAGATTTATTAATAATTCAATAATTCAATTAGGTACTATAAGTATATTAAGAATCAACAAATAAAATTAACATACAGATTCCCAGACAACTCTGAAAAATAAATTTAATTAATAAACATCATAATAACAAATTTTATTACTTAAATGAATAATTATTATAACAGGATCTTCAATTTTCCCGAGCACACATCGTACACCCATTTATCCATCCCCAGCCGAAGGATAAGAGTAAATTGTTAGTAATTATATAGTAAAAATAGTTAGCACAGGACAACACAATTTCTAAACTACAGCTTATTCACTACTTGTTAATCCTGGAGGGTTGATTCAAACTAAAATTTAAATTTGAAATTCGAGATTAATTTTGATCCCTATAATAATGATTAATTCTAGAACTATGTTTATTCTGAAAATTGGATTATTTATTAGTAAATTACAAAAAATTAAAAAAGAAATCATTTTAAGTATTTTAAAAAAACAATATTTACAACATTTTTTTTTTAATTAATTAAAATATATAAATGGACAAAACAGAATATATTACACATTACAAAAAAAATTAACATTTTATGAAAACAAATATGGAGACTTCCCAATTCAAGGCTAAAAATTCTAGAGGAATTGATTTGTCACAGCAACTTGATGACACAGGTGAATGCTTTCCATTGAGGACATCGAAGCACCATTACAACAAAGAAAGCACAACCACCTCCGACACTATATAAATATGACAGCTCCATGTTCAACCCTGGCCGGGTAACACCATGTTCCTTTCACACACAGCAAAATCTAAGGATAGGATAGGATAATTAGTAGTGATAGAAACAGCCCGGTTATAAACATCCAGGTATAGCCGACAGTTAGTATGATTATTCAGTAATATTTATAAAATTGATAAAAATTATCAGTACAAGACAACACAAAAAATTCTCTGAAATAAATTATAAATTAATTCCCATATAACAAATAAATAAATTTTTAAAAATATTAATAATATTAATATAGTAATATAATAAAACTAATAAATCCAAACAGAAAACAGCACAACGGTAAACCAATGGTTCTCATCGTGTTTATCCTACATCTTAAAAATAAAAGTTAAAAATATATATTTAACCATAAAATTAAATTTAAACTAATCAGCAATTTCCTACAGATCTAGAAAAAAGGAAATTAATAATAAGGTTGAAGTTAATTATTTATAAAATTATATAATATCATTTAAAAATTGATTATGTTACGCAGCAAAAAGTCTAGAATACCAATAATTTAGTTAAGCTCTACATGTATACAGGGCACTTCCGAATAAAGCTCAAATAGAATTTCCCAGGTATCTCCAGAACCTAAATTAAATTATCGTATGTTATACCACAAGACGATCGAAAATTTTCGATTATACGAGACGTATTGCCTGAAACACCACGAGACCGAAGGTCGAGTGGTGTTTTGCAAAGGCAATACGTCGAAATAAGAGAAAATTATCCATTGTCGTGTGGTATACAGGAGACTATATCTTGAATAAAGAAAACAATAAATTTAAATAGAAAAGTTACAATTTTAATAATTATAAATAAATGTACAATTATTATAGATATTTGTTGCTGCATTAGACGGTTGAGAAGACGGTTCCTTTAAGGAAGAAGACGGTTCTTTTAAGGAAGAAGACGGTTCTTCCTCGCACATTACAAAATTGATTAAATTGTCTTAAAACATATTCGTGAGTTTTTTTTGTATTTGCCGGCTTGTTGTTTTCGATCATTTCATCAATTATTTGTAAAGAATTATTCCCGAAACGATCCATTTTGGATTTATTGAAGTCGATAACTGGAAACTGACATATATAAACAGAATTGTTGTTTTTTCTTTTGTCAAATTTCAAATTTGCTAAGCCTACACGATTTTAATTATGCTACTACATTTTACAAATGTTTATATAATCGATTATACAAAGGCTTATATAATCGATGTAACCATAGTTACTATATTTTAACTATTAGAAAAACCAGGCATACATTGATTTTTATAATTTAATGAGTGATATAGTCACCGTTATACCATACCGCTACTACTTAATTAATCGAATTTAACTTAAATAAATTAGTTAGTGATATATAAAATAAAATAGTTATCACCAGACAATAGAATTTCTACGCTACATAACAGCTGGAAACTTGGAGTTTCTGGATGCTGAGCGAGAATTCACCAGTATTTCTGTAGCACGGAGACGATCTAACAATTATATATAATTAAGTATAATTTATAACAGCTACATAATCTTGTGACATAATTAAGATAAACAAAAATCAACATATACGAAATTTATTATTTATCTACTCCACAAAACTTCAACTCCGTTTATAGACATATTACCAAATTTTATCTGTGTACCATATCAGTAAAATTGACGTTTGTATGCGAAAACTGCAACCTAAACTCCAATAAATCCATTAATTTAATTAATCAATTAAGTTCAAAACATTTAGCATCACAATTTGCCTTTATCTAACTCCACATTGTTCACATTTGCTTAATCCAAATTTGGCATGCATAAATAAATACGTCATTATGTGTTGCAAACCAAATCACAACTCAACTTAAAATTAATATTTCAAAATTAGTATTCAATTATCTAACTTAGTTAATTTATAAACTTATAATATTAATTCAATCAATTAAATATAATTTAATGTAGTTTGTAATACCCTGTAAAAAATAAATCATACCTAAATATATTCTTAAATAAATCTAAATTATCCATAAAATTTTATCTCATTTCTCGTTCATATTACCCTGCCACTAAATTATGCACACATAAATGAATACGTCATTATGTGTTGAAAACCAAATCTTAACTCAACTCAAACCATCATTTCCAAATTAGCATTTTATTTATATATTTAGTTAATTTATAATTTTATAATATTAAATTAAATTAATTTAAAATCAATATGATGCAGTTTGTAATACCCTGTAAAAAAAAATTATTAATCATAAATAAATAAACTATTTTCAATGAATTGTATAAGACGGATTCCAATTCGACTCAAACCCATTCGATTATACGAAGTATAAGAATCCTATTTGAGTCGAATACACTTAAACTTCATTGAACCTGTATATTCATGTTTTATCAAGCCCACCAAATTTGTTCCATGAATACTAAAACTCACAGAGCGAAAAAATAACACCAGCATACAAATACAAAACCAACACCAATGCGCACCACAAGCCCGATTGTCAGCAATATTATAAATTTATTTTGCGCTTATACATGAAAGTATCGGTGATCGACAGATTATATAAATGAGCGAGAAACACATACAAATTGTAGATAAAACAAAACAAACAAATTGTGGAGGGGTATGGTAATAAAAATTGGGTATGTTAATAATGAAAAAAAACTAATTGGGAATTTTGGATTGGTTAGATGTGAGTATTTTTACTCTATTTTCGCACCAACACTTTCAACCACAAGCGATTAAATGTAAGAGGATATCTATGTGCTTCACCACTGAATCAGGCCCGTAGTATTACATCAGTGCTGACTTTGTACAAATAATATAATCTTATATACTAAACCACCAACACACATTGAAGGTAAATATTGTCTACCATCTTTCATGTGCGTAGCAGGATACTTATCATGTTTTCAGTGTTTTCCTAATATTATTCCTAATATCCAGATACTACTAAACAGGAAAATATTTGTGACGACTATACCAAAACCAACAAAAAATTTCTTTATTCTATTGTTGTTCGCATATTACAAGACAAAAACCAACAACAGTATAAACATAGTACATTTCTTGAGAGAAACTATACAAAGAGCGAACGAGACGGCTGCACAAACCTGTTGGCTTTGTTATACATCATGTTTCAAGCATATATTTTTGTCGTGTGTATGCGTAAAAATAAACTCAAATATGAAATTAACTACGACGTATGTCTATTTAAGTTAAAATTTATTTTAATTCTATTCGATTATTAGATTTTTGTAATTAAAATTGAATTTCATGTACAATCACACTAAAGTTAAAATCATGCACTTAAACAAGAAATCAATAATTTTGATTTCTTTATCTATAAATATAAAACATTGCCTGATAAATGCATCCCGGTGGATTGCATTTTCCAAAAATTCACTTCAATTATCATTACACTTACACTTTAATTATTATTAGACTAAAATTGAATTCAATTAGGATTAAAATGTATATACATATGTATATAAAGTATATACATAACACTACACTACATAAATAAAACAAAAATAAAGACAAAAATAAAATTAAATTAAATTTTTGAAGAGAATAGAAAAAACCCGTCTATCCTCTTTGACGAACATTTGCTCCATCCGTATATAAGCTCATAATTCTTATATAGTAGACTAAAAATGTAAATGAAAACAATCGTTTACCCATATAGATTCATAGAAAAGAAAAAATTGTATGTAATTTATTGTAAGCTTAGTAAAAAATACAGTCAATGTGGAGGCTCTTATTTATAGAGTAGGCTCTGGTAAAATACATAAAAAAAATATGGAAAATCACTTTTTTCCTTAGACAAATTTTTAAATGAAAACGTAGCAAATTCTTAATTATGATTTCTGAAATACTTTCATAAAAGTTTGAATTTCAACACATATGATTGTTGGTTTAAGTAAATCGTTTTCTTTTTTTTACTTTTAATTAATTTTTTTGTTGAATGTTAATTAATTCATGTAATTTCTAATATGCTACCGGTGGTTAGACCATTTTAATTGTGTTTCGATTAACACGAGAAGTATATTAGTATTTACGAACAGTAATTCAACGAAACCGACTAATAGACATAATTCTATTTATTTAATTAAATGATTTTTAATATGTTTCGAAGATTGTAAGAGAATTCAATCCAGTTTCGAACTGATGAGCTTATGATTATGAAAAAATCAATCTTCTCATCAGGCCGCGGCGACTGGACTTATTATATCACAATTTACATTCTATATACAGAATGTGCTATGCTTTAAGTACTAGCGAATCGTACTAATACAGATGAATTCTCTTACAATTTTTTTCTTCTTCACAAAATGTTAAGAACGTGTGATAATCTTCTGATTAAATATTTTTTTTTCGTATTTTTCTGTAAACATCTTAGACATCTTACGTAGACTAGTAAAATTAAAGATAAATTTAGCAAGTATTATTTTAATTCGTCAGAGCCAACTTTGATGTATTTTTCAAAATGAACGTTCGAAAAATATATTTTGGAAATAATTTAATTTTAATTGTTCTGCAACTAATATTTACTTAATACCAATATAGCCTTCTTGTAAATTGTTGTTAAGCAGCTAAAAAACACCATTTTTACTATGGATTCCTATGGAAATTATTGAAAATTATACCACTAAAAAAGCTTCTAAAAAATACGTCATCATGATTATGGCTCTATACTCTAGAAGGCTCTGATTTTACCCGGCCCCAGTAAATGGAGTACTGGAAATTCTGTTTTTGTTTTATAATGTTAAATAATTGTTAAATGCTTGTACTTTGCGCTTTACACAACCATTAGAGGGAAATTTTTAAAATCTATTTAATTCGACTTACAATATTCCGAAAACATGTTAGGGTTAAACGGAGAACCATTATCTGTTACAATTTGTCGGGGTAGTTCAAAATAATTAAACAGGCCCTATACTATAAAGTTACAAAATTAATCTACTATGGCCAAAGAGATTCGACTTTGAAAGTAAAGTAAATCTATATGAATTCTTTCAAACGGAAACTCTGAGGGAGACGTGTATTCTTAAATAATGGGATGGTATTTTTACTATATTTCTCAATCGTTTTCTTACGAACATCAGTTTCTTCAGTCATATCCAATAAATTAAATGAATCCGACTTTACATCATATTTTACCGGAAGTGGCAAACGTGATAGTGATGAATTACCCATATTTGCAATCTCGAGCTAGCCACCATGGATGCACTCTTTTGCGGATTAAAGATCTCTCTTAAAGCTTATGGATCTGAGCATAATAAAAACCGATTTCATCATATGTATTTGACTATTTTTACTACAAATACGATCGCTAATGCCTCTCGGTAAATTTGAGCATAGTTTTCTCAGCCAGTGACAGATTACTCGACGTAACCAGCACTGGTTTCTCCTCACCATTGACTACATGTGCCAAAATTCCTTCTACACCATGAGGGCTGTTGTCAGCCGTTACAACTATTTATGTATCTCGGTCAAAAAGTTCTAGCAAATTATTTTGGGCTTCTACACTGCGGCAATTATAAAACGGAACAGAAATTTTCTTCGAAAAAATACCCAGATTTGAACACTTGTATCTTGGTGAAATAAAACCTTTCAAAAAAAAATTTTTGTTTCTAGTTAAAGGAAATTTTGTTTTCTTTTCGATACTGGAAACCGTTTTATTTTATTTTGTTTGTTTAGGACTTTTTTGAGTAAAACAAAAGGTGTCTAAAAAAAAAATTTGCTGCTGTTCGAAACTGTAAACGAACTTGCTCGATATTTCATTCAAAAATCCAAATCGGCCATTTTATAGAGAATTTAGAAACCTTGCAAAATGATACTAAGAGAATTTCTGTGCGGCCAGTCCTTGTCGAGTTATTAAAGTTTTAGAGAAAACGTATCAAAAAGCGTATACACGTTAACAAGTACATTTTGTTATCTTGTAAACTGAGCACTCTACGATAAAATTTTGAGCCACTTTAAATTTTACGAAAAGAACAATTACTCGTTCGCGCTACAAAAATTATGGCTTTAGTTGAAGCCGGTGAAACTTATCGGGAAATTCGGCGAATCTGTGATATTACTGTGTCTGTTGTAAACCGGACTTGGCATCGATATTTAGAAACAGGCAGTGTGAGTCGGCGCGAAGGGTCTGGTCCACCAAGAAAAACTACATCAAGAGAAGATCGAGCTATCGCACGTTATGCTAGAAAAAACAGGACAAGCAGTGCTCACGAAATAAGAAGTAATGTACCTATACAAAACCAGACATCAAAACAGTTGATATTAAATCGGTTGAATGCTTATCGACTAAGATCACGTCGACCTGTCAGAGTTCCGTATCTGACAGATAATCACCGTCGACAAAGAAGAAATTATGCGTTGCAGCATGGCAACTGGATTCAGAGGGACTGGTGTAAGGTCCTTTATTCGGATGAATTGCTTCATTAATCATTTTTAATTTAGGTTTAGGGAGTCCCCCCTCAAAATTTTATCGTAGAGTGCTTAGTTTACAAGATAACAAAATGTACTTGTTAACGTGCATACGCTTTTTGATACGTTTTCTCTAAAACTTCAATAACTTGACAAGGAGTGGCCGCACAGCAATTTTCCTAAATCATTTTGCAAGGTTTCTAAATTCTCTATAAAATGGCCGATTTGGATTTTTGAATGAAATATCGAGCAAGTTCGTTTATAGTTTCAAACAGGAGCAAATTTTTTTTTTTTTAGACACCTTTTGTTTTACTCAAAAAGTCCTAAAAAAACAAAATAAAACAAAACGGTTTCCAGTATCGAAAAGAAAACAAAATTTCCTTTAACTAGAAACAACAATTTTTTTTTGAAAGGTTTTATTTCACCAAGATACAAGTGTTCAAATCTGGGTATTTTTTCGAAGAAATTTTCTGTTCCGTTTTTTAATTGCCGCAGTGTATATTAAATGTTTACAGTGAATAAACGTTTCTTCACATTTTTCTTATCATTTATAAACTGTATACCCTCTGTTAAGACAACAAGGTCGAAATAAACGATCTGTTTTATCTTTCTTTGGATGTATGCCTTCACTTGATATCGTGTGGCCTAAAACTTTTACAGTATGTCCAAAGAATTTCGATTTACTTATTTATTTTCTTACTTTACTTCTAATTTTTTTTTTTTAATAAATACCATATTACAACTGAATACTTTTCACCTCGTAATTTATTAATATTAAATGTTGTTAACTGTTTGTGGAGTATAACCCATTTAGCTCCAAGTTGATTACTTCATTAATTTAGTTGCCCCAGTTGTACAACACAAATCCTCATTTTGATGTGCACTGTACGTGTTACTTCGCATAATTCTTAATTTCTTCACTGACGTATACTATTTTCAGATCCTTATGAAGGTTATCATTCCTTATGTACCATGATGATGATACACAAGATTTTATTTTGAATGGTTTGAATTAATTCTACGCAAGTTTTCTTGGTACAGTCCCGTAGCTGTATACCATACGCCCATACAGGTATCAATATCTGCCGATATAACACAGAAGTTAGTTCAGAGTTCCTTTCTATGAGCCAATACATTTTTCTATATTTCATGTTTAACTCTTCTTCTTTTCTTTTTAATACGCCCTTTCCACTTGAGTGTAGCATCAAACCTCATTCCTTAGTATTTTGCCGTGTTTGCGTGTGGAATTGGTTGCAAATTCAGTCGAACAGGTAACCAATTAACATTTTTGCAGGTGGTGTTTATATGCACAGATTTATGAGCTAAAGGTGGCATCTCTTCGTCCAACTACTCAATGAATTAGCGGCATTTTATAATGAAAGAAAAAAGCGAACATACAATCTTGTTACAAGAGACAAAACACTATCGAAAACGAATCGAAAGTGATGGTACAATATGTCACCCCTGAATGCTGCATTGATTACTTGCAGTAATTTTTGTAATCCTTTTTCTAGTAGGGCTTTAACTATAAGTTCAACGATTAGATATATAATATCCAGGGGATTTTTTAAGGCCTTAGTTGTTGTTAATTTTATCTTTTAGCTCTTGTAGTATTACAGGTCTTATGTTTTGGTTAACCACTTTATTTACTGGAATTATATTTTCTTGAGGTTTTTGCCTCGGAAGGGGTTGAAATGTGTCTCCAAGATAGGCAACAAACAAAGCAGTTTTTTCTTTGGCACTTCTAGCCCAAGTTCCATCATCATTCTTGATATATGAGTTATTTGTACTTTAGGCCTTTTAAGTTCATTAGTTGCTTTCCAAAGGAAATAATTAGTGTCCTTGTTACCAGAAAGGCCGGCTGTTTGATAAGCATTTTCAATTTGTTGCTTAAATAATTAAGCCGTGATTTTCTTTGTGGTACTAGGCTCCTCTGCCAGATTTTTCACGCTTTCCGTTTTTCTCTTACCAGATCTCTCACTTCTACTGGATAGTTGATGTGATTTTCCATTTGGTTACGAACAGGAGGAGTACTTTGCCACGCCGCTTGTAGTACAAAGATGTTCAGCAGCTCTAATTGAACAACAAGTTGTGCCTGGGTTTTAATTCGAATTTGGAATTCAGTATTGGTGTTCGACTAGGTTCCAAAAGATATACCAGTTTGTTTTATTTCTTGTTAACCTAGGCAAATTATTTTTTGATAATGATATAACTGAGTGTCACAATGACAGGCGTTTGTTCAGACGAAATTCCTTCACTGTTTTCGAGTATAGTACGTAATTTTTAGATATCCCTTTTGTTACAAAGAATATGTTGGTGCTAGAGAATACGTTGGTTTACCTCTAGAAAGGAGCACTCAGTTTAAAGCCTGACCGGCTGCACACAGCTCCTTTCCCTTATGGGTTGTTAATCTTGATCCCCAATATGTATTTTTAGCATTAAAATTGCCTCTGATTATGAAGTTTAAACCGAGCGATTTGAGTAACGTAGTAGTTTTCTTTAGTCAGATTATAACGTAGTGGGTAATATATTGAAGATATGTTGATTGCCTTTTGATTATTTAATCGAACATTAATGGTGGTTACACATGGTGCCTAATTTCTTTTTCAATTTTTACTCCTTCGTAATGTTTGATGTTTTCCTTCACAAATATGGTTTAGCTTCCTCTCGCTTTCCATGCTGGCAGGATGAAGTGGTAGTACTGGTATCCTCGAACTCCAACGAACGAATCTTTCGTCATTTCGAATCAAAGAGAAGTCGCTCGTCAGCTAAACATGAGCCAATCTTCTATCTAAAGAGTATCTAGAAGGTTTCAGGAAACTGGTACCTTCGATCGGAGACCACGTACCAGCCGGTATCGGTGTACATCTGAGAGGGACGATCGATTTATCGTCCTAACTTTACTGCGAAATCGCGATTTCACGGGCGTCGATGTGCAGCAGGAGCTAAGACAAGTTCGAGATGAACCTGTTAGTTCATGGGCAGTGAGAAGACGCTTGAAAAGGGAGTCAACCTCACTCCAAGAAAGCCCACTAGAGGTCCAAAGTTGACAGCACGACACCGCGCAAAGAGCGACTCGAATTTGCTCGCGAACACATCAAAGGAGGTCCGAGTATACCGGCGTCTAGGAGAGTGACTTTCGCAGTGCGGTTTTTGTAACAAGTAGATAAGCTATCGGTCACGCAAGATATTTCACATTAATTCGAATTTTGTATTGTTTGTATTTTATTTCTT
Organism: Tipula vernalis; assembly: GCA_958295665.1. Lineage (NCBI taxonomy): Eukaryota > Metazoa > Arthropoda > Insecta > Diptera > Tipulidae > Tipula > Tipula vernalis. The sequence continues at coordinate 244,072,909 of OY282558.1, read as the reverse complement.
TGTAAGGTTCGAATTGTTCACGATAATGTTTCACACTGAAGCACTGAGTAAAGAATTATAGCTGTCAATTCTATTGCTCACGTAAAGTTGTTGTCTGGACAAACGTCACAAATCTTCAGTAAATAAATTTTGAACATGGTTAGATGAACGGAGTAATTTAAATTTTTAAGGATTTTCAACATGGTTAGATACTATGAACGGAGTAATTTAAACTCTTAAGGATTTTCAACAGTTATCAGAGATGTAAAACAGAGAAATTACTGGAGCTAGTTCTAAGGTGGAAGATGAAAAATCGTTAAAGAGATTTTGAATATTGTTCAATATGCCGCAGTTCTAAATAATCTATAGCAGTTTCCCTGCCGGTTTCTAATTTGGAATGAAGATATAGAGCTATGGCGATGTGTATTGTGTAATTCACTATATAAAATAATACACGCCACTTTGATTTTACTTCTGTTAACTTGTTATTATTTATTGATGCACAGAATATGTGTAATAAGTTAGTTCACTTAACACTAATACAGGAATTATCTTCGAATAAGTTCCGTCGCAAAAATTGGTTTATTTTAATTTGGTAACGGCCAAATTGACGCCGCCAATAATGAATTAATATCGCGATAATTTAACTTATTTTTAGGTTGCGACCGCGTTTTTTGTAGACAAAAATTCGACTCCTAATAGAAACGAAAGATGGGCGCAAACATTTTCATTTTTTTCATTCTTTCTTTTGGCGTGTGCGGCGCTGGTGGTGGTAATCGTGACATAATTTGTTGTTGTTGTGTGCGCGGTTGTGTTGGCGCTGAATGAAATGAATTTAGTTGAATTTGGGCCAATGAATTTTAATTTTAATTAAGGAATTTTAATTTTAGTTAATGAATTTGAATTTAATTTTGGTGCGTTGATTGGATAATATATTGTAGAGACGAAAATATTGTGAGTCGCTACAGGACTCCCCCGCAAGTGAATATCCCCTTCTTGAGAATTTGAACTATTAGGCAAAGTGTACGGTTTTATGTTTGCGAATACCTGATATTTGATTAGGGAGGTCATTTTGTGGTGCTATATCACATTTGGTGATAAAACGCTTACTGCGTAATTTTTTTATATCAAACTACCTGGAGTTTGATCAAAAGCAACTAAATTAAAATTTTAAAAAACTGAATGAAAATTACTGTGATACGAACTGCAAACCAAAATTGTTGATTAACAAAAGACTAATTATTATATTTTTAAGTTAACATAACTAGAAAACCCTTTGGTTTATTAGAATTTCATGTTTAAACACCGACCATTATTTGCATTTTGTGAGGTTATGTCAGATGGTTTATGTTGATTTTCGTTTAAGAATTGCTTATTTTTTGTCCATTTCTGTTAGGAGGATGATTGTTTTTGTGAAATTTTTTATTATAGGCTACTAGAACGGTTCTTTTAACATACAATTTAATACACAAAACTAAAATAATTGTTGATTTTTATATTACATAGTAATATAAAAATCAACAATTGAGGTTACGTGTCACATCATCACTTTGATATATTGCTTTCCCCTTAAAATTCATTTTGGAGTGTTGTCATTTTGTGGTAATATATCACATTTGGCGATACTGTGCGAAAAAGAAATTGTCGTAGCTAACTATGGTGTTGTCATGGATGAATATCGTCTCGTCGCATAATGATTTAAATGAAAAAGACCACAACTTCCTCCGTCTTACTTTTACAAGTGGAAAAAAAAAATTTCTTGTCTACATTTGTTTTATATGGAGTTTAGTTAAAAAAAGCTCTAATAAAAATATCAAAAAATTAATGAAATTTACATTGACGCGAAATATAAATGAATGATATTTATTAACAAAATGATCATTTATATATTTTTGAAATAAAATTAATGGGTTATTGTTAAATTTACAAGAAAAATGAAATATAAAAATCAACAATTATTTTAATTTTGTGTAGTAAATTATTTGTTAAAAATAACATTCTAGTTGCCTAGAATAACAAATTTCATCGGGAGCTCATAATAGCAAAGGACAAAAAAAAATTCCTAAACAAAAATCAACATAAACCATCTGACATAACCCCACAAAATGCAAATATTGGTCAATGTTTAAACATCAAATTCTAACAAACCAAAGGCTTTTCTAGTTATGTTATGTTAAAAATATATTAATTGGTCTTTTTTCAATCGACACTTGTATTTTGCACTTGGTTTCATGATAATTTTCATTCATTTTTTTGAATCTTTAATTTAGTTGTTTTTGTACAACTTCAAATAGTTTGATGGAAAACAACTAAATTGGGGTTTTAAAAAAATGAATGAAAATTATCATGAAACCAAGGGCAAAATAAAATTGTTGATTGACAAAGGACTGATTATTATATTTTTAACATTTTATTTAAATATTAAACATCTTTGCATTAAAGTAATACTTTATCACCTCATAAATAGCACTTCGTATAAAATTTTTATATAATGTCATTTGAGGTTATGGGGAAACGTCAACTTATCACTTTGATTCATCATTTTCCCCTTAAAATTCATTTTGCAGGGATGTGTTTGTAGACTTTCTCCATTTTTTTATATCACACAATAAAAGTCTCCACTAGTGATATAAAGGTGTGATATAACACCACAAAATGACCACCCAGGTGAGGTAAGTATGCCGTACGCCAGTTTGATTCGGTCAATTGAAATGGTATGGTTTATACCATTAATTAAAACCGTGAATTGTTTACGAAGGCGGCGTATAACTTTGTATGGGCCTTCATAAGGAGGTGATAATCCCGTGCAAACCTTGTCTGTTCGAACGAAAATAAAATCGCAATTGTCCAGTGTTTTAGGGACAAAGATATTATTTTGTTTGTTAGAACGTGGTGAAGTTGGGACAAGGTGTTGCATGGTTTGTCGCAGTTGGTCGACGACTGTGCCTTCAGTTGGTAATGGTAAAGGAGGATTCTCGACGAAGAACTCACCGGGTAACTTGATTGGTTGCCCGTAGACCATTTCGACTGGTGAGCACTTCAAATCTTCCTTTACTGTTGCTCGGATCCCAAGTAGAACGATAGGAATCTCCGAGCTCTAATTAATTGTGTTCCCCCGGGAAATGAGAGCAGCTTTGAGCAGTCGATGGAAAGGTTCGACCATGCCATTGGCTTGTGGATGATAAGCCGTTGTACGTATTCGTTGTGAGCCGAGGAGTTTTGTTAACTCTGTGAATAGTTTTGACTCAAATTTCGTTCCCTGATCAGTTGTTATATGAAGGGGCACGCCGAACCGAGATACGTAATTGTTAACGAATGTGGTGGCAATGGTTGCAGCTGACATGTTGGTCATGCAGTATGCTTCGGGCCATCGGGTGAAGCGATCGACAGAGGTGGGAAGGTATTGATATCCATTAGATGTAGGAAGTGGTCCTACTATGTCTATATGGATGTGTTCAAATCGACCAGGTGGAATCTCAAATTGTCCGTGAGGTGAAATTTTATGGCGTTGTACTTTAGATTTTTGGCAGGATAAGCAGGAGTTCGGCCACTGGGTTACGTCCTTGGTTATACTAGGCCAAAAGTAACGAGCTGTAATCAATTTTCGAGTAGCACGGACACCAGGATGTGAAATATTGTGCAATGTGTCGAAGATAGTTCGACATAGTGATTCTGCGATGTACGGGCGATTATTTCCCGTTGATATTTCGCAATATACTTTTAGGCCTGGCAATTTAAAAAGCTCTAGCTTATAAGATGTGCTAGTGGAACGTCTGGAACCAGAAAGTAAATTCTGAAGTTCTAAGTCATGTTTTTGTGCCAAAATTATTTTTTGATAGTCGAAGTGAGTCTCGACTGCGGCCATTTCGTTGTCTGTGGTGCGGGAAAGTGTATCCGCGACCACATTGTCTTTACTTTGCACATGCTGGATGTCGGTGGTGAATTGCTTCTGTAATCCAAGTGTCTTGCTTACCTTGGATTACGTTCAGTTTTAGACTGAATTGCTCTAGTCAGAGGCTTATGGTCGGTGTAAATTGTAAATTCACGACCCTCGACAAAATATCGGAAGTGTTTAACTGCCTGATATATTGCGAGTAATTCCCTATCGAATGCGGAATATTTCTTTTCGGCATTCGATAATTAACTATGACTTCGTTCATGAAACGCTGAAACGTTTTGGGTGGCATTGCGTAATCCAAGTGGCATTCGTGTAAATAGGCCAAATGGTGTAGTGATTGCCGTTTTATGAACGTCTTCAGGTGCGATGGGAATGAGATAGTACGCTCTGACCAGATCGATTTTAGAGAAAATTTTACAACAATGCAAATGCATGGAGAAATTTTGAATGTGGGGTATCGGATAGCGACCCGGTGTCGTTACCGTCTCCAATCGTTATTTTTCTTTTTCACCATTTGAAGTGGACATTAGACAGGAGATGACGATGTTCGACAAATCCCTAATTCCACCATGTGTTGGAATTCCGTGAGCGTTGCTTTGTGACGCACTTTATCTAGTCTTCGTGGTCGTGACACTGGAAGATGGCCTTCAGTGACTATGTGATGTATCACGTTATGTTTGACTGGAAAATTGTAGTTCGGTTCTGCTGTTAGTGAAGAAAATTGCTTGAGCAGATAACCGTAGCCGTTGTCGACTGTATAGTGAATCGGCATTGTTGTGGAGGTTTGCACGACGACATTGACTGACAGCTGAGTCGCTGAATCAACCAGCCGTTTGCGCCGAAGCTCGACAAGTAAGCCAAATTTTACCAGGATATCGGCTCCAATGATCGGACGATTCGCAGCAGCAATTGTAAGTGCATGTGTGAAGGTTCTTTTGAGTCCGATGTTAATTTGGAGGAGTTTGGTTCCGTAAGTATTAATACCGGAACCATTAGCAGCCGATAAGACTAGTTCGGGATTTTTCGTATGAGGGATGATGGATTAACGAAAAATCGAAACTGGAATGACCGAAAGGTCAGCGCCAATATCTATTAAAAAACTCAGTTTGGAATTTTGGTCTAATATAAATAGTCGGCTATTTGTTTGGGTGTTAGTGGCCGACTCTACCCGATGTGCTGGTAGTTTTTTGGACTATCCACTTGCATGACCGTGGTTTGTTGGCCGAAGTTGCATGGCTTAATGCACCTTTTTGCTTCCTTGCCCCATCTGAAATGGTACCAGCACGTTAGGTACTTGTTGCTGGGGGTGCGCCTATTTTGCCTGCTTGCTCGCGATGAGGATCGACCTCTTGACGGGCTACGTCGCTTACTGTACGCCTGGTTAATATGAGTTTCAAATCGCGATAACCAGGCTTTAAGCGAGTTGCCAGTATTTGTATTCTGATTTAAAGGCGGTCGATACCTAAAGTCGCTCCTGCATCGCGTGGAGGACGATGGGCCACTAACTGTCGAAATTGTCATTGTAGGTGTTATTGCCTCATGCATTTTATCTGCAATTTTGGCTAGATCGTTTAACTGTATCGTGTCAGCTTGTCCGACCATCGCTATCTTTATAATCTCTGGTAATTTTCGTACCCAGAGTGACTTGAGAACCGAGTTGGTTAATTGACCGTTGGCGAGCATTCTAATATGGCGTAGAATCTCCGATGGTCTTTTGTCGCCCATGTCTTGTCCGCTTAATAGTTGTTCAAGCTTTCGCTCGGCGGATGGTGCCAATCTTTCGATAAGGGCGCTTTTTAGTGTTAAATATCTGTTCTCAAGGGGTGGGGAAGCGAGCAAGTCTGCAATGTATGTGCTTGCTGCTGGGGACAAGGCTGACAGTACATGCGCATATTTTTGTTTGTCACTCGTGACACTCGAGAGGTCGAAAAGAATCTCGGCCATGTTAAACCAATTCTTTGAATCTTCCAGCCAAAATGGATTTAATTTGACACTGATTGCTTCGACTTGCTGTCGTGTTTCAGTGGTGTCCATTCTGTTATCTAGGCTGACATTGGCCGTAGGTTCTGGTTTGGGATTCTCCCCGACTTTCTCGGTGCCTTGTTTGTTATCGTTTGGATCTGGCGCCATGTTGGTCGCGGCGAGTGGTCTATCTGCCGAAAATACAGTTTATGGTATGTTTTTGACCAACAGCCCCACTCGGCGGAGATGCGTGACGATGTAAAAAAAAATTAAAAATAATAGGAATGGTTACCTTGTAATCTCCGACTTTGTGTGTGTGAGCGAGATACCCCCGAATTGGGACGGTCCGAATCCGAGTTCCTCAATTGGGGGGCTCGTTGAAATTTAGTGGTAATATTGAACGCGCGAGACAAAAAAACAAAAAAAAATTGTTGCGATTAATAAATAGGCAAACAATTTTATGACAAAACTTTGTCGTGGGTTCCGCCACGTCGGTGTTCACAATTCTACTAGTTTGTAGTTACCGAGAATTTTGCGTATGAAAAATAAAAATTGTATAAGTTTTGTTTTTTTTTTTATTTTAGAAAATTCACGGGGAATAACACCCGGATTGCCTAATTTTTGTCAAAAACAAAATCAATAAATATCGTATGAAAAATCTAGAAAATACCTCGGAAACCAAAATGAAAACGAAATGCAATGTATTTCGAGACCCAAAGGTAGAGTTTGCTTCGAAATATCTGATATGAATTGGATCGAGCTTATCAAAATGGCCACGACCTAACGAATAACCGTGGTAAGCTGTCGCAAAATTTTAATCTCGACTTATCAAACCGCGAGAATTATTAAAAAAAACTTTTTGAGAATTATTTAAAAAAAAAAAAAAAACAACAACAACAACAACTGATACTGATATCGTAACCAAAAATATTATATAGAAATCGTTAAAAAAAAAAATTTCTGCGACGAAAATTTTACAAATATCTAATTCTTAAGATTAATTTGTATTGAAATGTAAAATTTTCTTTTCTTTTTTTTTTTTTTTGAGAGAGATTTAATTTAAAAGTACAATATAAAAATCTAAAAATTTTATGAATACCCTAATGAATTTATGATTACCTTAATGAATAAAAAAAATCAATAAACGAGAAAACAAGAAAATGTAAAATAATTTTTAAAGCTTACTGACAATTTTGTTGTAATGCCATTGGGTGTAGCGGGTATAAGCGCAGCTGATTTTTGATGATGATTATTTTGAAATAAAGTTGTTGTCCTTGTATGTATAGCGGTAGCTTTTTGATGATACAGACTACTGTATCTTGATGATTTCAATTATCGCTGATCGTTCTTGAATGAAGCGGTAGCTGCTTTTGATTACGACAGCTGCTTATGAACGGCCCCTGTATTTAGTTGCCACTGCCGTTGAAGAACAATTTTTTTTTTCATTACCTTAATTGGTAATGTTATGTCCCGAATAATATAAAATTCGTTGCATAATCCTATGTTGATTTTGGAATGCTGTACCGTTGCGTTGGTTATGATATGGTCCCTTTCACTCGACTAACCTTGATGTGCACGTTTTTATTTTTTTGATCGAAATCTCCTCACTGTAAATTTACACGGCGGTAATTGTCGGCCAAAATATTTATATACTTGTTAGAACGGTTAGTACGTACCTTGTACCTGCCACGGTATTCCGTATTTGATAAATTTCACCAAAATAAATAAATCCAGGTTGAAATGGCGAATTGTGTAAGAAAAATTTTTTGTTTCACGATGTCGCTACTCTGATTTTGTGGGTTATTGTTTTTCCCGAAATATATGTATATTATGTCGATTTCTTTTTGCCATTTCAAATTTACTGGAATTTTTTGATCCAAAAAGAACAAATTGACGTTTCAACCAAAATTGACGATTTTTATGTTTGTATTGGTGATAATAAACCAGTACTATTTGACGTATAGAAAATGTCGTGGCAGACATCATTCTTTATTAAATGTTTATTCATATTATGTTTATAATAATAAATTCACCTAAATAAAATTTCAATTTGTTTTATAGTCAATATGTTCACTACTGTTTTTATTATAATGAAAAATCGACGTTTCATCAAAGTTTCCTGAGAAATTGACGTTTCTACAAAAATTGACATTTCTCTTCCTTAATGGTATTAGTGCAAATTGAAGAAAAAATGTCCATTTCTCTGTTTTGATGTGCATCAAAAAAACGGCAAAAAAATGGTGATTTTTTGTGGCAAATAGTTTGCTTTTTGATGCATTTTTGACATTTTTTTGATGTGTTTTTGATTTTTTTGGCAAAAACAAAACCACATTAGTTGTTTTCCAATCGACCAACCGCAAGCACCCTCTAGCAAACCGCTAGTAGATAGGTTTTTGTCCTTGCTACGGTCGATTGGAACGATTAAAATGGATGATGTTAGTAAAACATACCCTATAAATCGAATATGTTTTGCAATTGCTGTCAAAATTTTAGTGTGACGAACAAATAAAAATAAAAATATTTTTTTTTTAACAACTTAACCAACGTATTGACAAATGCGATAGAAAAATATTTATTATTGACACAAAAAATAAATATTTTTGACATAAACAAGCGGTTTACCAAGCGGTTCTACACTCAACCGTCTAGCGGCGAAATTTTGCGTAAATGCTTCTAACTGCTCGTGAAAAATAACAAGAGCAGTTACGAGTAGTTCATTGAGCGAAGACAAAAACCTTTCTACTAGCGGTTTGCTAGCGGGTACTTGTGGTTGGTCGACTGGAAAACAACTAATATATACTGAATATGTTTACCGTAAAAACGGTCGTCCAGGGTCACCACTTATGGCGATATAGTATTGTGTAATCCACTATATCAAATAATACACGCCATTGTGATTTTACTTCTGTTAACTTGTTATTATTTATTGATGCACAGAATATGTGTAATAAGTTAGTTCACTTAACACTAATACAGGAATTATCTTCGGATAATTTCCATCGCAATAATTGGTTTATTTTAATTTGGTAACGGCCAAATTGACGCCGCGAATAATGAATTAATATCGCGAATAATTTAATTTAGTTTTAGGTTGCGACCGCGTTTTTTTGTAGACAAAAATTCGACTCCTAATAGAAACGAAAGATAAGCGCAAACATTTTCATTTTTTCATTCTTTCTTTTGGCACGTGCGGCGCTGGTGGTGGTAATCGTGACATAACTTGTTGTGGTTGTGCGCGCAGTTGTGTTGGCGCTGAGTGCGTTGAATTTAGTTGAATTTGGACCAATGAATTTTAATTTTAATTAATAAATTTTAATTTTAGTTAATGAATTTGAATTTAATTTTGGTGCGTTGATTGGACAAAATATTGTAGAGACGAATATATTGTGAGTCGCTACAGAGCATTGAGTTTTTGTTGAGTATTGAAGACAGTTTAAAATTTGCGATATGTACAGATATGCAATTTAATTTAATATTAGATTTTGGTAAAATTTTATTTATTTGTCTATGCACCATTTTTCGTGCTACATACCTTCATGGAATTTTATTATTCTTCGAAGAAAACGCTTTCGAGATTCCTCTCAAGCGTTTGCACTGACATATTTTTGTTGCCATTTTTTTCGAAAATAAGGTAAAGAGCCCTATTTTCAGTATTCTTGTGTTTTTCAAATATGCATTTTTCTGTTTTGAATTCATTCCATCCGTTTGAAAAAAAAAAAAAACATTGAGGAAGTAATTGCGGTTTATCGGAGCTAATCGATTTAGTCTGAGAATTAACAAGCTACCATATTAGACATAAGCCAACGAAAAGCGTGACGAAGTTTACGCCCATATATAAAAATTAAAAATTACTGTTCCTTAAATGTGAAACACACTAAATTGTGATGCATTTTTCGTTAATATAATCAATAAACCAATTAAAATGGTCACCACACCCTAACCAAAAAGATAAATACCAGACATTTTCACAATACCAATGAATTTTAATATTTTCTAAACCGAATTTAATTTTTAAAAAAGAACAAAAAATATCATTTTTCCCAATTAAACTTTAATTTAATTTTCGATGTCCTTGTGACATAATTGGAAAATTAAATCCAAAATGAAAAAGCTATGTATAAATATTTCTCTAATGTCACATTGTGTGTCTAATTACATAAATTATAATTATCAATTACGGAAAATTTTGTTTATTCCTAAATAAAATGACAACAACTGTGGGCTGGGGAAGGTAAACACAAAAAAGGATCAAAAGGTAGAACTCTCAAGTAAACTTTTGAAAATAATCAAACTGGAAATAAAGAAGTTTACAACTCATCTTCGGTCAATTATATTTGATCTTAAGAAACATTATGAAAAAATAAGGACTAATTTCGCCCCTTTGTTCACATTTTCTCGTTTGTTATTTACCTGTCACTAAAGATATGTTAGCAACATTAACACAAATGGCTCTATATAATTGAGCTTTCTAATTTAAGTTTCACTTACCTAATTTTGATAAAATTATTGTATATCGGTATGATGTACCGTGTCGCATTTAAAATTTACGAGCTTTCATAAAATGCAGTAATTTAAAAATTGAAAAGAATTCAATTCTTCGAAGTTTTGAAACTGCGTGATCGATTTTTGTTTCTTAGTGTACTAAAATATTAAGCCATCGACGAGAATACATATATGCTTGATACTCTTTATTTGCTAGGAAATAAAACCTTTTATTTTTCAATCCTCAAAAAATAAAAGTAAAACTATGCTATTTTCGGGTTCTTTTATTTATATACTTATGTACATCGAGTCGAGAGAGATGAGGTAGCTTTTATTTAACCTAACCCTAATAAAAAGCTTTTTTTTACTTAATTTTATACTAACACCAAAAAAAATATAATAAAAGTTTAAATTTATTTCTAATTTCGCTTGGAAAAAATTAAAATTTTTTAGAAAATCGATTGATTGATTGCTATGTGAATGAATAGAGAGACTTTTTGGTACGTTGGTGTGTAACATTCAATTTTCTAGTGGTTTAAGGCATGCTTCATTATGAATGATGTTAATTTTTAGTTGCGTTACAGTGGAAATGCAATTTACCATCGTTAAATGGCATTAAAGTTTTTATTGCCTTTGAAAAATTTTGAATAGGCAACAGTGTAATGAGTTTGTTTTTTTAATATGGAAGATTAAAGAATTTGCAACGCAATTTTTCAAGCCGCGGCGGTGGCTTGGTTACTCAAGGATAAAAACATCAGTATAAGTAAATTAATTCAAACGCAGCAGCTGTTCATAGTTTTAATAGAATGAATATTTTCGCTTTACGTAAAACAATTCTAGCTTAAGAAAATTAAATAAGGATCAGAATTTAACATACCGTTGTTCGGCAGCAAATTCTTGAGGTTTTTTTTTTTCAAATTATCACAGCCTCTACTTGTTGTAAATTTGACACTTCTGCAATAATATCCATAAACAAAAGCGCGCATTAATAATAATTAAGCCGTAATCCGTTAATTTATTTCTAAAAAAGAGATTTTTATAAAAATTAAATAAAATTTTCAACGAGCTTATTACAAAATATGGAAGAGAAATGTCCTATTTAAATATTGGTGTTAGACCGGCAATGTCCAAACCTCAGAATAGGCCGATTTAATCAAAATAAATGGTGCAATGCCATTGGTGTAATAAATAGGACCTGCACTCTTATCAGTTTTGAAATATTCTAAAGCAGCGATTATTAACCTAGGGGTCGCGACACAATGCTGAGGCGCGATTTTTTTTTTTGTATTATATATAAATGTTATATATGTAAATACTTCTTATAGATGAATGGTCACGTCACAATAGTTCGCATTTTAAGAGCTCTAGAGGCAAGAAAAGCTAAGAACCTGTATTCTACAGCGTTAAGTACTTTAGAGAATGTAAATTGAAATCATGGCGGAAGATTGTAAACCTAATGAACTTAAATTAATATTCGTGTTATCATGATCAAACTAGCACTTAGCAGTCGCAGACGTATTATTGTAGATCATTACACGCGGATAGATCTGTGATTTCGGCTTTGTTTCTGTGAATGAATAAAACCGTATTGAATTAAAACAAATTTCTTTCGCTATCTGTACGATATACATTTTATAATAAAAAAGTATGTCATAAAAATAAATTTTAAGTCTACAAACCATGGTTCTTTTGTTTATTATTAATGTCATTTAGTATTAATTCATTTATAACGGAATACACACAAAACCTACCTAACTAAACACAAATAACACCACCACTTATAGTTTTCACGTTTTCAGACTCACGATTTTGATGAAATACAGTGTAAGAAAATGGAAAATATTGTTTCATCAAGGATTGCAAATATTTAAGGACGGGTGAGCTCAATGTTGGGAAATTTTCTCCGCTTTTTGAAGTATTAATGAATGACCGAAATAAAGTTCCACGAGGCCACAAACCTGTTGTTGACTGCTTGGCTCTGATGTATCCTTGTAAACACCAACTTTGAAAGAAATGAATTCAAGTCTATTAATGTCGTGGGTTTTCGGAACATGTGGCCAGCATTCAATTTTAGATTCAAAAATATTCAACTTCTCCCACACGTAAGATTTCAACTTCTTAGAACCAGTACTGGTTCTTCAGTCATTAGGAATACTAGGTTCCGTAATAGGACCCTCAAAAAATCAGCCATTAAGTGTTTAATGAACAACAGCAGCTGTATTAGTCTGGCGAATAACCTCTTCAATATTAGTTTGGCAATATCAACAATCACATTTGTTGACTTCTCAGACATTTGATGATGATTATTTTTAAAACAACTACTGGTTTTATGAAAAAATCAATCCTTCTCATCAGGTCATGTCGACTTGGACTAATTGTATCATAATTTACATTCTATATAAGCAGAATATACGGTGAACAGGTTGTATTAGCGAATTATAATAATACAACCAAATTCCCTTACAAATTTCCTTCGTCACATTCTCACCGCTCTACTTTTGTGCTAGCAAATTTTAACAAATAACAATTTTTTTTATTTTTTAATTATTTAATTAATTCATGCAACCGCTAAGTTCATTTTAATGTTTTTTACAGATAACACGTAGCAGCATAGTACTATTTACAAACAATTATTCAACACTCTTTTTAGTTTTTTTAAATTTTAAACAGATGGTATGTTACCGTCTGACAAACAGAGTCCGGGGTTTCCTTAAATTTATTGTTATTATAATATACTCTAATCACTTCAGAGAAATCTTTAAGCACATAAATAATTCAAAGAAATTATGTCTAGTTGTCATTTTTATTCGATTAGATTGCTTTGGTTTACTTTATGGTTTCGATAGAAAAAAAATGTTTAGAAAACCTAATTGTCTAGTGCTGTCACCTTAATGCTTTAGGCTTTAGCAGACTAAATGTTGATTACCCGTTGTACATAATATTTTAATATTTTTTATAAAGGGTGGTTAAATTTTAAGGGCCGACGTTGAATGTGAACCACACCTAAACGTCAAGTTTTTTTCTGCATTTCATTTGACATTTCTCAATTTCAGACTAACTCAATTTAAACCATAGAAAGATACACAATCGAGCAACGCGTTAAAGTTATTCAGGCATATTATGAAAATGGGCGTTCAAATCAAAATGCATATCGTGCACTTCGTGATTTTTTCGGTCAATTTAATCGTCCAAATGTGCGTACAATCGGAAAAATCGTGCAAAAATTTGAGCAAACCGGGTCTGTAGGAGATTTTAAAACACCAGTGCATGCTCGTACAGCTCGTACTGCAGAAAATATTGCTGCTGCTCGCGATAGTGTGGCTGAAGAGCCGTCCACCTCAACTCGTCGTCGTGCCCAACAATTGCACCTCTCACGCTCGTCGTTGATGAACATTATGCATAAATACTTGCATTTACACGCTTATAAGGTGCAATTGACTCAAGAACTAAAGCCACTTGACCATTCCAAACGTCGTCAATGGTCAGAATGGTGGCAAGAAATGGCAACAGTGGATGATCAATTTTCGAAGAAAATCATCTTCAGTGATGAGGCACATTTTCACCTCAGTGGATTCGTCAATAAGCAGAATTGTCGCATTTGGGCGAATCCTAATCAAAGAGTGATTGTCGAAAAACCAATGCACCCACAAAGAGTGACTGTTTGGTGCGGTTTATGGGCTGGCGGCATCATCGGGCCGTATTTTTTCCAAAATGAGGCCGGTCAGGCAGTTACTGTGAATGGTGTTCGCTATCGTGAGATGATAACGAACTTTTTATGGCCCGAATTGGAAGATATGGATGTGGACGATATGTGGTTTCAACAGGACGGTGCCACTTGCCACACAGCTAACGAAACAATGGCTCTTTTGCGCGACAAATTCAATGGCCGTGTTATCTCACGTGGTGGCGATGTCAATTGGCCGCCAAGATCATGTGATTTGACACCGTTGGACTTCTTTTTTTGGGGTTTTTGAAAGAAAAGGTGTACGTCGATAAGCCAGCAACAATTCAAGAGCTAAAGGATGAGATAATTCGGCACATTAACGACATAGAACCTCAATTATGCCTAAGCGTCATCGAAAATTTATACCATCGAGTGGAGGTGTGCCGCCGAAGTGGCGGCGGCCATTTGGCCGATATTTGGTTCCATACATAATTGAACCATACCATATTATCATAATAAAAAGAATTGACAATAATTTCCTAAATAATTTGTGTTTTATTCAAAATCAACATCGGCCCTTAAAATTTAGCCACCCTTTATTTATTGTTTATATACAATACAAAATTTTATATTTTTCAATTTTTTATGATGCAATGAAATGCCGTTATAAAATAAAAATAAAAAAAATAAAATTAAATAATGCAAAAAGGTATGATTTTTAGATTAAGTTCTGGAATATGGCCAAGTATGAGGGAACTTGCCTATTTCTCTTGGAAATTAGATTTTAAAATGATTTTTGAATTGAATTAATGAAGACCGAAGTTCTTTCTGATCACCTTATGAGGTTTCAGCCCTTTATATTTTATTTAATTATGTATTTATGTAAAGTTTTTTATTTTAATTTCTTATAATTCATTTGGTTAGCCATAGTACATTTCCACATAACAAAATTTACATTTTAGCGAATAGAAATTCGTTGCGAAATTTCAATTTCGTTAAATCGATATTCGTTATAAGAAGATTTCACTGTATATAAGTTAAGATTAATAATTCATTAATCTTTAAAATAAAAATATTCTTTATTTGGACTATGTCCGTTTTATTCTAAACCTTTCTGAAAATAAATGAAATTTAAGTGTTAAGAATATTACTTCTACGCAAAATATGCAATGTTGCGATTTTACTTTATTGATGACTGTATTAAATCTTCCCCCTCTAAAAATCCTCGTCCCGTGAATTTAAAAATTCGGCTGGACTGGTTGTATCCAAAGCGGCACAGGATATTGATTGGTCACTTCGTTGTTTTTGAACAGGGCTATTCCTCTGCGGCTCCTTGGTCTTATTACAAATTCTATAATTACTATAACTATGGTAATTATGATGATAGTGTCCGTGACATTATTTATCTGATGGTATGTTGATAACTTCTGGAGTTTCAATATGTTGCTTACATGTAGATCATGTAGGTGTTCTAGATTAAGTTTCATCACTTGAATATTTGTTTCAATACTGATGGTAGTATTTGAGATGTTCTCATTTCTTTGTTGGTGAGGATCCATCCTTTTATCTCTACTGATTCGTTTTGATATTGAACCAAATAGTTGCCTTCTAGCTGTTTGACTGAATTGTTGTATGTTATTGCACCATGAAAGTTGTTTAGGAAGATAGTGTTGTCAGTTATGGGTTCTATTAATTCCTTTTCATTAAATGTAAATTCACACCCAGCATCCAATCCCCTCAGTAGTTGGGTAATACAATGGTTTTCTTTCAATTCTTGTAGTTGGCCGAGGTCACAATTAATGGTTTCTCTCCTGGTTTGGCATTTGTCAATAATCTCATATGTATATGTTTTGTTGGTTTATAAGGATTTCGTTGTGTTCCAAATGAATTTGTTTGTTATTTTTTATTGTAGATTTTATTTTGATGTGATAGAATTCTTCTTTGTTGGTTTTGGGGATTGGTATGACGTATAAAATCATTGAGTTTTTGATGATCATTACAGGTTCGGCATATTCGGTTGAACATCATTTGTTGAAAAACCTCGTTTGTATGGTCTTCCAGATGCAACAATATTTCGTTATGCTGTTTATTCGTTGTTGTTCTCGATGATCCGATCCTGACTTTTAAGGATCTCGTCCCAATCAGTTGCGTCTGGAGAGCCGACGATCCACTTCCAAGCAGAGCCAATCCAGTTGATTGCTCGTTTCGCCCTTGAAGTTCTTCAAGTGGCTTTTCTGTTTCATTGATTTGGTATGTTAGTTGGGATTTCATGATGTTTGTTGAATCGTTGTCCATAACCATTATTTTGGTTGTTGTGAAATAACGCAGGATTTTGTGAAATAATTTGATGGGTAGAATTTCTGCAGTGTACGCTAGGATTGGTGTTTCCTGGAGTTGCGGTTTATTGGGGTGACGGTCGTATTTATTTCGGTTGCATATGTCGCAGTTTTGCGTATACTTCTTTATTAAACTGGTCATCGGAGGGAAATAATACTTTTCTAGTATTTGTTCCTTATTTTCCCGTGCATTCCGATGTGCTTTTCTGTGTCCTTCTTGTATAATGCGGTATTTATTGTCTTCATTGCGGATATCCTCTACTATCCTCTGTGTTATCCGCAATTTGTAATTGTGCAGATGTTCTGCGTAAATTTCCTGAAGTAGCTGGAGATACCCCTTACGGAATTTTGATTCCATTTACAGATGTTGGGTGTAGTCTTTTTTTCAGATGTTTGATGAGTTTTTATTTTGCCTGATCTTCTGACAGGGAGATGTAATGCCTATGATAGTTCTGGTGTGGTTTATCATAAGCGTAAATTCCGGTTCCCTCGGATATTATTAATTGATTTTTAAAGACGTTTATTGGGGCTTCGCAATACGGAATAAGTTGTGTGCCATCTTCTTCTGTACTATGTATAGTCTCATCGCTTGATGACGAAAGTGTGTTGACCTCCAACATCAGTCTTGATAGTGCGTCCGTCCGCTACTTTATTTGTAAATCTTGTAGTTGTACTCCTCTAGCTTGGATTTCCATCTTGCTCTTGCTATTCCTGCTGCTGAGAGCGAAGGTCAGTGGTTGATGGTTTCTTCGCTCCATAGAGGAAATTCCTTAGGTTATCTAGAGCCCAAACGATCGCTAATATTTCTTTCTCGTTCGTAGCGTAGTTCTCCTCGGTTTTATTGAGGAATCTAGATATATACGTTATAGGTTGGTCCTTGCCAATATATCCTTGCAAGAGTAAGGCCTCGATGGTGTGGTTCGACGCTTCCGTTGTTAGTATAAACGGTTTGTCGAAGTCGGGAAATATCAATAGGTCCGCCGATGACAGTAGTGATTTTAGATGTTGGAATGGATTCAACTCGACGTCTGTTAAGTTTATGTTTACTTTCTTTGACTGGCTAGCTTTTATTTGTGCGCCCACCACCCCCCCCCCTTTCGTAAAATTCTTCAAAGGTTTTGCTAACTTTGCGAAGTCTTTCATGAATCGCCTATAGTATGATGTTAGTCCAAGGAAACTTTTCAAATCTTTGAGATTTTCAGGTGGTTGTTCGATATTATATATCCCAGCAATTTGGTTTCCTCTTTTAGAAATTCGGTTTTATCTAAATTGACTCTGAGATTGGCTTTACATAGTCTGTCTAGAATTTTGTGAACATTTTTCAAGTGTTCCTCTTCGTTTTCTCCCCCAAATATGATAATATCATTGATGTATACATAACATATTTTACCGATGTATTCCTTTAAGACGTCGTCGATTATCCTCTAAAAAATCGCTGGCACGTTTTTCAGTACAAACGGTAGCCTGGTGAATTCGCATTTCCCGTTCATTGTCGAGAACTTAGGTATATTCTTTTCCATCATCTTAATGTTGTGGAATCCGGATGTAAGATCTATCGTTGTGAAGAATTTGGAGTTTCTTGCATTTGCGATGGTGTTAGAGATGTCTGGTATTGGATAGGTGTCCGACACGGAATCTATGACCATTTGATACTTTTTTACTCCCGATGAATCCATTTTCTTCTCTAAAATCCAAATGGGTGAATTATACGGATTTTTCGATGGTCTTATAATGCCGTCATTGAGCAGTTGTTTTGTTTGTTGGTCCACTTCGGCCCTCATGTTGATCGGGTATGGATATGATTTTGTGTAGATCGGGTCATTGGTAGTAGTTGTGATCTCCGCCCTCACGTTCGTTTCAATGGTCGGTTGGTCCTCAATGGCTCCGAAGAGTGATAGATATTTATTCAGCATCGTTCTCAGTTTTTATTTTATTTCGTTATTCAGGTGATCATTTTTTGTCTCGATAGTATTCACTTGAATGGATGTTTTGGCTTTCAAAGGTATTTTGTTGTCACCTCCCGCTGATCTAATGTTGAATTATTTTTCGATTGGTTTAGCATTCTTGGCGATTTCTGGTCTTATAAAATTTTTGTTTGCCCCGGTTCGATACTCTACGTAAGGTATGCTGGAGAGTCATTCGGTATAAAATTTACCTCGATATTCTCTTCCGCCTCTTCTTCTTTGTCCTCGAGGTCGCTGTAGTCATCAATATACTCCTCGTATTCTCGTTCACTATCCTGTTGTTCCATCATGTGGGATACTATATCCTTTGTTGCTTGCGTTGGTTCAAGTGAGTATCAGGATTTTTTTCTCTTCTTGGTTTTAAGTTCATGTTACTTGGTCGATTCATGTACTTGATTTTTTTCGTGTTGCCCGACTCATCAACGGACATTGGTACTGGTGGTTTCGGTTGAACTGGCCTTGCAGGTGGTGTTACAAAGTAATTTTGTTGTTGCTGGTATGGCTGTTGATATTGCTGGTGTTGGTATGGTTGTTGCTGGTATTGTTGTTGCTGGTATGGTTGTTGATACTGCATACTGTACCCCATATTTCTCTGTTGCAGCGATATTCTTGGTAGCGGTATCGGCTTCGTGTATTGTTGAACTCTATTCGCGTTGATTTGGTTTACGGGAATCGTGATTGAATTGTTAAAATTTCTATTGTGTATTGGCATACTCCGGAAATTGAGATTTTGTATCTTCAGACATGATGAATACGCCTCTGGGAGATTCGTCGGTCTCTGAATAGTTAACATTCTTGATATATCCCCAGTTAGACCTCTAACGAAGACATCCAATGCTCGATTCCTGTATGTGTCTATCAGCACTGTCATGGTGTCTGCATTGTAGTTTTCAGTTTTAACTTTGTTGATAATGAGGGATACTTGATGGTTTACAGTTGCGTAAAATTCGTCGATACGTTTTTTTCCCTGAGTTAGGCCGCCCAATTGATATTCGAGTGTCCTCACATCTCTTTTGTCGGCATTATATAACGATATAAACATCCTTTTATTGCACTCCAATTTTCGTCGAAAATGTTATATGATAAGAGAGCTGCGTCCGCCGTTCCTCGTATTTTCTGTCTTATACTTTGTAATATGGCTCTTTATATAGGTTTATCCTTCACTATCTCGTAGTCTTTTAGGATACTTTCTACACTGCATATCCATGACACATAATATGATGGATTTCCGTCAAAGAATTGAGACTTGTAGTTCTTTGACACAGTCTGGTAGTTTGCCGATGTCTTTAAGCTCCTGTTCTGTTCTGGGTGCCACGAGTGTTGTATTGTTCGGTGTGTTGTTTTCCATTTGATTTTCTAACTGGCCGATTCTTCTTTTCAACTTTATATTAAATTCGATTTGGGCGTTGAGTGCCCCCGTCAACTGTATTATTGTTGCCTGAATTTCTTCCATTTTACACTCTTTGCAATTTTTTTTTTTTTAAATAAGTTTTGAATTTCCAATGACTATTTATTATTTTATTATTATTATTATTATTATTATTATTATTATTATTATTATTATTATTATTATTATTATTATTATTATTATTATTATTATTATTATTATTATTATTATTATTATTATTATTATTATTATTATTATTATTATTATTATTATTATTATTATTATTATTATTATTATTAATAATTGAATAGAACAAGAACTGAAGAAGGACGAATGTCCGAAACCGGTCTTGAATTTTAAAAATAAATAATATATCACAAAAAGAAAGTTAATTGTTTTAATTAATTAATTTTATGAAAATACATTTATATATGTGTTTTCATATAATAAAATAAGTGATATAAGCCACAGTTTTAAAAAAATTTATTAAAAATGGAATTTTTCCGTCTTTATAATAATTATTATTATTACTTGAATATTATTATTCTTTATAAATTTTCACTTTTTGCTGTATTAATTTGTTATATATTTAATTACTATATTATTATTATTAATTGTTATGCGTTTTTATTACGATTTTATTACTTGTACTTACAAGATTACTATTTTCATGGGTAATTCTTGATCTGAGGATTCGAGTTTCCTCAGAGGTTTTTTAAGTGCACTCCGAGTGTTGTACACTTGAGTCAGCTACTTGTGTCCGGATGATTCGTAATTTCCCTTTTTAGCTGCTAGCGTTTATGCTTGCTGGCGGCCTACTGCGGTATAATATTCACTCACGGTAGTGTGTAACAAAATTGGCTATGTTCTCGTGGGTATAGCTATATTTTATTACGTTAACAGACAAAATTCCTAAGTTCTCGTGGGATTAGTTGTCCTTTGCCTGTTACTATGTTCTCATGGTAAATAATAACTTGAACTTTTACACTATTCACTTTTACTTAACTCACTCTTTCGGCGCCAGTTAAAATTAATAATTCATTAATCTTTAAAAAAAAAAATTTTTCATTTGGACTATGTCCGTTTTATTCTAAACCTTTCTTAAAACTAACTATATTTTTACAATTTTTGAATTACAAAATGTTCTATATTTCGAAAATGCTGATTATAGAAGTTTTATGGAAAATTACATATTTATGGAAAATAAATTAACTTTAAGTGTTAGAAATTTTACTTGTTGTTAGCGATTGTTTATGTTTTACTACTGTCACTATCATGATCCAGGTCACGATGCGTCCAGAAATGCATCAGAATAAACTATTATACTATTAACTTCGGATTTTCATCAACACAATATAATACTATTATGCTATACTATTAGTGCGTTCGATTGTGGTAAATTAACTGAATTATCTGAATTAACTTAATTAACTGAAGTGATTTGTCCTTTCGTTTGGTATACTTCAATTCAGTTAAAAATATTGAGCTACTGATTTATCTGAATAATAATTTTGCTTCGGTAGGAAATCAGATAATTGTTTTTGTTGTTTTTTGACATTATTTTGTTTTACGCATCGAATAAGCCAGGATGAGATACGTAATGTGACACACAAAAATAATTGATCCAAGAAAATGGTCGATTAACTTTAAAATTTAATTATTTTATAACATAAGCCAATGGGGCATGCTTATAGTTAAAATGTTTGCCGCTCTTTTTTAAGGCAGTACCATATGTCAAGGATAGAATGAAAATTTTCATTTAAGTTTTGTATAGAAATGTATGGCGAAATAAATAACATGAAACTATTATCATATTTTAAAATATATTGAAGTGATTTCACTAATAACAGAAATTGTAAACATGGAATCCTTAGGGCGTTTAGTTGTTTTAAATAGATAAACAAATGTTTCTTTTTAATAAAATCGATTTAAATTGGTGATTTGTGTTAACCTTAAAAATGTTACGTGAGCTAAGCCACCGAAATAAATATTTAAAAATATTGAATCAATCTGGTTTTATATAAGTTGCCACTACTTTTACGTATGATAAAATATGATTTCATGTTGCGTTTTGCCATCGCATATCGTTTCCTTCTTAATTTATCAATTATGTTAATGTTATTTGTAAATTAATTTTAGTGTTTAGGTTTTACGACAAAATGTCAACTCAAGATTTAACAAAAATTTAAAGTTAATAGGTGCAAAAACTGCATTAGGTGCAAAAACAGACGTGGAATCATTTTGATGGTATTTTTCCCCGTCTTAATTTAATAATCCAATTTCTTTTTAATGATGGTTGGCTCGGAAACCGATGAAATTTTAAAGAATCATTTCTTGTAAATTTATTATTGCAGTTTGACACACAGCAAGCATTTCGGTTGGTATAAATATTAACTATTAAAATAATCACACAAAAGTTTGACAAAGATGTATGTTTTTTTGTTTATCTTAAAAACCAAAATTCGTTTTTTTTATTTCGCCCTAGTGCTCGTATTTACTTTACTTTTTACTATTTTAAAATGGACATAATTTACTAGACTATTTTATTTTACCATACGTTTCAGTATAATTCTCTTATGCCAAATTTCATTCTATCCTTGACCTATGGTATTGCCATCTGGTAGATGAAAAGAGAAATAATTGCATTTTGCATGCCCCATTACTTTTTAACAATTTGACATTTATCTGAATTGTAGCAAACGAACGACCAATTCACTTTAGTAGTTTAATTATCTGAATATTAACTGAATTATCGGAATAGTAACTCAATATCAATTCAGTTAATTTACTACAAACGAACGTGCTTTATGACGATGGAAACCCGGTATTAATTGTTCCGGTATTAAAACCAGGTCTACTTTGATTTTTATAATTTAATGAGTGGTATAGTTGATATCAGTTGTCTTTTGTGATTTTTAACTTGCAAAATTTGAGTATATTTTATAGTATATATATATATTATGTCGCCAAAGATCTGAAAACAGTTGAACAAACAGTGAACAATTACATCTTCTTTGAAACACAACCCTGGTTCAGTTGATTGATTACGCATAATGGATGTTTACGTTGGTCTTAATATTCGAAAATCAGAAATCTTTTTTTGTAAAATCGAAGGTTCGACACACTATTTAAGTTGAAGGTATCTTTGTTGAACCGAATCTCGTTGGAATCCTCGCTGAACACAGAGTCAGCACTGTGGTAGGCTAGTGGGTACCGAGTACTAATGTAATAATTTTACGGTTCAAAAATTGACGTAGTCAAATGAGTCGTCACCATTTGAATTTGAATTGTGTCGCCTTCGGAGACTCCCGAGGCCGGAGGCAAATTTCCATGCCGACCTGCAGGAGCCATTCATTATATGCATTCTGTCTTTCGCTGCCCATGTTTGTGATGTGTTCGAGCTGCTGGAAATTCTTCCACAATCGATTTGCCTTGACGCGCTCTCAGCACTTCACGATGTGTGTGCGAATTCCCTTTGGCTGAACCAATGGAAGCGTCTGCCTAAAATCACCTTCCACAACAAATAACTTAGCCCCGAATTATCGGTTGTCGCCGTTTTTTTTTAGCATTGTGATTTCGTCGATGATAGCCTTTCGGCGATCCCTGTTGTGGCGAATGGCAACACAACTTTTTTCCGGACTCGAATAAACGACATGAGTAAGTGAAAAAGAGAATGTTTCCTAATATTCTCGTCATTTACAGCCGAGATGATTTTGCCGAATGCATTCAGCTGTTATTCATTGAGAATTGCAATTCATTCCTCACCTGTGAGCGCTTCTGAATTATCGTATGTCTCTTCCTCTGGCGCATTCCCTGTAGTAGCTGGCAAGGCGATCATTATTCCAGAATTGTATTGATATCGTGAAGAGCCTTGATTGATATTGTGAAGATGTTCTCTTTAGCACAGATAAGTGCCCCCGTCTATCAGGCATTAAACCTATTACTGTCTAATTCCCATAGTGCGAGCGCGGATGCTGCTACTTTAAAGTGCAAACATTGTATCGTTCACCGGCTGGATTGATTGGAAGGTTGTTCCACCAATGTATATGGTAACTGCTATTTTCTCACCTCCGCGCTATCTGTTAAACATAATTTTGGGAACTCCGGTGTAAAGGAGCTCCCTTACATCTTAATCATAAGCGTTGAGCTTGAACCTTGATTCAAGCTTTGGGCAACCTCTCTGCGCTGCCACGAGTGCTTCCTGTTTATTACCTTTCTTAAAAATTCCAGACTGTTGGTTTGGAGAAGCACCGGAAGTATTACGACCATATGCGATTGCTGACACTCTCAACCGCTAATTTGCCTCGGGATCACGTATTTGTAGATGTACTTTATTGCTCGAAGTGAAGTACAGACTTCCACATTAATATGCACATTGTACTTAAGGCTCAGATTTGAATTCTATGAAAAGACTCGTCGGTTATCCATAAACACGATTCTCACTGCGACTTCTTTTCCACCACAGAGACTCTAAATTGGATATCCGTCAACGTGGGCAAAGGTTTGGCTACTGGAGCCCTTCGGTAATTTCATGGTACATTGTGCTCCGTGGAGCGTTCAGATTGTCGGCAACGCGTGGTCCATGCATTACGCATATCCTTACTATCTCGCGCTGTTGCGTGAAATTTAAATCTCTCTTTAAGGCGTAAATATAAATCTACCATAAATATTTCTTATGGCTGGATGAAATCAACGACAAATTCAAATCAACATTAAAGATATAAATGAATCAATCAAATTGATTCGTATAATGCCCATTACACGGTCAATATCAGTCCTGCGTCATTACTCCCTGCGCCATTACTCCCCAACCTGCGTCATTACTCCCTTCAATAATTTGTAGCATTACACGATCATTCCTACACATCAGTATTATCATCATTGCTGCGTATTTGTCAGTTGTCAGTTCTAGAAAATAAAGTGAAGAAGTAAAAAATTAAAGTGAAATTAAATTAAAAGTACAAAATGGATTCTCAGGAAAAAGCTTGTATTGTAATAATTTTGGCTTTATCCATAAAAAAAATGTTCGCCGCTCATGCTGGTTGAAGCATTGGCTAAAAAAACGCAACAACTATTCAAATGTAGCGCTTATAAAAGAAATTGGTGCAACTGAAGCAGCCGATTTTAAGAATTATTTTCGAATGTACGACAGAACATTTGAACTATAATGCTGATGCGAATGGTTAAATCGTTCATTATAAGGCAGGATACAAATATGAGGGAGAGCATCCCGGCGAATGAAAGGTTCGCATAAACGCTTAGGTACTCTCGCTTAGGTATTCTCCGCTGTCATGTCACCTGCTTCAATAAGCAATGCTATTATTGAAACATGTGAGAGCACCTCATATACGTATTGCGAGATTATATAAAAGTAAGTGCTGGTTTGTAAGAATAGAAATACCTATTATTATATTTTACATTTATTTTTTATTTTCAGTTTCGCACAACTTCTGACGAATGGGCTGAAATTGCCGATGGTTTTGGCAAATTCCATCAATTTTATAATACCTTAGGGTCAATCGACAGCAAGCACATTGCCATTAAAAAACCTTCCAATTCGGGTTCATTATACTACAATTACAAAGTTTTTTATAGCATTGTACTATAAGCTATTGTAAATTCAGAATGAATGGACGAATATCTGATGGAGCAGTTATGTACTACTCGAAAGTTGCGGAACTCATGCAGCAAGGAGCATTAAATTTACCAAAACCTCATCCGTTACTAAATACTAATGAAAAATATCCTTACGCGTTAACTTACTAAAACCCTACTCACCGAAATCTTTAGATAAAGATCGATATGTGTTTAATAAACAGTTATCAAGAGCACGAGTAGTTGTGGAAAGCACTTTCGGTATATTGGCTTCCAGATTCGGAGTGTTACAAAAACCAATTAGCCTTGAACCTCAAAAGGCAGAAATTATTACCATGGCATGTTGCCATTTGCACAACTTTCTCGCAAAAGAAGATAATCAATCATGGTTTGCATCAAATGAAGAAAATACAAATAATTACAACTTTGTTGATGCCCAAAGTACTTTAAGCAGAAACAGTACATCAGATGCAAAACAAAACCGAGATAAGTTATGTGCTTATTAAAACAATGAAGGCAAATTAGAATAGAAGTTTATAAAATGTAAAAATTATTACTAAAATAAAATATACGAAACACTTAAAATGAAATTCATATTTATTATTTATTGTGAAAAAAACAAAATTTATTTTAATCGGGTACAAAATGTGAAAAAAATCCAGAAATTGTGCTTTCTGTTTATTGTCCATCTGTAGGAGGTTGAGGAGAAGAGTTTAGGAGAAGAGAAGAGGTTGTTGATGAATTTGAGAATCTGGTTGGTGAGCTAACCGGCCATGGTTCCTCATTCATTTATTTTAACCGAATGTTTATAAAGTCGTGCCTCAAAAATAATGTCACCTATTGCGTTTTGAGCAAACATTCGTTGCCGAGGATCCAGTGTTGCGAGCGCCTCACCCCAAGCTATTGCAACTGTTGGAACATTGTTCTTCCCCGTTGTCGAACTATTCAAAAAGTCACACGCTTTCTGTAATAGTTCAGTTTGTTTATTAGTGTGGCTTATTCGTCGTTTATTTAGTTGCGGTGGTGGCGGTGACATTATATAGGAACGTGATGCAGTAGTAGATTTCATTTTTGAATTTTATTAATAGTGACCTGGTCTGTTTGTTCTATTTTTGAATTAATTGGCTTTTCGTATTTATCCAGAAACTGTAGTGAATAAAACACCCATGAGGTTGGTTGATAAACTTCATCGACAACGAATCCACTATTTTTTTCAACTCTTTTTTATAATTATACCGAAGAGTGTTTATTTTACGCCGGACATCTGATCGATTAGCACCACCCTTGATTTTTCTAAATGTTGGTAGAAGTTTATCCAACGCATAATTTCTTTTTTCTTTTTTGACGTAACCCGGATTTGTTGGATTCCATAATTCTGGTAGTGTTACATAAAGCTCGATGAAATCTCGATGAACCTCGGTATGCCCGATGGTTTACTACACTGGGTATCTCCACTATTTATCTTCACTATTTAATATTTATCTCTGTTAAAATTGACTCATTACAGTGGGAGAAATCCAAACTTAACTCACCATCCTCTACCACACCATACAAGATGTCATCCATTTTGATGATTTACATATCTAAATACCGTTTTGTAATACAGTTTTTTTTTTTTTTTTTTTTTTTTTTTTTATTTTCCGAAAAACATACATTTTTATTTTGGAAAATATTAATAATTAATATTAATCAGATATAAATTTTTTTCAACATAGTAATATTGTAATACAAAAATTTCAACGGATATTATAACATAATATAAAAATTAAATACATCAACTAAACTAATACAATAAAGTTAGTAATTAACATCAATCAATCAAAGAACAATATGGTTCATTCTATATTGCTGAACAAACTCAGAAAGCAATAAATTTTTCACATTTGTTTTAAAGATACCTAATGGCATAGACTTCCAATTATCCTCAAGGTCATTAAACAATTTTAATCCCCGATAGAAAAAACTACTTTGAGATATTTTATAAAAATATTGTGGTAAACGAAAATGAGCTGCAGATCTGTTAGCGCGTTTGGTTATCTCATAATTAGTAATTAAAACATTATTACTTTTAATCATATTATACTTAAGTTTATAAACCAATAGGATAAATTCATATTCTACCATCTGCGATATTGGTAACAGTCGATTGGAATAAAGGAAAATGGTAGGTGTTCTCATGTCAATATGCTTGATTGCCTTTAAAGCTTGGTTTTGGTATATTTGTAATTCTTTTACTTTAGTACTACCTGCTGATCCCCAAATTTGAATCAAATAAAGTAAACGGGAGTGAACAAATGAATAGTAGCAGTTCATTGCAACTTGCTGGTTTGTAATATATTTTCCAATACGTCGAAAGACAGCTACGTACGGCGCCAGCTTTTGCTTTATGGAGTTTATGTGAATCGTCCAGTTTAAGTTATAGCAAAGATTCAGTCCTAGGTAACAAATATTATCTACTCTAGAGATTTTTTCCAAATCCAGAGAAATTTCCCTAAAATCGTCAAACAGTTTTTTCTTTACAGAGAAGATTATGAATTTAGTTTTAGATTTATTAAGGCGAAGCTTATTAGCGAGAAAAAAGCTATTTAAGATTTTTAAATCGGTTTCCATCTGTAATTGTAGGTCTTCTCTACTCAAAGCATCATATGTAATTACCGCATCATCCGCAAAAAATTGAAGTTTGCCAGATAAATTGAGCAAGAAAACATCATTGATGTAGATATTAAATAATAATGGACCTACGATAGAGCCTTGAGGTACTCCACACTTTAGAAATAGTTCTTCGGACTTATATTTTCCCATTTGAACATAATGTTTACGATTAAGTAAGTAATCTTCAAGAAGCGAAAAAGCGCTATCAATCACGCCAAGGCTACTTAATTTCTTTAATAAAATGTTATGATCTATGCAGTCAAAAGCTTTGGCTAAGTCAATGAAAATGCAAGACGTAAATTTCCTAGCTTCAAGGTTATTGTAAATATTTTCTAATAAGTTTAAAATAGCAGAAAGCGTACTGTTATTTCTTTGAAAGCCAAATTGATTAGAACTAATTAATTGATTGTTGTCTAAATAAAGTTGTAACCTTTTATGGATAATCTTTTCAAAAATTTTTGAAAATGTTGGAAGAACGGATATCGGTCTGTAATTATTAATGTCTTGCTTAGACCCTGATTTAAATATCGGAGTAATACGAGCAATTTTCAACTCATTGGGCGTTATTTTAAAATTAAATTTCTTAATAAGTTTTACCGATATGGAGTCCCAACCCATTGAGCTGGAAGAATCTAAGCAAGATATGATTGAATTAACTTCTTCGTAGTCCGTAACTTCAAAATTGCGCAGCATGCTATTTACATTACGATTCACTAAAATATTAGGGCTAGTATTACAGGAAAACACACCAATATCATTGAAATATTTGTTGAAATTATTTGCAACTTCCCTTTGATTTGTGATCAATTTACCATCCATATTTAAATTGATTGGTTCTTCAAATTTCGCATTACGATTTTGCAAGACTGCATTTATCAATGACCACATTTTCTTAGGAGATCGCAAACTATCTTCTAATGTTTTGGTATAATAATCCCTTTTTAATTTCACTACCAGTTTAATATATTGTGTTATAAATTAAAACACTTTTCTATTTATTTAAACTGTTTTTATATTTAATAAAACTAAGTATATTTATGAGTATGTAAATGTTAGAAAAAAAATATTGAATTTGTCACATTAACCTCAAACTTTTAACGCGGTGGAACTAAAGAAGAGTAATGATACACGATAGTAATGACGCGAACCCTACACTATCATTAATATTGACAGTATCCCACCATTCGCCGGTAATGATGTCTCGAAATCAGAAAATCCGGATTTTCATCACTACCGATAGTCATTCATCATTACTTCGAGTTACACGATCAAAATTAATGTCAATATCAGAAAGTATTTACACTAATATTGACCGTGTAATGGACCTTTATTGTAAATAATTTTGACATTTCCAAAATAATAAAATTTTCACGTAAAAAAAATATTTCGGCTTGCTATCTTTATCGCAGGGTTGAAAATGTTTCTAAACAAATTACATAAATCTTTAAATTGAAATAACCATTTAGTAAGAATTCACAATAACTATCAAATTCTGAAATATCGATTATGATTATTCGAATTTTGCAAAAATACGAATTTTAAACAAGTAAATTTTCTAGATTGAAGAATGAAGATTATCTTAATTTTGCTTAAATTACAAAGTTTTAGTTTAACATTCAAATAAAACTTGGTGATTCAATTCCAATCAATCGCATTTGGATTTAATTTTACCTAAACGTTTACCAAAAAAAAAAAAGAAAAAAGAAAAGTGTGTTGATATGTACACTTAGCAAAAAATGGCAAATGATATTTTATTTACTAGATTTATTTATAATCGTACTAGGTAACATAATACATATTCATAACATATTCGGCAGATTGGTCTATTGCTCTTTAGGTATAATCGACATTATTAGCTAAAATAAGATACAAAAACATACCCTAAACTTTAACTTTTCTAATTTTCTTTTGAACACCGCATCGTTGTCATCCCATATCTCGTAGTAGGTGTATTTCGATTTGAGTTCATGTTTATAAGTTGTTCAGCTTCCGGGCCGGCAATATTGAGTGTTACTTGAATTTTTATATATTGCAACCCCGAGGTTCATTCAGCATTTTAAATTGGGATTATTAACATTCTTGTCATTGAATAGCCAAGGGAAATCAAGAGGATTGAGATTAATCCCCGCGTCACCGCAACAGTTATGTCAAGGGGAATCATGAAAATCTGACACTTAAATGTTAAAAATGAGTTTTTATTGTTATCACAGACAAAATCAGTCATTCCATGAAGTAGCAAGCTTGTAGTGTGATGCTCTAGCTTGTTTTGAAGGAAACTTTGAAGTTATTTCATTTCTACGTTCTTGTTAAAAGAAATCATCTTCGGTTGAGAAGGTGATAAAATAAACAACCGTTAAAACCTCATGATGAAACAACAAATACATGTTTATGATTGTGTTTTTCACTGAAGATCGTAAGATTATTAAATTTCGTTAAAAGTAGCACACGCAAATACGACGGGAAAATAATCGTGGAAGCAAACTAAGGTACGACTGAATTAAAAGTACACTTAACATTAATTTCTACGATGATAAGAAATACATAATAAAAATGAAGGAAACTGAATAGAAATTAAAATGAAAAGCGAAAATTTGAAAATAAAGTACTCATCGTCTACAGAAACAAATCAACAAAATATATATGTATACGACAAAAGCATTTTATAGTACATTTTATAGTGATGTTTCTGTACGTGAAATTCGTAATTTCCGTTTGTCCCATTTATAAGATTACTCCAATACAAAATTTTTTGGTAGGCGCGAGTAAAGATGTTTACACATCAAAAATAATTTGATTCAAATTAAGATTCAAATCAAGAAATATTTTTTTAATAGTTTGCTACTCACCACAACCATCTACAACAGAGTAAAAGTAAGCAAAATTTTATTTTTTTCTTTGCGCTTTCCACATTAAACAATCAACCAAATCGGAAATAGTTTAGCAAACAAAATTAAAATCGAAGTTTCTCTTTCGAACTGGTTCATCCAATATTTTATATAATCTAATTTTCGAAAGAACCAACAACCAACCTATTTATTAAAAGATTATTTGAAAACGTCCGAACTACTAAACATGTATAAACTGTAAAACTGTGTAAATTTGTCTATTACAGTATAGCTAATTTTGAAATAACAAAACAACTCAACAACAAATCTTTTCTTCGTGAACTTGAAAAAAAACATTTTACCTGCAGTATAATTTTAATAATAAAACGGTTAAACAATGCTTTCTTTAAAAACAAACATTTATGTTTTTCATGTGAAAAAAAACTAAAGTTAATTTATAAATTAAAAGCCATAAAATTGAAAGACAATCATTTTCTGTTATACAATTTTGTCTTTGCTAGTGGTATACCAGTTTATTTTATCTTTTTAGTTGTGTTTAGCGCCATAATGAGATATAGTGGACAGTAGAGAAAGCAATACATTTACAGATATGTATGTATGAAGTAGCATTATACGATTTTCCTAAAAAAATTCATGAAAAACCTCTTTCTTGATGAAAATTTCAGTTAAAAAAAAACACTTTATATTTCAACACAGCTTTAAAAGCAATTAATTTCCCATTTCAATGAAAAATAAAGAACAATATAAAAAAAATAAAGCAAATTGATTAATGCAAAAATAAGTTGTCATCAAATCATAAGCACAGAAAATTATTTTCTTATTTAAATGTTCATCGGTCATAATTAATTTTTATCCTTATTATATTTTCCAGGCTAGCGGTCTTGAAGTTAATTCAAGTTCACCACTACCACCAACTACCACGCCGAGTACCGTATCAACATCATCGGCCACAACAACATCACCATCGACGGCCAACACAGTAATCGATACAACGATTATGACAAAAATAGAATCTCCTACAGTACCACCAACCAGCCACATTACTATTATACAGAATAATAATATTAATAGCGAGAGTTGTATAACAGTTTCATCAAATAAAAACGACTATCATAACAATACACCGGCAGATGTGGTGGTTGTTGTCGAAGCTGCAAATGATGATGGTAATAGCAATTCATCGGATATAGCAGTGCGCATGCCAATTTTAAATGATAATGTCGGCGAGGGTGATGTTAGCAGTAATGGAACGAACAACAATAACAAGAAAGAGCAACAAATGAATGAACCACAGCATGGTCATAATGATAATCACGTTACAACAACGAGTGGCGGCAATATAAACACAAATAATGATGATTGTGACACAATTACTGAAGACGATGATTCTGTATTTCTTCGCGACGATCGTGATAAGAATAATAAAAAAAGACGAAAATCAAGCGCAAAGTCAAACGAGGAAACCAAAACAGAGAAGAAACAAACGACGAGTAATAATGTTGTAGGCCAACATGGTGTGGTTGTTGATGGTGGTAATGGTAAAATTGTCGATGAATCAACAACAAGAGAGAAACCAGATATTGAGCATAAAATTCATTCGCCGCAAACAAAATTTTTCCAACAACCGAATGAATTCAGTTGCGCTACAGATGTGCCAGGTGATACATCGAAAAGGTACGCGGAGCTTTTAAAATTTAATTAGTAAAATTATATACATTTTGTTTGTGTGTTTTTAAATTTTTTATGTGTGTTTTACATGCGTTATTCTCTTTTCTGTGCTTAATTACCCGGGAAATTTTTTCATTTGTTTCGTGTTGTGTGTGTGTGTGTGTGTGTTTGTGTTCAAAATGATTTGTGAAAAAAGTGTATGCTCGTGAAGAGAAATAAATAAATTTGTAAAATAAAAGTAAAAAATTAAAAAGTTGAATAAAGTTCTAAGTATTCTTTATACTGTGCACAGTGCGTTTCATCTTATATATCGTTTGGAACTCTATTTGAATCAGAAATATATAAAACATATACATATACGCAAACACAAGAATACCGCTCATTATAAGGGGGCGAAAAATTACAAAAGCTCTCCCTGTATACGTGTATATTTAGATGGGGAGATAATACAGTGAATTTTGTTTTTGGTTATTTTTCTGCTTGTTGCTTGTGTTTTTCTTCAAATTGCCTTACAGGTAAATACATTTTATTTGTTTTTATTTTTTTATGGTACGAGTGTTATTTTTTTGTTATTCTGTTGCTAACTTTTGGTTAAATATGAGACCAAAAATCAATTGGGCTGAATTTGTGTCCGGCATAAATTTCCATGAAGACACCGAGCTTTTTCCGCTTAAGTAATTTGATCCACATACACACACAGATAAACCCCGCGATTTTGTCTATTTATTTATTGTTTTATACGGTATTTAGTATTTACTTTAGTTCGCATATTTGTTGTGACGTGTGTAGGTGGAAATTGCGAGGTGACACTTTTTCCAATTTTTAATAAAAACATGCATTTTTTGATACGAAATAATCTTCTCGATTTTAGTTTCTTATTTTCATATTATAAAATCAACACCACAGGATTATTTATCCAACAGAACCCAAAAAAAAAGGAAAAAAAGAAAATGGCAGATAATGTAATTGTTAGAAAATTCATTAAAATGAAAATTTGGAAAATAAATTAACAATGCAATACTTCTGTGTGTGGCGATATGCAAGCTTTTAATTTTCATTTACATTTCTTAGAATTGCACACTTGTTTACTGATGACTTTTATCAACAAAATCTTACGAAGGATGGCGAATCGGTGAGCTCAAGTTGGTTTTGGGCGTTAACAGCGAATTGTATGAAGGTTGTTTTGATATTATAAAAAAAATAAGGTCTGGTGGCTCCTGGCCATTCAGTTTCCATTCAAATATTTTGAGTGGTTTTGGTTTTGATTTCGGATTTATTTAGACAAAAGAAATAGTTTTGGTTTTTGGTTCACCTGCTCTGCTTTTAAAAATTAACCAAAATCATTCTACTCAATCAAATAGATTTTTTAAACAAATTAAACAAAGGTAAACAAATAATTTAATACTTATTTCTTTTAATGAACATAAACGGCTGTGAAACTTGTGTTGCAGTTTGCAAAACAAACTAATGCAATTATAGACACCCGCGTCATGACATCTTTGAATTGGAGATTCTGACATGCCATTCTGACAACAGTTTTTCAAGGCCTTTTTCCTCGCCAGAAGAACTAAGAAAATTGTGCTAATAAGGGAAAACCGAAAAAGTTGAAATGTTAAATTATTATTTTATTTTATATAAATTAAATTCGTAATATTTATGTTATTAAAAATTTTCTCAAACCAAACCAAAAACCAATCAGTGTCATATATATAATAATAGATTTGGTTCTGGTTTGAAGAAAATTAAAAAATTGATTTTGGTGTTGGTTTCGTTTCGCAAATTTTTCAAATGGTTTATTGTTTTTTCGGATTACGGTTCAGTGTGCGACCGTGGGAAGGATACTACCAAATAAAAGCAAAATGAAATGTTAAAATTTTACTTTAAATGAGGATTCGCGGCCGAACAACTAAAGTTTGACTAAAGTTGAAATTGAAATTGAGCTTAATTTATATTATCTATTTAAAAACAATAAGTTTTAAACTTATAAAAATATAAAATAAATTAAGTTCAATTTTAAATTATATTTTGAGCAAATATTATTTTAACTTACTTACAAATAATTACAAAACATAAAACGAATTGCTGAAGGTTACTTTAACGCGTTAGATTGACAAGCAACTTTTACCAAAATCGAGCAGAAATTCATTTGAGTTTGAACAGAGAAAAAGTAGCATCTTCCAAATTTATTCACTTACAAATCACATCTATCCAAATTTTTAGTATGAATTCAAAATTAAAACAAAAGCCGAATTGCACCAAGTGATGTCTCACCCGATTTGAGTGTTTACCCGCCCATTTTACAAAATATCGAGAAAACGGTTGTGTAATAGTTTATTACTATTAATGAATTATTATCAGTAAATATTATTTTCAGCTATAACAAATTACTTACACAGAATTAATTTGGTATTTCGAATTTCAGATTCCATTAAATTTTCTGAAATTTTAAACACTGAGTAAATAACCACTGTACAGTCTCAAATTCAGAAATTATTTAATTTATTTAAAATTTCATTAAAAATCTTTTAATTCTGAATTGCCAAGTGGAATTTTCAAAATTCAAAAATTTTAAATTATAACCAGGCATTTGACGAGAGAGCTATTAGTTTGTCCAGCAAACTCCACGAATAATATTAAATACATTTTTTACAAAATTTTAATAAATAACTCGCTATTGTATAATTTGGATGTCGTAGTTCTTAACGTATTTAGCCGCATGTTTTTTTTTATTCAATTTTGCAAAATTCTCTGTATTGCAAAACAGAATTTAATCTTATAAGATCTGTTGGAAACCAATTTGCAACCGGTTTATATGTAGAAGTAATTCCCCTCTACTTCACCCTCTCTTTAGCAAATACTTGTTCAGTTTATTTAGACAAACTCAGCTCCGGAACAACAAATTTCAGCCAAAGTTATTATTTAACTTTGGTTTTGTGGCTCCATTGTTTAAGACGGGTTACATAACAACTTTTTAACTTAATTAAATAAAACGATTTTTAATTATCATTAAAAATAACTGAATTTTAACCAGAATCTAAAACTAGGTATTTTCACTTAACTTAAAATTTATCAATATTTAAGCTTAAGTCAGTTAATTTTTTTAAGTAGTTGTGGAAGCCTTATTTATATTTTTATTAATTTGTGACTATATCTATCAACTGTTATAAAACCAAGGTGTAAATTTAACCAGTTGGTTAATTCCTGACCCTTTGAACTTTGAAAGATGGTTATTTAAAGCATTCACTTATTAAATAGAAGCGTTTTACAATTTTTAATTAACCTTTATGTTTACAACCGCATACCCGGGTATGTTTTTCAATTTTAATAACCAACCATGACCATGTAGCTTAACAATTATATAGTATGTTCTGAATGGAATTTGATCAAAATTTATTTAGTATAAATAGTAGTTTAGTAAAATTCAATTCGTACATACTTAACCGGGTATGTTGGTTGTAAAGACGAAGATAAAAATTCGGTTGTAAACATAAGGGTTAATCCTGGTAAACTTTAAGTAATTTTTAGTGTTCCCACTTTAACGAAGTTGTGATGTATTAGTATTGTATTCGCGAAAAAAATTTGTTTCAAATTTTCAAATTTCTCGACGAATTAGGTTACGTGGACTCCTTCCATTGTTCGTTTACAAAATTTGAAGTCAATTATATTGAACCATTTCCGAGATAATATTTCGAAGAACTATATTTTCCAGTTAATGCACCTTGCAAATGGCAACAATTGTTCCATGATTGCCCTTAAGAGAAAATGAATAATTTCTAAAACATGCAATACTTTGCTGAAGTCAAATAATATCGTTAATATTTCCAAAAAAAAATTATCTATTAAGCTTTTAAATCTTTAATTCTTTCTGTGAAGTTGTATTGACGTTTCATTAATTAAAATTTCCAAGACATGTTGATTGATAAATTATTTGTGAATTGTTTTAGTGGAATCGCCGCAAAAGGTATTATTTCCTTTTTTTATTCACTTTATTATATGTACTGTATTATTCCGTCACTGTAATATTTCTGTGATTTTTGAGCGAAGAATTGAACTACGTAATTTTTACAGGTCTCTCTTGAAATCAATTTTACACCATTAAGAGGGTTCTGCAATGAACAAAATAAGTGGTAGCCTGACGGTGCGAAGTTAGGACTATACGGTGGATGCATTAAAACTTCCCAACCAAGCTCTCTCAATTTTTGTCGCTTTCTTTTAATTTCCTACTATAATGTGGTTAATTGTTGACAGCAGGGAACTGGTTCAACATTTGATCTTGTTGTGGAACTTCATGATTCACAATTCCCTTCCAATCCCACCAAAAACAAAGCATCACCTTTTGTGACGTCCCCACGCTTTGGTCAAGATATTTTTCGCACATTATTGTCATACGTGATCCATTTTTTGTCACTCGTAACTATCTGTTTAAAAAAATGATTCGATTTCGTTCCATTTGACATGGTACCCAAACCTTCACCTTCTTTGTGAAACCAACTTTCTCCAAATGATTTAAAATTGTTTGATGGTGAATGTTGAGTTCCTCAATAATATTATGGCTGCTTATTTGCCTATCTTGCTCCATATTTTCATGATTTCGTCGACTTATTTAATACTTGGTCAGTCAGAGCGAGTTGAACCTTTGACACCGGAATTGCCAGAACAAAATTCAGCGAACCATTCATGGGCCGTTCTTTCTGAAATGGCATCGTCACCATAAACTGCAAACAATTTTAAATCTTCTTGTTTAATTTCACTCATTTTTAATAGAGAATAACTTTTCACTGTAAAAACATATTTCAATTTATTTTTATATAGTGCTCTGTGAAGTGGTACCTTTAAAATGACATGTAACCCTTCAAATAAATGAAATATATTACTTTACTGGCATCTATTGTAAAAAAGGCGGAAACTTTTTACACCATCCAATATTAAAGCTGGTATATAAATCATAATAACAATTTATTATCGGATGCTCTTAAAAGATATCACACTGTTAGGGCGAAGAAGAAAGAGCAGAGGCAGTGGGAGATATTGAAAATGTTACGCTATGTGACAAGGAGGTCGCAAAAGATAATTCACATTAATTCTGTTTTTGTATTGCTTTTATTTGTGTGTATTGTTCAAATGGTCCATAACGATGCTTCAGACTGAAGCTTAAGAAAAAGACTGAAGCACGGTTTTCAACAGTAAACCCAGTTCCATTTTCAACAGTATACCGAAAATATGTTAATTGCTGGAGCTACTTCTAGAATTTAGAATGATTAAAACTTAAATCTTATTATACATTTTTTCTGAATCGCTAATTAACAACCCAATATATAGCTCATTTAAAGCAGAGATTCTCAAGCTTCCCCATTTTCCAGAAATAGTCAAAAGAAAATAATGGAAATTAAATTAAAAACCGTTCTACAACAATAAAAATATGTATTAAAAAAGGAAATATATAAAAATTCAATTTAATAGCGTCATCATTTATCCACATTTAAAACCAATGGTAAAAAAAGACAACACGTCTGTCTCCGCTCAACAACAGAAATTAAAATAAATCAAAAAGAGCCATACAAAAAAAATAAAAATCAATGCATGAACGCAAAGAAAACAAAAAATCAAAACAATCTTGGTGTCTATTTGAGAATTCTATTCGAACGTGATCGAGTCTTCGGTGTACAAGATTCATATTTGATTTAAACAAGAAACGAATAAATCTGATTCAATTCAAATAGGAATCTAATACATCGAAGACTCGATCACGTTCGAATCGAATTCACAAATAGCCCTCTGGCTTGTTTCGGAAATTCAAACTAAAACTTTCTATTTTCGAATTCAAATCTGAATGGAAGCAATGAAAGAGATGATTAATGTATTGTTTATAAGTTTTGAGATTTAAGTTTATTTCAGAAATACAATACATTATTTTACAAGACGATTTTCTCTTCGAGAAAAAACGGATGGACAAAATGGATACTGTCTTTAATCTTCCAACGACCATTGCTCCAAATTATTCAATGTACTGAAGCCTAAAATTAGTAATCTGGAATGCGAATGACTTAAATTAAATTAAATTAAAATACACTCTCACAACATGGACAAGAAGTTTAAAGTGTCTTGATAGAACAAGAAGTTGATGTCATGCTAAAGTAATTAATATCCAAAACGCTTAATACCAGCAGAATTTTTCTAAAAATACTCAGATACACCAACTTACAAATCATCCTTATGGTAAAGCTCGTGGTGGCACTACACTTATAATCAAAAACATTATTAAACTCCATGAAATAGAAAAGTATATGGAAGAGCATCTGCAAACATCTAAAAAATTGAGCAATTTGATCATTTTTATAATTCTTTGGGCGGTCGCATTATAATAATGCAAAATACCAACAATGGGGATCAAGGTTGGTGACAACGAGAGGGTGTGAATTGAAATCATTTCAAAAAATAATCTTTATCATGTGCCATCAATTGCCCTAATGATCAAGTCCACACCCTACAAAATGAGAAAGAAAAGAATGTAGAACGTTCAAATATTGTCAAGGAACTGATTAAGGAGACAAGAAAGTTAAGACCAGTAGTGGCAACGATATCGGCTAGCGAAAGATAAACGTAAGCAAACAAAGCCATCAAACGGTTAAAATAACTGCTTCTCAATGAAAAAGCCAATCAACTTAATAATAGAACCCACAGATAATTCACTGTGAAAAGCTAATAAGAAGCTGAAACAACCGCAACAAGAAATAAAGCATTTTTCACGATTCAATCACGAAGTTTGCTATTATAGAAGTAAATTAAACCCAAAAAATATTTTGCAAAAGTTGTCAGGTAAGGGTACTTTTTCCCAATACTATACTATACTTAAGCATACAAAGCCTGTATTGTTGGAGAAGAAGCTGATTCCCGACTATCAGTTTGGATTTAGACCAGAGCACTCAACAATACTGCCGTGCTAAGAAAAAAGTCACAAACGCTAAAAAGTCGAAAAATGCATTGCATATTTGGATTCTGTAAACAAATACCTTTTGCTGTCCTATACGTTATTTAATAGTCAAGTTTCATATTCGGACTTGGCAAACAAAAATAAAAAAATTGAAATTACTCAAAACTACAAAAAGGCAAATGCGACTTTTTTTCTTAGCACGGAAGAATAGAACAAGTACACAGAATAGTTTAAATAACTCAGAAAGCCCTGGAGGAAATAAAATATTGTCCTTCTTTATTCATGGATATAGCATTAGATATGTTGTGGCATGTGGCATGTGCATTTCTACAGAATATTAACGTCATATCTGCTGGGCAGGTACTATATTATAAAACCTCATTATGTGAATACTATATTGTAAATGTTCGCCCAATTAATTCTAGTAGACCACAAGATACCGTGTCTGTCAACGCAGCAGTCCTCTCTTCACATGAACACTCCAACAAAGCTACAGAAGTTTTGCAGGAGAATATTAACAGTGTCTAAGTATGGAAGAAAAAATAGCGATTTAAACTTAATTCTAATCAAGTAACCTTTACAATGCGAAGAGACAAATGTCAACTAATACAAATATTAACCAGGATTTAATTCAAACTGATGAAATATTGAAAGACAGAAAAAGTAACCTTCATCTTCAAATTTCGTTGAATGTAAATCATACATAACACGATTTTTATTTTCTTTCATATTATGTCATCTAACATACCTAGCTTTACTACAAGAAGGCTAAATAAAACTGGAGGGTACCTGGTATACAGAGTCCGTGTACTTTGGACTGATTAGCCTATCAGCCAATCATCCATCGACATATGCTGTTCCACCTTAGATTAGGGTTCTTTGTCAAGGATTTCTCCTTTAGCGCCGTACTTCAGCTTGTGCCAAATGGCCAAAATGTGTCAAAAGGCCTCAGTTACCAGTGGTTGCCACGAGAAGGCAGCACATACACTTGCGAATTGTGACCAGCTTACCCATTACACAATTGTACCCATCAAGCAAATGCCTAATACATGACCAGAGCAGCTCACGTGATGCGCATCCTACTGGAAGGTTGCGGAGGTGGTAGATTAATCTAATTAACTTTGGTCCCCTCTCCCATAGACGCCAAATCACCAAGATTTACTTTGAATTGGCCCAAAATAATTTTTACAAAATTTAACTTAAAATTGTATATTGGCTGTTCCTACCATTCAGGTTTAACTAAATATAATTTTATAAGGCTAGCAATAAACCGGCACCAAAACAATTAATATTTTAGAAACCAAAAAATTTAAAAAACAGCGCAATTCAATAAGCAACAAACAAAAATGTCTTTCCACCACGAAAAATAACTTTTTGGAACAAAACCTAATAAAAAATAAATTGACAATAAATTTAATATTTGGGGCAAATAAACTACCTGCTATGAAAAATTAAATTACAAATTAAATAATTTAAATTTATTTTGAAATATTCTGAAAAATGGCAGTTATTTTTAAATTTATTAAAATTTGATCGTTTGTTTCAATTTGTTGTTATTTTATTACTAAAAATGATGTTTTGTAAACAAACAGAAAAAATTATTAACTATGTACCTTAATTTCCAACTCATTACAATAATTTTATTACTAATTTAATATATTTGCGTAAATTCGATTTTAAGTTGAATTCGTTTAATGAAAAAAATGGTGAAACCCCGAATCCGAAGCTTCTTAATGGATTAAGCCTTTAAAGCGGCCATATTGGATCAGCCAATTTAAATTTAACTGACTTCATGTTTTTCTATATGGTTTTGTAAGGTTTTTGAAAAATTATGAAACTGTTCTTAACTGAAGATTACAGTGGCCCCCAGCAACCTTCACATCCTCGTTCAGAAGTGGCTTCTACAAGTCATTAAAACCTTATCAAATAATCGTAGTAATGCGATGTAATATATATGCCAACATTCTAAAATAAAATTAAGTCAGTCGCGTGACTTTAAAGATATAAAGTATGAATCCAGCAAATGATGCCTTAGATTAATTGCAAAAATAATGTTGCATGAGAAAACATTCAATTTGGCCGGATGAATTTGAATGGCTGGGGTGTGGGTAATCCTGAACTATGAAGCTGCGTTTTTTTTTTGTATTTATAAATATGTTAAACCACTTAATGCAACAATAAACTCTGCGACAAACAAAATAAAAGCTATATGGAAACGGTGTTGAAGTGTTAATCAATACAATTCGAAGAAAGCATGGAGAATTCGACATTAAAAATAGGAGCACACAGTATAAGTCTTTGTTAACAGAGCGGCACATTGAAAAAAGGCTGGTCAGCCAAACGAAAATTTGAACCGTGATTATAGCAATGTGATGTTTACAGACAAGTCACGTTTTGTGATATACGATTAGTGACGGAAAGCCTAGACAACAAAAGGTCACAGGGATGGTCTTCACAAGAAGCCTGGATGTCCAATTCATGGTGAAATTATACCTAAATGGTTTGTTGTAGTCCGCTGAGAAATTATATGAACATGGAAATAAAGATTTGAGCTTACAAGATGATAACAACCATACAGCAGATTGTTGGAAAGGCTTTGCTGTAGAATATGCATCTAAATTACGTGAAAGTTGCACAAGATGTCAGTTTATAATAGACAACAAAGACGGATGGAATACACACTAATATATTCGCCAAATTAATTTTAATATCTATTACGAGAAATTAATATCAATCAGTTTTTAATGTACTGTTCTTTGAGTTTCAAACTCAGCTAAAATAAGTACTAGTAAATTCTAACTGGCGACACCAGAGGCTGTATGAATGTTGTTATTTTTATAAAAAATTGTCATTTTCCTAAATTTAATGAAAAAAATCTGCATATCACGGAAATAAACTAAATAAGATACGACAACTATACAATTAAAACAGAGTTTTAGACCTATTGCAAATCGTAGAAGATTATCGGAACCATTATCCATCTTGCATAACCACAGTCAAAATAAAAATTAGAGTATTCAAATTGTATTTGAACAATTCATCTGATCTATCGAGATCTGATCTATGATCGATAAAATCATGATTTTATTTGTCCTCTTGCCCATTTTGTAGAACTTCTTTATACTTTATATTTTTTGTTGCTCATACCGCGAGTCTTTCTTACTTCAACACAGTTAAATAATAATAAATTATTTATTCACTATTGTCACGGAGAGAATAAAATTGATTTTCAAAAACATCTAAAAATTTAAAAGTAAATAAACAAACAGGGAAACTGGAAATGAAAAATTATATAAATGGTAACACCGGCACACACAAAATAAAAAAATCTGAACCCGAGGTCTGACATGTCAATTCTTATATATTTTAATGCGCTGAATACGAATCCGATGTCCGTTTTGCTCCATCACCCACCAGTTTTCCAAAAAACCCAAATTTTGGGTTAAAATTGCCCTAGAAAATATCAAAGTCTTTTTTTTTTTTTGTACCGTTTACTCCAGATATATCGTTTCCGGAAGATTTTTAACCGCAAAAAAGAATTCCGTAGTCCAAATTTACTTGTGGTACTGCAGTAACCCAAAAAAATCCCAATTTTAGGTCAAAATGGCCAAAACAGTTCCAAAGTAATTCACCCTTCTATTTTGGTTTTTGACTAAACCATTGTTAGAAAGTCAGACAAAGAAACTCATACTAAAACCCAGACGCACAACTTACACTGAAAGTTTAGCTGAAACTAGTTCCCGTCACCTTGTTCAAGTTTGAGTTTATCTGCTCAAGATTGAGTTACTGTTTGTTGCTTTCCATCAACTTTTTGTTCATTGACCTATCACGAGCGTTCAAGTAAAATTTTATTAATGTTATTTCTTGCGTTTATAATGTACTCTCTTGTCCTCGAATAACCTATGAAGTGGATTTCTACGTTTATTTCTCAGATTTATTTCTTTATCTCTCTTGAGCATCCAACAATAGTCTGCTAACATGTTAACATCCCACCTTCTCTGATATGATTGTCCGTTAAAAATACCTTCTTTAATTTTAGCCTCTGTCAGTTTTGGAAATTGTTGTAATGCCTTCACATATTGCTTCATCAGCCCAAGTTTTATGTCTAGTGGAGGTAAGATAATTTTTCAGTTATCTGAAAACAGTCTTTTAGCGGTCACTATTTTTTAATGTAATGGTTTTCTCGGAATAGTAGATCCAGAGATAATTAAACCAAGGGTACTTCACAAAACCAGGCTGCTAAGGTTTTAAATCATTCATCAGTGATGATATATTTGTGCAATACACCAACGAAGTTTTTTTATCTTTGGTAAAGTGCTTCCGAAATTCCTTTTTTTTCTCGATAAATTAAAGATTTTGTTCCAGGGACTACCAAGTTTCGACATTTCAGTTCACTAACTAATCAAATTATTGAGGTCATTCTGAGTGAGAGTATTGGAACTTTCTCTTCTTAGGTACAATATACTCTTCTTCACTCTCCTCCATTTCATATTCACTGCTGTAATATTCTTCCCTGCTGGACGCTTCACTCTCACCTACGTTGAGTTGCAGGTTTCGTCATTGTACATACATCTGCGTACTTTATATTTGATTTACTCTTTAAATTAAAACCTTTCACTTCGGTATTACAAAAGAAACATTCCTCTTTCGATAGAGGTATTTTCCATATTGCGGGCGTTATATATTTTAAATTTGAGTTACTCTTACTATTCTTCCACCGTTTTAGCATAGTTGAACATGCATTGCATATAATATTTGGAGTCCACATATTTTCCTCAAGGATCTCTCTACCGAAACATTCGTGGTATATATTTTTAGTCGAGTCAGATATAGTCTTCCAACATTTAGCTATTTCAAATTTACCACAAATGTAACAAAACACATTCGGGTTCCTATACCACTAATGTCTCCTGCAGCCGTATACTCCTCAAAGGCCAAGTTGCCTGCCCTTGAGAAGCTACCCATGCTACCCCTACTGACGCTTTCTCACCCTGACCAGCCGCCGATACTGGGGTATCCCTCCCCTGCATCGTAACATTTTTATGTGTGACTGCCATGACGGCATAAAAGCGGTAACCCAGGGACCTAGCCGGATAGTGCGACAACTCCGTTGCGCACCGTCACAACGTGGAGGTGCCCTAGGTGCAGCCACACGTTAATTTGTTGTTGACACGTGTTTTTTTCGGATAATGAAGAGTCAGAAGTAAATTTGAACTACGGAATCCTTTTTGCGTTTAAAAATACTTCGGAAACGATATATCTGGAGTAAACTGTACAAAAAATAGACTTTGGTATTTTCTTAGGCAATTTTGA
The DNA here is from genome assembly GCA_958295665.1 of Tipula vernalis. Classification (NCBI taxonomy): domain Eukaryota; kingdom Metazoa; phylum Arthropoda; class Insecta; order Diptera; family Tipulidae; genus Tipula; species Tipula vernalis. Next base: position 244,028,232 of record OY282558.1, on the reverse strand, counting down.
CCCAAAATTGGGGTTTTGGGGAAAACTGGTGGGTGATGGAGCAAAACGGACATCTGAATCGTTTTGACGAGAATCGAGAATTGACATGTCAGACCTCGGGTTCAGAATTTTTTTCTTTTTTTTTGTGTGCCGAAACGATGCCTTTTTCTCTTGAACTTTGTGCATGTGCATAGCGCAATAAAAAATTAGTATTTTATATTTAAGGTGCTTCTATTCCACATTGCTGGCATTTTTACCCCATATTATAAAGTTTAATTGGGAACCATTAAATAACTAATCTTTTTTTTTTAATTTTTTTTTTTTTTTTTTTTTCGAGTAACGTTTTAAGATTTTGCTATTTAATTCTAAGCGATACAACTTTTTTTTTATAAGCTCATAAAGTTTCAAAAATATTACCACGTGAATTTGGTAAAATCTACTTTTATTTTTGAAAGAAAAGAGGCACTTTGATTTCTTACAAACTACGTTCTCCCCATCTTTCATTTTGTTCGGATAGAGTTACGGTGTCAAATTTCGATATAGGACAATGAAACAATTGCAGTTTATTTGGAATGCATAATTATACATATGTAGATAACGGTGTAAGTTTTTGAAAAAAAAAAATCCAAAGTGATAAAAAACAATCTATTATACACTTACATACGTAAACATATCAAAAAATTACCTTGAATTTGCACTTCCCTATCTGCACCCAAAGCAAAACAACGAAGTATCTAATGAAAAAACCGGTAACTGCAATAACTTGCACTTACGTTTTCCATACCTATAGTAAATACATATATACGTAGTTCAATTACAAAACATCACGTATACAGTGAGAAAGGAAGGTAGAAGGGGTGGGTACCTTTCTCTTTTTTGTTTGAAACTAAAACTAACAATTTTCTTCTTATTCTATTCACAATTACCAATTTGATCATGAAAAATTTTATATCGTAAAGAATTCCAAAGGTATCATTACTATATCAACTCTATGCGACTAGTATTCAAGTTATTTGTGTTAATGATCATTTTCAATTTGTTGTGATTTCACTTTGGTTTTTTTGAGTTTTTTGTTTTGCTCCAATATAAAAGTAAACATAATATTATTACAAGCCAATATATCTGTTCTCATACATATGTATGTATTTTGTTTTCATGTAATGATGATTACGTAAAATAATTTCTCAATTTACCTACATAGAAATTGCGCGTTAGAAACCAGATTTTTGCTGTTATCCCATCCAAAATTGGTATAAAACTTAGATCCAGTTTACTAGTTCGAATTGTGTAAATTGCAAAATATTTACAATGTATATATTTTGCATTGATTTTCTCACCTATGTATTTTTGCCCCTATGTATATACGCGACTCGGACGCATTGCAAAACATATATCAAAATAAAATTTTCCCGTTCATCGATTTCCAAATTCCATGGATGGTAAAATTAAATATGTTGTATTCTTCTTGTTGTTAAGCTATGTAGTATATATCGTTTTATATACGTATAACAGAGAGATAATACAACAGATAACATTAAAATACATAACCCAATTTATCAAAATCCCATTAAATTAAAATACAATTTATTCACACAGTACATATTTCATCTGTGTGTCGAGCCATTTGGATCTTTTTTTATTGTTTTCGAATTCCGATCCGCATCAAATTCTGCATATGTAGCTTCAGATAACAGAGTTTTCTTTAAATTAAAGTGCTAAGACCCTGAATAGCTCTACTAATCCTTCGCCTATGTTCTTTAGTTATCTTTAAAGAATTTATTAAAGAAAAGAGCACAAGACGTTAAATTAATTACTACAGAACTTTTTCGTTGTTATCGTCCCTTAAAATCAATATTGGTAAATACTACATATAGCCAACTGCTAAATAGTAAATACATCAGATGATGGACAGAAGAAGGAAGTGGAAAATATAATGAATTTATTATAAAAAACAATCCTCACATAAGTTATTATCTTTGTTTTTATGGAAACAATGCCAGCCAAAATGAAATCCATAATCGATCGGGATTTTTATGTTTTTTTTTATTCTTTAAACAACTGTGAATATTGTTGTGTTTTATTGCGATATTTTAAACAACAAAATTAGCAAAAAAAACTGTCAAACTGAAATAAAAACAAACAAAAAAGACACTATGGATAAAATTTAATCATAAATTGTGTATCGAAATGTCATATGCGCGGTTGAATAGAATTTATTTTAACGAGCTGAACGCGAAGAGGTGGGTGTGTGTGGATACAATATTGATTTAATTTTTTTTTCTATTTTGCGGGAATGAAACTTCGATTAAGTAATTAGTGGATGGAAATTATTTATTTTTGTTTTTTAATTTAATCTTTGCCGACGTCGTAACTATCAACGAATCAACCTTTTTTTGGCGTTTATTTTACTTAGAAATTTGGAGGTGGGACTTGGGCTGCTATTATATTTGTATAAAATTTATAGATAAGCTCACGATAATTAACTTTTTTAAAGTGCTTATTTGGTTTTTCTAAATTAATATCTTTAATTGCATGTTCTCATGTTTTGAACTGCTTTAGTCCTTGTACTACAGAAACTATTATAATTATTTCCCACCATTAGTTTCTACTAAGTAGTTTACTTTGACATCCAATTTTTAAAGTAAAAAAAGGTACTCTGAAAATAGTTTTATTTATTAATTATGACATAAATGGAAATGTACCATTAAATAATAGTTGCCTTAGCCTGCTGCATCCCGTAATAACGTAGAGAATATTAACAGTTGCCGTTAAATTACACTTGCACTTTAAAAATTTTACTTACAAACTTACTTTACATAACACTTGATTTGATATTTATTAGTTAGAAAGTGTTCTAAAATGTTCATATATTGAAAAACGACCTTAAAAAATCATCTTCAGAAATGATCCCCTAAATTCAATTTGTCGAAAAGCTAAGCCATATTCAGCTAAATGAAATTTGGAAAAGTGACGTTTAATTTCTGTGGTTCAGTTTTGTAAGAAAATCGAATAACTCCCGCGACCACACCATTATTTAGATACCGAATGATGCTAACAATAACAACTAATTTTTAACTTTTACCAAAACCAGGGGAGATCACCGGTCGAATTGCGGTTCAGGTTCTAGAAACATACTTACATAATACAAAATTTAATTTGTCTGTCTGTAAATCAATTGATTTTTCCGGCTTTTTTATAGACAAATATATTAATTGTTCATGACAATCCCAATATTTTTGATTTGGTATAACATACTTATCTAATGAAAAAAGTAGAAATAATATTGGGCTAAAATTTCGGGATGGGGGGAATGATATTTCTACTTTTTTGAGTATGTATGCTTATGTTATGAGGGATTGGCCTCTTTATTTTTCTGATTTACCAAATCGAAAATATTAGGTTTGTCATGAACAATTAATATATTTGTCTATAAAAAAGCCACAAAATCAATTGATTTACAGACAGACAAATTGAATTCTTAATAAATATTCGTGTGGGCATAATACACACACAAATGAGGTTTCTCCATGAATTTTTTGATATTTGATGTAGTGAATATAATTCGCTGTCAGTACGTTCTGGCCAGATACTTAATGTGAGTGGCGAGAATTGTATTTTTGTAGTTTGGTCGTAGCTACCTGATGAGTAGACCAACTTTTCATTACGAAACCAAACTACCAACATAAAGAACTCATGGAGGGTTCTCATGTTTGAAGAGTAATACATTGGTATAACTCTTGGCCCCTTGAGCCTTACGGTGAGGGGGAATGATATTTCTACTTTTTCTAGTAGATATGTTATGAGGGATTGGCCTCTTTATTTCTCTGATTTACAATTAATATATTTGTCTAAAAAAGCCGAAAAAATCAATTGATACTTCCAAAAAAAAATTGTTAATGAAGTCTAGAGTGATAAAGCAGAAAATTTTTTTAAAATTTATTTTGACAAATATACTTGACAAAAAACATGTTTATTTGAGATGAATTAACTAAAGTGATTTGAGCGTTCGATTGCTAAAGAAGGCTCATTTACATGAGCCACTTTAGATGATCATCGTGGATTAATAATCCAAAATGACCCATATAGCAGGATCTTACATCAATAATGATTGCTGAAGATGAACAGGGAAAGAAGTTGAATATGTTCTACTTTTTTGTTCAATTTTGGATGAATCATCCGCGATTATCATCCAAAGTGACTCGTGTAATTTGCCTTAAGCTTCGGTTCAATTAAAAAAATTGAACTACTGATTATTTTTTTTTTTTTTTTTTATTTAAAATAAATTTTATTGATTTATTTTTTGTAATTACAATCTAGTCTCCTGGACTAATAAGCAATTTGTTTCTGACTTAATTTACTAACTTAAATTAATCAATGGCTTCTTCCATTGGTGTTTGGTAAATTGAAGTAAACCACATCTTTGTAATGGATTTTAGATCAGCACAATGCTGCTTAAACTGACAATCACACCAGCTCAAAACGTTTGGTTCTTTTAAGTCTGCGTACTAAATTCGTGATGCTTAGGAGTTGAGTTGCCTCAATGTTCACATGTTGGCGGAGCCTTTCTTCATGTCTCCGTGCTTTTCCAGGATTTCGTTTAAGATGAGGTTCATTTTAAGGCCCCTATGATGGTCATTATTCCTGACATACCAAGGTGCATCAACGATGTTCCTTAATACCATATTCTGAAATCTTTGGATGATATTTATGTTGCTCTGTTTGGTACAACCCCAAAGCTGAATACCATAAGTCCAAATCGGTTTCAATATTTGCTTATAAAGTAGAAGCTTGTTGTATGTTGATAAAGAAGAGTTCCTTTCCATCAGCCAATACATTTTTCTGTATTTAAGTCTTAATTCTTCACTTTTCTTGACGTGTGCTTTCCGTCGTAGTTTAGCATCCAGGGTCATGCAGAGATACTTAGCTGTGTTCGCATGCGGTATTATTTCCCGATTTATGGTAATCGGAATATGTTCGAATCGTCTGTTTGTAAAGTTGATGTGAACTGATTTAGTTTCATTTAGTTTTATTCTCCATCTTTTTGTCCATTTATATATTTGAGTTATAGCTGATTGTAACTTCTGTGTTGATTCTTGGTTGCTTTTTTCAACAGCTAAGATCGCCGTATCATCTGCAAAAGTTGCCACTGTGTTGTTTTCTAATGTAGGAAGATCATAAGTGTATAGTAGATATAAAACCGGCCCTAATACACTGCCCTGTGGAACTCCTGCATTGATTTCTTTCAATTCAGAAGATGTATCATCTAACTTAATCCTGAAGAACCTATCTTTCAAGTATGATTCCATTATCTTAGCAAATTGCATTGGTAAAAGATTCCTTAACTTGTGGTTAAGTCCTTCATGCCACACTCTATCAAACGCTTGTGCAACGTCTAGAAATACTGTTGAACAGACTTTTTCTCCTCTAATGCTTTCTCAATTATACTGGTTATTCTGTGTACTTGATCAATTGTTGAGTGTTGGTTGCGAAAACCGAACTGATGATTTGGGATCAAGTTTTTACTCTCGATTATCGGATTTAATCTTTTTACCAGAAGCTTCTCAAAGAGTTTGGACATGACTGGCAATAGCGAAATTGGTCTATAAGACGATGTTATGTGTGGTGGTTTCCTAGGTTTTGGGATCATAATTACTTCTGCAATTTTCCATAAGCTTGGTACACATTTGATTCTAAATGCTGCATTTATAAAATTAGTGAGCTTCACCAGAGCTTTCCTTGGCAGTTCTTTTAAGATTTCTGCAGTAATAAGATCGTACCCAGGAGCTTTTTCGTATTCATATTAGCTTTTATCCCACGCATGACTTCTTTTGGTGTTGTGGGTAGGATTTTTTTACTTTCTTGCACAGCTTTTTCAGTTAATATTTCGGCTTCCAACGTTTGGTCTTCATGTGGCTGGAATATTTTTTCGAGGTGTTCAGCAAATTCTCGAGCTTTGTCTTCATTATTTCTAGCCCATTTTGGCATATTATTTCTAGCCCATTATTGATCTTTTGATTCTTTTAGTTGCTTTCCAAAGAGAATAATCAGTACTGTTATCACTAGTTAATTTTCTTAAATAGTTGCTGATTGATTCATCTTTCAATTCTTTGATCTCTCTTCCTAATTGTTGAGTGAGATTGTTCAAATGAGTTTTATCTTGGGGGGTCCTTGTTTGTTGCCATACTTTTCTCGCTTTTTTTTTCTGCGAGGAGTTCCCTAATTTCCATAGGGTAATTGTTTCCCTTGATTTTTGGTTTAATTTCAGGGGTATTTTCCCAAGCTGATTGCTGTATATCGTTAACAAATTTGTAAACTTCTTTGTCTAATTGTTCTTCAGTCTTTAATGGAACCATTAAGTTAATTTAATCTTCTAGGAATAGTCTAAAGCATGCCCAATTAGTGTGATTATTTACGAGGAATGGGTTTCTTTGATGATGATTTTTTAACTTAACGTTAGAAGTATTGGTGAATGATCAGAGTTTAAGTCATGGCTTTCATCTACTTGTACATAATTTACAGATATGTTTTTTATTATGAAGAATTCAATCAGATCTGGTACTTTGCTTGGATCGGTTGGCCAGTAGGTTGGTTTTCCAGTTGAGAGGGCCTCACAACTGCATTTTCTGATAGCTTTTAGGAGTTCTTTACCCTAAGTCGTTGGTTAGCTGGATCCCCAGTGGACATTTTTTTTCATTAAAGTCTCCTCCAAGTACAAATCGTTTTCCTAATTTACTGAGGAACTCGAGATAATCTTTTTCTTTCATTGAGTGCTTCGGTGGGCAGTAAATACTAGCAATACAAATAGAACTACTTTTGGTTTTGACAATAACAGCAGTTGCTTGTATTTCTTCCGTTTCATATTTTAATTCCTCATAGTGATGAATACTTTTTCTAACCTCCTTTGGCAGTGTTTCCAGGGCGAATAGTGTGATATATTTGATAATTTTTAAATTAATTGATTGTTTGTCTAGTGAAGTGTGTTTCCGTGATGAGACATACATCGATTTTTTCTGTGTCCATAGGACCACTTGTATTTCTTATTGATGTTGCATCAGTCCATTGGCATTCCAACATAAGATTCTAAGGTCATTGGCCATTTTGCTGTTTAGGGATGGCTCCCTTAGTGCTGTACTCTAGTTTCTGTAATCGCTCATCAAATGTATTTAGTCTGCTTAAAACTAATCTTAGTGTTAGACTTATATCGTCATTTTGAGCAGTTTTTCCTGGATTTCCGTTGCTCATTATTACTTGAACATAAGTCATTTTACCAAATTGTCCTTGAGTAGTTCCCGACACTCTACGATTTACTTCGGGTCGGTTCATCTTAACCGCTTTATATTTTATATATTCATTCATTTTGACAAATACATCAAAGCTGGCTCTGACGAATTAAAACATACTTGCTAAATTTATCTTTAGTTTTTCTAGTGTACGTCAGATGTCTAAGTTTATTTTGTGAATTTGTTTTGCTTTTCCTATAATTTGTCAACTTCAAATTTCCCCACGTGGTAATTTTTTGTTCGATGTTACCAAATTTGTACTGCCATCACTGCCATTTATGTAATGTGTTTTGAGTTTTTGACCACACGAATCGTCATAGGCTTTTATTTCAATTTGACCAGGGGTCAATTCTCGTTACGTGAAAAGTATAATGGAAAGTATTTTCAGTGAGAAATATACATTGCCGATTCATGTTCCTTGAGAAGGAAACAAATGACATCAAAATCTTTTCATATGAATAAAACTTTCTCACCGACCATTTTGGCGGTGAGAACATCATAAATATGGAAATAAAATTCTATTAAAACTAAAGTTGTAATTTTAGCATAAAATGTGCATTGAAACTATAATATGATTCACTTTAAACTTATCTAATGAGTAAATCTATTAAAAACTATTCCGTTTATTTAAGAAAAGCCTCCAAATAATTAATTTTGTTAAGTTTTAAAAATAATTTGGTCATTTTTATAATTTATTTTATATTTTGACAGGCAATGACGAAAACTGATTATCTAAATATACTTTATCATTTATTTAGCTAATATTTACACCATTTGCTGTATCATCTAGCGGAAATCTATAAGAAACTCGATAAAATGTCTGTTTACAGTGTAGCTTACTATGAAAACAACTTATTCAGCGTTTTTTTCACGATTCTTTTTCATTTGGACATGGAGAATCGCTTATTGTCGTTCTGTGAAATGTTATAAATGAAAAAGATTTGATGGAAACAAAATGGAAACATTTTTTTCATTAGGTTTTCTCACAAAACGAGAATTGACCCCCTGGGGGTCAATTCTCTCTCCATGAAAAGTATTATGAAAAGTATTTTCAGTGAGAAGTACACATTTCCGATTCATGTATCTTGAGAAGAAAAATAGGACGTCAAAATTTTTTCATACGAATAAAACTTTCTTACCGACCATTTTGACGGTGAGAACATCATAAATATATATAAATATCACAAATTTGTATTTTTAACATTAAATGTACATTGAAACTATAATACGATTCACTTTAAACTTAACTAATATGTAAATCTATTAAAAACTATTCCGTTTATTTAAGTAAAGCCTCCAAATAATACTTTACTTAAGTTTTAAAAATAAGTTGGTCATTTTTGTACAATAATTTATTTTATATTTTGACAGATAATGACGAAAATTGATTATTTAAATCTACTTTATCATTTATTTAGCTAATATTTAAACCATTTGCCATATCATCTAGCGGAAATTTATATGAAACTCGATAAAATGTCTGTTTACCGTGTAGCTTACTATAAAAATAACTTATTCAGCGTTTTTTCCACGATTCGTTTTCATTTGGACATCGAGAATCGCTTATTGTCGTTGTGTGAAATGTTATAAATGAAAAAAACTTGATGGAAACAAAATGGAAACATTTTTTTCATTAGGTTTTATCATAGAACGAGAATTGACCGTCAGAATGCTGTTTTTATGAAAATTTTATAAATTTTATTTTAACTAAATTAATTATTATAATAAAATGAAAATGATTTTCTTAAACGATTGCCATGTACATATAGTATGTATGTTGAAATGAACATTTATGAAAATATCTCAGAAATGTTAATTAAGAATTTGTAGCGTTTTCATTTAAAAATTTGTCTTTGGAAAAAGGTGATTTCCTATATGTTTTGTATGTTAGATTAAGAAAAATTTGGTTTTTCCCTCGTTTCTAATTCCCTGATAAACGCTTCTTTTTTTAGATTATGGTTTTGTATAATCTAGGTTGCTTTGGTACTATACAAGAACACTTCTCTTTTGTTGTACAAATATTACGCTGTTGAAGAAAAATGCGAAATAGCCACTCACACATAGGCGCGTGTTGCATTATCACATTTATATATTCTACAGCTTTTTAAAGCTAAATATAACAGTATTTTCTTTGTATAAAAATATAATTATATTTATATAATTATATAAAAGTGATAATGTCCCGCCATACAGACATTTAAATTAAATTTCCTTCATTTTAATTGATTTTAATATTCTAACAAGTTAATGGTGACTACGTAATTTTTTCTGCACAAAAATTTTCATAAGAAAAAATATAACCAGGGGGCCTATTCTCGAATTCCACATCCATTTTCCACATGTGGACATTGGCAAAGTTCACACAAAAACATTCGAAAAATGTAATTCGTATATAAAACACATGCGGCATGGACATTTTCCTATATGGGGAATTTTTTCCACATGCTTATACCCATTCGGAAATATTCCCTTAGTACCGAAAAAAATCAATTTTGATGAATTTTGACAGATGTCCACATGTGGAAAATGGATGTGGAATTCGAGAATAGGGCCCCAGGAGTACCAAATTGATAAAACAAAATTCCTTACGCGTTTTTCAATTATAGAAATTTTGCTAATTTGTTATTTGACTTTTGACTGTTTTGCTCAATGTATCGTGACAAAATAAAAAAATACATAATATATAAACAGAAATTGATAAAAAAAACAATCTTATTTTGTTTGTTTTTTTAAAATAGCTTGTAGCTAATGTGTAAATAGGAATTAGAATGGATAGGCATAGAGTACCACGGCATTTAGTTAAACACCGCCAGACACAAACAATGGCGTAATTTATACCGGCCACACAAAACTGAATTTTTTAGGAATGATTAAACCTAAAACAATTGTACTAATTTTTCTACAAAAAGTTTAACAATTTATTGAATGGTCGGTGGATTTTATTTTAAAATTAAAATTAATGAATAATGGATCGATCTTTTTGCACCGATTTTTTAATTATGTTCAACAATTTTGCATTTTATATTTAGGTCAGCAAAGTTGAAATGAAAATGATTATTTTCTTGACATACCTAAACTGAGCAAATATTGAAAATTCTTCCATCAACCGCTAGCTTCACAATGTAGCACAGAATAGTTTTTTTGTAGAAAATCTACGTAAAGGCACCATAAATGTAACAAAAAAGTTCCGTTTTCCCTTCTGCTGGGTGTTCCTCTTGCTTATATAAATGTTTTTATTTACCTCTCGGGAATTTTAAAAAGACATAGACAATTCAAAGCATACTTCTTTCAAATTCACATATTGAAAAGTTTAATTTCTAAATCGCTAGTCGAAATTCCTTTCTTGCTTACACTTACTGAAATTCATGTTACGACAAAGAAAACATCATTAACCTCTTGTCTGGTTTCTAAAATATTGTTTAACAGATTTTTAAATTCCATTAAAATATAAAGTTGCAATTTGGCGCCTAAAATATTTGGTCCTAAAACATTAGTTTAACTTTTAGTTTCAAAATAATAGTAAAATTCAACATTTCTAACCATTCTAAATGTTGTCGATGAGTTAGGCTCGTCATAACAAATAAATTGAGTTAATTTTTATTTAAACAGAATAATATGTTTCACCACAAACGCTATGTATTATGATTATCGCACTCATAAAATTTATTCTTATTGATTTTATCGCAGGTGCTTTAGTTTGTTTTAAGTGTATATGTTTCGGTACTGTATGAATGTATGTTTTTATTTTGATTCAGTTAAAATTTAATTGAATGTGAGAACTCGACAATCGTTTTTTTTTACACCCGATAAGCGGTGATAAAAGTTAGGAAAATTGTTTTATATTGAGATTTTTTATGTGTAATAACATGGCCCATGCTTGGTAGTAAAAAAGCGAAATAAAAATTCGAAATAATAATATAATTGAAATAATCTAATTAATTTTACACAAATAAATTGAAAATGCTACACAGAATCAACGTTTTCATTTGGATGTGATTGAGAGAGACCATCGATTTTTCCAATTATTCGAAAAATAGACGCGAATCTGGTTACGAGTATGTTATGATGTAAAGGAAGGCATGTAAATCGAGTGTGATTTTTGAAATTTATTCGCTTTTTTTAAATGGGAGGAATAATTTGAAAACAAACAACTCAGTTTTCCATAAATCTGTGTTATCTTTCAGAATTAAATCGCATATTATATGGAAGAGTTTGTTAGAGTTTTTCGGGACAATATTCGGTGTTACGTTGATAGTGTCTGACGAAACAACCGACTTACTCACACGCTGAACAACACCCTCAAACGGAAAGAGAAAATAGAAAAAATAGCCTGACTTTGTTTTATTTTCGTATTTAATAGAAAAGATTAAATACAGTGAAATAAAGTGCTGGGAAAAAAAAATTGGACAAACATATTTTATTACAAATTGGTATTTTTTTTTTTGCTAAAATTATAAAACTTTTGAAAGCAATTGGCTCATTGTTCCATTTTAAATACATGTATGACCTAATTTTTTGAAGAAAAAAAAATGTACCTGCAATTTAAGGGGAAAACCCGAAAAAGGCCAAAATATTCAAAATACGTTGATTGGAGTTAAAGTAATGGAATAAATTAAACACTTATTTTTTAATTTCTTTTTTGTTTTTTACTGATTTATAGCAATTCTATCTTTAATATTAATATTTTGTTGGACCGCCATTTGCTTTTATTACAGCGATACATCTCTAATTCATTGAATTTGATAAATTTTTCAAAGTCGTAGAAGGTATGGATTCCCAAATCGTCATTGACTCCAAGGAACATGCTCCTGCGCCCAAACGTTTTTTTTTTCACTCATAATATGAACGCAGGCTTCTGGACTGGTTTAAGTACTCTCAAACCAGCTTTAACAAGTCTTTTTCTCACTAAGCTGGTTAAAATTAAAGATCCCCTCTTATGTCCGGTCAAGTTTTAAAACGGTTCCGACGACATTGTAATATTAAAAAATGATATTCCACTGGCGTTGTCTTTCTGGGCCTTCCAGAGCCTTACTTTCTTTGTGTACTGCCCATCTCTCGCATTTTTTTAATATTCCACGCGACAGTACTTTTAGGAATGTTTAATCTTTCTGCTTACAATATATTGCTTTTACCCTGGTCACTAACTTTTCCCATTTTTTTAACTAAAATTGTACTTTATATTTTATTTGACTAGGATCACCTACAGAGTAACTTAATCTTACAAAATATGCACTATTTATACTCAATAAAATACTTGCAGGGAATAAAATATCTGCACCCTAATTACGGGCAAGAACGGTAGGTGTAAAATAAACTAATTGCTTCACCAATTTTTTACACATCAGTTGAGGGGTTGTACCACCGTAATAGAGGCAAAAGGCGGCTCAACAAAATATTAATATTGAAGATAGAATTTCCACAAACCAATAAAATACAAAGAAAAAGTGTTTATTTTATTCCATTACTTCCACGCCCTTAAGTGCCAAATGGGATATTTTGAATATTTTAGCAATTTATCGATTTTGCTCCCTAAATTGTAGGTATTTTTAATTTTTTTTTTTTAAATGAGTCATAAATGTATTTAAAATAAAACAATAAGTCAATTGCTTTCAAAAGTTTTGTAAGTTTAGCAAAAAAAAAACTCCAATTTGGAATTAAATATGTTTGCCCAATTTTTTTTCCCAGCACTGTATCAACTCTAAAGTAACAAAATTTTCAATATAACGAAATTTTGCAAAAAATAAGCATTTGCTAAAAAGGAAATATATATGGAAATGCACTATGACTAACCGAATGAGTTATAAAGAAGTAAAATAAGAAAAATTTACATTTTTACAAATTCATTACAACGAAATTCCAATGTAGCGAACTATTTTCTTTGGTTTCTTTGGCTTCATAGTAGACTGTATAACGGAGATAACATACAGTCAGTCAAGTAAGAGCGTGGTCGTCATTACCGACAGGTAATGAAAGATTTCGCTCTAATTCCTTTGCGAGCCGATAGAGGGAAGCTTTGTCCTTGATGCATTGTCAACAAAGATTCAGTTGTCGTTGATCTTTTGAAAGAGAATCACGTTAAGCGCCATGAGTGCTAAATACGCGTCGCGCTAAGAGGCTGTGTTCCTTTGCACCCACCCGAAAGGTCCCAAAATGTCGCAATCAGCGGCTGCTAAATATATGAGAAAGTCGAAGGCATTTGTACATAAGTGGGTACAGCGATATAAAGTGGCTAAAAATGTCGATGATTTACCAGAACGTGGCTCGATAGGAAAAGTGGACAAAAAAGATGAAAAAAGAATAGTGAATCTGTTTTCGCGGAATCCTGGTTTAACACTGCGGCAAGGACAAGCAAAATTAAAGGCAAAAGGTTTAGATATATCCTACGAAACTATCCGAACCCATCTCCGTACTCATGACCTGAAATGGCGCAACACAATGAAGAAGCCTCTGTTGACTGGAAAACATGTGAAAAAGCGACTCACTTGGGCGCATGAGAATATCGATAGAGATTTTGAAAATGTCATTTTTACTGATAAATGTTCTGTATGGGCACGTTGTGTCCTCACGCGAGCCTGGTCAACTTCCACCAATAGGCTTGTTCAGCGGACCGTAAAACACGGAATATAGGTGCATCTTTGGGGCTGCTTCTCAAAGAAGGGATTCGGCACTTTGTACCTCTTTACCGACAACCTAAATGCCGAAAAAATGATTAAAATCTACAAAAAGGCTTTACTGCCATCTGCCAAACGTTGGTTCATCAGCAAAAATGAAGATTGGATTCTGCAAGAGGACAACGATCCTAAACACCTCAGCAAGCTCTGTACTGAGTGGAAGACTCAATCTGGCATCGTTACATTGGATTGGCCGTCGCAGTCGCCTGATGCAAACCCTATTGAAAAAGTGTGGGCATATATTAAACAGAAACTTCGTGGAAGACGCACACACACTTTGAAGCAGCTATCTTGCGATCTGGAGATCGTTGCCACTAGAATACGCCGTCAAATTAGTAGAAAGCATGCCTCGGAGATGTCAGGCAATTATCGACGCCGATGGTGACTGGACACAATATTAACCGAATTGCATCATCGTTTGTAATGTGTACAATATATTTATAAATATGAAAGTTTCACCAAATAAATTTTTTTATAAATTAACCCGACCACGCTCTTACTTGACTGACTGTAAAAGTCGTTTTAGCGTCTGCAATTTCGAGTTATCTTACATATATCCCAAAACTTTGTACCCTAACTCGTTTGAAATAATGTTACTTAGTTTACACTTTATCACTAAAACTGTGTCCGAAACCTGTGATAAATTTAGATTTTTTTTACAAATTTTTGATATTTATTTAAAAAGACAGCTCACACCCAAATTATCATAGTCAATTCATGTGATAATTTGTGATACCAAACGGTGCCTTTTGACAACGAGTTTAATAGTATACAGGTTTGTTTGTGAATATAATAGGAATATAATCTTTTCGCGAACTGATGACTACACAGGAAGCCATCGACCTAAAAAATATATTAATTTTAATTTTTACAACATACAGTGATGGTTTCACTGGATTAATAACAAATAATAATAATGTAGTAATAATAATATTGCCGGATTGGTCAAACCGTGCTCGGATTTTTTCTGCATTTTTTATATGAAACCTAGCAGAAAAATTAAAATAAATTATTTGGTAATAAAACATTATCATTATTTATTTATTTACTTTAGGTCTATTCCGCTGTTTGCTTGTCAGTGATGTGCGCCATATTTCTGACAGTTTAGATTCCACATTGGTTCTCTGAAAATCACTTTTCTGAAAAAATTATTTGAAGATTTTTTACTTCGTCTTTAAGGATAAGATAGCAGACATGCGCAATGTGGAATTTATTTATTTTGATTTGTGGCTACCGGAATTACCGTTCCATTTTTAATATGAATATTTTTACTTACTCCCGCTAAAGATGTTTTGACATCAACACTCTTAGTATGACCGTTCACTACAAGCATCGTTTTGCAACCGACGTTTTTTTTGTGCATCTGCATAATTGCGAAAAAGTTAAGAATAAATTGTTTCACGCAATGTGCAAACGTAATTTGTATGGTTGGGTTAGAATGGGAGAAATTATGTGCCTGCTGTATTCAGAGAGAGCATAAGATACCTATCTAAATTCAAAAAATTATATTATAAACCGTTTAAAATTCAATATTTAATTAATCCATTACAATTCACTATGTATTTTAATATCCCAAATAACATTAAATTCCCTTAGTATCCTATCCATTCATTAATAGAAATGTCGTTTGTTTACTATTTCCTGTTAAATCAGTAGTCCTCGTCATCACATAGAATGATATATCTAACTATATTAAACAGATAGAGAAAAGGAAATTAAAAATATATAAAATACAAAAAAAAACTGCACGAGGGATGATCGGAAGGGAAGCAAAACTGTCGTACAAGTTAACACAAAGTAAATCTATAGCAAAACGAAGTATAAAAAAGACGATTATAATTTTATTTAGTCAAGAAAAACTTTTAAATTAAATTACAAATAAAAAAATTTCCTAACGGAAAATAGTAAAGGTAAGCGTTTTTATGACTAAACCAGAAAAAACTAATGAAAAGTTTTGCATAATTTTCTGTAATGTAGTTAGTTGGAACATTGTGATTCAGCACTACTTTTGAAGGAGATTATTCGGATTTTTTCAGTATGTAATATACATACATGTGTATGTATGAATCTATTTAAGTAAGACATCTTGTTATTTCTGATAAAATTAGCACATTAAAAGTAATACCAGCGGAATGACAAATATTGTTAAAATAATTAAATGCTATTCTTCTGGTCATATTACGTATAAAGATCACGTTTAAATCGCCATTGAGTGCAAACGCGTCGAGTTTGTGGTATGGCTTCAAACCATATTTGAAGGACGACAATACGTAATACATACAAATATTTAAATAGGATAAAAGTTGATTGAGTAAGAAGATAGACAATTTTTGCGGAGTTGATTGAATAAGATAATTATTCCAGTAACATTTATTTACAAAACGTTCCGTTTTGTAAGTAAACGTTCCGTTTTGTAAGTAAACGTTACGCTTGCGGTTGTCACAAATATAGGAAAAAACAAAGTCGAGTAATACAAAAAAATTGTGTACGATGAAAAATATTTCTCGCACCCTCAGATAATTTTAATAGTTTGGCATTTGTTTGGAAAAGTTTTTTTATTTCGTTAAGAAAAATAATATAACCGTAAAAGGGGCCAGGGCATTCTTTTGGAGTTTCAAATTTGGAGTTATAAAAAGCAATCTTAAAAAATAACAAAAAAGTTACAAACATTTAATTTTGCAAAATTAAACTCAGCATCACATATTCGGTAAAAAAATTTGATAATAAACCAGAAAAATACTAGTATTGGTAAAATCACACACTTCAGAGAAATTTAGTAAACCTCCTGTGATTGTTCAACAAATTAATTGTAAGCATGAAACTTCGTATATGGTAAATTTTTATCGTATATGGTAAATTTCGTCATAAGTGGTTATAAAAAGCCAAGTCCTAATTGGCCATTCTCTAGAACTTCATCTAAAAATCATTTATGAATCCTATTCCATTCGGTACACATAATGAATTTCTTTAAAACCGATTAAATCAGAGCTAAATTTGGTCCTAATAGGCCTTATTACAGAACTGAATCTAAAAATCATTTTAAAATCCCATTTTCATCACACTTGTTGAATTTCATCAAAATCAGTTGAGACATAGCAATCCTATTGGCCGACATACATATCACGTTCATACGGAAATGCACATGCATATACACTTACATATATACTACACACATTTCCACTGTCTCGAATTGCCATGTCAAACAACAATCTCGAAAATCTTCAATAATGACGAAATAATCTCTAACAATCGCGAATATTCTTGAATAAACTCGAAAATAATCGGGATATTATCGAATAATTTAATATATTCACACAGCATGCAACTTAAAAATAGTTCTCGAAAGTCCCAAAAATTTCGAATAAAATGTAATATAAGGAAAGCAACTTAACCTGAAATTTGTATTATTTGAATAATCTGGAAGAGAAGCACTTCAACGCCAGGTAAATCCTGGAAAATTCTAAAGCCTAGAATTATTTATTTTAAAAATTAGTAAGATTAATTCGAGGTCATATACGTAGTATATACATGTAAACGGTAATTTGCATAAAGGCATTTAGTTGGATAAAGTGAAGGAAGTAAGTATATTGTTTTGAAATATTGTACTTATTTTGAAGTACGAGAAGTTCATCCAATTTAATTGCTTGCACCACTCCAAATGAAATTCAAATAAATAAACTTTGAGTGAAAGTATGCATAACAAATAGCTAATGCTGTTTGAGAAGATAAAGAAAGAAGCCCTCGTTAGATTTTTATTAAATACGATCAACTACAATTTGATAACAAAAGGATGCTACATAATTTCTTGTCATCCTTGCACGGAAAGGACCAATGCTAAGCGACTTTATGAGCCATTTTTAAATAAGTAAATAACAATAAAAATATCAATATTTTTGAAACAATTATCACGTCTTCTAAGCGGCTTTGGTGAGTTCTCTATTTTAATATGTGAATAATTATAAAAAAACACAAATTGTTGAAAAATATTCTAATTTCTATTAATAATGGAATGGCGGAGGTTTGGGGCGGTAGCCCCATCCTCCAAGGTAAACAATTAATTAAAATAACTTTTCAAAAAATTTGTATAATTCAAAAACTTAATTTTTTAAAGCTTTTAATATTGTAAGAGGTGGGAAGCCAAGAAATAAGACTTAAATATCGGACAGATCAAGTATCTTTGTGGTACCAAATCCAAAACAAAATATTTGTTATCTGCTTCTTTTTCTAGTAGTAGTAAATTTTATTCAATTGCGTTCTTTAATTAAAAACTTCCAAAAAAGAGTCAAATTTATTTCATCAATCATCATATCTGTAATAAAACAAAGGTTGAAAATCAGAATGAATTCCTAATAAAACTGTGTCTCGATTTTTTATTTACCAAAAAAGCGATTTTTACGAAAAATTGGTGTGCGCATTTTTAAATATCCGTTATAGCGGTCAATATTACTATGAAAAAATATATACTAGGCTGGACCTATCGTCTTTTTAGCAATACCTATGTGTCTACCATGTTAAACAATTTAGTAAAAGTTTAATTATCACTCTTCATATTAAATTCTTCCTAATTAAATTTTACACAATTTTATCTTCATCTAACATCATCATCATCATCATGAAGTAAATGGGTTATAGTAGAGTAATCACAATGAATTTACTAAAATTAACTTTGACAAGATGGGATTTTTAAATGGTGAATTAACTGAAAATATGGTAAATGTCCATTTTTTGGGGAATTATCCATCCAAGCAGCTAACCCATAAGCACCACATATTTCCAATTGAATTCATTTGCCATATCAACAAGAAACTATAATTTTCAAAGTATATAGATTCAATTAAATCATATAAATTCAAATAAAATTTATTTAACTGCTCATATGGAAAAATAAGGAGTCAAAATGATCCTACTTCATACAGATACAATTCTGCGAAAAATGTTTTTTTTATCGATTGGTATTTTTTTGGATAATGCAAACTGTAAGAATTGGGAGAATTTAAATTTTATTAAACTCATTTTGGTATACGAGTATAAAATAACACGTTGGTGGCATTTTAAAATCGATTAAATATATTATTCGTATCGTAATACGTGCTACGTTATGGGTTGAGTATCCTTACAACCTGTCTTATACAGTGTTTTTGATATAATAAATAAAACATAAAAACTTTACAGAATTTCAATTATTAATGATAAAGAATAATCGAAAATAATAAGAACAAAAACAAAAATGACAAGAAATGAGAATTATTTTCTTTAGAATAACAGTCTGTATATTCTTTTGACTAACATGCATATGTATATCTATAATAATAAATCCAACCCGCCCATTCATCATACTATACTCGTATATCACATACACCTGCTTATTATTCTCTCAAAAATATAATTTCATTATGTCATTCAAAGCAACATACTCGCTAAATAATGATAACACATACACATTTTAATCATAAAGCACATAACTATATAAATAGACATGTTTGAGTATCGGTTCGGGCGCAAATACTTTGTGTGGTGGTGTGGTGCGAGGTTTAAATGGTCAAATATTTCTGAGAAAATTGTAATTTTTTTGTAAACGTTTTTCCGGTCCCATCCGGTCGCTGGAGATGATTTGGGATGATAAGACCTGGGGCCAGCCTTTTTGCTTAGTCTCGCAGCCTCCGAGGGCTTCTGTATTTTACTATAGTAGAGTCTCCAGGCACTTACTTTGGAATTTTATATTTCTGAGGAGTTCCTTATAGCAGTCCCAATTCGCAGCAGCCCTTTCCTGGCTCTCCTAAAAAGCCTTTTGCATTTTTCATGCGAGCTTTTGAGCCGTTTACCAAGAAGGCCTTTGTTTACCCAAAGTTCTACTCAGAGGAGATGATTCCCAACTTAGCTACTTACATCAAAATCATCAAATAGTTTGTCTAATAAAATGAATGACTCCTGTGTAGATACAGAGAACTTTGGAATCGGTACTGGCAATGAATTACCTATAATGGTTTTAAAGGTATGCCAGTCGGTTTCCCTCCTATTTCTAAAAATAACCCCTTATTGTCGTGTCGGATTTACCAATGTTTCAACACCCTCTTCGAACACATTCTTGGACCTTTACCACCAACCAGGATATTACCCGGAGTCACCCCTCCTACCGCTCCAGACTTACCCGATTTATCCATTTTTTAGACTTTCAGTGTGCTAGCCCCGAAATCGAAGCTTATCACACTTTTCGTCCTCGCCAGAGCCTCTATCAACTAATCATTTGTGGTGATTGAGCCCTTTTGGCAAATTATTAATGCGAAATGTCATCACTAACGTCAAAACAGAAAGGGTTGAACAATGCGAGCTCCGAATAAGAAAATTTAGTAACTTTTCGGTATTGTCCATAGAGCTCATTTTAAAAAGGTAAAATATGGAAACAATTATTTAAAAGAAAATACAGAAACCGTTTTAAAAAAAACAAGAATTTAAAAAGTTGTTTTTTACGAATGAAAAAATTAATTAACTAAGGAGTCGAACAATAAAAGCGCTGGTAGTCAGTCGCATTAGATTTACAAGATACCAGAAATAGCCAAGTCTCTATATAAAGGGCAAATCAAAATATTTGTAAATTTTTAATTCAGTTTAATATTCAATATTCAATTAATATTAAATAATAAAAAAACAACATAAAAATAAAATACGTTGTTTGATTACAAAAAAACAATAACTAAAAAAGTGAAATAGCGCAGCTCAAAAATACACATCGTCTACCAGAGTCCACCGAAGAGACTGTAGACTGTTACAGCTTGTGTTCACTGGAAGAGGACGCAAACTGGTGTTAGTTGTCCGTGAGAATCTTCCAAAACTGGTGACCCCGACGTGATCGGTTTTGATTGCAGTCAAATATATCAGCGAGCGGAATTGTACTGATAGCTTTATTTGTCTGAGGTCATAGCCCTCACCAGCGGTAAGCGCTCAGACAAACAGGTTAGCTTGGTACTACGAGCAAGCAGACGACCATCAGGCCACACAAGGCCAGCGAAGGGGAAGTGGAGGACACAGAATTTCCAGCAGTTAGTACGGTCTGTAAAAAGCATTGTAAAAGTAAGTGTTTCCACGATTTTCCTTTTTTCTTTTTGAGCCAAATAAACGAAATCTGTTTTTAGTTAAAATTGCGTACAAAATTTTTTATGTTATTTTTTTTTTTTTTTTTTTTTTTTTTTTGTTTTTTTTTTTACTCGCATTGTTCACCCTTACATATGGTTTAAATTTTCGATTATTGTTTAACCATTCTTGCATCACAATTATTCAGTTTATTTTTGTTGTGTGTTATTTTCGGATTTTTTGTTTTTCAAAAAATGAGTTTCAACACAAACGGTACCTCCTCTTCGAGTGAAGTAACGAATGACACGACATCGACCATTGTACATCAAATGACAACTGAACAATTGCGGGAGTATGTAGAAAACCAAATTCGGTTGAGACAGGCAATTGGGGATTGCACTTCCAACACGGAAGTTGCGGGTGACAGTCCGATCAGTCATTTGACTGCGCACCAAAACCCACAAAGCAACAACATAATGTCGATTGCGTTTAAAGCTCCTCAACCGTTGTTCAGCCAGAACCCAATAGTATGGTTTAGCATATTGGAACAATCTTTTCAGTTGTCGGCGATAACTACGGAACGGACGAAATACTCTCATGCTGTAGCGGCATTAGATGCACGTCACCATGACTCGTTTGCCGATCTAATAATGAGAGACAAAGGTAACAATCCTTACTCTGTTTTTAAAGAAGAGGTGCTTCGTGTGTTAGGAGAATCCGAGCGGTCAAAAATGCACAACATTCTGCATGGTTTGACTTTGGGAGATCAAAAGCCATCACAGCTGCTAAATAAGTTTCGACTAAATGCCGGGCGAAGGTTCGACGAAGACGCACTCCGTCAATTATGGATGAAGCGGTTACCATCACAGGTACAAATTATCCTTACCACTTTCGAGAACGACTTGCCATTAGACACATTAGCAGCAAGGGCAGAATCTATGATGGAAACTATGTCCCAATCCAACAATTTTAACATCTCCAAGATTGATGCACCAGCAACTTCGGTAAAGATTCAAAATTCACAGACATCAACGTCATGTAAACCAGGTGTGGAGGAGCAATTGTCACAACTAACATTAATGATTTCAGAACTTTGTGGAGCTTTCAAGGGATCGCGTGCACGATCTGCGGCACCTGAATCACAAAACGTCAGGAGAAGTCGCTCAAGGTCCAGTTCAAGATCAAGAATAAACCCGAAGTACGAACAATGCTACTACCATTTTAAATTTGGAAATAATGCCAAAAAGTGTGTTCCAGGGTGTAAATTCTTTGCTGAACAAACAGCAGATTCAAAAACAAATTTTTAAACAATCATCAACGGAGCGCGGCTATCATTGATGATTGTTATACCAGCCGTCTTGTAACTTTTGATTCAATAAATAAATTTAAATTCCTCATCGATACAGGGGCAGACGTGTCAGTAATTCCTGTAAAATTTTTGCAAGGATCGTCAACTGTGGCGACTTGTAAACTATTTGCAGCGAATGGCTCCCCTGTTAATACTTTCGGCACCAAATTCTTTAAATTAGATATCGGGCTACGACGTGAATTTAGGTGGGAATTCGTAATAGCAGATGTGTCGACACCCATGATAGGCGCCGATTTTCTTAAACAAACGGGACTGCTTGTAGACATCCAAGGGCGGAGGATTATAGATCCGTTAACCTCCTTGGTCGTACAAGGCACCATCTCAAGTAAACCAAATCCAGCATTATCCTTTATTGACAAATCTACGCTACAACCACAAATTCAAAATTTACTTACTAAATTCTCCGAAATTACAAACATGGGGTTAAGTTCAAAAAAAATAAAACACACAGTCACACATCGTTTAGAAACCAACGGACCTCCGGTAGCTTGCAAGACACGACGATTGGCACCGGATAAATTACGAATAGCAAAAGAAGAGTTCGAACACATGATGGCACAAGGCATTTGTCGGCCGAGTAGCAGCGCATGGTCCAGTCCACTACATTTGGTCACAAAAAAAAACGGCACCTGGAGGCCGTGCGGGGACTATCGAGCCTTGAACAATATCACGGTGCCGGACAGGTATCCGATTCCTCATCTACAAGATTTCTCTTTTCAGCTTGAGGGTTGCACAATTTTTTCGAGTTTAGACCTTGTCCAGGCGTACCACCAAATTCCAATCGAACTAACGGACATACCTAAGACAGCAATTACTACACCTTTTGGGCTGTTTGAATTCACCAAAATGACTTTCGGACTTCGGAATGCAGCACAGACTTTTCAACGACTAATGCATTCTGTACTATTAGGACTAAAATTTTGCTTTGTTTACTTGGACGATATTTTGGTAGCTTCAAAATCTACGGACGAACATTTAGAGCATCTGCAAATTATTTTCAAAAGATTTTCAGACCACGGGCTGATAATTAACACAGACAAATGCGTATTTGCAGCAACGGAAATTTTATTTTTAGGGCATATGGTCACTGGACAAGGTATCATTCCAAATCAAGACCGCATCCAAATTATAAAAAATTTCAATCGTCCGGAAACCGTTGATGGCATCAAAAGGTTTCTCGGTACTATAAATTTCTACAGACGTTTTGTGCCTCACGCGGCAGCTGATCAGATGATCCTCAATGACTACCTGAAAGGCTATAAAAAGAATTGTAAAACAAAATTCAATGGTCAGAGGAATCGATACGCGCGTTCGAAACCTGCAAACAGAAACTCTGCGACGCCACTTTACTAGTCCACCCATCTTCATCCGCACGGCTCGCCATTATGGTTGACGCCTCAGATACTGCACTCGGGGCTGTGGTTCAGCAGTTAGTCTCCAACGTATGGCAACCACTCGGGTTCTTCTCTGTACGTCTTAACGAAACACAACAACGGTATAGTGCTTATGACAGAGAGTTGCTTGCAGCTTACTCTGGAATTAAGCACTTCAAATATTTGTTGGAAGGACGAGAGTTTACATTGTTCACTGATCATAAACCTTTGATCTACGCGTTCCAACAAAATCCTGAAAAAGCATCTCCGCGTCAATTTAGACATCTAGATTTCATTGGTCAATTTACTACCGATATACAGCACATCTCCGGCATGGATAATGTCGTCGCAGATACCCTTTCACGCATTAATCAAATTTCTATTCCTGAAAGTATTGATTATGCGAAAATAGCAGATGCTCAAACCAATGATGTTGAACTACGAGAACTTCTAAGTAACCCACTTAATACAAACCTTAAATTTGTGCAAATACCCATCACGTTCAACTCAAATAAATCCATTTGTTGCGACGTTTCAACCGGTATACCAAGACCTTTCATTCCAATTGAATTTCGGAAAACAGTTTTTGAATCTTTCCACAATTTATCACACCCAGGTGTTAAGGCCTCCACCAAACTATTGACCAGAAATGTCATATGGCCAGCTATCTCGAAAGATTCAAGAATAATGGCTAAAAATTGTATACCATGCCAAAAATCAAAGATTTCTAGACACATTCACTCACCTCTCGGCTCATTTAAAGTTGCATCGCAACGCTTCGCTGAAATTCATCTTGACATCATTGGACCACTTCCAGTTTCCGGAAACAACCGATATTGTGTTACGTTAATTGATCGTTACTCACGTTGGGCTGAGGCGGTGCCTGTGCAGGACATAACTGCTGCCACAGTTGCATTTGCAGTATTCTCCCAATGGATAGCTAGATTTGGCGTACCAGAGTTCATAGTCACAGATCAAGGAACACAGTTCGAATCGTCACTATTTCAGGAATTATCCAAATTGATAGGATTCCAACATCGACGCACTACCAGCTACAACCCGAAATGCAACGGAATGATTGAAAGATGGCATCGCACCATCAAAGCAGCTATAATGTGTCACGACCGAACTGATTGGGCCAATTTGTTACCACTAATTATGCTTGGACTTCGAACTTCGTTCAGCGAAGAATTAAACACAACACCGGCAGAATTGGTATATGGAGTTTCATTGAGAGTACCGGGTCAATTTCTAGGCGAATCATCAGAGTCCAAAATTCCTCAAAACGATTTTGTTGAGAAACTAAAGAATCATTTCGAGGAAATACGACCAACACCAGCTTCTAATCATACCACTTTTAAAAGTTTCGTATCAAAGGATTTAATGACCACTACACATGTATTTTTACGAACCGACGCACTTAGAAGAGCATTAGAGCCACCGTATACCGGACCATTTAAGGTCATTAAAAGAGACACAAAGACTTTCGATATTGAAATTAAGGGAAAAAACGTTAAAATCTCCATAGACCGTCTAAAACCCTGTCATTTTCAAAATTTAAACGATTCTGGCACAGACATACACAAAGACGGACTCCAAACAAACATAACAGATAACAACAAAACAGTCCCTACACCAAAAGTTTCTTTTGATCTTGACGATAAAACTTCATCTACAACACAACCGACAAAGACTAGAACCGGAAGAATTGTTCACACACCTTTAAGATACGCAAATACACTTAACTCATAACAGAACGTGAATCGCCGTCGATTCACTGGAAGGGGAGTATTGTGGTGATTGAGCCCTTTTGGCAAATTATTAATGCGAAATGTCATCACTAACGTCAAAACAGAAAGGGTTGAACAATGCGAGCTCCGAATAAGAAAATTTAGTAACTTTTCGGTATTGTCCATAGAGCTCATTTTAAAAAGGTAAAATATGGAAACAATTATTTAAAAGAAAATACAGAAACCGTTTTAAAAAAAACAAGAATTTAAAAAGTTGTTTTTTACGAATGAAAAAATTAATTAACTAAGGAGTCGAACAATAAAAGCGCTGGTAGTCAGTCGCATTAGATTTACAAGATACCAGAAATAGCCAAGTCTCTATATAAAGGGCAAATCAAAATATTTGTAAATTTTTAATTCAGTTTAATATTCAATATTCAATTAATATTAAATAATAAAAAAACAACATAAAAATAAAATACGTTGTTTGATTACAAAAAAACAATAACTAAAAAAGTGAAATAGCGCAGCTCAAAAATACACATCGTCTACCAGAGTCCACCGAAGAGACTGTAGACTGTTCCAGCTTGTGTTCACTGGAAGAGGACGCAAACTGGTGTTAGTTGTCCGTGAGAATATTCCAAACATTTATAATAATTATAGCTGACCCATTAAAAACCTTTGGCTCCTCCAGCTTAGCAATCTTCCAATTGAAAGTTGGAATATCCCATTGCCCATTTGGAGGAAGTCCAAAACCTCCAATGTGGATGGATCCAACCCCCGCGCTTTAGGCCTGCTCGGGATATCCTCCCTTACGACAACCTCTAATCTGGCTCCAGGCCAGACCTTACCTAGGCTCCCTACCGGCTTCCTGTACAGATCGAGTGACCTTTGATCGTTACAGCCTCCACATCTTCAGTTTGGAGCAAGCCCGGGTTCTTCCGCGTAATCTTTAGGAAGGCCGAAGGCCGACCTCTACCTTCCTCTAATTGACGGACGCAATATTCCCATCGTCCTCCCAACACATTCCGTTCAACTTTGTAAGAGCTTTCTATGCCCTCCTTCTGGTCTGATAATTTGGTATTCCGAGACAAGCTTTGTTAGAACTTTTGTCCTTTCCCAAAGACTAAGAGAGACCAACTTTATATGAGCCTATGTTCCTTTTAATTCCTGTTGTTTGCGAACCAGACCTATCGGTCAAAGTTTCCCCAGCAGTTGTCGTATTATTTCGTATTTATGTCCTGCTTTATATCTTGGCTTGCCAATATCTCGGCTATCCAACCAATGTTCCTTCAGCCGTAGTTTCCGGGTTTTTAAGAGCCCCGGCCTCTGAGTTGTTAGATAGAACGAGAGCGGAGAATAAATGTCTATATGTGCAGAGATCCGCGATACACAAATAAGGCTACATAATCCGGAGGGAGCGAGGTATCCGGAAACACCCTTAGAAACTGAACAAGTTTTGAGACTAGGCCGCCAGCTAGGCTGGTTCTCAACACGGTACGATTGACACCTTAACGTACCCCAGTTGTTTAGCGGCTTGTTTTAGCCTAACCCATCTAGTCAGTCTAGTCTACCGAGTGGTCACCGCGGGGAGGTAACACGAACACATGTGGATGCTGCAAGGTACGCAGTTTCACATAAAGCCCACCAAAAATGTTTATTAATTACAATATGAAAATAAAAGTTGACACATAATTTCTTGTCATCCTTGCTCAGCGAGGACCAATGCTAGGCAGCTTTAAGGAGTTTTTTATTTTAGTACGAAAAACAAAAACAAAAATATTAATAAAACTATAAAAAATTTTGTAAATTGTATTAAGGCCAGTATTCACGTACAATTAAATTGCGCAATATAATTGGATGACGTCAATATTGCACAATAAAATTCAAAAATCTTGAATAAAATTTTAGTATATTGTGAAATGTCACACAAGTATATTATGCAATTTAATTGTACGTGAATACCGGCCTTTACGATTTCTGGTCATTCTTGTGCAAATTGTCCAATGGCAGGTGCTTTGCGGAGTTATATTAGTATGTGAATAATTATTAAAAAACAAAAATTTTTCAAAAAAAAAAAAATTCAAAGCGGTAGTACTAATCCTCTAAGGCATTAAACGCATTAAAATAACATTTCAAAAATTTGTTATATTTAAAAAACTGGATTTTTTGGGATTATTTTTGAAAAATTTGAGTTTTTTGATAATTATAAATAAAGAACGCTCCATAGTCGCTTAGCAATGGAGCATCTGCGCAAACGAAAAAAAGTTTAAAAAGTATTCAAATTGCTATTAATATTTACGCTTATATTTCACACACTAAAATAAAAAAAAAACTATCCAAAGCCGCTTAGCATTTATTGGTCCTTTCCGCGCAAGGATGGCAAGAAATTATATACATAGCTTCCTTCTGTTTTCATATTATAGTTAATAAAAATTTAAAGGCCTATTTTTTATGGGGCACTTTATTTTATATTATTTTGGAATTTTTATTTTCGGGAGTATGATGGTATCCCATCTTTCTATCTCAAGTTTCTTAGTTATAACAATTTTTGGAAGGTTATTTTAATTCGTTGAATCTATCTTAGAGAATGGGGCTGACGCCTCCATTTAATAAAATTTCAATATTCATAAAAATTAGAACGTTTTTCAAAAATTTGTATTTTTTAATAATTATTATATATAAGATTCATCTTTTAAATGTATCGTTTTGTGTGACTTATTCCACGTTAATATATTGTAAAAATAAAATAAAACAAATTTTATTTTAATTATCTATTAAACTTCCGTTTATGTGGAATTATTTTTTATTTTTTATTTTTTATTTTTGTAATATCGATTTCGATTAACAAGTAATCATCTTCAGTTACCGAACTACTCGGTAGTTCGGTAACTGAAGATGATTACTTATTAATCGAAATCGATATTACAAAAATAAAAAATAAAAAATAATTCCACATAAACGGAAGTTTAATAGATAATTAAAATAAAATTTGTTTTATTTTATTTTTACAATATAATAATTATTCACATACTAAACTGAAGAACTCCCCAAAGCCCCTTAGCATTGGAATTTTTACGCAAGTAATTCATACACTAAAATAAAAAACTCTTCGAAACCGCTTAGCATTAGTCCTCTCCGCGCAAGGATGACAAGAAATTATGTAGCATCCTTTTGTTATCAAATTGTAGTTGGTCGTACTTAACAAAAATCTGATGATGTCTTCTGGCAATTAAGTTTAACTTTCCGGGATTTTTGGGGGGATTTTTATTGTTGAGAATTCGAGCTGATCCCACGTTAATCTAGGGAAAGCAATGCTTCATCGATATACTGCTTTCGATTTTTGTATTCGAAATAAATACAGATAAAGGTGGATTTATATTATCAGTTCCTTTCAGTTCCTACTCGTATCGTGTCAGACATCATCAATTTATACTATCCGTACCTTTCAATTCAGGCATTTTCTTCGTATGATTATCATTATATATTCGTATCTTTGGGTTACATATAGAGTAAAGATAACACACAAAAATACAAAAATGTTTTAATAGTAATTTACAATTTTTGTTTGTTTCGCTATTCTTTCGTATTTTTTCGCCTTCAGATAACATACAAAACATTCTTTTCAACAATATGTGTCTGTGTCGGTACGAGTAGGAACGGAAAGGAAAGGATAATATAAATACTCATATAGAAAGTACATGTAACAATGTTTCTTTTGTCTGACACGATACGAGTAGGAACTGAAAGGAACTGATAATATAAATCTACCTTTAGAGTTGCCTTTTTCGTAAAAGCTAATCCTATACTGGGGTCCCGCGACTCACACCATTTTTTTTGTGTATAAATTGAATGGGTTTCATGACCATAATTGAAAAAAACGGACATTATATCCTTTTAGAAGAGTCTAACCGACGGAAAAAAACAATTCTTGTTTAGGCCATTCGGCATAAAGCACCACCTACGGCCTAAAAAACGACAGTTTTTGGGCTATTTTCCATTTTTGATTTTTGGGCGATTTGGTTTCGGGCGATTATTCATGTCGCCTAAAAATATATACCAAGAGTAATTTGAAAACTACGGACCTGATAAAAAATTGTTTTACACAAAAGATGCATTATTTTAAGGGAGGGAAAAATGGAAGAATTCAAATCAAAGATCGTTTTAGGTCATTTGTAGGTCACTATCGTTTTCTAAATTATAACACATATTTTGTCTAAGATATGTGTGTGCTTCATGTCGATTTTTTTGACTAAATTGACAAAAGGTAAAGTTAACGTCAAAAGCGCCTTAAGCGAACAACAGTGAAGCATCAAATTCTTTTATTCTTTTTCATTTCATTTTAATTTTTATTTGTTAAAATTGTAATTTTTGGAAAATCTAGTTAGACTAATACTAACGGGTGGTTCATCTAACGTTTGCAATTTAATTTGGCTCTAAATTCAAAGACGAATGAATTCTTTTCAAAGCGGTTTCTTTTATTAGAAAAGTATACATTGCCATTAAGAGTGGAGCACAATTTCATTCAAATGACAGTTTCACGAACTCGCTTCGCAAATTGATCCACAAATTGCTTTGTACCGGTAGTTGAAATTGCTAACGCTAGATGGACCACACTTTGCATAAACTGTGTTTTTTTTCTATATTTGATTGATTTGAAACAGTATTAACTTGTGCTTAAAAATTGCGAAATTGGTTATCAAAATGGTATTAAAAAATCTTAAACTTCAGCTTGTATAATCAGTCGAAACGTGATAAATATAATCTAATAAAGTTTCAAAAAGTGAGTTTAGTAACCCAATATATAAGACATTAGAATCAGAAACACTTTTTTATTGTTTTTTTTATAACTATTTGTAAATCTGAATTTTTCTTACGGGCCTATGTACTAATTCGAAAAGTTAATAACGGCCGCGGGTCTTATTTCCTTTCTAAGTACTTTAATGTAATTAAGAAATAACGCCCTAATGCCTTAACTCCTAAAAACAAGGAAATTAGGAAAAAGGAAAGGGTATTATTTCCACGGGTGTTAATTCAGTCTACCTGCAATACATAAAAATTGTCTGTAAGTATCACTGATTTTAACGGAAAAACCGACTTTAATTTTTAGTAAAAAGTTTTTAGTTTTCGCAAAAATGTAACATTTAATTTTAAAAATTTTTGGAAGCTCTTGTTAGGAAAATATAGTTTAGAAATAAAAGAATTTACTAAGCTTATTTGACTGAATTGCTCTACTTTGATTTTGTAATCAAAAAAATAATAATTTGTGATTTTCTTTCTCATTTTTAGGGAAAATAGTTTTTTCAGTAGTTATACAACAAGAGGTTCGAAAATAATAGAATATGGTATACAGTTGAGAGGACGAGATGTGTTGCCTAGGAAACACAACGACACCGTACATCGAGTCCGCAAACTGTATATTCAGATGATTTTCGAAGCTCGATTTGTATATGTTAAGACTATACAACGAATCAACTAAATATATTAAACAAATTATTTATTGAAATTATTTAGTAGCATCCGAATATGTTTTGCAAACGATATGATTCATTCAACACTACTAGTTGTGTTTCGCGAAATACAACTTAGCAACGCAAACAACCGATGTTATACAGCGCAACTAAGAAAAGTTGAACTATCTGATTGGTTGTATAGTCCTTTAAATGTTTGACTATATCGCTCTAATCTTTAAAATATCTAGGTATGTACATACTATATTTATGTAACTAGATTTAGTAGTAAAATATATAAATTATAGCGGAAAGGTTAAAGTTAAATAGACGAACATTTTAATTATTTCTTATCCATTTTTTCCGGTATTTCCGAATCGTTGGAGTGAAAAAAAAGGCTGAATTTTTATTCAAATTTACAAAATATCCGGTACGCATCGAAATGTCATGAGACTTAGAAAGAGTAATAAAGCAATTTTTTAATAATAGATTCTATCCAAAGTAGGGGAATTTACTATAATTAGTGAAAATTGTACGCGATTTCTTGGAAAATATTCGTTTAATTTTTCAATTCATTGAACCTTTATCAATTATGTATGGTTTTATTGTTCACGCGTCATAGATAAATTTTTATTTCGAAACTGGCAATGAGTGATTGCGAACAACTACACAGCGAACAATTACAATATTTCCTTAATATTAAATCTTTTACAAAAAAAGCTCAACTTTTATTTGTTATACAATTCTTTGTTCAATGTTTGCTTAAGTAATAATGTAAGTAAAATTAATTAAAATACAGCAAAAAAATGGTTACAAAAGTGTAAAGTCAAATTTGCCTAAGGCTATTGTCAATATTAATTTTACTGTACATCGTACATACATATGTATGTACAGTTTTTTTGTATAATATAAATTAAGATAACAATTTTCATCTTGATAATGAAATTATCAATTTCTTGTTTGAAATCATGGACATGGTTACACATGGAAGTGGTAATAACAAAATGGGAAGTAATTAATTTGATGTTGTAATTATCACACGAGCGGATTTTTAGTTAAAATTGGAATGTTTAAGCTGGTTGTTGCGGATGTTTACTATGCAGTAAAATACCGGTGGTATAAGCACCGATAGGTATTTTAATTTAAAAAGAATCAATTTCCTGAACGATTATCGCTAAAAATGTTTACATCTTTAGACATAGACAGCGTAAATCGTGTTTGGTCATATACCCCTTTTAAACCAAATGAGAATAATAGTTATGAAATCAAACACATTGCGTTTCGCATTTGTATATTAGTGAAGCAAAATATGAAAATAAACTTCTTTTATTATAAATTAAGTAAATTGTTAAGGTGCGGCATAAATTGAGATTTCTAATTTTACTCAAATCACTCACAAAGCCTTCTATCTTTCGAGGGATTCTAGCCTCACAAACCATCTTTTAATTCATGCATTTGATAATCGACGTACGTTGGCATTTTCCATGTTGCATTTTCCTCCAATCTTTATAAATTGCTTGTGATATTCTCGGCCAAAATTTTGCGAAATAACTAAGTTTTTGTAACATGTTGTTGGTACTATTTGTTGAGTCAACTCGAACCCTTAATTATTGATGATACCAATTTAACAAGTGATTTTTCAAAAATTAAAAGTTAATTTATTTGACGAGATAATTTCTCAAACATTTTTTGAATAATGATATGTATTTACAGTTATTTTTGAGAAAAGTATTTGTTGAAATGCTTCTGAAAAGCCGTTAAATCTATTTATCTGTAATCTAAACCTTTATATCTTTGACGAATCGAAACATTTATATTTTTCTTCATCAGTACTTGCCATATAAAAAGGTCTTGACTCGAGTCAGCTGGTTGTTTTTATTTTATATTGTTTCCTTAAAAATTATTATAAATTAATCAAATTCTAACAAAATAAATCTAAAATTTGCGAACTAAGCATAATGGCAGAATGCCGTCCCCTCGGGAGCTGCGGTGATGAAACTAAATGGTTAAATAAGAAATTTTCAAGTAACGTTTGTGGCAATGGGCAGCAGTACATTACTCTCGCAAAAAACAAAAACCTAAGCGGAGCATGTAATTTAAATAGCTATGCTATGATTCGGGTTATAATCTTGCAGTTTTTTATATTACTTACTATAATGTTTAGCCTCCTCTTGATCCACAATATGTTTTAAGTGAGCACATGCTCAGAAGCAAGAGTAGAAATATATATTTTAAAATATATTCCAGCATCGAAAAAATTATCAGTTTGGTTTTATAATCATGCCTAAGTATTTAAAATGCTAGTGGGTTTCACATGGCCAGATTGCCATATTTATACACATACATTTGGCATTTTCTTAAAGATTGGCAAAAAAATAGTATTATTAAAATTAGTGATAAATATGGAAAATCTAAAGATATGCAATTAAGGAAGAAAGTCTAAAACTGTATATTTACAAATTTGTCATATACATATGTATATTTGACCATGTGAAAGCCATTAGCTTTTCAAATGGGTTGGCAGACACCCACCCACACACACACACACAAACACACACACACACACACACACACACACACACACACACACACACACACACACACACACACACACACACACACACACACAAACACACACTTCTATAAATTAATTTATTTGTGTCTAGGTAACATTTACGTATTAATCTGGCTTAACCTACCTACGAATAAAAACCTTTTGTACATTGCAATTCAAATTTTGTTAGTTGGCTTATGCTTATTTAATTTTGAACTACATATACATAAAGACAACATTAAATTAAAATTTATTGAAATGTAAATAACAGGTTTTAATTTCTTCCTTTCCCCGTGATCCAATTTATTTATTTATAAATTTCTATGAATTAAAACCATTTTTATTCAATCTAATCAGTTCTATTGCATTCCAAAATTATTTGTGAAACATGAATATTATACATATATTGTCAAGTAAATTTGGACTGGGCCTTGTTTTTAACCAAATAATTTTTTTTAATTAAACAAAAATATGTATTTACAATTACAAAAATGAAAAGCTCATTTCGAAATTATTTGTACAACCAGAGCCACCTATATATAAAGAGCCGTACGGTGGAGAATGCAGCTTAAAATAAACGGGCATAAAAAGACGAGAACAAAATTTTCCCCACACAAATCATATGAAAAAACCAACTTTTTTATATGCGGTATTTTTGAATAAAAACTTCGATGAATTAAAAATTTTGATTTAAAATAATAAATACTATGTTCAATTAATACATCATCAAAATGTCGATAAAGAAAAATAGAGAAGAATAAGAAATTTTAGAAAAATATTTTATTCGTTACAATTAATTACAAAATCAAAAAAAAAATAATGCCATGAACAGACAAACACCAACGCGAAATTGCGCTTTTAAATTAAGGAGTATAATTTTTTTAAACTCGAAACAAACACATTATTATTAGTATTACTATTGAAGGGCCATGTGGGTGATAAGCCACCTCGCACTGCGACTAAAAGATCCATTGTGCTGAACCCTGCTTAATTACCTGTCCAGTCAAAATTCAGGTTCTTAATGAACTTGATAATACTGCCAGCCGGTATGTGATACATACTATCTGGGCTTACGAGTCGCTGGGAATTGTAAATCGGCTGTAGGTCACCCAGCTTTACTACAGGAAGGCTAAATAAAACTGGAGGGTGCCTGGTATCCAGTGTCCGCATACTCGGACTGATTAACCTATCAGTCATTCATCTATCGGCATATGCTGTTCCACCTTAGATTAGGGTTTTTTGTGTGGCCAAAAATGTGTCAAATGGCCTTAGTTACCAGTGGTTTCCACGAGGAGGCACCACGTACACTTGCGAATTGTTAACATGTTACCCCTTACACAATTGTACCTATCATGCTGCTGCCTAATACA
This sequence comes from Tipula vernalis, assembly GCA_958295665.1. Classification (NCBI taxonomy): domain Eukaryota; kingdom Metazoa; phylum Arthropoda; class Insecta; order Diptera; family Tipulidae; genus Tipula; species Tipula vernalis. The sequence goes on along the minus strand of OY282558.1, from coordinate 243,993,388 downwards.
TGACCAGAACAGCTCATGTGATGCACACCCTCATGGAAGGTTAGGGAGCTGGTAGATTAATCCACTCAACTTTAGTCCCCCCCCCCTCCCCTCAAATAGACGTCAAACCACCAAAAAACACATAACACCTTTATAATAATTTTTAAATAAAAACTTGTATTCTAATAAATAAAAGCTCAATTGTAACAGAGCCATCCTTCGGTGATTTCATTAACACTCACCGTTGCAATGCATCGTTGTAGTCAAAATATTTAATTTGTAATCGAACCGACAGTTTTCTAGTTTGTTTTGTTTTGCTTTTTTTTAATAGGTCATCAAGAACTTTTTGTATGTCGTGTTAAGTTTTATTATTTATTTAACGATAATGAAATTTAACATCGAGATTCTGGCTACACAAACTATCAGTGTTTTAATCGAGAATTATTTATTGTGAACAAATCGGATCGAAATTTAACATTTTCAAGAGTTTTTATGTTCATTCTGTTTTTAAAAGTTAATGTCACCTTTTGATCGGTTTTGGAAATAGATTAGGGTAGGCTAGGGCGGGGAAATATACATAATAAATTGGTAATTTTTTATTACTTGTGTATTTATTCTGATCGGATTGAATGTGTTTTAATAGTTAATAAACATATTGTGTTTTTATTATTAATTTAAATAAACTTTTATTTTAGTTTTGATGTATGAATAACAATCGTTATTTGGTTTCTCTTAGGGAGGTAGTGCAAAACTAAAGGATTTTCCAATAAACTTGGCAAAATTTCTTGTCTTCAAAAAATGCAAACTAATAGACAGATTATATGTTTATTTTAAAATAAAATTTACATTTGTATTTCAAAAATGGAAAATAATAACACACACATATGCATATTCGGTGAAGTTTTGCAAAGCTTGCAAACTTGCAGTTCTGATTGCACCGTATTTTTTATTTATTTGAACTAAACTTTATTCACCTGTATATTATCAGAGCCTACTTTATAAATAAGAGCCTCCAGTATCGAAAATAAGATACATTAAATTTTTTGTTTACTATGCAAATATATGGGAAAATGATTATTTTCATTTACAAGTTTAGTACATTAGAATTATGAGCTTTTGTTTTGTTTTTATACGAAAATGTTCAAAAAACATGTAATTTTATTTGATTGAGAAATCGAGTAATGAAAATCTTTATTTCATAGTGAAATCGTCTTGGAAAATAAGGTATTTCTAAACTTTAAAATGTTGTTGTTTTCATAAATCGAAATTTATAAACAATACAGCCTCCATGTAAATTTGAATTCGAATATCGTTCTATTGTTATTTTGAATTTGCGAAGCAATCTAGATTGTTTTGAATTTTTGTTTTCTTCGCGCTCGTTATAATGATTTAATTTTTTTCTGTTTGGCTCTTTTTGATTTATTTTAATTTCGATGTTGAGCGGAGACATGTTGTCTTTTTCTTACCATTGGTTTTAGATGTGGATAAATGATGACATCATTAAATTGAATTTCTATACATTTTCTCGTTTTAATACATATTGTTATTGTTGTAGAAAATTTTTAATTTAATTTCCCTAATTTTTTTTTTGATTATTGCTGGAAAATACGGAAGCTTGAGAATTTGTCCTTTCAATGAGTAAGACAATGAGTTGTCTTTTAGCGATTTCAGAAAAAAATATTTAACTGGGCTTAACTGGTCCATCGAAATCGCATTTTTCATGCCAACTCCGGTTCTATTTACTTCAAGATGGTACTGACATTATTCATCTACAAATAAATTTAAAGCTTTTATAAATTTGATCAATTCATATTTAATGTTAAGTTTTGATTTATTCAATTAATAAAAGATTTAAGAATACGATTTGTAATATGTTTTTCTTGAATATTGCTTTTATCGATTCAAACTTAGTTTAAAAATTATTAAATTTACATTGATTCTTACGGGACTGTGTAAAAATGTTGACATCATCTTGCGGTTCTGTATATGAAGTTGGTTCTACTGTGAGAAGTGTGAGAAAAAATAGGAAATCAATTAAGTAATTTTTTTAAAACTCACTTTAGATGTCTTGGTATTGCGCCTTATTCCGCAAATCTTCTTTTTTTCAAATTTGACCATCTTAATTTTAAAGTGCAGCTTTTCCTGGCCAAGGTAATTATTTGCGTACTAGATTTTTTCATAATTTTGTGACTTTGGTTCAGGTTTAAAATAAGTTTAGGTTTAAAATTGAGGACCGATTAGTTTACCATTATTCTTTATCATCCCCTGCGAAGAACTTGAGATTGTCGTGGGCTTTAAATTAAAATAGAACATATTCTAGATCTAGCAAGGCAACAAATTTAAATTGAGTTTCCGCTAAAATTAGGGAAAATCTGGGGATATTTAAAGACCACCATGAGGAGGTGTCATATATAGATAAAAAAACTAACGACGGTTATAGGAAATATAAAAGTAATTTTTCTTCACGATATGAACAATTTTCTTATTGCATGAATAATTTTAGAATGCTTATTATATTGTATACGTAAATTTTGTAATTAATTTTATTGATACTAAATACTAGAAGCTACGGGGGTGTGGATTTTTAATTTTAAATGCCAAAAATTGTAGCTGATTTCGCGTGCAAGCGCAACACTACAATAAATAGAGTATACATATAATATGATCTTCCGTAAGTACAAACTGCACCGATTGTAAACTACATCCCATTTTTATGTACCACATTAGAAGGTTTTGTCAAGGCCATAATACATTTATATTTGTTTTTTTGTTTGAGATTACTTACGGTATAGTTAGCAAGTTCAATCCAAAATAAAGTTAACGTAATTTTACGTACATTTATTCCAGGACAAACTTTACTATAAAGTGGCGCTGTATTATTTACTAAAATTGAACGAAATTTATTAGTAGTAGTACCATTAGTAGTATACTACTATAAGCTGAAATTCTTGATTTAAGTAGATTTGGTCGTAAAATTAAAAAAAAATTGGAAAGAAGTGCACAAAAATGATTTTTCACCAATGTCTCGAAAGCTACAAAAAGTGTCTGCCAAAAAGCCAAAGGAGGCTAGCCTAAGCCAAAAAGATTGGTTGTTATGTTGAAAGGAATAGAGAGTTACGTGAATGCAAACGAAATACGAGCTGCTCTCGCTGAAAAAGTTTCCAATGCAGATCTATTACCAATATTTTTAATCGGGGGATGGTGCCTCAGGCATTGTTTCGTCTGGAATTAGAATCAGACAATAAAAAGTTTAAAGGCAACCATGCAAAGAAGAGTTACCATCGAGGAACCCAGGAAAAAAATGGGCCGGTACAGTGTGTTAAGTGCCAAGAATATGGGCACACTAGAGCATATTGCGCTTTGAACGATGTTTGTGTTATATGTGGTGAACTCCATAATTCAAAGGTTTGCAATAAAGCAAAAAAGGAAGCATCAGTGAGAAAATGCAGCAACTGCGATGGAAATCACACAGCTATTTATAGAGGGTGCCCAATTTATCAAGAATTGAAAAGGAGCATCAATCCAAAGCAGCGAGCAGAACAACGAGTCCTTAATCTTCATTCTTCAGCTAGAAAAAAAGCACGACCAGAAATTGTAAACAAAAACGCTCAAAATGAAAAAAATTACGCAACTGTAAACCGCAGCGTAGCGTGCACCAAGGGGTTTCATACGGCAGTGTTCTTAAAGGTACCGCTCCTAAAGTTCAAGCAAGTGAAAAGGGAAACATCTCAACAGCTTTAAACAAATTGACTAATATGATGCAAAGCTTCATGGCGGTGATGGAGAGAACCATGGATCTAATGATGCAGAATATGAGCACGCTGATGCAGATAGTCGTAAAAAGCCCGAAGTGACCGTCATCAAAATAGCCATATGGAATGCAAACGGCCTAGCACAACATAAAGCGAAGGTACATGCATTTCTCACTGAGCACAACATTGACATAATGTTAATATCAGAAACACGCTTCACCAAAAATAGCTGTTTCAAAATTAATGGATACTCTATTTATGACACCAAGCACCCAGATGGTAAAGCACATGGAGACACTACTGTATTGATTAAGCGAAGATTAAAATAGTACGAACTTACGAAATATGAGAAAGAACATATACAATCAACGTACTGCCCTCCAAAACATGCTATAAAAAAACTCCAGTTCTTGGATTATTTCAGCCAGCTAATTGACTTTTGTGTAACTAAAGGCATTCCACTTACATATGCTAAGGCCACCGATTGCTATGATCTGTCTTCTGATTACTCACCGGTAATAGTAACAGTGAGTACCGATGTTCTAAGGAACAAAATGCCGAACCGTCTTACAAACAAGAAAACTAATTGGGATCAATATAGGAGGCTAGTCGAACAAAAGTGTCAATTTAATATTCCTCTAATCACACCAGCTGATATTGATGCGGCGGCAGAAAATCTAAAAGGTGACATGATATTATCCGCTGAAAGGGTTACACCTGGCATAAGTAGTTCTGAAAAAGTTAATAAACTGTCACATAATATATAGGAACTAATCCACGAAAAGCGAAAAACTTGCCGTCAATGGCAGCAAACAAAATTACCGTACCTAAGATTTGCTTAACTTAATTATTAAGAATAAAACCAGCGCGTAAAGAATTATTTAAGGGATCTCTCGGCAAACCAACAAATTCGAATCCACCGATTTGACTACCAACTGGAAATTGGGCGAGAAGTGATGAAGAAAAAGCCAATGCTTTTGCTGCTCATCTAGCAACAGTATTCGTCCCACACGAAGAAGATAATTATTTCGTGCTACCCCAGCCAAATAAATAAAACAAATAAATAAAACAAATAAAATCATTTCCAAAACGAAATAAAAAGGGCTTATATTATTTCATTTTATAAACATTTATATTAATTCATTTTGAAAATAAATTAAGAAATGCCCTTTTAAATCATTTTGTCAAACTTTTTTATTTCTTTTTCAATTCTGATTTTAATTCATTTTTAAAATGAATTAAAAACGCTTATTTAAATTCAGAAAAAATACCTTTTTTAATTCAGCCTTTCTTAATTCATGTAGCCGAAAACATGTTACTAACGAAATTGAAACCAATATTAGAAGAACGGCGCGTTATTCCAGACCATTAATTTGGGTTCCGAAACCGACATGGTACTTACAGAGCAAGTACACAGAATTGTAAATGCAATCAAAATCACCTTCGAGGAAAAGAAATATTGTTTTGCTGCCTTTTTGGATATCGCACAAGCTTTTGATAAAGTTTGGCACGATGGACTAATTTACAAAATTAAAGAGCTTCTACCGAAGCAATTTCACTCAGTTTTGGGAAACTATCTTCTTCAAAGGCAATACATGGTCAAACAAAACATCGCAACTACTTGCCTTAATGATATTAATGCAGGTGTCCCACAAGGCAGCGTTCTAGGACTAATATTATACTTGTTCTACACGGTCGTCCTGGTGTCTCACACTAATCCTGAAATTGCCTCAAAGGAATTACAGAATCTCTTAAACAAAGCCGCGGACTGGCTGAAGGCATGGCGAATAAAAGTGAACGAAAACAAATCAACTCACATCACATTCACGCTGAACAACCGCACCTGCTCACCAGTGAAATTAAACGATAAAAATATTCCTCAACAAACGAAGGTAAAATACTTAGGTTTTCACTTGGATAGAAGATTAACGTGGAAAAATCATATTGAAATAAAGCGCAACCAAATAAAAATTGAACAGAGAAGAACAGATCTACTCGGACTGATGAACCTGTGTAAAGAAATAAAGACTGCTTCTTACCGATTAACTTATGAGAGGGGTCGAGCTTGTCGTTGATATATACTATACATATATATATATACCGTATATGAGTACACAAAAAATGAGTTTTTCCATTCCTGTGTATACTTAACAAAACTATCTTAAAACATGGTTATACCAATATTACAGTCCTTGCCTTTTTGTGTTGTGGTATATTAGCCTGGATAAAAGGCAATTAATTTTCGAAAGGAATAACCGTAGCAAACGGCTTAAAAGTTACTGTATAGCAAATGATTTGTACGATAAGGGTCCGCACTTCCACATATTGCACAATGAACATTTATTTTTTCATAAAAATCAGAAACCTCCCCATTCTCCAAATTTCTCTTTATATTAGTATTGAAAAAACTTAATTTTTATGTATGTGATTTGATATACATAATACTATAATGTTAATAAACGATGTATGTAAATATAATTCTATCGTTAATTTCTTATCAACCTTCCGTAATAAATGAAAACTAATGTAACTCGAATTGAAATTCACTATTATTTTCCAAAAGTTTGTTATTAGTTTATGTTTCTAAACAAAGTATAGACTTCTTCCTTCTCCACTTTAAAATTATTACATACTGCTCTGTGAATTCTAGCCATATAAATTTTCATTAAACTTTGTCCTTTTATTTTTCAATTTCCCAGGAAAAAACGATTTTTTAATTATAAGAATTTTTTTTATTTAATTTAAAACACGTAAAGTGTAGGTGTGATGGACTATTCCCAGTACATGACGCATGTATAGTTTTAAGTGTTAATTTTGATTGATTCGGTTAATTTATCATTATATTATGTTTGAAAAAATTCCATCATCATTATTAAAAGCAAAAATTATTCATATTTTAGTACACAAACACCACTGTACTTCTAATATGAAAAAGAAACTCTCTTTTTTCATTGATTAATCAAAGCTTTTACATTTTAAACCTCATATATTATAGGGTGTGCTATTAAAAATCAAAATTTTAGTAGCAACAACAATGATAATAGCAATAAAGTGCTGAAACATCACATAACTTATAAAAGAATAACCGCACACACAGTGATATTCTTTTGTGTCATTTCTCCATTCAGCCATGAGTGTACTATAAAAAAATTTAACATCTTAATATTAATCTTAAAGTAAACTCATCGAAAGAATAATTCTATGTGTGTATTCACAATGAGCTGCTGAATACCTTCCACTACACTGGTGAAACGAATATTTTTCGACGATTTTCTTATCTCTTCAATTTCATTTTCTTAAAAATATATTGGCTTTTTTGTGTATCTTGTATATGTAGTTTAGAGATGTTTTATTGAGAGTTAACGGTTAGTAAAAGATGGTTACATATTATGACACACAACGAGCATGTACATATTTACGTTACGTATTTTTTATCTTTTAATTTAATGCTGACACAAATAATGTTGAAATTAATTTTTTGAATTGTTGTTGGTTTAAATTACAAATTTTAAATAAATTGAAAATGGCTAACTCTAAACTCTGTATGTACTCTTACTGGTTAGTATATACTTGTCTCGCTTATGCGGTATAACCTTATGATCTACAAATATACTTATTGAAATTTGAAGTGGTAATGAAAATTGAATTAGACGAAAAATGGAAAGTAAAACAATAATTCTTAATTTTGTCATCAATGTTTGTATTTTTTCTTTGTCAAATGATACTTGGCGCATTAAATATTGTAGATGATATCGCGGGTAAATAAATAGTACACAATATTCATTGGGACCATATTACCGTGCGAAGCATATTTTATATAACTAAATTTTTGGCCAAATTGACGTATGTATGTAGATTCCGGTTTTGTGAAATGAATTGGATTGGAACTGAATTTTGATTTTTCTCATATTTCGTTTTCTCACTGAAAAATCCCCTTCCACAAATTGATATTCTACTTCTCTTTGTGAGATATAGTTTTTAGTACTAGGTCTAAATCGAGGAACATTTCGTTTTCTCACTGAAAAATCCCATTCCACAAATTGATATTCTAGTTCGCTTTGTGAGATATAGTTTTTAGTACTAGGTCTAAATCGAGGAAAATGTGACAAATTGAATTTTTCTGTATTTTTTGTTTGTGTAAGCGTGTTATTAAAATCGGAGTTTTGTTAATAAAAATTAAAATATAAATCATATATTGTTAAACAAGAAATACCTATCCGGTAAGAATTTAATTTTCTACCTATTATGTTAATTTTTCAATATTTGCAAAATCGTTGTTTTACGTTTTAAGGTCGTATCAGCGGATTATATTGGTTCATCTGCTTAACTTTTGCCTGTGTTTATAGCAGATCTGTTGTCTAATGCGTATAAACTATAGTTGAGATAATTTAATTTGAACATTTATGTTTAAGAAATTATTACAAAAAATGTATTAAATGAAAGTCCCTGTGTTTTGAAAAAATGTGTTTTAATATTTTAAATTATTCTAAGTTACATCATAAGAAATATCAAACACGTAACTTTAGTTTACCAAGAATATATATATACATAAACATAAACTTTATTAATTATATTTAATTCTCAAATTTCAAGATGTGTATTGTTCACTGATATCCCTCGACTTTGACTCCTTTTTTAATATTTGTAAAAGATAAACTTTTACCATATATTATAGTGAGTTCATATATTGTATTGTTTATTTGTTTGTCTTTCACGACTTTGATGTTAATTGTTGTTAACTTTTTAAAGAATTTTGAAATAAAACACTTTATCAAATCACAACAATAATTTTATCGTAAAAAACGAATTATAATTTAACATTCTGAGATCTTCAGAGCAATTTTTTTTTTTTTTTCAAAACCAACTGAAATTTGAATTTATCTTAGCCGACCGTCATCGGTCTAAGTGTGCTATCGCCGTCGATCGTAGCTTTGATGTTTCAGTTACATGTCATTTTTACTAAAAGTCTGCATTCTCTCTTTTGCAAAGGTGGTTTTTCGGAAAAAGATTCAATTATCTACCGGAACTGATTTTTTAACCATTAAACACTAACAATATTAGAATTACAAAAGCACTAAATTTATAAGGCGATTAATTATTTATGAGAATTAACTATTTAGGTACAATTGACCTGGTAAAAATATGCAGAATTTAACGAACTTAAAAATCAGACCAGACTGATGAAGCAGTACCTCTAAAGCTACCTACTATCATCTCGTTGATCAGGCTATTAATTTAATTAACAACATCATGGAAACATCAATTCAAGCCTGATAATAATATTGAAATACATAGTTTTTTTCGAATCGATGAAAGCGCCCGCCCTGGTATACACAACAAAAGCACGTGCCAATGTATTTTGTCAAACTCCGCAACAAAAATTGAAACTTTTTATTTTTATATACATAATATTCATTCATATGTAGAACAAAATATTAGCAGAAAGTTAATCAACAACTTTATACAATACTACCGAAGCTCAACAAAACTTTTCTAATTATGTAATTGATTGATTGCTTGGAATCGATAATTACGTAGAACTGAAAAAATGCGGTATCGCGTCTATGCGGCGACATAAATAAACCATAAAGACTTAACACATTGTCTTATATAAAATAAAATATTTATGTACAGTTATACAAAGTTTTATCTTTTTACAATAACAATGTATAAAGACATTATTTTTGTGATACTTTTTTGAGATCATATGTGTAGGTGACTCAAAATTACTCTTTGTTCAAAACGAAATCATTCGTCGACGAAAGAAATGTAAATTTTTGTGTGGTACGACGGTGCTTTATTCTTTCAACGTTGTCGTTGACGACGATTTGGTTTGCCTATTTTGGAACGTAGGTAGTCGTTGTCTTCATCGTGGTACAACGCTATAAATGGTAGTAGTTCAAACCCATATACGGAAATGACTGGTTTATTCGTATTGTTCTCGAACAATATGTCAATGACTCGGAATATTTGAATAAATAACACCACAAAAAAAAAAAGAATTTTGCACCAATGTGTAAATTTTTTTATTTCTAGCCGTGTGTTTTATGATATGATGAGTCGTGCAAGTGACTAAGTGGGCGGCGCGATATTGAAATCGGTAATAATATATGATTATTCAATGTCAACACAAGTATTTATTTAGCTAATTGGTATATAGTAGACTGTTTATCCTTAATGTGTTACTTCCAAATTTTGGCTAACATAATATATATTGCACAATGATTATTGTATTTCGTCTTACCTAAGACGAATAAATACACTATTACGAAACCCTTTTCTATTCCGTACTGAATAAGAAAAGGTAGGGAAAATCAGAAAAACAAAATTTTCTTATCAGTAGAATACCACTAACTCTGCACAACCAAACACACCAGCAACCTATATAGAAACGATACGTAAAGTTACAAAAACCCAACAATGTTTGACAACAACAAAAACAAAGAAAATGTTTGGTATTGTTTCATGGAAAAAGCTTTTTGTCCAACTTTGACATTTTTTATATACTTATAAAAAAAAAATAAAAAACAAAAACTTACAGAAATGAACGAAACAACTTTTCATTTTCTTCTTCTTCCTGGGTTTGATCTTTTTTGCTGATTTGAAAATAAATAAAATGAAAAATAGGAAAATTATATTTATTTATTTATACATTTATTTACTCATAATTTCTTCTTACTTGTGAGCTTTTTTTTTGTAAAACAAAAATAAAAACGAAAAGTTAGCAACAGAAAAGTTCTTTCAGATTAATTTTAATTTGGTAGAATGAGAGTGAGAAGTGAGAGGTTGTTTTCAAGCGTCTTTTTTTTTGGAAGCTAAAATAACATTAGTGAATAATATATTTTTATATGAATACTGTAAAACATATATGTAAACCTGTCAACCATCATATGCGGTACATGTATGTAAATAAACAGAAACACGGTGAGAGTACACCAGAGTCTCGCTATGCGTCTATTCTATGTGCGTCTATTCGCTCTTGCGTCGGCTAAAAAAAACGTTAAATTAATTAACGAATTATTATTAATAAAGTGATACTATTTATATTATTTATCATACATATTTGTTTTATTTTAAATTCTATGTGGATTAATCTTCCGCAATACTTTTCGGCCACAAATATTTTAAATTGTTCGATATGCGTTGAAATTCAGTTTGCGTCTCTCCGTGTGGAACCGAACAGGGACGCAAAGCGGGACCTTGGTGTATTTAGATCCAAGAACAATAATAAATTATGCTTTGAAAAATTTGTTTATATAGTATAACAAAAAAATCTGTTGGTTTTACATAACGTACCGCAAATATGGCATCGCCAATTTTGTTTGGAAAGGATCTGTTATACATAAATGAAGATGATTTGATACCTGATACAAATTAATATTTAAAAACTCAGTACAAATCTTTATAAGTTTATCATTTACATTTTTACAATAGATAAGGATTTCTAAAGCAAAAGATGAAATCTGGTGTTTGTTGTATTTCCTCAACGATCAAGTAATTTTCACTACAAACTATGTAATAGTCAATTCTACGTTGTGTTCAAAGTTTCCAAGTGAGTTAATCCAAGTCTATTAATCATAATAACAAAGTGCTTAAAAATTGTAAAGCCAAAATATCAAGCGAAAGTTCCACAAAATGTTGTTGATGAATTCTTTGCTCCGATAAAAATGTATGTTATTGTTCGAACGAATATTACCAAATTATCGATTTGAAAGGTTAAAATTTCCATATGATACGACACTGTCTGATTTTTCCTTACTACATAGCACTTTCACTATATGCTTTCTTCTTTTAATCGGACATTAGTGATCATTATTTCAAAAGTATTATAATATTAGTGTTAAAAAGCAAAACTCTATAAGACCAAACGTTCTCTTATATAGCAGTTAGTATAACATTTTAATTATGAAGAAGAATTATTTAGCGTTCAATTACCCAATTTGATTAACTTAAATACGTTAATATGAGTTTTCGAGAGAAATTTGATAAATTTACTAAAAAGCAACCAAAATACATTTTTCGACGAAAATTTCTTTCCATAGAATCTGAAGGGGTATAAATCTCACATAACTAAGTCCTGGTATATTATGGAATTGGGAGAACGCGACATTTGATTTCTTGTTGTTGGATTTGGTATTAGTTCCTTCATTTGGTGATAGTTGCAACTTATTTTGTTATAATGTACATTACCCAGACAACCCGCTCGCTATATTTTCTACCATTAATGTTAACATTTCGAGTAAGAATAATATCTAATATGGCGGCGGGTATGATTAACCTGCAATGTCGATTTTTCTAAGCAAATTCAAATTTATGTTCCCTAAATATTGATTTTCTTTATAAATTTGAATTCAAATATAATATTTCTTCTTTTGATTAATTTGTTCACCATTCATTTAAAATATGAACTTTTGAGAGAAAGATGCTGGCTTGCGTTTATCTTGGTAAAATAGATTAGGCTAATGAGTTTTGATGACCTTTATAATTATTTAAATATAACAAACTCAAAAGGATTGTTTTATTACTTTTGTTCATCAAATGCAAATTTTTAATTTTCTATATCATGTTGCTTCTCAATTTTTTCTTTGGCAATTGTTCACAAATAATCAAAATAACAATTTTGTATTATTGTGTCAAAATAATGTTTGAGTATAATGAACAATTTGAAGAATAACAGTAACAGATAGTATATATCTTGTACCGGCCGGTAGTATTATCAGGTTCATTAAGAGCTTGAATATTGACTGGACGGCTATTTGAGCAGGGTCCATGCACAAAAGATCTTTTAGGTCGCAATGCGAGGTGGCTTGATTACCCGCATGGCCCTTCAATAATAATAATAATAATAACATTAACAAGAATAACAAATTTTTGTGTAATGCCATATCGATGATCAGTTTTGGTTTCAGATAAGTATAAATTATATCGCATTAAATATTGATGTTGATTCTTTGTGCAATTTATTTTTTAGGCATCTTAGAAGAACTTTATTTTATGTATGACGCAATAATCGTACCGATTTCTCAAACAATAATCGTATCGATTAATTTATTTAGTTTTTAATTACCACCATTTGTTTTGTTTTGTTGTTCACGAGACTGATCGAAATTTTTTGCTTCCACAAATTGTAAAAAATTTGGGAACGTTTTTGGTGTTGTTGCTCTTAATTACTCCAAATAATGACAATGACAATGCAGTTGATGTTGGAAATACACCGATGGAAACAAATATTATTCTTACTTATTTATTTATTGTTTATTTTTTATTTATTTATTGCGAACTTTTGAATTTACATAATTCTCGGGTACATTTTATTTTGAGCATCAAGCTTGATTTACATATGCGACGTGCGACGTGTGACAGGTAGAAATAAACGAGACGCTTTCTTGACAACAATTTACATTTGTGACGGGTCGCGCCACACACACTAATAAAATATTTTTTGTGATGTTCCACTAAAAGGAAATGTGGAAAACAATCAGAAATAAAGAAAAAAAAAATTAAAAGTTTTACTAATATTGGCTTTGATAAAAATGAATCTCCCAAAATATGTATAAAAAAAATTGCCGACATGTTTTACACTACATTTTATATGTATGTGTAAACCGTCACGAAAAAGATAAAATTGGTTCATATCTCGGCGTATAGCGTGTGCCGTGTGACGAATGTCAAAATATTCGTTTTGTATAAGCTCCCGTCACACGTCACACGTCACATATGTAAATCAACCTTTAGTGCATAACAAGTCAGTACAATTCTATTTCATCAAGTTGCCATTTGTTCTTTTGTTCATTCATTTTGTTTTTGTTTTTTTTCGCAAAAAATGTGTCTTTTATTCATGAAGCAAACAATATATTTTCAAATATATTCCTTAATGGTACCATTACCTTATATTTTCAGATCAAATTTATTGCTTTGAATGCAAATTTTTTGATCTGCGAATAGAATTCTGTGACGGACGAATTTAACAAAAATTGATGAAAATTCATAAAAACCATTATTTCAAATAACTTAGTCGAGAAGGTTTTGAAACAACTGATAGGAATAGGAAATTGCACAATGTCAACTATCACCTAAAAACAACTAAAAAGTTCGAAGAACAACCAAACAGCACAGTGGTTAAAGCTGCGGCGTTTGGATCGGGAGGTCCTCAAGTTTGAAGTGGCTTGAACCCCACAACAATAAAATAATCGAAGAATGCGATACATTCTACGGAAACATGTTTCTGTGTAGTTGTAAAATGTATTGTTTAGACAACTAAAGCCAGTAGAAAGTGTAAACATAAGTTTTAATAGTAAACCCTGAATTTTTATGTCAAATTTAAATTCTACTAATCACAACGAACTTTTCTCTAAAACATTTTTTTAAAGATCCCCTTATCTTAAGTGCTAAGTGGCATAACAATTCAGATGAGAGATAAATTGTTTGTTTAAAAATAATTTGTTCAAACTAACTTGATTTTTTTTTTTAGTTGAATAAAACAATTAACTTGCTTTTGTTGCTTTAAAGGTGCTATTCCACTTGACTGAATTGACTGATAGTAAAATTGAAGGAAGACAAAAATATACATTTGCTGGATGGGCGAATGAAACAAAAACCCTTCTCAGTCAAAAAATATTTGTGTCTGTAGTAGTGTGACTGCAATAAAAAGTATCAAATTGAGAACATTTTATAGCAGTCACACTAACACACATGCATAAAATTAGCAATATGATGAGAAATATTTCCCGCATACTAATTATTTTATGGTTATTATAGTTTTATACCGTTTCTCCTTAAAATTTTACTTTAAAAAGTAAAACTAAAAAACACATGACGTTTTTTTGGTAGAGATTTTTTTAATTTTTACGGAAAATATACTAAAACAGATAATTCTGATATAAGTATTAATAATATTTAATTTTTTAGATAATTATGAGATGTAAAACTAACCGAATTAATAGTAATATTTAATTTTTGTTTATAATTATTGATTATGTTTTTGTCTGGTCAAAAATTCTCCTGAAAATTTTGCTATAAAAAAAAAAACGTTGTCTTTGTCTATTACATAGAGTTTCGAATTTTTTCCCGTTTCCTCTTTTTTTACTATCAGTCAATTTTTCTAGTGGAATAGCACCTTAATCAATCCAATTGCAATCACCAAATCACCACTAGTCCAATTCCGAAGATACAAACCATACAGTGTTTAGCTGGTTGATTTTTTGATTTCGTTCAAATAATAAATAAATTAAAACTTAAATAAGCCTTTTTTATACTAAAAATACACACCTGCCTAGTTTTAGTTTTTTTTTTAATTTATTGACCACAAAATACATGTACCTCAACTTCAAAATTGAGTAAACAAATCTATAAAGCGTTATTCTATATTCAAATAAAAAATGACCTAACCACATTCTTTTTATAAAAATATTCAGTTTTACAGTTAAGACTTAGGTACTTAAGTATGGTTAACCAGATGACTTTTAATATAATACTTTTTAAAGCAGATCTATTTGTTTATAAAGACCATTAACGATTATACATTCAAATGAAAGATAATTAATTTTTCTACGAGACAGGTTTACCTAAGTGCGAAGAATTCTAAAATTCTCAACTAATCTTTTAATTTTGCAACACACCTTTTAAAATAAAAAAAATTACATTTGTTGAGCAAAGTATTATATGTATAAGTGACACACTGAGATTTAATAAAACAAATTTGTAACCATTGTGTGAACGATACTAAACCGCAGTATCAATTAAACACGTATATGTATTCGTCTTCAAAGCGTCTTTAGAGGCACCACTGTCGTAAGAGCCAATAGTGGTGAAAAAATATGTAGATGTCAAATAGCATGACAATTGGTGTAAGGTAAGTTTTATTCTTAAATTATAATTGAATTTTTTATTTTTGAAAAAACACTTACAACAC